>JAILYF010000039.1:0-1200000 GCA_025491095.1 Brachionus asplanchnoidis | reverse complement strand
TGTCACTGTGTTTTCAATCACCGATTTGTTGAGTATATTACCAACATAAAATTGGATAAATTCATTTTGAACATTGATCAGATAAAATAAGAGTGAATAAATTAAAAAACCTTCATTTTTTGAAGTGGGAAGGAAAAATGCGATCGGGATTTCTCCAAATTTGTCTATTTCGGTATTTAGAAGTATCTCAATTGATTTTTCAAAGTTTTTCTTGTCAAATTTAGATATTATTTGGGCACTGATCATTTTCCAAGCTTTTAAAAAATTTCTTGTGCCATTTTCAATTTGGTTCTTAAGAATTTGGTCCATTTTAAACATTGGATTATCATTGAGTACATCGCTCAGTTTTATTTCTAAGCTAGTTTGTCTATCTATTTGACGATTGAATATTTTGAAAAAGGTATCCACCATCTTGAGTAAACTTGGCAAATATTTTACTGCTTTTAGAGTGTCCATTCTTTCTAAAAATTCGCTCAAAAATTTAAAATCTTTAGTTTTCTGTTGGTTTGGTAAGACCGAAAAATTTTGCTTCATTACATCTAAAGTTATTTGTCGTCTAAAGGTCCAAAATTGCTTTTGATTAAGAAAATCTTCATCGTGAGGCGATTCGATCAAGTCATAAGCAATTCTGAATAATCCGTCTGAATCTGAAGCATTATCTTTTAGAATAGTATTCAATTCCTCGATTTTATTATCGACTGATTTGCTTTCAAAAACTCGATCTTTGATAAATGCACATAAAATCTGCTCAAAATTATTTCTATCAGTTTTTTTAGTTAATTTGGAATCAAATCCATTGAAAGGATGAGCAACGGTACTGATCTTGTGAATAAAATGATGAAATAGTAAGAGACTTTCTTCTGGTGAATGTTGAAGACATTGAGAAAATTTTTTTATATTTTGTTTAATTTGGTTTAAGAAAAAATCCTGCAAATTTTGTGCATCAACATTGGGTGAATGGACTAGCCTCTTGGTTTTAGCAGGGTTTTTGAAGGAAGACAGAAACATGCAGCAATCGAGCAAAAGTCTTGTCAAAATAGTATTTAATTGTCCCATATTTCTAATTGATTGTTTATCATCATTTGGGTCCAATGAATAGCCTTGGGACTTTTTTTCTATTATACCATCAACTTTGGTATTACCAGGATTCAGATTGTATGAGAGGCCACCAATAGGCGAATTACAAGTTGGGCAAGTTGAAGCTTGATTTGGTCTTTTGCATTCACCGATAGTGTACAAATGTCCATTAGGACAACGAAACCATGCCACATTTTCCTTACCGTTTGTTGCAAATGTCTGATAAGCTTCAAAATCATCATCATGTGGAATCGAAGGTAAAAAGCATTGAGCATATTTTTCGGGATTATTAATTAACTTGATAAACAGTTCCAAAATAGTTCCACTTTGATTTTTTAGAGACGATGCAAAAACATGCATTAATAAAAACTGAATGTTTAAATCAAAATTTTGGTTATGTTCATTAGCAATTGGTAAACTGTTGTTGTTTAAAAGTAAATCAAAATTTTCCTTAAAAAAAAAATTAACAATCAAAAAACTGGTTTTTAAAATTTTTTTAAATTTTTTCCTATTATTAGAACTTTTTTTTGGAATAGCAAAATTTTATCGAAAATTGTAATTTTACTGAATCGTTTAAATTAGGGCTGGTAGACCGGTTCCAATTTTAAAGCCGGCTTTGAAATCAGTTTCAATACAGAACCGGTTTCCAAATAGAACCGGTTTATAAATAAATTTCAAGCAAGTTTTCTTTCGATAATTTTTTTTAACAGAAATAAAGTTGTTGTTTAAGAAATATTAGTATAAAAAAATATTTATGAAAAATATTAATTCTTAAAAAAAATATTATTTATTAATATTAAATTTAAAAACTAATCTTATAAGATTCGTATAATTCAATGTTTTATAAAAGTTAAATCGGATACATCGGTTCAAAAAAATCGGTTCTTGAAACCGTCTCATTTTGAAACCGGTTTCGCATAAATACGGTTTGAAACCGGTTTTAAGGAGAGGATTTAGCAGCCCTAGTTTAAATAGAATAAAATTTATGCTGTGCAAGATTAAATCATATTGAAAAATTCTATGATCAATTTAGCCTATCATAAGTGTTTATTCATTCAAATTATAGAGCCAAATTTAGAATAGACTCATAGATTGACAAAAATAAAGACAATTTTGATTTTATAAGAGAAAGCAAAAGATTTTACCTTATTTTTTCCAAATGAGATTTTTACGTTTTCAATTATTTTTTTAAATTTTTCGTTTTCAATTTGAATTAAGTTACCACTCGATGAAATTTCAAAGATTGCCAAGAAAAAGTACACAAAATTGTTTTGATCATCAGTCTAAATAAAAATAAATAGTAATTTTTTGCATTAAATTATTTTAAATTTAATTCAGCTACTTTTCTATTTTTAATCTTGTTATAATCTTCTGTTATCAAGCAGTCTTCAATTAATTTTTGGATTTCTTTGTATTTGTTACCAAAAATAGCGTAAATTTTTGGTCGATTATTTCTATCTGTTACAAGATCTGGAGGCACAAAATCTCTTAAAATTTCTTGATTCGCTATTTTCATTGTCTCAGCTCTTCCGTGAATACGAAATATGTTTTTAATCAAAAACAAACGGAACCAACTTTTATTTTTGTTGATTAGAATTTTTACCAAGCGAATCAACTCCATGTGATGTTCACAAGACTGGTCAATATTTGTAACCAACTTTGAGCACGTTGTTAAACAAAATCTTATCTTGGCCACAAACTTTAGTCTGGAAACTTCATCCTCCATTTCATAATTTTGATTAAGTAAATCTTTCAAAGTTCTGACTGCCAATTGAATGTCATGATCAAAGTTTTGCTCATTTTTTACTAAAGAACTACGCGAATAAAGATTGTCCTCAATAGCGTTCAAATACATCAATTTTAATGATATCAAATCTTTTTTATTGTAATTTTCTCTCAAGTAGTTTTCAGACTTGGTGAATATTTCCAATAAATGCTTTCTCATTACATTTTCATTGAAATTCAAAAGCAACTGAAACAAAGATGACTTGATCGATGGTGTGTGATTAAAGTCCAATGTTGTGCTCATATTTTCGCCATTGGTTTTTGGTAACAAACACTTGATAATCAAATCAATAACTTGATCTTCTGGCAATTTTTCATTAGGTCTGCAAAAACACAAATTCTTAACAACATCCATGTAAAAGGTGTTGAAATTAATTTTCAAAAAGCTTATTTTTTGCTTGTATTCATCATTTCCAGAGACCTTTTTACAAGATATTCGTTCATCAAATTTTAGCTCTTTGGTACATTTTTGGCATCGTTTATTCAATTGGGTCTTGTTGATGCAATCGATACAGACTAAACACCTTGGACAATCCGGAGTTGTGAACAGAGCATCCGGCTCTTGAGATCCGCAGCCTAAGCATTTGATGGAAAATTTTTTGGCCAAATTTTTGCCAAACTTAAATATTGGATCTAAAATTTTGATAAACTTTTCGAATGTTTCCTTTTTTTTAAAGTCAACTATTGTGTCGAAAATTTTCCAAAATTGAAAACACCGTTGATACAAATCAATCTCTTTGATACATATATTTTCTATGTACAATTTAAGCAAAGTTGTTCTTTGCCAAAGAGAGTCGAACTCTTCAAATTTTTCACTTTTAATTTCTGTACTTAAATCCATCATTTTTTCAATAAGAGCTGTAGTTTTTTGAACTCTTTCGAACCATTCAAACCACTGGTCCACTTTCATCTCATTGCTAATGTTTACAAAGTTATTGCAAAGAATTCTTGCAGCCAAAAAGGAAATATTCGAGTCCTGATTATCACTTTTAGCTATCAAGTCTATGCATTTTGGATCAATTTTGGCAAATTTAGAGAACAATTTGATTTCTAAATTCAACTTTTCGTATGAACAATGTAGTCCGATCAAGAAATTCAAGTCATTTTGTAGTCTACAATAATTTTTCTTGCAATACTGCATCAGTCTGTTTTTGACTAGTCTAAAGTGATCAACACTAATAAAAGGTTCACTTGATGAAAGCAAAATAAAATCGTTCACATAGGCCATCATAAACTCAATTTTTTCATTTTGAGAAACAGAATCAAAAAAGTTGTCAAGTTTTTTCTTGAGAATGCTTTGCTCGAATGCATTCTGCAGTTGTTGTCTAAAATGGTCATTTTTCTCATTGTCACCAATCTGAGCATCGTCATCAGAGGTTTCTATTTCTTTTATTTTTAATTGAGTCAATTTGTCGAAATAGTCTTTAATGATCCAAGAAAATGGCAATTTAAGCTTTAATTCTGAATAATGGTCTGAATTAAAATTATTAAAGCAAATAAATTCATTTTTTTCTCTATGATTTGCCTTGTTGTAATTAGTCACATATTTTAGATCAAGGATTTCATTGTCATCGAATATTTGCAACCAAAAGTCTTGGCTCCACTCTTTCTCTGACTGCAAAAGTAAGTCTAAATTTTGATTGCAATCTATCAAAGCAATGATTCCAGAAAATAAATGAGCCACTCTATTTTCAATGTAATTTTGGCACGAATTCTTCAAAGTGGCATATTTAATGACATTGGAGATTTTCGAGACTTCATTTAGGATCCAAGACCTGCTCACTTGCGGAGTACTAAGCTCTGTTTCTCTTTCCGATTGCAATCTAGCCAAGTGTTTGATAAGAATTGGAAAAAATTTTGAGTGAAGATTTTGATCTTTAAAAATGGAAAGTAATTTTTCGATTCTTTGAATGGCACGGCTTTTGGTTTCGTCACTTTTGCGTGGGCTCTTGCCTGAATAGTTATCTGTAACTCTGGAGCATGCATTGAAAATAACAGAGTGTAAAATGTTGATGAGAATTTTGAATGATTTTTCATCAATGTCCGGCAAAGACTCGTCAAATACTTGTGACAATGTTTTGTTTTCGTAGTCGAGAACATTGTCTACACAAACATTGTTTTGCAAGTCATCTATGTGATAACAGAACCATTTGGAAGTCTGAAAACCATTGAAACAACCTCCCGCTATTTTGGGCACTTGAATTATGAACACGACAAAAAAATCATTCGGCACTTGGGCTAGTTGATCTATGGTCAGATCCGATACATACTTTGTGTACTCGTCAATGATGGCAAATCGAGCACAATTGACCAAGTCTGTGTAAATGTGACCACAATCGCACTGAACTATCAGCACATTTGGATCTTGATCTGATCGAGTTTCCTTTAGATTTGCAGTAAAAAATTCTTTCAAAACTTGAGCAAATTGTTGCTGAGAGTCAAATGAGAGAAGGGATTCGATTCGAAATTTGGCGTTGGCTATAGTTATACTTTTAGATGACAAAAGCTTTGAGTGAGTGGTAATTTGAATAAAATTTTCTCTTGGCAAAGGTTGAAGTAAATATTTTTGGAAAAAAGAATCAAAATTTTCATGAGCTTGAAATTTATAATAGTTGTCAATCACAAAGTCTAAATCAAGCTTTTGATTGTTGAATTTTTTCTCAGGTAAAAGACGAATAACGCCATCCGAAGTACTTGATTGTATTAGAACAATTTTTACCATTTCTTGCACTCTTTCCGAACTCTGCACCCAATCTTCATCACTTTCTTCATCCAGTAAAATATTTTCAAACTTTTCCTTTGATATTTTGTAAACTAATGAAGCAATTGTTTCGTCTGTAAATCCAATAAAAATGTCACTAGGCTTCAGTTTGTTTAAACAATTGGTCTTTCTCATTCCGAAGCCGTATTTTTCCGAAATAGATGTAAACTCCTTTGTCCATTGTTGTATGTTGTTTACAATGTATCTCAATTTTTCATTCAAAATCGAGTCTATGCTCAACAGATGCTTTTCCAAACGATTTACCAAAGGTATTGGATATTTTTTTGGGTTGTAAACAGATTTTTTGTCCGCAACTACAATCAATCGAAACTCTTCGTGAACCAAACATTTTACTCGCGCTGTTCCTAGGCCCAAATCAACAAATTTGGTATCGTCACCAAACTTGTAGTAAAATTGGTTCAATGCATCATATAAACTCTCGTACAAATTTTCCAAATTGAGCAAAATAACTGTCTTGCCAAGCTCCATGCTCAATTTGATCTGATGTATTTTTCGACATATTTGAGAATACTTTTGATCATTAGGAAAACTTGACCCAAAGATTATTTTTATTTTGGAATGTTTTGAACCATTGTCCAATTCGTTGAGTACAAAATTGTTTATCAAATCCAAAGCATTGTCATTTTGGGACAATAGAAGCAAGTATCTATTCTCATCCTCGGTTGTTCGTTTGAGCAAAGCTTCCTTTATCAGATCAATTACATTTAAATTATTTGTGGTTATTTTCAAATTTATTTTGTCATCTTGAAATTGTTTAATAAATGTGCCGGATGGATCCAGGTCCACAAGGCCACCAAAATTTCTTTTAATAGCTCGCTCCAAAAATAGCCAGTCTATTTCATTGGATTCACTTTCCTTGGTATGCCAATAGATCATTTTAATCAAGGCATAAAAGTCTCTGAGGCCAAAAAATTCTCTTATTTTATTCCTGGCCTTTTCGCACAGATTCAAATAGGCTGTCGACAAAGATTCAATTAAGCGCTGTTGGGTCAATTTTTTTAGTACTTTTTTGTCATTTTTGCATATTCCAACCACTGTGTCTTTCAGTTCTGAAGTAGACGGATTATTTCTATTGACAAATATTCCTCGGTTCATTTTGGCTGGGTCCAAAACCCAATTACTAATGCCAATAAATCCAATTTGGTTCCAATTCTGCTCGTACAAATTACCTTTGGGTATTTTCTTACACAATTCTTGTTCCTCTTTTTCCTCAAAATGAACGCCATCTTCCAAAAGTGGATGCAAAGTTTTGAGTGGCATTGATGCCGAAGCTTCGGCCAAACCGATTTCATCAAGCACAATCACTGATGTATATCTATCCAAGTCGTTTCTTCTCTCAAACTGATATCTGGCACAATAGCGAAAAGTGTTCAGAATCATTTCACTGGTCGACATTGGACTGCACTGAAATGTGATCAAATGTGCTTCTTTAAAAGTGCTCAGCAAAGGAGAACTGTTCCGATCTGAACCTTGCATTTTATTTGAAATCAAAGTTTTTGCCAAACTTTTGCTTGAGCCCGGTTTTCCAATGATAAAAAGAGGAATTTTGAGCTCGATGCAAATTAAAATCATGAAAATATTTTCTTTGAGCGCTTGGTTTCGAGCTATGGCGTCTGGTAATTTGATTTCATTCAAAAATTTTTCATAGCAGTTATCTATTTCCTTGAGAAAGTAGTCTTGGTCAATGGCATGGTTTTCAAAGCATGACGAAATTTTAATTCTGTACTTTGTTCGCGATTCTTCACTTTGTAAACCAACATGGTAGCATGCGTTCAAAGCCAATATGATCGAGCTCAATAAAAGTTCATGTCTTTCTGAATTTTCAATTGGTGTCTCAGTATTCAACAAATCTTCGTCGTTTTCTGTCTCATCAATTTGATTCAGAGTCAAGACGCTCTCTGCTCTAAGCATGTCAAGCGAATTTCTGTCAACTCTGGGCTTCAAATGTCTGAAAATATTTTCTGCTTTTGCCATGAACCATTGGATAATTTTGAGCACTCGTTGGACATCTCTTAGACTCACAAAACTGCATTCATTATTTTGTTCTCTCATGAATTTCTGCGAGGCGCACAGCACTTCTACAATAAGATTCATCTCATTTTGGCTAAAGAGTCTCTCTAGCTTTTTGCGCACAATCTGATTTATGTACAATTTTTCGACTTGGTCATTCAGTTGACCAAAGTCCCAAATCATGGGCAGCATTGAAGCAGGCAAAGGCTGGACTCGATAAACCAAATGTCTCATTGGTAAATCGCCCAATTTCTCTTGGGTTTCGTTGATGTCCACGTAAAATCCCAGGCCAGATTTGTCAAAATTTTGAATTATTTCATCCGAATGCTTTTTGTATGGATTACAAGCAGCAATTATTTTTAGTCCGTGGTTTTTGTCCAAAGGTATCCCATTAACTCGCGAATCACACATTATTTCCTTAATGGTGCCTATTGCTTCTGTCGAATTAGCTTCATCGAAAAACAAAATTGTAAATATGCCTGAGCCTAGTGCCCAATTTTTTCTAGCCAAATCCTCAGCTTTTTGCACATGTCTTATTATTTCCTCGGCCATTGTTCCACCATGAACCTTTACCAGATACATATTCTCCACATTTTGATGAAAATACTTGAGTAAATCGCACATGTATCTGCACAATCTGGTCTTTCCACATCCAGTCTCACCCATTATGATCACTGGAATGTCTGCTCTTAGTCTCATGTAAATGGCAAGAATTTTTAGCAAATTGTCCATGGTCAACTCGTATGATGGATCTGGATCAACAACTCGGTCTGAATTTATTCCCATTACAGATAAAAGTTTTTGTATTTTAGCTTCTTTAGGCAAATCGGCTATATTTTCATACAAAATACTTTTATTTTGTGCATACAAACCATGGATCAAATCAACACTCAGACTGAGTCTATTTTCAAAAAGTGGTATTTTGGTTTGAAAGTCAATTATTTGTCCAGTTCTTCTGTCAACGTAGAAGCCAAAAAATGTAAATGTTTGTCCATCTGGATTAAAAAATAAATATGGATGTGGATCATTTTCCCATTTTCTTCTCATTTTTAATTGATTTAATTGAAATTCCGCTTGATTAGAGTCAACTAGCTGCAAAGCAGATCGGTCTGATATTTCCAAACTTGGCAGAGCAAAATCATGCGACATTTGAACCATAAATTTGACAACAAATGCTTTGAATCCGGGCAAGTCCTCGCCTGTTAAAGACGGATCACAATAGTAAGATCGTTCACAGTCCATTAGCTGAGTGTTTAGAAATTTGGCAAAGTGAATAATCTCGGACCAAGAAGCCATCTCGCATTCCAAGTGTTTCAGCAACAATTCTAAACAAGTCTTGGCATCCATATTATCATTTGGGTTGTAAGAAATGACATTTATATTTTGATTGTGGTCCAAAGCGTGCAAGTATTGACAGGGTCTTTGAATTAATTCTGAATTGAGAATAGTTTGGTCAAAAAGAATTGGACACAAATCTTCTGGCAATTGAGCATTTTTGCTCATGTAATCAAACACTTGAACTGGACTAATGCATTTTAGAGAAGGAAGAATTTTTAGGATACTGTGCAAAGGCTTCATCTGATCATCATCTTGACTATTTTTTGGCTTAAATTTTGGACTCATTATTTCAATCAGATACAAATCAGTGGGTGAACGGCGGAACATTTTTCCATTTGAGTTGACAATCACACCAAGACAAAGCAAATTGAACAAAAAATAGTCCACTTCATACCATACCTCATAAGCTATGTCGATGTGATAAATTTTGGCAAGTTTGTCTCTACATTTTTCTTTTTCAAAATTTTTGAAAATTTCAAAAACACTTTCGAATGGAAGAGTCTGTTTTTTGATCGACACACACTTATCCATTAAATTTGGATTTGTTTTTAATTTTGAATTTTGAATTTGTCTTTGAACATAGAGAGACTTTCCAACACCGGCGCGATCTGATGTGATCACTTGGACACTTAAAAGCTCTTTGCCAAATTTGTCCTCAAAAAAAGGCTCCTTTTTTTGTCTGAATTGTTTTCTCAAGTAAATATTCAAATTTTGGTTGATATCATTTGGCAAATTAAAATTTTTGCGGTATCTGTTAAATGCTGTCACAAAAACAGATTTATCTTCTCGTTCAGCCGAACAAATTATACAAAGCAAAAACTTGTTATTTGTGCTATAATTTGCCATTAATTTCTCAAAAGATGCTTGAGCTTTGACCGCTTGGTCATACAAAAGGTCTTGGACATTTATTAGAGAATAAATTTTTTGTTCTTTTTCATTTGCTTGATATTTAGTCAAAACTCTTAACCAAAAAAGTTCTATTTCCTCACTAGTTGTATTTGAATTGCAATAGAGAACCTCATCTTTAGATGGCAATGGCTGTTCTGCTGACATAGAGTAGATATACAAAGTGCGAGAGATAATTTCTTCTTGAGGACAAACAATCAAATTTGCCCTGTTGTATTCTAGGAATGCAGGCTTTTCTCGATGTATTGAAAAGGAAGAATTTTGTTTTATGTAATCAAGAGCTAGACCAAGATGATTTAAACTCACATAATCTTGAAAATTCAAATTTAAATATTCCAAAAATCTTTTCCAAATTTTGTCGTATTTTTCCTGTAAATCATCAGATTGTTCATCATTGTAAGGATCGTCTTTTGAATTCAAGTCAGATGTTATATCAGACACTAATTTCTCTGATTTTATCAATGTTGAATTCATATCTTTGGGCTCAATATTTTTTAGCTCATTTTCAAAGCAGTAGTTTGTAAGCTGATCTTTATCAGTGGTGTTAAGCTCTTTAATTCCTTGAAAAATTGACTTTCTTTCAAAACCCATTTCAATTAATTCACTGACTAGTTGTTCACTTTCCAAATTGACTTCATTTGAATCATTCACATTCAAAGGTTCTTCACATATTATTCTTTGAGCATGCTGATTAGCCAAATGAATGCAATTGGCATCAACTTTAGGGTTAATATCAAATAGCAAGTCTAATAAATTTTTTAACTCAGAGTCCTCAAACTTCTCCGTTTCCCTTGAAATAAACTTTGCCATGAGAATTCTTAAATCGACCAGTTGGTTTATTCTAAAATGGTTTAAATTGATAAATTTATTTCTCATCTGGTCAATGTGAGAAAGCCATTCTTGGGAGCACTTTTTCAAAAATTTAAAAGTTTTGTCAATCGACGTTACAGTGGTTTTTTCACATTCTCTCTTAGCAAAAATATTTTGGCTGTAATTTTGAATGCCAAAATTTATTTTCATTGTATTCATATTTGATTTCTCATTGTAAATTGTAGCGTTCCATTTTGAAAATAACACATTTCCATTTTGAAGTAAATTCAGAAAGATATCTCCTAGATTTATAAGCGATTCTAAAACCTTTAAATTCAGTTCTAAAATTATCTCTGTTTGACAAATTGTTAATTTTGGTAAACTTACGCTCTCAAAATATTCAATGATCTCTTGGTCAGTTTCATCTTTTCCAACAACTAATGCCAACTTGTCTTGCAGGTCTCTCAATTGATTGAAAGAATATGATTTTTGTTCACTATCTTTAGATCGTGGAACTGTTACTCTAAAAACATCATCAAGTGTCTTAAAAAAAATGTTAACATAATATTTTGATTTCACTATTATTCAAATTGACTTTAAAGTTATTAAAACTTGAAAAAGATACTTAGAAAAATAAAAAATTCTTTTCTTTAGAGTAAATCTTTATCTTTTTTAAATTTTTTATTTTCTTTAAATCTTTTCCTGTATTATTCTCAAATGAAATTTTGTTAAATTTTTGAACATTACTAAAATATTTTAATGATTAAGTGGAATAACTTGGTTTAAAATATTTGTTTTTAAATTAAATGCTATGGCCGTTAGTGATGATATTTTATTTAATCGACATTTTCATTAGAGATTCATTTACAGAGTTCTATGTTTATATTTAGACTAATATTAATTTTTGAAACTCATTTTTAGGAAATCAAAAAAGATCAAAAATCAATTCATTAATCTTGATGAAAATCAAAAACTTAGTTAGTTTGAGATTAAAAATTTTTATATTTGAATACCAAGGCGAACTTATAAACAAATTTAAAATTTTCAAGTTAAATTCTTTTTATTTTAAAAAAAGTATAGTTAGCTCAACGTTTTTTTCACAAATTATTAAAAAATCTGCAAAAATCTTTTCCCCAGAATTAACAAAAAATGTTCTTTTTTAAATTTACGTCGATTCATTAATTTTTCTCGGGTAGATAGAAAATCAATTTTTTTAAACACAATTTGTGAAAAATTCAAAAAAATTTTTTTTTTTTGTTCTTTTTCTTATAATTTTTTTTGTCAATTAGACAATATATTGATATTCTGCTTATAAATCAATTAAATTTTCCCCGTATAACAGATAATTTCTTAGAGAAATATAAATTTTCATTAATTAAAAATTCGCTTTTTTTTATCTGATTTAAAAAAAATCAAATTGCTAAGATAACATTTATTAGGATAACTTTTTTTTAAATATTTTACGATTCTGCAAAAATTTGAAAGAACTTACCAAATTATCTATTTTCGAATTGGCTTTAAGTCCAAAATCAAAAATTCCAAATTTATTAATTCGGTCTGCTTGTTTAAGCGAATTGGCCTCAGTATTACCCATAGATTCTTTGATGTCTTTAAGCCAATTTTTTTCTTTCGAAATAGCGTCCTAAATTATTGGTTAAATTTATTTTTTATAAAATTTCTAAATTGTTTACTAGTTTTTCTGGTAGTTCTCTATTTCTTGAGAAATTATTGAAAATTTGCTTTATGTGTCTAATCATTTGGTCATATGAGCAATCTTTTTTCATGTCATATATTAAAGGTGCAAATCCAGTTCCAACAAGTAACAATGATTGAACTCTAACAACCTCCAAGGCTCCTTCATTTTCTGACTGGGATGCAAACTCACATAGCAATTTTAGCTCATTTAAATCTAGTTGTTTTAAAGATTAAAAAAATTCTCAAATTAAATTAAATTCTAAAATTGATTTACTTGAAGCATTTGATCTTAACCACTCGATAAACTTAAAATGTTCAACATATTTTCTCAAACATTTGACAAATTTTTCATCACTAAGTTTATCTAATGATTCGAACAGTTTCATTGAAGAACTTGTAATATCATCCAAGAATCTAAATTGATTCTGACTCTTTTCCAACAAAAAAAAAGTCAATTGGTAATAGTTATGAAATTGATTGCACACAATTATTAGTTATAGTTGAGTAACATTATTTTAATTTGTATGATTGTATGAAAATAAACATAAAGACAGCTAGCTTCCTCAGAAATCCTTGCTCTTTAAAAAATCTGATTCAAGCCTAGATTAAGTTATTTTTTACCAAAAATATTGTCAGAAATTAAAAATAATAGAAACATGGTTGCTGATAATTATAAATAGATCAAGTGTCTTATTTGAAAGAAGAAAATGAAAACCATTTTTTGCGAATACATAATACAATTGATTACTAACTATTTTTTTAATTTAATCAATTGTCACTGTGTAAAAATCATGTTTTACATTTTTTATCAAAAAATTTAATCTAATTTAACTGTTTTAGATATAAAAACTTAAAACTAGAAGATAAAACGAAAAATCAAAAAGGAACTTAAAAATTTAGAAAAATTTTAAACCTTAATGTATGAGAAAAATAATTACCGATTCCTGAATTTTTTCCAGAGGTCCAAAATTACTGTTTAAATCCTCCTTTTTTTTAATTTCCAAAAGCAATTTGGAAATCTCTTTTATTTTTGGCAAATTTAAAAAGTGCTTCAACTGTTTTAAGCGAAAATCGATTTCTTTTTCAGACATTTGGACTAATTCCATTGCTTTTATTAATTCGGTTTTGTATAAATCATTTTCTTTTTCAATTTTTAAATTTTTTCCGATTTTTGCAATTTCATTTGAAAAATATCTAAGATACAATTTTCCATTTTTCAAGTCTTCACCCAACTTTTTAAATTTGAATAATGCATCGTCAAGTATTTGATTCAAGAAGCTTTTTAAATAAACTGGCTTTTGAAATTCATTTATTGATTCTTGAATGTAAAATATGAGATAAGTATTTTCCTTGCTAATTTCAATAAAATATTTAAATTTTTCAATTTTTATTTTGTCAATTTCATCGAAATTTTTGATTCTTTTGATTAAGTTTTCTTTAGAATCAATTTGGTTTAGATTGACATTAAAATCATCTAAATTGCATTTGCTTAAATCGTTTATTTTCTTTGAATCGTAATCTTTAAAATACTTTAATTTTGCTTCAAAATTTTGGTAATCGATTTTTATTCTTTTTGAATCAAGCATTTTTAAAAACTTAAGCATTTCGTTCATCATAGCTAGAAAATTTTCAATAGTTCCTATTTGTGAAAAACGAATTGTTAATAAATTTTGAATTATGGTTAAATTTAATTGATTCTTGTATCTGGAAGACAAATTAGTTTCGAAAAGTCGGTAAAGTTCAAAAAATGTGCTCTTATTTTCACTGATCAATCGAACCAAATAAATTTCTATATTTCCTTCAATGAGACAATCGGATGTTACTTCTAACAGAGATATAATTTGCAAAATTTTTGATTCCACAAATTCATCATTTTGGAAATATTTTTTGTAAATAAATACCCGAATAAAATTGTAACATTCAAATATAAAATTAAAAATTCCAAAAGGATTATCTGATTGAGGCCACTTTTTGGTAATTACTTCATGTATTAATTTTTGTACCAAATGATTACTTTTATCACTTAAATTTGTTAATTGATTTAAATCCTTTTGACCGATTTTGTCTATCCGCAAAATCATTTCATCAATAATTTTTCTCTCAACATTTGAATGAACAGATATTTCTTTATTTAAAAATGAGCTGCAGATTCCAACTAGTTGACTAAAATCAATATATTCGAATGATTTCGAATACATTTCTTTTAATAGTTCCTTTACAATTTTGCCAATGTCTTCATTTGAAATATCAACTATTTCGTTTAATAAGCTCCAATTTATAAACGTTTTTTTTGCCTCTAATGGGTAATATTTCAAAATTAGGCAATTATCGCGAAAAATCTTGAGATCTTTGAAACTCGAAGAAATTACTTGATTTATATTCTCTATTTTTTCTTGATCAATGAAGCAAATAATTTTGTGAACATATAATTTTGTTAATAGAATTAAAAATGTGGAATAATTTTCTCTGAAAAATGATCTTAATTGTCCATTATTTAAAAGGAATGAATACGATTTAGAAATAAATTCTAAGTTTTCTGCTGTTTTAAAATCATTTTCATCAGAAGAATTTATAAATTTTCCAAAAGAAATTCTTAAGATATTTAACAAACGCATTTGTAAATTTTTATCAAAGCGTATTTTTCTAAATATTTCAGTTTGAATCCAAGAATTTCCAATTTGAAAAGTAAAAAAACATAAATTTCCGATTATTTCCCAAATTGAAAAAAATTCTGCAATTTTTTCATCGGATATTATATCATTTATTAAATAAAATGGAAATAGCACACATTCAATAATTTTTGATCTCTTTAAATTTAGCATCAAGTCTAATTCTTTAAAAATTTCTTTATCACTTTTAATTCGAAAAAATGAATTTTTAATTTTAAAGTTAACAAAATGGATTTAATACTTACTACTGCGTTAAGTTTTCCATAAAAAAGCGAATAATTTCAAAAAAATTTCTATTTAAATAATTCTTGTTTTCAATTGAATTAGTACTTAATTTCAGTTTTATCCAAATTTCAAACAAATAAATCAATCTCTGATCAGACAAAATCAATCTTTCCAATACATTAATATCGAGGCTAGAAAAATATCTTTAGTTTTTAAAATAAAATTGATGAATGATAAAAAATGGTCTATATATAGTTTTTAAAAGACAAATAATAAAGTTCCCGAAAAACTTATAAAATATTTCGTCACAATTTAATCTTAGTTGAAGTATGAATTGTAAAATTCTAAAATTTCACACATAACTTCCAAAACAAAAATAAAAATTTTTCATAACTTTTGTTCTGAATGTCAAAAACTTGTTTTGCAGATGAAACCAAGTGAATCAATACCTGTTTCACCTACTGCAGATGTCTGCAAAATATGTGCAAATTAATTGCGTTTTTTTTATACTTTTAAATAGTATGCAATTTTAGAGAATTCGCACATATTTTTAGAATTCCGTAGTAGGTGAAACAAAAAAAATGTGCACTTTGTTTCATTTACAAAATAAGTCTTGATATTTAGAACAAAATTTATATCTTTTTTTGCTGTATTGGAAGTTTTGCATGAAATTACACTTTGCCTTTATCTTTTATTTATGTGATAAAATAAACCTCATTTGAAGGAGAAGTATTATATAAAAAAAATAAAATTAAGTAATTAAAAATAAAAAAGTTAAACATTTGCCTTTATCTATCATATCGTAAATATATATTAGTTTATCTGTACAGATTAACATTTGTTGTTAGATGTCTTTATCTTTTTTGCATCTTAATTTAATTTTAAAAACATTTAAAAATTTTAAATGAACTTTTTTAAAAGTTATAGATTTCTTCAGGGTATTTCTGAATAGCTCTTAACTTCTTTTAACACTAGAAGCACCAAGGAGTCAAATTACCCTTTTACAATTTTTGGCCGCTAAAATCAAAGTCAATTTTTGTTATTTGAGCATAATATTTTTTTCCAGCATAAAAATAAGAATAACTTTCTAAATTAACTAGGTTTAAATTCGAAAAAAATTGTCTTTGTGTCAAATCAAGTATATACTACTAGAAGCACCAACGAGTCAAAATTACTCTTTTTTCGGTGCTTATCCGCTAAAATCTAAGTATTTTTCTTTTTGAGCATTATTTTTTTTCAGCATAAAAATAAGAATAACTTTCTAAATTAACTAGGTTTAAATTCGAAAAAAATTGTCTTTGTGTCAAATCAAGTATATACTACTAGAAGCACCAACGAGTCAAAATTACTCTTTTTTCGGTGCTTATCCGCTAAAATCTAAGTATTTTTCTTTTTGAGCATTATTTTTTT
Organism: Brachionus asplanchnoidis; assembly: GCA_025491095.1. Taxonomy (NCBI): domain Eukaryota; kingdom Metazoa; phylum Rotifera; class Eurotatoria; order Ploima; family Brachionidae; genus Brachionus; species Brachionus asplanchnoidis. The sequence continues at coordinate 1,183,293 of JAILYF010000039.1, read as the reverse complement.
TCAGCATAAAAATAAGAATAACTTTCTAAATTAACTAGGTTTAAATTCGAAAAAAATTGTCTTTGTGTCAAATCAAGTATATACTACTAGAAGCACCAACGAGTCAAAATGACTCTTTTTTCGGTGCTTATCCGCTAAAATCTAAGTATTTTTCTTTTTGAGCATTATTTTTTTTCAGCATTAAAAATAAGAATAACTCTGTAAACTCAAATAAAAAAAATTTGTTCAAATTCGTTTATGTGGTAATTATTAAGCGACAAATTTTTGTTCAAAATGTAAAAAAGCAGGGTGTGGATTTTGTACAAAAGAAATAGAGAATAAGAATAAGAAATTTTTGGTGCTTCAAGTGTTAAACCAACTTTTTATACAATGTAAAAAAAAATATGCTAAATGTTATTTATGAAAAAAGAAGAAACCAGACTGACAAGAAAATATCTCTATCTTATTTTTATCTTAATTTGATCTTAGATGATCAGAGAATAAATTAAGATTATTCTATATTTTAAACTTTTATAAACAAAAAGATATCAACCAATAATATCAATAATATCAATAAAAATATGCGCTTGCACATTTAATTTTAACTTATATTAAAATTTTAGCCCTAAAATTCTTAACTTATAAATTTAAAATTTCCTTTTGACTATTGACCGGTTATCATTATTAATTATTCAAATAGTTATAAATATACCTTTTATATTTGTAAAAGTCTTCAAAACTACTTTTCAGCATAACATTATGGATCTTTTCAATTTCTTCATTATTTAATTGTATGTTCATACTAGTGGCATATTCTAACAAGGCTAATGAATTGCAAATTGTTAGCTTTTTATCTAAGATTTTGACATAATATGAAGCAAATTTCTAAAATTTAACTAAATTAATGCTCTTGAAATTTTGATATTTATTTGATAAAATACTTTAATAAAGTCATCGCCTTTGATTTTTTCAAATGATTTAAAAATAGAATTAATTATCAATATCACATATTTTTTGGAAGAATCGAAATTCTTAAATCTTTCATCATCTTCATTCATTGTTGATATTTCGTGTAGCATAGCCCTGATTGTATCCATTAAGTAATTTTCGGTCATTTCATTCGAGAAAAAACTCTTAAAAAATGTTTTAAAAATTGGTCCTGTAATCTTCTTCCAAAAATTCTTGTTTCCTTCATCTGGAGGAAACATTATTCCGTCATAGATTGAATAAGTGTTATCTTTATTTTAAAATTTTAATTTTTTTTATGTCAAATTAAAGATTAAATTAAACTAACTTGAATAGCAATCTGTGAGATTTAAACTTCTGTTTCGTCCATATCCTTTATAATATTCTATAAATGGTTCAACTTCATTAAAATCACTGTTTGTTACAAGGCAATATTTATATTCCAACTTATTATGCTTTAAATCAAATGAATGATCCCCTGTTATTAGAAATCCATTTTCGTATTTTCTTGAAAAAAAAATTAAATATAATGATTCATATTGATTATTTTATCAAATACCTAGCACTTAGTTTTAGTATATTATTTGGTTTCCATTCACCCAGACTGTGAATAATTCCGAAAGAACACGTTTTGATGTCAACATTAAATTCCGGTGGAGCATAGACATAAAATCTTAAATTGATTCTTTGTTCTTTTGATGATTCATTTTTATCTCGATTAATATTTTCAGATAAAGTATCATAATTAGCATCAGCTTCAGGAATAGTTTGAGACTTTGTTTCGATTTTTGATTTATATTTTGATCTAGTTTGAGCATCTTGATTTTTTTTGTGTCTTTTTTGTTTTTTTTTCTCTTTTTTGTTTCTAATCAAAATTCAAATAAATTTTAAAATAAGTTTTAAATTATTTTAAATTTGTTACGGTCTTTTATTTTTTTTGCTTTTTAATTTGAATTTGATTTTTAAATCTGACTGAGAATCATCCGATGAACTTAAGTCTGATTCACTTTCTTCATTTTTAATTTCATTAGGCGCTTTTTTTTCAGCTGTCTCAGTCTCAACTTCAGATCTTTTGGAATTTTTGCTTTCTGAATCAAAGTTTGCATATGGATCTGAGTTAAATTCAATTTAGGTTTAAATTAGTTTTAAAAGACTAAATAAAACCTTCTGAGCCAATGCTTTCATCGCATCTTGATTGATCTTTCTTTTCAGTTTGTAATTCTCCTTCTTTTTATAATTTTAATTGACCACTTCAATTATTACTTTAAAAAAATTACCTTCTTTTGAATTGGATAATTTATTTTCGTTCATTGTAGATTTTAAAGTTATTTATTCTCTAGAATTTTAAAGAAAATCATGCTAAAATTTTTTAACTAAAATAAAATATTTAAAGTTTATCTGTTAAGCCATTTCAACAAATTTTGTTGAGAAAAAAATTTTGATTCAATTTTGAAATCCAAAATGAATTTATTTATGAAAAAAATTCGCGATAGCACTATCCCTGCATTATTTTAAATTTTTTATTTGAATTTTAAATTATACACAGTTGAAGATTAAAATTAGAAAGTGAGATCCTTTTTGGAAATATATTAAAAAAAAAGATCGTTTCAATTAAACTACACCTTTTAAAAGTGAATTTAAATCAAATTAATACTTCCATATTTCTATCCCAGTTTCTAAATCCTAATCAGGATATTATTTTATCCTAATTTCTGAGTTATCAGAAGGGGTCAGTTTTAAAATTTCTATAAATTCCCCTGAAAAATTACGATAATTATCTGTTTAAAATTTTTTGAATAGATCCATAAATAAATTTTAATTTTTCTAAGAATTTAGTTAAAATCACAACACAAAATCAATTTATTAGTTAAAGAACACAATTATTGAATTATTATTTTAATATTTAATTATTTTAAAAATTTTGTCTGCAATTCAAAGGATCCTAAAAGATCTGCTATTCTCTTTTGAATTGTTGAAATCCTACACTAAAAAAATCTTGCTGTTTTTAAAATTTTTTTTTCTATAAAAATTATGCAATAACATTAAGATAACAAACAAAATACTAGCTTTATGAATAATTTAGCTAAACAAAACAATGCAGAAAAAACTAAAATGTGGAGGACCAAATAAAATGATGTGTTAACCTTTCCGGCAACTAGCCGTCATCCAACTACTACTACTACTATTACCTTATTTTCCTGGTCTTTTCCAAACGATCGATACGATAGGCTCGATACTCTTTTAGTGTTGGCAATCGATTATCAATAATCGATTCAAAAATCGACTAACTTTAAATCGACTAATTTTTTTTAGTCGACAATTAAATCGATTAATTTTTTTTAGTCGATTACTAAATCGATTAATTTTTTTTAGTCGATTACTTAATCGATTAATTTTTATAATCAACTACTAAATCGATTTAAAAATCGATTGATTTTTTCTAGCTGACTGTAAAGTTTCTAATATATCTCGTAATGAAAAATTAGGAATTAGCAAGACATGTTTTTTTTAATTAATAAACATATTTAAATTGATTTAAAATTTAAGCAAAATAAAAGCAAAAATAGCAATTTAACGATTTATTTAAAAAAAAATTTAATTTTTAATATAATACAAGATTAAAATTATAAAAATTAAAAATTTGAAACGATTTAAAATATTAAAAAAAAAAATTTTAAATTATTTTTTTATAAATTTTGTGAAACTACCATCATTTTGTGAATTTTTAGTGGATTTAATTTATTTCTTCTTTCCCAGACTGTATAGCCTGTGGCAGAAAAAAAGTTGTTCGGAGGGTACTGAAGTAGCTGGGATGCAGAAAATCGATTTAACAACGTTAAAAAGAATTGGATAGGTTTCTTGGTTAATATACCAAAAAGATAATGGTTCTATATTTTTGGAAGACTCTGAATTATCTTTATAAATTTCTCTATTAATTATATTTAGTCTCGCAGCTGTTTTGCTATTATTTATGTCTTTATTAAAATCAAATAATTGGAGTGTAGATTTTCTTTTAGAGTGGGAACCTTTTTGTTGAGATGCTTCGAATGTATTTAAGGAATCAGGTATATTGCTTAAATTTACAATCTTTAGAACTTGTTTTTGTTCAGTTGTAAATTCGGAGATGATGGTTTTTATGGTGTTCTTTTCTTCTTTTCAAAACTCTTTTCGAATCTCGTCGGAAAATCTCCCGAATAGTTAAGTTCGAACATCAAGAAAAGTTGCTGCTATCAAGATTTTATTAGTAAATATTCCGTATTTGTCAGTATACATATTTGTCTAATAGTTTAAAACTTTCTTTAGGACTCTAACAATAAAAGAATCATTTGGATCTACTAATAAACTAGCCTACAAACAGCCAAAAGTAGGAATTACAATAGAAATTGTCACATATTTACATACAGATAACTCTAGAGTTGCATTATAAAAAGGCTCAAATACCTGGATAATTTCCATAATGTTGTCTTTATCAAATTCACTGATCGACAAATCTTCATATTTACGATGAATGTCAGGTTGAGTTAAAACGTGATTAATTGCATCTAATTGTTCATATAAGCGTTCAATCATCATCTAAGTTGAGTTCCATCTTGTTTTAACATCTTGTATCAATTTATGCTGCTCGATATTTAGTAATATCTGAGCTTCAGACAGGTAGTCACTTAACTTAGTTGATTGATGAAAAACACTGACTATTTTTCTACATTTTTCAATGAGACTTGCATAATTTTGCATACATTCAGCTTCGATATCAGATAAAAAATTTTCATCTCCCCTATTTTCAGTCTCAAACTCCTTAAAAAACTTTCATTATATAACTTAGTGTAAAGTTAAAAATGATTTTTTGTTCAGCTGACTGAATGATTAAGTTGATTTAATATAAATAAAAGCAAAGGATTATTAATAAATTAAGTTTGGGAAATTTAATATGAGTATTAATTTAGCCACTAAATTTGCTTTCTCAAATTCACAAGAAAAATAAAAAATATTCAAAATTAAAAAATACATAAAAAAATTTTTTACATTTTTGTTTGAATATTTTGACATTCTCTGTAGTATTAAATTCAATACATGCGCACAACAGCTAAATTGGTTAACTTTTTTTCGCATCTGTGATAACGATGTGCTTGGTTTTGGATGTACATCCGAATTAAGAAGCGATGATAAATTGATCATGTTTGAACCGTTGTCAGTTACAATTCCTACTATTTTATCAAATATGTTATATTCGTTTAAAACCATTATAAGATTTTCTTTTATGGCTTCGCTTGAATGAGTTCATGGAAGATGCCGAACAGCTAGCGTGTATGATGATAAAGTCATTCTTTCATCTAAACAATGACAAGTAACCCCCATATAAGGATAGTTATGGATTGAAGTCCAAAGATCTAAAGTTATTGAAATTGACGAAGCTTTTGCCAAACAAGATTTAATCTTGATTACTGTTCTATCGAATTCCTCATTTAATACCATAGGCCTTCAATTGGGTTCAACTCACAGTGTTATTTAGGACAAATTAACACTTTAAAGTCATAGTCGGTAGCCAGTTTTTGAAGATGTGTATTCACGTTATTAAAAGCTTGATTTTAACAGCTCATCCAATATTATATCACTAGATTTAATATTCTCATCGATTAATCCAAGTTCTTTACATATATTAATTAAACCTTTATAATTTCCATTTTCATCTCGGCAAGATAGACTTTAATGATAAATTAAAGAAAAAATTCATTTAACTTAAATTAAAATTACATTTTTTCTTGATCATCTTCCATCAATTTAATTTCGTCATAAATGCAATTAGTACCTGGAAATTTATTAAACATTCTTACATCGTAGATTTTTGCCGAATGAGTTCTCGCGTTGTCGACAATCAGCTCAACTTGATAGTTTAAAAACGATCGTTTAGAGCGCATCAAAATAAAGAGTCTTTTGAATTAATGGAGCCCTAACCCTTTGTTATAAAATGGAGCCATTTCCGGAAAAAACCATCTAAATTTTGAAATTTCACCAGAGCGTAAAATAGATTCGTCATGACAAATAAGAATCTTTTGTTTTCTCATTGGTTTTATACATGAATATTCACCGTTTTCTTTTTTTGGAATATAAAAATAATCTTTTGAATCGAGTAAATAAGTGATAAATTCTTTCCGATATTTTAAAACGACCTCGCGTTCATGGCCTTCAAAATATGGTCGATTAGTATTACTATCATATTTAGCTTCCCATTTTAGCAAATCTGCTCGGCAACTTTCTTCTGATCTTACCAACTCGTCTTGATCAATTTCGACCTCTGGATACAGTTCTCTAAATCTTCTGTCGATGAAATTAGCCAAACTTTGGACATTAAAAACACATTGTTTTAAAGAAACTTGTGATAGACAAAATGCTCTGGCCCCTTTTTCCAACTCCGGAAACTCTTCATAAAAAGTTATTCTTTTATAGGACCCACGCTTGTCTCTTAATACTACACACAAATCATCCTCATCGATTATTGTCAAAGCCCATTCATGACATCTCTGGATTCCCATTAGTCGTAAAATTGCTAATATTTCTCTTGAAGATTCGAAACTAACGTTTAATAATCGTAAAACTAAATAAAAAATCACACTAAATATTCGATTATAAATTGAATTCCAAATGCCTAGGCTATTAATTAGTATTGAATTTAAGTCCGCTATATTGTTCCAATTAAACTTTTTTAAAACCATTGTTAAACAATTTGTAGTACTAATTTCTAAAGTTTGCGTCGATGCATTCCTTACTTCAAAGTTGGATATACATCCAAAATTTGATTGATTTTTTTTGTATTTAATCATTCCAAAATCATATAAATCGTCAGTAACCTCTTGTTGTTGAATACTCATGTATTCAGAAGACTCTTCATTAACAACTGCTTCATTAAAAACTTCATTCTCATTATTTTTTTCAGTTTTTTTGGCATTTTTCCTACTTGATATTTTTCTTTTACTAACTCTTCCCATTTTTTTTAATAAAAAAGTTGGTAGTTTTTCTTAAATCTGGATAAAAAAATAAAATTTTTAATCAAAAAAAGGAAAGCTAACTTTTGAAGAGAAAAGTTTAAACTTTCTAATATCAATTTATTTTTTTCATTTTAAAAAGAATCAAGCGAGAAATAGGATTTATAAAAGTGTGTTTTTTCTGTTTTTAATCAAAGTTTGACATAAAATTTCGAGTCGATTAGAAAAACTCAGTTCAAAAGACATTTCAATTTTATAAATTAATTCAAATATGATTTTAAAAATAATTTTTGTAAGTTTTTCAAATTATTTTTTGGTTTTCAAATTCTTACCAAAAATAATAAGAATATTAGCAAATTTATGTTGTCTTTTGCAAAAAAACTAAAAGTTCTATATAAAAACTAACAAGAAATTTGAATTCAGCATAAAAAATTACTCTATGTTTCAAATTTAAAATAATTCTTAAAAATTATTTGGCTAAACTACGGTTTATCATTTGGGGTACCTTAATATAAGGGGTTATATTTCTGGTTAAATCGAAGGCAAAGGTTTTCTGAAGGGGAATCGATAGTGAAAAGTGAGGGAAAGATGAAGGGATAAGGTTTAGTTGTGGGGTTGACGGTTCCTTGGCAGGGGTCTAATAATTTTAACTTAAATAAATTTTATAAATTGAAATACTAAATAATAATATGTATTTTTAAATAATACTTTGAAAAAAAAGAATTCCCATTTTAAAACAAATTTAAATAAAATTAAATAAAAAGATTTTTTTAATTCAAAAATGTTAACAAAATAAGAATGATAATTAAAATAAGCTATAAAAATACTTTCAAGGATTGTTTTCCTCTTGCACAAAGTCAAAAGCTCTGCATGCTGTTGTGATTGCAGCTCGATGCAATCATTATTGCAGTCTTTATATTTCATTTGATACGGTTCTTCATAATAAATTTTTTTTAAATTATTATTTTGCTCAAAATAAGTGATCGGGCTTTCGAGTGTGTCTTTTTTTTTAAATAAGGCTGTACATAGGTAACTTTAATATAATATTTGGGTTCTGTATCTAATTTCAGTTAGTTAGGCTTTAAAATAAATAATTTAAAAAAATAATTTAAAAGAAATAAAAAAATTTTATTAAAATTAATAATAATTTACCTTTCTACTGTTGCTCAAAATATCCACAATCTCTTTATGGCAAAAGCACTTCGATCTAGCCTTCCGTCACAAATTTCGAACAGTTTTGTATTTCCAGGCTCAAAGAGTAACTCTTTTAGTTATAAAGTGAGCCTTGATCGTAATTTTTAACCAGTTGTCTCTCCATTACGTGACTAAAACAAATTCTTTTTCAATTTTAGTACAACGAAACTTTGAACCTTTTTACTTTGACGTAATCTTTAATAATCTTGAACATTTGTTTTAAGATTCTTTTAAGTCTTCTTTTTTCAAGTGATGTAAAGTTAATGTCTTTAGGTCTAAAGCTAGATTCAAATCTTCTATCTTCAATGAGTAGTTTAATGGTCCTCCTTTGAAGTGATTTTAGCACAAAAATTTCTTTATTTTAATAAGGATTTCTAACCTATTATCCTTATTCCAAAATATGGTCTAACAAGGCCTTGGTAAAGTTTAATTTCAAATTCAGCATTTTGGAATTTAATTCTTTTCTTGAACTATCTTAAAAAAATATTGGCTCTACTAGCGCATTTATTTATTTGTTTAGGCCGCTTCAAATCGTTTGAAACTATAAAACCCTGGTATCTCTCTGAAGTTCCATCCATTCGCTCTTTCCATTCTGAAATAAATTCTCCAAGGATTATTTGTGTACATGAAAATTTATCAAGATTTTTCCCACAACAGAAGCTGAACTAAATCGGATAGTTTTCATAAAATGTAAAAATGATCTATTGTAGTAGTAGTAGTAGTAGTAGTAGTTTTGACTGTAGCTGGCTAGCCAGCGAGTGTGCTGATAAGGCACACTAAGACAGCTGATGTGATTGATTGCTGCTCATCCAGCAATCAATGCCTGCTTTAAAGCTGTTAACATTGGGGGCTTCAACTAATTCATTTGGCAGCGAGTTCCATATGTTAGCGGTTCTGTTGAAAAAAAAGTTATCTCTATGTTGGAGCCTCGATATTTCTTTGTGATATTTGAGGCAGTGACCTCTTCCTTGGTTTTTTGTGACATTAAAATTGTTGCTTTTTTCAACCGATTCTATTCCATGCATGAACTTGTATAATTGAATTAGATCACCTCTTTTTCTTCTTTCCACCAGATTTGGAATGTTCAAAGCCTTCAATCTGCTTTCATACGGTTTGTTTCTAATTGACGAAACAAATTTCGTAGCTCTGCGTTGAATCCTTTCAACATTCTCACAGTCAGACTTAAGAATTGGAGACCATACAGGCACCGCAAATTCCAAAAGAGGACGAACAAAAGTTAAATACAAAGATCTTAATAACTTACAATCAAAACGAGCGAATGACTTCCTGATGCGACCTAACATTTGATTTGCTTTGTTTGTAGCCTCTATCACTTGATTTTTCCATTTAAGATTTGTATTGAAAATAACTCCAAGATCTCTTTCGGTTTCTGACGTTGCTAATAGCTTACCATTAATAAAATAAGGAAATTTTTTGTTTTTATGACCAAAATGCATAACCACACATTTTGATGTGTTGAAGAGAAGTAGCCAATCTTGAGTCCACTTGAGAATTAAATCTAAATCTGATTGTAGTTTCGTGGCGCTTATTTCTAATACCGTTTGCGAGAAAATTTTAGTATCATCTGCATACAACTTCACAACATTCTCTATTCCTTTAGGTAGATCATTGATATACAAAACGAACAATAGTGGACCAATCACTGACCCTTGTGGTACACCGCTAAAAATCTCAACCCAATCAGACAAAATTTCACCTTGAATAACTCGTTGTCTTCTATTTTTCAAGAAAGCTTCAATCCATTTTAATGTCAGACCATCAAAGCCATACGCTTTCAATTTAGCTATTAGTCGTCTGTGCGGAACAGTATCAAATGCTTTCGCAAAATCTAGCAGAATCACATCAACAGGAATACTTTTGTCTAGACTCATTGAGATGAAATCTAGCGTTTCCAGAAGATTAGATGTACATGACTTTTTCTTAACAAATCCATGCTGTTCTTTAGATATAATATTATTCTTATAAAGATAGTCTTCCATTTTGGTTCTTATTATGCTTTCCATAATTTTGCAAGGAATTGAAGTTAAAGACACAGGACGATAATTGCTTGCCGTTGATTTATCACCTTTTTTATACAATGGAGTAATATTTGCTGATCTGAATTGAATTGGAAGCTGACTATTCGATAATGATTCTCTGAAAATCAAAGTTAAAGGAACAGTAAAGGCTTCTGCACAGTTTTTTAGCAATAACGAATGAAGCTTGTCTACACCACATGGTTTATTTTGATTCAGGTCTTGTAATTTTTTGAAAACCATTTCATAACTAATGTCATTTGGCTCAATGTCAATATATTCTGACCAGTTTTCATTAAATTCAACTTCAAAAGGAGGAAGCTCACCATCTTGTTCAATAACAAAAACATCTTGAAAACATTTATTAAGAAGATTTGATATCTCTTTCGGTTCTTGCGTTAATTCATTGTTTGACTTTTTTAATGCTTTGATAGATTCTTTGATAACTTGTTGATCATTTAGGTATTTGTACAATATTTTTGGATTCTTCTTAGCTTTTTCAACTAAATTCTGCTCATAAGTTAGTCTGGCTCTTTTTATTTCTGATGAGACTAATTTACAGATACGCTTGTAATCACTATATAGATTCATATCCTTCCATTTAGATGCACAGTTCCTATATCTAAGATTCTTTTTATCTCTAATTAAGACCTTGAGTTCATTTTTTATCCAAGGTTTTGAGATACTTTTCTTTTTAGAGCCATCCGTCACTGGAATGAATCGATTACTAGCTTCGCTGACATAGAAAATTAACTCATTGTACATTTCCTGAATATTTAAATTCTCAAATAGGTGCACCCAATCAATATTTGATAGAAAATGAGAAATTTTTCCAAAGTCAGATTTATTATAAATAAATTTTTTACAGGTATATGATTCCTTACTAACCTTGTTTTTGAGAACAAAATTGAAAAAGATAACCAGATGTCCTTTATTAATGTTGCCAAGAACAAATTTTGTATCGATTGCATACACACTGCCAGAATGAGTCGTGAAAATCAAATCCAAAGTGTTGACAGCTTTTTCGTTTGACATTTGAAAAGTTGGGATATTTACATGCTGATATAGAAAAGTATCGCTTAGTGTCTCTCTGAATTTATGTTCGAGTCCATTTTCGTTTAAGATTTCTGACACACAGCCATTTGACCAGATGATTGATGGAAAGTTAAAGTCACCCATTATTAGAAGATCCTTATAACCTCTCTCGTCCACATAGTCTTTAGCTTGTTTGAAGACTAGATCGAAATCGTTCATATCAACAAAATCGTTTGGCCTATAAAGACAGCCAACTAAATATTTTTCACAGTTAAAATTAACTACTACCCAAATTTGTTCTATTTTACTTAAATTAAAACCTGCATCATTTAATTCAAATGAGTCGATTTTTTCATCAATGTAGAGACATACACCACCGCCTCTGCGTCCATCACTTCTGTCCTTTCTGTACAAATTGTATCCTTTAACGTTCGTAATTGAGATGCTCTTGAACCAAGTCTCACTAACTGCTACAATTTGTGGGCTATATGTTTCAATAACAACACTGAATTCATCTAGTTTATTGTCCAAAGAAGTAGCATTTAAATACATACATTTTAAAGATTCGAGACTATCTACACGTGATGGCGCTTCTGATGAACGATTATTGCTTCTTGAATTTGACGATCTAATTTCCACGGATGCCATATCGAAAGGGCGAGTCTTGTGAAAGACCATTATTTGCTTCATTTCTTTGTTTTCTCAATTCATAGTCTAAAGCTCTTTCGGTTTCAGTCAAATCTGGACTAAGATAAACAGATTTGAAAATATTTGAATCTCTCAACTTTTTCGCTGCTAGTAGTAGTGGATTTCTGTTTGCTTCTTCTTTGAGTTCAACTAGAATTGGTCCTGGTTTACTTTGGTCTTTAGATCTCAAACGTCTTGAATACGCTGGCTTGATATCACTTTTTCCAATAGTGGATAGAATTTCATTGATTTTTGCTTCATCTTCTGCTTTCTTGTCTGCTAAAATCTCTTTCTTTGATTCTGGCACACCATAAATAATCACATTTTTTTTCCTTCTATTTCTTTCATTCATTTCGCTAATGGTTGCATTTTCTACAGCTATCTGATCCGCTGGTTGTATTTGAAAATTTAATCAAAATAATGTTTTGAAGCATAAAAATTAAAATTTTAAATAATTAATGAAAATTCCTTTTTAAGTATAATAATTTTATTTTAAATCAAAAATCAAGTTTAGAAAATAATGATAAGTTATGGATAACACAAGCAAAGTTCATTTCTCTTTAAATATAAATTACGGATTGATAAATAAAAATTAAAATCGTAATTATAAATTTGAATTTTTCAAATAAATGATTACTAAAATTTTCCATAGATGATTTACATTTTTAAGTTTTACATTATTCAAATCAATTATTTGGAATACAACTTGATCTTGTGAAAAGTCAGTATCATCTGCTAGTTCATTAAACACATGTTAGATTGGTATCTCACCATTTAACAATTCTGCTTCATCATTTTTAGATTTTTCGAAACTTTCTGAATTCGGAATAAGCTTATAAATTACATATTTATACAAAAATTCAAGTATAATTAACATGTTTTCTGGTTTTTGATATTTGTCAGACATTATTATTTTTGCCAACTTTTCATTTTCATTCCCATCATTATCATCTAAGCCATTCTCTTTATTATCATGTTCTTTTTGAATTGGATGTCTAAAAGCATCGTTCAATGCATCAAAAGGCTCTTGTCTATGCTCTGTAAGAAGAATCGCTCTTCGAAGATTAAGAAGGTTCCACAAAGATTTTAAATAGGAAACATCCAATTCACTGATCTAGATAAAATTAAAATTAAAATTATAAGAAAATAATTTTAAAAAATATTTAAAATTAATAATTGCTACTTGTTTATTTATATTTGAACCATCTATATTGGTCATTTTAAGAGTATCTATCGCATAATCAATAATTTTTATATCTTCTGGGCATCCAGTAGAGTTTATAAAGTCAATGACAATGTTCAATTTTCTTATTATATCATTTAGTTGATCAGGTTTTTTGTAGAAAAAGCATATTTTTTCTTTTATAACAAAAGACAACTCTTGCTGCTTAACTCTACGTTCTAAGCTCTCGAATCGTTTCAAATCGTTTCTAGTGTTGTCAGAAAATTCAATCAAAAGAATGCCTCTGGTATCTATTAATGGCTTGTCGGCAATTAATTTTCTCTCTATTGAATTCTGAATTTTGTTAAAATCAAATTCTAAATTAATATTTTTTGACTCTTCAAGTGAATAATTTGAATGAATATAAACAAGTCTAAGTATGTCTTTTTCGGGTGAAAACGAAATTAAATCATTCTTGGTCAGATTTTCCAAACCAATTGTCACTGTGTTTTCAATCACCGATTTGTTGAGTATATTACCAACATAAAATTGGATAAATTCATTTTGAACATTGATCTGATAAAATAAGAGTGAATAAATTAAAAAACCTTCATTTTTTGAATTGGGAAGGAAAAATGCGATCGGGATTTCTCCAAATTTGTCTATATCGGTATTTAGAAGTATCTCAATTGATTTTTCAAAGTTTTTCTTGTCAAATTTAGATATTATTTGGGCACTGATCATTTTCCAAGCTTTTAAAAAATTTCTTGCGCCATTTTCAATTTGGTTCTTAAGAATTTGGTCCATTTTAAACATTGGATTATCATTGAGTACATCGCTCAGTTTTATTTCTAAGCTAGTTTGTCTATCTATTTGGCGATTGAATATTTTGAAAAAGGTATCCACCATCTTGAGTAAACTTGGCAAATATTTTACTGCTTTTAGAGTGTCCATTCTTTCTAAAAATTCGCTCAAAAATTTAAAATCTTTAGTTTTCTGTTGGTTTGGTAAGACCGAAAAATTTTGCTTCATTACATCTAAAGTTATTTGCCGTCTAAAGGTCCAAAATTGCTTTTGATTAAGATGACTTTCATCTTGAGGCGATTCGATCAGGTCATAAGCAATTCTGAATAATCTGTCTGAATCTGAAGCATTATCTTTTAGAATAGTATTCAATTCCTCGATTTTATTATCGACTGATTTGCTTTCAAAAACTCGATCTTTGATAAATGCACATAAAATCTGCTCAAAATTATTTCTATCAGTTTTTTTAGTTAATTTGGAATCAAATCCATTGATAGGATGAGCAACGGTACTGATCTTGTGAATAAAATGATGAAATAGTAAGAGACTTTCTTCTGGTGAATGTTGAAGACATTGAGACAATTTTTTTATATTTTGTTTAATTTGGTTTAAGAAAAAATCCTGCAAATTTTGTGCATCAACATTGGGTGAATGGACTAGCCTCTTGGTTTGAGCAGGGTTTTTGAAGGAAGACAGAAACATGCAGCAATCGAGCAAAAGTCTTGTCAAAATAGTATTTAATTGTCCCATATTTCTAATTGATTGTTTATCATCATTTGGGTCCAATGAATAGCCTTGGGACTTTTTTTCTGTTATACCATCAACTTTGGTATTACCAGGATTCAGATTGTATGAGAGGCCACCAATAGGCGAATTACAAGTTGGGCAAGTTGAAGCTTGATTTGGTCTTTTGCATTCACCGATAGTGTACAAATGTCCATTAGGACAACGAAACCATGCCACATTTTCCTTACCGTTTGTTGCAAATGTCTGATAAGCTTCAAAATCATCATCATGTGGAATCGAAGGTAAAAAGCATTGAGCATATTTTTCGGGATTATTAATTAACTTGATAAACAGTTCCAAAATAGTTCCACTTTGATTTTTTAGAGACGATGCAAAAACATGCATTAATAAAAACTGAATGTTTAAATCAAAATTTTGGTTATGTTCATTAGCAATTGGTAAACTGTTGTTGTTTAAAAGTAAATCAAAATTTTCCTTAAAATAAAATTAACAATCAAAAAACTGGTTTTTAAAATTTTTTTAAATTTTTTCCTATTATTAGAACTTTTTTTTGGAATAGCAAAATTTTATCGAAAATTGTAATTTTACTGAATCGTTTAAATTAGGGCTGGTAGACCGGTTCCAATTTTAAAGCCGGCTTTGAAATCAGTTTCAATACAGAACCGGTTTCCAAATAGAACCGGTTTATAAATAAATTTCAAGCAAGTTTTCTTTCGATAATTTTTTTTAACAGAAATAAAGTTGTTGTTTAAGAAATATTAGTATAAAAAAATATTTATGAAAAATATTCATTCTTAAAAAAAATATTTTTTATTAATATTTAATTTAAAAACTAATCTTATAAGATTCGTATAATTCAATGTTTTATAAAAGTTAAATCGGATACATCGGTTCAAAAAAATCGGTTCTTGAAACCGTCTCATTTTGAAACCGGTTTCGCATAAATACGGTTTGAAACCGGTTTTAAGGAGAGGATTTAGCAGCCCTAGTTTAAATAGAATAAAATTTATGCTGTGCAAGATTAAATCATATTGAAAAATTCTATGATCAATTTAGCCTATCATAAGTGTTTATTCATTCAAATTATAGAGCCAAATTTAGAATAGACTCATAGATTGACAAAAATAAAGACAATTTTGATTTTATAAGAGAAAGCAAAAGATTTTACCTTATTTTTTCCAAATGAGATTTTTACGTTTTCAATTATTTTTTTAAATTTTTCGTTTTCAATTTGAATTAAGTTACCACTCGATGAAATTTCAAAGATTGCCAAGAAAAAGTACACAAAATTGTTTTGATCATCAGTCTAAATAAAAATAAATAGTAATTTTTTGCATTAAATTATTTTAAATTTAATTCAGCTACTTTTCTATTTTTAATCTTGTTATAATCTTCTGTTATCAAGCAGTCTTCAATTAATTTTTGGATTTCTTTGTATTTGTTACCAAAAATAGCGTAAATTTTTGGTCGATTATTTCTATCTGTTACAAGATCTGGAGGCACAAAATCTCTTAAAATTTCTTGATTCGCTATTTTCATTGTCTCAGCTCTTCCGTGAATACGAAATATGTTTTTAATCAAAAACAAACGGAACCAACTTTTATTTTTGTTGATTAGAATTTTTACCAAGCGAATCAACTCCATGTGATGTTCACAAGACTGGTCAATATTTGTAACCAACTTTGAGCACGTTGTTAAACAAAATCTTATCTTGGCCACAAACTTTAGTCTGGAAACTTCATCCTCCATTTCATAATTTTGATTAAGTAAATCTTTCAAAGTTCTGACTGCCAATTGAATGTCATGATCAAAGTTTTGCTCATTTTTTACTAAAGAACTACGCGAATAAAGATTGTCCTCAATAGCGTTCAAATACATCAATTTTAATGATATCAAATCTTTTTTATTGTAATTTTCTCTCAAGTAGTTTTCAGACTTGGTGAATATTTCCAATAAATGCTTTCTCATTACATTTTCATTGAAATTCAAAAGCAACTGAAACAAAGATGACTTGATCGATGGTGTGTGATTAAAGTCCAATGTTGTGCTCATATTTTCGCCATTGGTTTTTGGTAACAAACACTTGATAATCAAATCAATAACTTGATCTTCTGGCAATTTTTCATTAGGTCTGCAAAAACACAAATTCTTAACAACATCCATGTAAAAGGTGTTGAAATTAATTTTCAAAAAGCTTATTTTTTGCTTGTATTCATCATTTCCAGAGACCTTTTTACAAGATATTCGTTCATCAAATTTTAGCTCTTTGGTACATTTTTGGCATCGTTTATTCAATTGGGTCTTGTTGATGCAATCGATACAGACTAAACACCTTGGACAATCCGGAGTTGTGAACAGAGCATCCGGCTCTTGAGATCCGCAGCCTAAGCATTTGATGGAAAATTTTTTGGCCAAATTTTTGCCAAACTTAAATATTGGATCTAAAATTTTGATAAACTTTTCGAATGTTTCCTTTTTTTTAAAGTCAACTATTGTGTCGAAAATTTTCCAAAATTGAAAACACCGTTGATACAAATCAATCTCTTTGATACATATATTTTCTATGTACAATTTAAGCAAAGTTGTTCTTTGCCAAAGAGAGTCGAACTCTTCAAATTTTTCACTTTTAATTTCTGTACTTAAATCCATCATTTTTTCAATAAGAGCTGTAGTTTTTTGAACTCTTTCGAACCATTCAAACCACTGGTCCACTTTCATCTCATTGCTAATGTTTACAAAGTTATTGCAAAGAATTCTTGCAGCCAAAAAGGAAATATTCGAGTCCTGATTATCACTTTTAGCTATCAAGTCTATGCATTTTGGATCAATTTTGGCAAATTTAGAGAACAATTTGATTTCTAAATTCAACTTTTCGTATGAACAATGTAGTCCGATCAAGAAATTCAAGTCATTTTGTAGTCTACAATAATTTTTCTTGCAATACTGCATCAGTCTGTTTTTGACTAGTCTAAAGTGATCAACACTAATAAAAGGTTCACTTGATGAAAGCAAAATAAAATCGTTCACATAGGCCATCATAAACTCAATTTTTTCATTTTGAGAAACAGAATCAAAAAAGTTGTCAAGTTTTTTCTTGAGAATGCTTTGCTCGAATGCATTCTGCAGTTGTTGTCTAAAATGGTCATTTTTCTCATTGTCACCAATCTGAGCATCGTCATCAGAGGTTTCTATTTCTTTTATTTTTAATTGAGTCAATTTGTCGAAATAGTCTTTAATGATCCAAGAAAATGGCAATTTAAGCTTTAATTCTGAATAATGGTCTGAATTAAAATTATTAAAGCAAATAAATTCATTTTTTTCTCTATGATTTGCCTTGTTGTAATTAGTCACATATTTTAGATCAAGGATTTCATTGTCATCGAATATTTGCAACCAAAAGTCTTGGCTCCACTCTTTCTCTGACTGCAAAAGTAAGTCTAAATTTTGATTGCAATCTATCAAAGCAATGATTCCAGAAAATAAATGAGCCACTCTATTTTCAATGTAATTTTGGCACGAATTCTTCAAAGTGGCATATTTAATGACATTGGAGATTTTCGAGACTTCATTTAGGATCCAAGACCTGCTCACTTGCGGAGTACTAAGCTCTGTTTCTCTTTCCGATTGCAATCTAGCCAAGTGTTTGATAAGAATTGGAAAAAATTTTGAGTGAAGATTTTGATCTTTAAAAATGGAAAGTAATTTTTCGATTCTTTGAATGGCACGGCTTTTGGTTTCGTCACTTTTGCGTGGGCTCTTGCCTGAATAGTTATCTGTAACTCTGGAGCATGCATTGAAAATAACAGAGTGTAAAATGTTGATGAGAATTTTGAATGATTTTTCATCAATGTCCGGCAAAGACTCGTCAAATACTTGTGACAATGTTTTGTTTTCGTAGTCGAGAACATTGTCTACACAAACATTGTTTTGCAAGTCATCTATGTGATAACAGAACCATTTGGAAGTCTGAAAACCATTGAAACAACCTCCCGCTATTTTGGGCACTTGAATTATGAACACGACAAAAAAATCATTCGGCACTTGGGCTAGTTGATCTATGGTCAGATCCGATACATACTTTGTGTACTCGTCAATGATGGCAAATCGAGCACAATTGACCAAGTCTGTGTAAATGTGACCACAATCGCACTGAACTATCAGCACATTTGGATCTTGATCTGATCGAGTTTCCTTTAGATTTGCAGTAAAAAATTCTTTCAAAACTTGAGCAAATTGTTGCTGAGAGTCAAATGAGAGAAGGGATTCGATTCGAAATTTGGCGTTGGCTATAGTTATACTTTTAGATGACAAAAGCTTTGAGTGAGTGGTAATTTGAATAAAATTTTCTCTTGGCAAAGGTTGAAGTAAATATTTTTGGAAAAAAGAATCAAAATTTTCATGAGCTTGAAATTTATAATAGTTGTCAATCACAAAGTCTAAATCAAGCTTTTGATTGTTGAATTTTTTCTCAGGTAAAAGACGAATAACGCCATCCGAAGTACTTGATTGTATTAGAACAATTTTTACCATTTCTTGCACTCTTTCCGAACTCTGCACCCAATCTTCATCACTTTCTTCATCCAGTAAAATATTTTCAAACTTTTCCTTTGATATTTTGTAAACTAATGAAGCAATTGTTTCGTCTGTAAATCCAATAAAAATGTCACTAGGCTTCAGTTTGTTTAAACAATTGGTCTTTCTCATTCCGAAGCCGTATTTTTCCGAAATAGATGTAAACTCCTTTGTCCATTGTTGTATGTTGTTTACAATGTATCTCAATTTTTCATTCAAAATCGAGTCTATGCTCAACAGATGCTTTTCCAAACGATTTACCAAAGGTATTGGATATTTTTTTGGGTTGTAAACAGATTTTTTGTCCGCAACTACAATCAATCGAAACTCTTCGTGAACCAAACATTTTACTCGCGCTGTTCCTAGGCCCAAATCAACAAATTTGGTATCGTCACCAAACTTGTAGTAAAATTGGTTCAATGCATCATATAAACTCTCGTACAAATTTTCCAAATTGAGCAAAATAACTGTCTTGCCAAGCTCCATGCTCAATTTGATCTGATGTATTTTTCGACATATTTGAGAATACTTTTGATCATTAGGAAAACTTGACCCAAAGATTATTTTTATTTTGGAATGTTTTGAACCATTGTCCAATTCGTTGAGTACAAAATTGTTTATCAAATCCAAAGCATTGTCATTTTGGGACAATAGAAGCAAGTATCTATTCTCATCCTCGGTTGTTCATTTGAGCAAAGCTTCCTTTATCAGATCAATTACATTTAAATTATTTGTGGTTATTTTCAAATTTATTTTGTCATCTTGAAATTGTTTAATAAATGTGCCGGATGGATCCAGGTCCACAAGGCCACCAAAATTTCTTTTAATAGCTCGCTCCAAAAATAGCCAGTCTATTTCATTGGATTCACTTTCCTTGGTATGCCAATAGATCATTTTAATCAAGGCATAAAAGTCTCTGAGGCCAAAAAATTCTCTTATTTTATTCCTGGCCTTTTCGCACAGATTCAAATAGGCTGTCGACAAAGATTCAATTAAGCGCTGTTGGGTCAATTTTTTTAGTACTTTTTTGTCATTTTTGCATATTCCAACCACTGTGTCTTTCAGTTCTGAAGTAGACGGATTATTTCTATTGACAAATATTCCTCGGTTCATTTTGGCTGGGTCCAAAACCCAATTACTAATGCCAATAAATCCAATTTGGTTCCAATTCTGCTCGTACAAATTACCTTTGGGTATTTTCTTACACAATTCTTGTTCCTCTTTTTCCTCAAAATGAACGCCATCTTCCAAAAGTGGATGCAAAGTTTTGAGTGGCATTGATGCCGAAGCTTCGGCCAAACCGATTTCATCAAGCACAATCACTGATGTATATCTATCCAAGTCGTTTCTTCTCTCAAACTGATATCTGGCACAATAGCGAAAAGTGTTCAGAATCATTTCACTGGTCGACATTGGACTGCACTGAAATGTGATCAAATGTGCTTCTTTAAAAGTGCTCAGCAAAGGAGAACTGTTCCGATCTGAACCTTGCATTTTATTTGAAATCAAAGTTTTTGCCAAACTTTTGCTTGAGCCCGGTTTTCCAATGATAAAAAGAGGAATTTTGAGCTCGATGCAAATTAAAATCATGAAAATATTTTCTTTGAGCGCTTGGTTTCGAGCTATGGCGTCTGGTAATTTGATTTCATTCAAAAATTTTTCATAGCAGTTATCTATTTCCTTGAGAAAGTAGTCTTGGTCAATGGCATGGTTTTCAAAGCATGACGAAATTTTAATTCTGTACTTTGTTCGCGATTCTTCACTTTGTAAACCAACATGGTAGCATGCGTTCAAAGCCAATATGATCGAGCTCAATAAAAGTTCATGTCTTTCTGAATTTTCAATTGGTGTCTCAGTATTCAACAAATCTTCGTCGTTTTCTGTCTCATCAATTTGATTCAGAGTCAAGACGCTCTCTGCTCTAAGCATGTCAGGCGAATTTCTGTCAACTCCGGGCTTCAAATGTCTGAAAATATTTTCTGCTTTTGCCATGAACCATTGGATAATTTTGAGCACTCGTTGGACATCTCTTAGACTCACAAAACTGCATTCATTATTTTGTTCTCTCATGAATTTCTGCGAGGCGCACAGCACTTCTACAATAAGATTCATCTCATTTTGGCTAAAGAGTCTCTCTAGCTTTTTGCGCACAATCTGATTTATGTACAATTTTTCGACTTGGTCATTCAGTTGACCAAAGTCCCAAATCATGGGCAGCATTGAAGCAGGCAAAGGCTGGACTCGATAAACCAAATGTCTCATTGGTAAATCGCCCAATTTCTCTTGGGTTTCGTTGATGTCCACGTAAAATCCCAGGCCAGATTTGTCAAAATTTTGAATTATTTCATCCGAATGCTTTTTGTATGGATTACAAGCAGCGATTATTTTTAGTCCGTGGTTTTTGTCCAAAGGTATCCCATTAACTCGCGAATCACACATTATTTCCTTAATGGTGCCTATTGCTTCTGTCGAATTAGCTTCATCGAAAAACAAAATTGTAAATATGCCTGAGCCTAGTGCCCAATTTTTTCTAGCCAAATCCTCAGCTTTTTGCACATGTCTTATTATTTCCTCGGCCATTGTTCCACCATGAACCTTTACCAGATACATATTCTCCACATTTTGATGAAAATACTTGAGTAAATCGCACATGTATCTGCACAATCTGGTCTTTCCACATCCAGTCTCACCCATTATGATCACTGGAATGTCTGCTCTTAGTCTCATGTAAATGGCAAGAATTTTTAGCAAATTGTCCATGGTCAACTCGTATGATGGATCTGGATCAACAACTCGGTCTGAATTTATTCCCATTACAGATAAAAGTTTTTGTATTTTAGCTTCTTTAGGCAAATCGGCTATATTTTCATACAAAATACGTTTATTTTGTGCATACAAACCATGGATCAAATCAACACTCAGACTGAGTCTATTTTCAAAAAGTGGTATTTTGGTTTGAAAGTCAATTATTTGTCCAGTTCTTCTGTCAACGTAGAAGCCAAAAAATGTAAATGTTTGTCCATCTGGATTAAAAAATAAATATGGATGTGGATCATTTTCCCATTTTCTTCTCATTTTTAATTGATTTAATTGAAATTCCGCTTGATTAGAGTCAACTAGCTGCAAAGCAGATCGGTCTGATATTTCCAAACTTGGCAGAGCAAAATCATGCGACATTTGAACCATAAATTTGACAACAAATGCTTTGAATCCGGGCAAGTCCTCGCCTGTTAAAGACGGATCACAATAGTAAGATCGTTCACAGTCCATTAGCTGAATGTTTAGAAATTTGGCAAAGTGAATAATCTCGGACCAAGAAGCCATCTCGCATTCCAAGTGTTTCAGCAACAATTCTAAACAAGTCTTGGCATCCATATTATCATTTGGGTTGTAAGAAATGACATTTATATTTTGATTGTGGTCCAAAGCGTGCAAGTATTGACAGGGTCTTTGAATTAATTCTGAATTGAGAATAGTTTGGTCAAAAAGAATTGGACACAAATCTTCTGGCAATTGAGCATTTTTGCTCATGTAATCAAACACTTGAACTGGACTAATGCATTTTAGAGAAGGAAGAATTTTTAGGATACTGTGCAAAGGCTTCATCTGATCATCATCTTGACTATTTTTTGGCTTAAATTTTGGACTCATTATTTCAATCAGATACAAATCAGTGGGTGAACGGCGGAACATTTTTCCATTTGAGTTGACAATCACACCAAGACAAAGCAAATTGAACAAAAAATAGTCCACTTCATACCATACCTCATAAGCTATGTCGATGTGATAAATTTTGGCAAGTTTGTCTCTACATTTTTCTTTTTCAAAATTTTTGAAAATTTCAAAAACACTTTCGAATGGAAGAGTCTGTTTTTTGATCGACACACACTTATCCATTAAATTTGGATTTGTTTTTAATTTTGAATTTTGAATTTGTCTTTGAACATAGAGAGACTTTCCAACACCGGCGCGATCTGATGTGATCACTTGGACACTTAAAAGCTCTTTGCCAAATTTGTCCTCAAAAAAAGGCTCCTTTTTTTGTTTGAATTGTTATCTCAAGTAACCATTCAAATTTTGGTTGATATTATTTGGCAAATTAAAATTTTTGCGGTATCTGTTAAATGCTGTCACAAAAACAGATTTATCTTCTCGTTCAGCCGAACAAATTATACAAAGCAAAAACTTGTTATTTGTGCTATAATTTGCCATTAATTTCTCAAAAGATGCTTGAGCTTTGACCGCTTGGTCATACAAAAGGTCTTGGACATTTATTAGAGAATAAATTTTTTGTTCTTTTTCATTTGCTTGATATTTAGTCAAAACTCTTAACCAAAAAAGTTCTATTTCCTCACTAGTTGTATTTGAATTGCAATAGAGAACCTCATCTTTAGATGGCAATGGCTGTTCTGCTGACATAGAGTAGATATACAAAGTGCGAGAGATAATTTCTTCTTGAGGACAAACAATCAAATTTGCCCTGTTGTATTCTAGGAATGCAGGCTTTTCTCGATGTATTGAAAAGGAAGAATTTTGTTTTATGTAATCAAGAGCTAGACCAAGATGTTTCAAACTCACATAATCTTGAAAATTCAAATTTAAATATTCCAAAAATCTTTTCCAAATTGTGTCGTATTTTTCCTGTAAATCATCAGATTGTTCATCATTGAAAGGATCGTCTCTTGAATTCAAGTCAGATGTTATATCAGACACTAATTTCTCTGATTTTATCAATGTTGAATTCATATTTTTGGGCTCAATATTTTTTAGCTCATTTTCAAAACAGAAGTTTGTAAGCTGATCTTTATCAGTGGTGTTAAGCTCTTTAATTCCTTGAAAAATTGACTTTCTTTCAAAACCCATTTCAATTAATTCACTGACTAGTTGTTCACTTTCCAAATTGACTTCATTTGAATCATTCACATTCAAAGGTTCTTCACATATTATTCTTTGAGCATGCTGATTAGCCAAATGAATGCAATTGGCATCAACTTTAGGGTTAATATCAAATAATAAATCTAATAAATTTTTTAACTCAGATTCCTCAAACTTCTCCGTTTCCCTTGAAATAAACTTTGCCATGAGAATTCTTAAATCGACCAGCTGGTTTATTTTAAAATGGTTTAAATTGATAAATTTAATTCTCATTTGTTCAATGTGAGAAAGCCATTCTTGGGAGCACTTTTTCAAAAATTTAAAAGTTTTGTCAATCGACGTTACAGTGGTTTTTTCACATTCTCTCTTTGCAAAAATATTTTGGCTGTAATTTTGAATGCCAAAATTTATTTTCATTGTATTCATATTTGATTTCTCATTGTAAATTGTAGCGTTCCATTTTGAAAATAACACATTTCCATTTTGAAGTAAATTCAGAAAGATATCTCCTAGATTTATAAGCGATTCTAAAACCTTTAAATTCAGTTCTAAAATTATCTCTGTTTGACAAATTGTTAATTTTGGTAAACTTACGCTCTCAAAATATTCAATGATCTCTTGGTCAGTTTCATCTTTTCCAACAACTAATGCCAACTTGTCTTGCAGGTCTCTCATTTGATTGAAAGAATATGATTTTTGTTCACTATCTTTAGATCGTGGAACTGTTACTCTAAAAACATCATCAAGTGTCTTAAAAAAAATGTTTACATAATATTTTGATTTCACTTTTACTCAAATTGACTTTAAAGTTATTAAAACTTGAAAAAGATACTTAGAAAAATAAAAAATTCTTTTCTTTAGAGTAAATCTTTATCTTTTTTAAATTTTTTATTTTCTTTAAATCTTTTCCTGTATTATTCTCAAATGAAATTTTGTTAAATTTTTGAACATTACTAAAATATTTTAATGATTAAGTGGAATAACTTGGTTTAAAATATTTGTTTTTAAATTAAATGCTATGGCCGTTAGTGATGATATTTTATTTAATCGACATTTTCATTAGAGATTCATTTACAGAGTTCTATGTTTATATTTAGACTAATATTAATTTTTGAAACTCATTTTTAGGAAATCAAAAAAGATCAAAAATCAATTCATTAATCTTGATGAAAATCAAAAACTTAGTTAGTTTGAGATTAAAATTTTTATATTTGAATACCAAGGCGAACTTATAAACAAATTTAAAATTTTCAAGTTAAATTCTTTTTATTTTAAAAAAAGTATAGTTAGCTCAACGTTTTTTTTCACAAATTATTAAAAAATCTGCAAAAATCTTTTCCCCAGAATTAACAAAAAATGTTCTTTTTTAAATTTACGTCGATTCATTAATTTTTCTCGGGTAGATAGAAAATCAATTTTTTTAAACACAATTTGTGAAAAATTCAAAAAAATTTATTTTTTTTGTTCTTTTTCTTATAATTTTTTTTGTCAATTAGACAATATATTGATATTCTGCTTATAAATCAATTAAATTTTCCCCGTATAACAGATAATTTCTTAGAGAAATATAAATTTTCATTAATTAAAAATTCGCTTTTTTTTATCTGATTTAAAAAAAATCAAATTGCTAAGATAACATTTATTAGGATAACTTTTTTTTAAATATTTTACGATTCTGCAAAAATTTGAAAGAACTTGCCAAATTATCTTTTTTCGAATTGGCTTTAAGTCCAAAATCAAAAATTCCAAATTTATTAATTCGGTCTGCTTGTTTAAGCGAATTGGCCTCAGTATTACCCATTGATTCTTTTATCTCTTTAAGCCAATTTTTTTCTTTCGAAATAGCGTCCTAAATTTTTGGTTAAATTTATTTTTTATAAAATTTCTTAATTGTTTACTATTTTTTCCGGTAGTTCTCTATTTCTCGAGAAATTTTTGAAAATTTGCTTTATGTGTTTAATCATTTGGTCATATGAGCAATCTTTTTTCATGCCATATATTAAAGGTGCAAATCCAGTTCCAACAAGTAACAATGATTGAACTCTAACAACCTCCAAGGCTCCTTCATTTTCTGACTGGGATGCAAACTCACATAGCAATTTTAGCTCATTTAAATCTAGTTGTTTTAAAGATTAAAAAAATTCTCAAATTAAATTAAATTCTAAAATTGATTTACTTGAAGCATTTGATCTTAACCACTCGATAAACTTAAAATGTTCAACATATTTTCTCAAACATTTGACAAATTTTTCATCACTAAGTTTATCTAATGATTCGAACAGTTTCATTGAAGAGCTTGTAATATCATCCAAGAATCTAAATTGATTCTGACTGTTTTCCAACTAAAAAAAAGTCAATTGGTAATAGTTATGAAATTTATTGCACACAATTATTAGTTCTAGTTGAGTAACATTATTTTAATTTGTATGATTGTATAAAAATAAACATAAATACAGCTAGCTTCCTCAGAAATCCTTGCTCTTTAAAAAATCTGATTCAAGCCTAGATTAAGTTATTTTTTACCAAAAATATTGTCAGAAATTAAAAATAATAGAAACATGGTTGCTGATAATTATAAATAGATCAAGTGTCTTGGAAAGAAGAAAATGAAAACCATTTTTTGCGAATACATAATACAATTGATTAATAACAATTTTTTTTTATTTAATAAATTGTCACTGTGTAAAAATCATGTTTTACATTTTTTATTAAAAAATTTAATCTAATTTAATTGTTGCGAGGAACGAGCGTGCTGTGACGAGCTTATTAAGCAGACACGAGAATACTGAATTGATTTGAACGGGTCGATAGCGATTGGTTCGATTCTTTAAACCAATCATTTCTAAAAATTGACTTATTGATAGAATTAATTGGATACTGAAAAGATGAATTTTTAATTAGCTATTTATATAATTTTTATTGGCAAAGAGAAAAAGGTCAAAAAAATTATGCATTCTTTAACATTAATCTTCGAGTTTACTTGTGTTTCAAAAATAACTTGAATAAAGGTGTTGGGTTGCAAGAGGATTCTAAGGTCTATTGTAAATTGTTGTTAAATGATTTTAATGTCAAAAATGAAATAAGGATTTTAATGTTAAAATATTTTAATGTCAAAAATGAAAAAAGAATTTAATGTTTAAATTTTCTGATGTTAAAAGCTATAGTCAATAAAGATAATTAAAAATTTGTATTTTTTGTAGATTATATTAAAAAAATTAATTAAGCAAGGACAAAAATAAAAAAAAACAAAAATTAATTAATTAAATTGTTGATCGCCATGTTTTTAAAATTCGAATGCTAATTGAATTTTAACTTTTTCTTTTATTTGACGCTTTTTTTATTGTTTAAAAAAGTTAATTTTGTTCAAGTTTTAAGTAAATTTTGGACTACTCAATATTTTAAAGGGTAAAAATTTAATTTTTATCAAACGAATGCTGATTTCAAAACAATTTCGGACTTCTATTAATTCAAAGCTTTTTTTTTTTAAGGAAGCGGTCAATTATTCTTTTTTAATTAGGCAAATTAAAATAGAATAGCATCATTTTTTAACATTAGATTATTAATTAAGATTTAGCAATACTTTCCTTATTTAAGATTTAACAATAATTTCTTATCTTCAATATTTAGTCCTAATTCTGATTTAATTGATACTGAGAAAGATATCGAAATTCTAAATTCTAACTCTGTTTTCTTTAGGAATTATAACCAGTCTAATTTTAATGATCCAATTTGCTTAAATGAATTAATTATGGCTTTAAAGAGATTAAAAAATGAAGTGGCATCAGGACCTGACCAAATTCATAATTTAATGTTAAAAAACTTACCTAGAAATTCATTAATAGAAATCATAGAACTTTTTAATTTAACTCTTCGAGAAGGTAGAGTCCCGAAAGCGTGGAAAACATCTTACATTACTATGATTCAAAAAAAGGCCTCTACTTTACAAGATCCTTTAAATTATAGACCAATTAGTATAACGAGTTGTTTAGGAAAGCTACTGGAACGCATAGTATATTCAAGATTATACAATTTTTTAGAGCAAAATTCACTCCTTATCCAGGAGCAATCTGGATTTAGGAAACACCGGCGAACAGCAGATAATCTTTTCTTCTTAATTCAAAAAATTGTGGAATCATTTAATAGAAAAAAAAGAGTTTGCGGCCTTTTTTTTGATATTTCTAAAGCCTTTGATAGGGTTTGGCATGAAGGTTTACTTTTTAAATTGATTAAAATAAATCCACCTCATTACTTGACTAACTGGATAAAATCCTTTTTAGACTCTAGGACATTTAAGGTAAATGTGAATGACCATTTGAGCGAAGAATATATAATAACTGCAGGTGTTCCTCAAGGCTCAGTAATTAGTCCTCTTTTATTTAGTATATACATTAATGACATCCCTAAAAGAAACAAAACAAATAATGAATACTCTCTGCTTTTTGCAGATGATCTAGTTACATTCTTCATTTATAACAAAAAAGGGAACCTAGAAAATAAGATCAATAAATACCTCAACGAATTAGAACAATGGCTTATTAAGTGGAAAATGAAGATATCGGTTGAAAAGTCGTGTTCATTAGTCTTTTCTAGGTACAAAAAAGAGAGTGATAATCTTAACTTAAAAATTTATGGAAACAGAATAGAGAGACAAAAAGAAATCAAGTTTCTTGGTATTAAATTTGATTCTAAATTAAACTTTAATATACTGGTAGACGAAATTAAAGAACGCTGCAATAATATGCTAAATATTATTAAGATATTGTCAAACAAAAAATGGGGTCTTAATCAAAACACTCTAGGAAATCTTTATAAATTCTTAGTCGGATCAATTTTAGATTATTCTTTTCCTTGCTTAAATTTATTTTCAGAAAATAATATCAAAAAAATGCAAGCAATTCAGAATACATCAGTCAGATCTATTCTTAAGTTAAAATATGATACTCCCTCCAACATCGTACATCATGAGGCTTTTAATAAACTAAAATTACTAACAGTCTCGAATCGGCTTTTTGAATTGAGTGAGAGATATGTTGGGGCAGGACTGAGTCATTCTATTCCATTGGTTGTAAGACTGGTGAAGGAATACAAAGAAGGTTTCGAATCAAGATATATTGACTACCCAACTCCATTGTGTAATTGCTACCTTACTATTTCTTCTTTTTTTCCTGAAACTTGAACTATTTAAACATGAGCCATATGTAACAATCTTTTCCAATTTTATATATTCTTAATTTTCATTTATTTAGCTTATTTACTTTTTTTTAATTCTTTTTTTTTTTTTTTTTTTTTTTTTTTTTTATCTTATTTTATTAACTTTAATTTTATTTTATTTTATTTCATTTTTATTTTATTTTTTTAATTTTTAACTTATTCTGAAGGAGCTCTAGCTCGGTACAGAAAACAAATAAATAAATAAATTCCTTATTTAGCAAATAACATTTAATTTCTTATTTAATTTTTTAACTTTAGATTCCTAAATTAAGATTTGACATTAAACTCACTGACATTAATTTTTTTACATTAAAATATTTTAACATTAATTTACAGTAAATCGATTCTAAACCGGCCACTTAATTTTTTGAAACCGTGTTTTCATTGACCGGTCAACATTTTAATGGGCGGTCAGCTGTTCGGTAAGCTTAGCGGTCTAAATTTTGGACCGTAATAAAATACGGTCAGGAAAAAAGGGGCAGTCAAAAATGCGGTATACTTTTTGGCGGACAGCCCCTTAAATAACTTTTTCCAAACAATAATTTTTATTTTATTTCGTTAAAATATAAATAAATCATTATTTTTGTTAAAAAAATTATTTTAGGATTCTTGAAGAGAATATTTCTATTCATCAGCTAATTTTTTTTATTAGCAAATAAAAAAAAACGAGTCTTGTCTCTTATGTTTTCCTTTCCCAGGCGGGTCACATAATATATGATCAGGCGTTTTTTTTACCTGGTCATATATTTGTAATTAAAAAGAAAAAATTAAGAAAAATTTATAGGAAATTTTAAATTTTAAATATAGATTCTGGAAAACTAATTTCTATTTTATATTTAAAAAATAAGATTGGTCACATATCCATCAAGATCCAAAAAAACATGCATTTTTTTGCAGCTATGTGATTTTTTAAAAGCTATTTTTTTTGAAGCTAATTTCTTTGTTTATAGAAAAATTATTCTTTATTTATGTTTTTAATCTATTGGTAAACAATTTGTTTGCATAGGCACTTGACAGAGATTTAGCCTACTGGACAACGCTATAATATGATTATAGAAGAAGTTTTTTAGCCAGAACAAGTACAACTACTTTTAAGCCGATAATTTTTATCGATTTAAATCCTCAAGTTTTTTTTAAATTAAATAAAAAATTAGCTTTTTTGAAATTAAAAGTAATTTAAATTTTGAACGAGAGCTCTAAAACAAATTTATATTTTTTATGTTAGAATGTGGAGATTCTAATTATCTAAAAAACGGTGTGTCCTAATTATCAATTATTTAAATTGAAGAATTTTACCAAAAAAAATATATTTTTAGGTTTTCAGCTTTTAAAAATAAGAGCTAGATGACTTTTTCGTTTGTTGTTTAGGTAATTCTCTTAAACCATCCGACCCCGGTCCGTGTTTTAGTAAAAAACAGGTGTTTAGACATAAGCCTTTGGCTTGATACAATAAACAAAAAAATAAAAAAATTTATCATTTGCACAACTAATCTTTACGGATTAAATATTATGATCTTAAAAAGTCTGCAAAATACAGTGCTGATTTGATACTTGGATTTTGGTAATTTTTCGTAATTTAACCTTTTCTTACATACGTAATTTTTCGAAAAATTACGTAAAATTACCAAAAACACTAGTATCATCAGCACTTTATTTTAGAATACTTAATATCTTTCTTTTAAATATTTTAATAATTGTCTAAGCAATTTATTCTAAAATTCGAACATTAAAGATCTTTTTAGAGTAACTTAATGTTGGGTCAGCTAAAATATTTCAAATAAAACTCTTTAAATATTTAAGTCTTTAATTAAAAATTTTCAGTCATTTGTTGTGTCATACTTTTTCATATTTTTTTGCTGATTTTGAACAAATCTGTTTTTTACTTATTTTTCAAATCTTGAGGATCATCAAAATTTTACTTATAATTTAAGCTTAATTTTTCTTTAACTTTAACTATCTTTATTTATAAAAATAAAAAAAATGAAAGTTCTAATAAAAAATTGAAATGGGGCAAATTTTCAATGCAAATCCTGTATTCCTCTTTCTGATAAAAATTTATTTTGCAATTATAAAGAAAAATTATCTGAAGAAAGAAATATAGGCCATTCCCGAATACCTTTTGAGAACATTTTTAAAACAATTTTCATTAAAAAAATACGGCTAAAAATGGCATTTCGAAATTTTTGGCCGGACTAATGACCGTTGACCAAAAAGTTGACGGTATTTTTGATAATCCTTATTATACGGGTTTTCGAAAATACGGTCATAAAATGACCGCACAAAACCTCTCGCCAAATGTACCTGTTTGCTCTGACCACATCCAAAACTATTAAATAACGTCCCATTACTCGCATATTTAAAGCCCTGCTTCATCTAGTAAGATATAAAAACTTAAAACTAGAAAATAAAACGAAAAATCAAAAAAGAACTATATAATTTAGAAAAATTTTACACATTAATGTATGAGAAAAATAATTACCGATTCCTGAATTTTTTCCAGAGGTCCAAAATTACTGTTTAAATCCTCCTTTTTTTTAATTTCCAAAAGTAATTCGGAAATCTCTTTTATTTTTGGCAAATTTAAAAAGTGCTTCAATTGTTTTAATCGAAATTCGATTTCTTTTTCAGACATTTTGACATGATCCATTGCTTTTATTAATTCGGTTTTGTATAAATCATTTTCTTTTTCAATTTTTAAATTTTTTCCGATTTTTGCAATTTCATTTGAAAAATATCTAAGATCCAATTTTCCATTTTTCAAGTCTTCACCCAACTTTTTAAATTTGAACAATGCAACGTCAAGTATTTGGTCCAAGAAACTTTTTAAATCAACTGGCTTTTGAAATTCATTAATTGATTCTTGAATGTAAAATAGAAGATAAGTATTTTCCTCGCCAAGTTCAATAAAATGTTTAAATTTTTCAATTTTCGTTTTGTCAATTTCATCGAAATTTTTGATTCTGTTGATTAAGTTTTCTTTAGCATCGATTTGGTTTAAATAGATCAAGTGTCTTGGAAAGAAGAAAATGAAAACCATTTTTTGCGAATACATAATACAATTGATTAATAACAATTTTTTTTTATTTAATAAATTGTCACTGTGTAAAAATCATGTTTTACATTTTTTATTAAAAAATTTAATCTAATTTAATTGTTGCGAGGAACGAGCGTGCTGTGACGAGCTTATTAAGCAGACACGAGAATACTGAATTGATTTGAACGGGTCGATAGCGATTGGTTCGATTCTTTAAACCAATCATTTCTAAAAATTGACTTATTGATAGAATTAATTGGATACTGAAAAGATGAATTTTTAATTAGCTATTTATATAATTTTTATTGGCAAAGAGAAAAAGGTCAAAAAAAATTATGCATTCTTTAACATTAATCTTCGAGTTTACTTGTGTTTCAAAAATAACTTGAATAAAGGTGTTGGGTTGCAAGAGGATTCTAAGGTCTATTGTAAATTGTTGTTAAATGATTTTAATGTCAAAAATGAAATAAGGATTTTAATGTTAAAATATTTTAATGTCAAAAATGAAAAAAGAATTTAATGTTTAAATTTTCTGATGTTAAAAGCTATAGTCAATAAAGATAATTAAAAATTTGTATTTTTTGTAGATTATATTAAAAAAATTAATTAAGCAAGGACAAAAATAAAAAAAAACAAAAATTAATTAATTAAATTGTTGATCGCCATGTTTTTAAAATTCGAATGCTAATTGAATTTTAACTTTTTCTTTTATTTGACGCTTTTTTTATTGTTTAAAAAAGTTAATTTTGTTCAAGTTTTAAGTAAATTTTGGACTACTCAATATTTTAAAGGGTAAAAATTTAATTTTTATCAAACGAATGCTGATTTCAAAACAATTTCGGACTTCTATTAATTCAAAGCTTTTTTTTTTAAGGAAGCGGTCAATTATTCTTTTTTAATTAGGCAAATTAAAATAGAATAGCATCATTTTTTAACATTAGATTATTAATTAAGATTTAGCAATACTTTCCTTATTTAAGATTTAACAATAATTTCTTATCTTCAATATTTAGTCCTAATTCTGATTTAATTGATACTGAGAAAGATATCGAAATTCTAAATTCTAACTCTGTTTTCTTTAGGAATTATAACCAGTCTAATTTTAATGATCCAATTTGCTTAAATGAATTAATTATGGCTTTAAAGAGATTAAAAAATGAAGTGGCATCAGGACCTGACCAAATTCATAATTTAATGTTAAAAAACTTACCTAGAAATTCATTAATAGAAATCATAGAACTTTTTAATTTAACTCTTCGAGAAGGTAGAGTCCCGAAAGCGTGGAAAACATCTTACATTACTATGATTCAAAAAAAGGCCTCTACTTTACAAGATCCTTTAAATTATAGACCAATTAGTATAACGAGTTGTTTAGGAAAGCTACTGGAACGCATAGTATATTCAAGATTATACAATTTTTTAGAGCAAAATTCACTCCTTATCCAGGAGCAATCTGGATTTAGGAAACACCGGCGAACAGCAGATAATCTTTTCTTCTTAATTCAAAAAATTGTGGAATCATTTAATAGAAAAAAAAGAGTTTGCGGCCTTTTTTTTGATATTTCTAAAGCCTTTGATAGGGTTTGGCATGAAGGTTTACTTTTTAAATTGATTAAAATAAATCCACCTCATTACTTGACTAACTGGATAAAATCCTTTTTAGACTCTAGGACATTTAAGGTAAATGTGAATGACCATTTGAGCGAAGAATATATAATAACTGCAGGTGTTCCTCAAGGCTCAGTAATTAGTCCTCTTTTATTTAGTATATACATTAATGACATCCCTAAAAGAAACAAAACAAATAATGAATACTCTCTGCTTTTTGCAGATGATCTAGTTACATTCTTCATTTATAACAAAAAAGGGAACCTAGAAAATAAGATCAATAAATACCTCAACGAATTAGAACAATGGCTTATTAAGTGGAAAATGAAGATATCGGTTGAAAAGTCGTGTTCATTAGTCTTTTCTAGGTACAAAAAAGAGAGTGATAATCTTAACTTAAAAATTTATGGAAACAGAATAGAGAGACAAAAAGAAATCAAGTTTCTTGGTATTAAATTTGATTCTAAATTAAACTTTAATATACTGGTAGACGAAATTAAAGAACGCTGCAATAATATGCTAAATATTATTAAGATATTGTCAAACAAAAAATGGGGTCTTAATCAAAACACTCTAGGAAATCTTTATAAATTCTTAGTCGGATCAATTTTAGATTATTCTTTTCCTTGCTTAAATTTATTTTCAGAAAATAATATCAAAAAAATGCAAGCAATTCAGAATACATCAGTCAGATCTATTCTTAAGTTAAAATATGATACTCCCTCCAACATCGTACATCATGAGGCTTTTAATAAACTAAAATTACTAACAGTCTCGAATCGGCTTTTTGAATTGAGTGAGAGATATGTTGGGGCAGGACTGAGTCATTCTATTCCATTGGTTGTAAGACTGGTGAAGGAATACAAAGAAGGTTTCGAATCAAGATATATTGACTACCCAACTCCATTGTGTAATTGCTACCTTACTATTTCTTCTTTTTTTCCTGAAACTTGAACTATTTAAACATGAGCCATATGTAACAATCTTTTCCAATTTTATATATTTTATATATATTTTATATATTTTATATATTTTATTATTTTATATATATTTTATATATATATATATTTATATTATATATTTTATATATATATTATTTATATATTTTATATATATATTTTTATATATTTTATATATAATATATATATAATATATATTTATAATATATATTATATATATATATATATTTTATATATTATTTATATATTTATATATATATTATTTATATATTTATATATATATTTTTATATATTTATATATTTTATATATTTTTATATATATTTTATATATTTTTTATATATTTTATATATTTATATATTCTTTTTTTTTTTTTTTTTTTTTTTTTTTATCTTATTTTATTAACTTTAATTTTATTTTATTTTATTTCATTTTTATTTTATTTTTTTAATTTTTAACTTATTCTGAAGGAGCTCTAGCTCGGTACAGAAAACAAATAAATAAATAAATTCCTTATTTAGCAAATAACATTTAATTTCTTATTTAATTTTTTAACTTTAGATTCCTAAATTAAGATTTGACATTAAACTCACTGACATTAATTTTTTTACATTAAAATATTTTAACATTAATTTACAGTAAATCGATTCTAAACCGGCCACTTAATTTTTAGAAACCGTGTTTTCATTGACCGGTCAACATTTTAATGGGCGGTCAGCTGTTCGGTAAGCTTAGCGGTCTAAATTTTGGACCGTAATAAAATACGGTCAGGAAAAAAGGGGCAGTCAAAAATGCGGTATACTTTTTGGCGGACAGCCCCTTAAATAACTTTTTCCAAACAATAATTTTTATTTTATTTCGTTAAAATATAAATAAATCATTATTTTTGTTAAAAAAATTATTTTAGGATTCTTGAAGAGAATATTTCTATTCATCAGCTAATTTTTTTTATTAGCAAATAAAAAAAAACGAGTCTTGTCTCTTATGTTTTCCTTTCCCAGGCGGGTCACATAATATATGATCAGGCATTTTTTTTACCTGGTCATATATTTGTAATTAAAAAGAAAAAATTAAGAAAAATTTATAGGAAATTTTAAATTTTAAATATAGATTCTGGAAAACTAATTTCTATTTTATATTTAAAAAATAAGATTGGTCACATATCCATCAAGATCCAAAAAAACATGCATTTTTTTGCAGCTATGTGATTTTTTTAAAAGCTATTTTTTTTGAAGCTAATTTCTTTGTTTATAGAAAAATTATTCTTTATTTATGTTTTTAATCTATTGGTAAACAATTTGTTTGCATAGGCACTTGACAGAGATTTAGCCTACTGGACAACGCTATAATATGATTATAGAAGAAGTTTTTTAGCCAGAACAAGTACAACTACTTTTAAGCCGATAATTTTTATCGATTTAAATCCTCAAGTTTTTTTTAAATTAAATAAAAAATTAGCTTTTTTGAAATTAAAAGTAATTTAAATTTTGAACGAGAGCTCTAAAACAAATTTATATTTTTTATGTTAGAATGTGGAGATTCTAATTATCTAAAAAACGGTGTGTCCTAAGTATCAATTATTTAAATTGAAGAATTTTACCAAAAAAATATATTTTTAGGTTTTCAGCTTTTAAAAATAAGAGTTTAAAATGTTTAAATTTTTCAATTTTCGTTTTGTCAATTTCATCGAAATTTTTGATTCTGTTGATTAAGTTTTCTTTAGCATCGATTTGGTTTAAATTGACATTAAAATCATCTAAATTTAATTCGCTTAAATTGTTTATTTTCTTTGAATTGTAATCTTTAAAATGCTTTAATTTTGCATCAAATTTTTGGTAATCGATTTTTATTCTTTTTGAATCAAGCATTTTTAAAAACTTAAGCATTTCGTTCATCATAGCTAGAAAATTTTTAATAGTTCCTATTTGTGAAAAACGAATTGTTAATAAATTTTGAATTATGGTTAAATTTAATTGATTCTTGTATTACAAAATTCTCAATAATAAAACTTAAACCAAATTAAAAAATATGGAAAAAAAGACGTTTTTAAAATTTGTCTATTTTCTGAAATATCTCAAAATTTTCTTTAAAAAGTTATTCACTCAAGATTTTTTTAAAGAATCTGTAAAGAAACTTCAAAAAATCCCTATGAATTTTTTTGATTAAGTAAACAGATTAAGCATTTTACAAAAATTAAAGAGTAAAGGAAAAGATTTTTTATTCATAGAATTTTTTTTATCTCTAAGATATCTCTATTTTTTTCTACAAAATTTTAAAAGAGATTTTAGAAGAATATTTAAAGAAACTATATAAAATATTTAGAAATTTTTTGACTGGGATATCTTTTAAAAAACAAAAATAAGTATCTTACAGTGAATTTAGAGAAAATATAGAAAAAATTATTGGAATCTAAACCTAAAATGCTCACAAAGATTCATTAAAGCAAATGGAGTAAAAAAATTTCTTTTCCTTCAATGTCTTAATCTTGAATTTTAATACAGTTAAAAGTAAGGAGATCGAAACCGAAAAATTTGATAAAGAATCAAAGAGATTAATAGAAAAAGTATTTATTTTTTTACAAGATTTTATCTTGAATTTTAAGGATCATTTTTGAAAAATTCAAATATAGCATAATTTTTCAAAAAAGCATCTAAGTCCAATGAAAGAAATAAATTTCTAAAAAAAATGATTTTTTAAAGTTAATTTATTTTTATTTATAATCTTAATTGATCAATTTCTTTCAAAAAATTCAACAAACATAAAAAAGCCTTATGTCTAAGTTGTAATATTTAATTTAATTTAATTTAATTTATTCAAAAAAATTACGCCAGGTTTGGCGATGTTTTACATATAAATATAATAAATATAAAAAAATAGTTTAATTCACAAAAGTTAAGTTTTTTTTTTAGTAATATATTTTGAAGAAAAAATAAAATTTAAAATCTTAGTTTAGTCTTGACTTTTGACAAACTTACATTTTTATTTTCAGGAAATTCTTGCCATAGTTGAAGGTTAATTTGTAGGTCTAAGATTTCCGTAAAAGATTTTATAAAATTTTTCAGTGTTCAATTCGCTTAATTAGTTTTTTTTGAATAGTTAAAAATTACTTATAGCACGTCTTAAATAAATCAAAATACATAAACAGAAAACAGAAAACAATACAGAAAACGAAAAAAAATTATCATTTGCTCAACTAATCATTCCGGATAAAATATTTCGTTCAAAAATAATCCTTAAAAATTTTTAAGAAAAGTTTTTAAAAGTCATTTCAGAAACTTAACAATGCAAAAATGAACTCTTTAAATTGAGTCATTCAAAAAAAAACACAATTTTTAAATTTTTGTTCCAAGTTTACTAATTTGGAAAATAAAATATTTTTCACTGACAAATCTAACTTAACAATAAATTCTTTTTTAATATCAATGCTGAATGAAACTAAGGAAAAAAATTTTTACATTACTTTAGTTTTCATATCATTAAAAAGATGTCTTAGTTTTCAGGGATCAAGTATTTAGTATTTATTTAAGAAAATATGACACTCTGTATTACATAATGGATCAAGAGACTCAAATAAAATTCAACTACCAACACTCTTGATTCGCCTTTTAGAATTCGGTTAGAGATATGTAGGAGCTGAATAATTCTATTACATTGGTTGTCAGATTGGTGAAAGAATATGGAGAGGATTCCGAATCAAGACATATTGACATACTCTTAATTCAATATTTTTTTAATTTAAATTTTTTCAATATTTATCTTTTAATTTTATTTTAATATTTTCTTCTCAGTTTTGATTTGTTTTTTATCTGAAAAAGCTTTAGCTCGACACAGCAAAACAGAAAAAATAAATAATATAATTCAATTTTTAATTAGCTAAAATTATATAATATCTCAAGCTATTCTTTTGTGATTCATTATTTTTGTGCTAAACTTTTTCGATTCATTTTTATTTTTTGCTTTACTTTTTCGATTCATTTTTATTGTTTGCTACACTTTTACTATTCATTCTTTTTTTGTGCTATACTTTTTCGATTCAATAATTTTTATTTCTAAGGAAAAATTAGTAAAATAAAAATCAAACATCTCTTAAAATAGGTA
Source organism: Brachionus asplanchnoidis (assembly GCA_025491095.1). Classification (NCBI taxonomy): domain Eukaryota; kingdom Metazoa; phylum Rotifera; class Eurotatoria; order Ploima; family Brachionidae; genus Brachionus; species Brachionus asplanchnoidis. The sequence goes on along the minus strand of JAILYF010000039.1, from coordinate 1,144,347 downwards.
ATAAAAATGGTCATATAAAGATATGTTCTAATCTTTGTTTTTTTTAGTTAATCAATTTTACATAAATATTTTCTAAATCAAGACTTGTCAAAATTGAGGAAAAAAAAATCAGAAAAAAAAAGACTCAACTAATGACCGACGATTTTTATTAAAAGACCTAAATTTTTTAAGACTTGAATTTCAAATAATTTTCAGGTGACACAATATTAAGTTACTAAAAAAAGATTTTGAAACTGTTCTATAAGATTCGAATTCTAGAATAAATTGCTTTATGAACAAAATATTTTATCAGGAAAGATTATTTATTGATATATATTTGTTTTTGTGCCTGACTTTTACGATTCATTTTTATTGTTTGCAATACTTTTTCGATTCATTTTTATTTTTGCGTTACTTTTTCGATTCAATAATATATATTTTTAAAAAAAATTAGTTAAATTGTGAAGATTTAATTAATATATATGTTGTAGAAGATCAACTCGAAACTGTGTTGGATCGAAAAAATGTTTCTAAAAAAAAATACTCATTAGAAATTAAACATGTTGCATCAAAAATAGAATATTTATTTTGTATTGTTTTAAAACAAAAATTCTTAACTTTCATATTTTTTGAATAAAGTAAAGAAATAACTATTGAAAAGATCTTTTTTTTTTAATTTAATTTTAATTGTGTTTTTTTTTGAATGACTCAATTTAAAGAGTTCATTTTTGCATTGTTAAGTTTCTGAAATGACTTTTAAAAACTTTTCTTAAAAATTTTTTAAGGATTATTTTTGAACGAAATATTTTATCCGGAATGATTAGTTGAGCAAATGATAATTTTTTTTCGTTTTCTGTATTGTTTTCTGTTTTCTGTTTATGTATTTTGATTTATTTAAGACGTGCTATAAGTAATTTTTAACTATTCAAAAAAAACTAATTAAGCGAATTGAACACTGAAAAATTTTATAAAATCTTTTACGGAAATCTTAGACCTACAAATTAACCTTCAACTATGGCAAGAATTTCCTGAAAATAAAAATGTAAGTTTGTCAAAAGTCAAGACTAAACTAAGATTTTAAATTTTATTTTTTCTTCAAAATATATTACTAAAAAAAAACTTAACTTTTGTGAATTAAACTATTTTTTTATATTTATTATATTTATATGTAAAACATCGCCAAACCTGGCGTAATTTTTTTGAATAAATTAAATTAAATTAAATTAAATATTACAACTTAGACATAAGGCTTTTTTATGTTTGTTGAATTTTTTTGAAAGAAATTGATCAATTAAGATTATAAATAAAAATAAATTAACTTTAAAAAATCATTTTTTTTAGAAATTTATTTCTTTCATTGGACTTAGATGCTTTTTTGAAAAATTATGCTATATTTGAATTTTTCAAAAATGATCCTTAAAATTCAAGATAAAATCTTGTAAAAAAATAAATACTTTTTCTATTAATCTCTTTGATTCTTTATCAAATTTTTCGGTTTCGATCTCCTTACTTTAACTGTATTAAAATTCAAGATTAAGACATTGAAGGAAAAGAAATTTTTTTACTCCATTTGCTTTAATGAATCTTTGTGAGCATTTTAGGTTTAGATTCCAATAATTTTTTCTATATTTTCTCTAAATTCACTGTAAGATACTTATTTTTGTTTTTTAAAAGATATCCCAGTCAAAAAATTTCTAAATATTTATATAGTTTCTTTAAATATTCTTCTAAAATCTCTTTTAAAATTTTGTAGAAAAAAATAGAGATATCTTAGAGATAAAAAAAATTCTATGAATAAAAAATCTTTTCCTTTACTCTTTAATTTTTGTAAAATGCTTAATCTGTTTACTTAATCAAAAAAATTCATAGGGATTTTTTGAAGTTTCTTTACAGATTCTTTAAAAAAATCTTGAGTGAATAACTTTTTAAAGAAAATTTTGAGATATTTCAGAAAATAGACAAATTTTAAAAACGTCTTTTTTTCCATATTTTTTAATTTGGTTTAAGTTTTATTATTGAGAATTTTGTAACAATAATTTTTGGACTGTTGTTCTGTCAATTCATCTAGATTCATTTTCGGAGTGGCAAAGTAAAACAAAGAATCCAAAAAATATATCTTAATAACTTTTTTCATGAATATTTCAATGATGAGCAATTGTTAAGTCTTCTGTTTATATTAAGAGTTCTGTTTAAAATTTGTTGGAAAAAATGCTGTTGAAAAAATAATTAGCATTAACAAAAAATGATTAGAATATAAATGAATAAATTCAATTTAGACTGTATTTTTTTATTTATTCTATTTAATTTATTTATTAATTTTTTTTTCTATTAACTTAATCAAGTTTTGTAAATTAAAGAGCTGATGGTCCATGACTGACCTTCCCAGCTTGAATGAATCAATTTTCAGGTAAAAATTAATTTTGCTGGTAAAAAGAAATATTGTCAGAAGAAAGAAATATAGGTCATTCCTGAATACCTTTTGAGAAAATTTTTAAAAAAATTTCCGTGTAAAAAAAAACCGTCTTAAAATGGCAAAAAAATTAAAAATTTTTGCCCTGACTAATGACCGTTCACCAAAAAGTTGACGGTATTTTTAAAGTTTTTATTGAATAAAGCAAAATAAATAAATAATATTTAGTGTGCCTTATCAGCACACTCGCTGGCTAGCCAGCTACAGTCAAAACTACTACTACTACTAAAGCAGCATGCTAATTTGCTTGCTTGGATTGCTAGCGGTTTCTTTTTTTATTGATAGGTACCACAGTTCACTTAATTATTTTCCTATATTTCAAGATACAGTAAGATCTACTGTTTAGAAGAAAATAATTAAATCATCATGCGTGTTTTTATAAGGTCATAAGTTCAAAATTAAGATACATAATCCATGCTCTTACATTCTAGCTTATTAAAGCTTTAAAAAAAAATAACCTTATTACTTTCAAATTTTAATTAATATAATATGGAAAATTCTATTATTTTTTTCACAATTGCTAAAATTTCATAAGTCAAATCCATGTGCGAGTTTATTTTTTTTTTTTAGTTAGGACTTCAATTTTATTAGTTTTGTCTTAAACTAGACCTCCATAATAAATTGCTGGAACCGTAAAAAATTTATGTGTCCGTGATCATGACTGATCAATGCTCATTTTACCGTTCCACTTAATTATTTTGACGGCCTAGTTTAAGTTATAGTTACTAAAATTAAAGTCCAATTTCGGTTTTTGAGTTTAATTAAGACTTGTTACTCTTAAGCAAATCTTCTTTTTAATATTCTTAATTTTTTTTAAGTTTTCTTGAAAATGCTTAGTTTTTTGTTTATTTTTTAATTTTCAGATCTTTTAATTTTAAAATAAATTAATGTACTTGTTTAGACGTCAAAACTAGTAATTTAACTAGTATCAGAACAAAATTATTGCTAATTAATTTCTGGATATAGAATTAAATCGGTCATAAAGATTTATGACATATGATAAATGATTCATAAAAACATAAAGATAAAATCTAGATAAGTTGTGAAAATTGATAAGGTTAATTTAAATAATTGAAACGGTTATTTTCACACCGTAACATTACCCCCCCTTGAAAATAATCATTCGTCCTCGAATGGACTAAACAAGGGTAGATTATTTATAGCATTAATTTGTTGAAAAAATTAGTTTATTTGTGATTGAGTCCAAACTTTCTTCGCTAATTTCTTGATTTTGAATATTGGGCTCAACATTTATTTTTTCTTTTGAAATTGTAATCATTTCTATTTGTTCATTTGCACCATTCTTTTGATTTTCTGTAAATTCAGATTTTCGCTGTTCTTCTAAATTGTTAGATAATTTGTTTTTCTCTGAATTTAATGTCCAGTATGGGAAACATTTGACACAGAAATTGCATCCTAGGAATAAAAGAAGTAATATGAGAATACTAGTACAGACTAACGCAATAATTCCAAATGTTTTCGTAAAAATCATATTTAAACCATTCTTTATTTCCAATTTTGTTTCGATGACGTTCGCTTTGATATTAGAAGTGTCTGACGAATGTGAATACCAAGTACCAGCCGACAATTCATGATTTACTATTTCTTGAAACGTTGATAGAAGATCTATTCCATCAAGCAATAGTGGATTATGATGAACGTTTAATTCTTTTATCTTATTTTCCAAGTAATCAAAATTAAAAAATTGAATTTTTGAATTAGGTACAACACTAGATTGAAAATTTTTTCTAACAATAGTGTAGTTTTGGTTTATCAATTGTATATATTGTATGACTCTATTACAATGTACAAGATTAGATACTTGCCTAATAATATTGTTATAAGTTAAAAATCCTGTTTTTGACGAATTTTTTATATTAAAAATTATAGGTTGATCTGTAAAGCACTGCGAAGTATTTCCATTGCGTGTATCCGTCAAAATTTCTATTTCGCTTACAGACAAACAGTCCGCTTTATAAATTGTACCCATAGTAGTGTAGAAGGTAATTGAACTTCCATCTTTAAGAAAATGTGTAAGATATTTGTCTTCATTTTTTGAAAAAAGGTTAAGCGTCGATTTAAAATTTAAACATTCGTTAAAAAGTATTTCATTTTTTTGTTTTATATCTTCGAAAACTCTATAGTCATTGTCAGCAAGTAACAATTCTTTCATTTCTTCTACAGTTGAACTCTGAGGTACTTTGTTATTTATATCTTGGTTAATTTTTCTACTCAGATAAATTCCTTCAACTGTTGTTAAGACTGAGATATTACAAATTAATTGAATTCCGGAAAGTTGAACTGCTAAATGTGATTCACTTATTAAAATATCGCTATCTCTTTCAAATTTGAAATCTTCCAACGTGATTTTGTATAGTGGGCATTCGTGATAAACAGTTTTATCCCATATTATAATGGAATCATGAAGATAACAAAAAAGATCTTTAGCTTGACATTTTAAACCGAATAAATGATCAAATTGATTTTTAGCTGTTATTAATTTTGGTGAGAAAGAACAAGAAAATGTTTCGCTTTTTCTTTCATTTAACCATGAAAATATTGCTTTTGGATTAGCAGAATAAGTACAATATTCAGCATCACAATTCATAGGCGATTCTCTGCATTTTCTAGTAATAACCATTATTTTGCATTCATCGTTAGTTAGTTTTACAGGTTCTGTTCTGAGTGATTCAAACTTTTCACCCCAAAACGACATTGATGTAACTAAAATATGTTTTTTCATTAAGCAATGATATCCATTTCCATAAACTTGGTGTTCCAATTTTCCTAAAACATTTAGTTTTATTTTCGAACTGAAAACATTTTGGTTAGATTTCAATTCAAAATACTTATTCAATATGTGATTAGTATTTTTGGGTTTAGTTTTACATAGTGAATTTAGATCAACAATCTTTCTATGATAAGAATGCGAACATAACATAAAACTACCGTTTACATTTATCCCTTTTATTTTATTTACATTTTCAGTGAATATTGAAGGGATAATGCTAAACAAAAGTAAAAAATTTACAAAAAATGCTTTGTTTAATGTACATTTTCGCTTTGGACGTTGAGATTTAGCGAATTGTAATCCTGATTTATAATCGTTTAATAGTTTAAGGTTGTTAAAATACTTTTCAGGAATCCAAGATGATTCCGATAATGGAAGATTTTCCATTTACAAGATAAAGATTATCGTTATCGATTATTTATGCTTTTGAATTCTTTCAATTTCGGCACTCTCTACTGGAAGAGACGAATCGTCTTCCACCAATTTAATTTTATGTCTCGGATAAGAGTCCTTTAAAGTTTCGTTAAGAGCATTCTTAATAATAAAATTACCACGTTTGGTGTGACCTGATACTTTATATGGTCCCTTGAACCTTGGTTCTAATTTATTAAGAAGTCCTTCGCATTTTAAGAATACAGTTTTTCCAATGTCAATTCGTTTCTCAACAATATTAGTAGATTTATTTTGTGTTTTAATTTGACGTTCTTGAAATGCTTTTAAATTTTTTTAGCGCTAACGGACGTGTACTTTCAAATAGTTGTTTAATTTCTTTACTTCTTTCCAAGATAGCATTTGAATCTTCTTTTTCAGTTGAATAATCATTAAATGGGATCATGTTCCTTCCGAACATTAGTTCAAAAGGTGTGTGACCCGTAGCCGAATGAACTCTCGATTGGTATGCGATTAAAACAAACGGTAGGAACTTATGCCAGTTATTGATATTGGCTTCAGCATGTTTTCTTAAACAATTTGCTAAAGACTGATTAAATCTTTCTGTTATCCCATTAGTTCTTGGATTATAAGCTGAGGTTGTGATATGTTTAAAACCTAAATTTTTTTTTAAACTTTCCAATACATTGTTACAAAATTCCCTTCCTTGGTCGGATAAAAGTTCCTCAAATGGACCAAACATACTAATATATTCAGTTAATATAGAAGCTACTTCATTAGCCGATTTTGATCGTATTGGTTTAGCAAACGAAAATCTTGTTACAAATTCAATTATTACTAATATACCATTGAAGCCTCATCAGTTTCAGGAAGACCAAGAATAAGGTCTATCATAACACGTTTAAAATTTTGCTAATGCTACTTGTTTGTGCAGGATGGTATTTTACAATTTCTTTGTTATTTCGATTGCAAACAGTGCACTTTTTTACAAATTTTTTTATATCATCAAATATATTTTTTCCAATAAAATGTGTCTTTCAGTCTCTGATATGTGGATTCAGTTTGAAAGTATCCAAAATTGTGTGCCTTTTCAATAATTTCTGCCCGCAATTCTGGCTTAGGTACTTCTAAATATTTTCCAGTTTTATGGATAAAAAGTTTATTGTTTTCAAAACGATAATTTTTTGCCAAATTTTGAATATTTGTTGCTAATTTTTTTGAAATACCTGGTACAAGCTTTCCAAATTGGATGAAGTGGATTAAGTTGGGATTTTCCCACACGTCTAATTTAATTTTATCATTTAAACTTGTGTTGTTGTCATACAAATCACAAAGTCAATTACAGGTCTACTGATTGCATCCACATTTCCATGTTCAGAGCCTTTTCTATAAACAACGTCAAAGTCGTACTCCTGAAGAAATATTGACCATCGGGTTAATTTTCCTGTCATTTTTTTAATGTTCTTAAGCCATACAAGCGCAGAGTGGTCTGTTATAACTGTAAATTTTATTCCATACAGGTACTTTCTGAATTGTGTTATACCATAGATAACAGCTAAGCATTCTTTTTCTGAAATACCGTATTTTATTTCTGTTTTTGAGAGTGTTCGTGAAGCACAAGCAACCATGAATTCCTCTCCGTTTTCATCTTTTTGAGTTAATATTGCTCCAAGTGCGTACCCAGAAGCATCGACATAGAGTCTGTAATTGGAATTAGGATTTGGTATTCTTAATATTGGATATGAGGAAAATTTTTTCTTAAGCATGTTAAAAGCTTCTTCACATTCACTACTCCATTCAAATACTGAATCTTTCGCACACAAAGCAAAAAGTGGATGAGCAATTTTTGAATAATCCTTAATAAAGCGTCGATAAAAGTTAGGTAGTCCAAGAAAACTTTGTAGTTCCTTTAAATTTTTTGGTCGAGCTCTTTCAACAATTGCTTTGATTTTTTCAGGATCCATTTAACTTGATTATGAGACACAATGTGACCAAGCACTTTAATTTCATTTGCAAACCAGCTACATTTAGTTGGGTTTATTTTTAAATTTGCTTCCTTTATTTTTTAAAAACTTGTCTTATGTGAGAAATGTGTTCGTGAAAGGTTTTTGAATGTATAGTGATATCATCCATGTAAACTTCAACGAAAGGAAGGTCACCTAGGGTCATCTGGCATAATCCTACAGAAGTCTGTTGGCGCATTCTTAAGCCAAAGGTAGTCTTAAAAATTCAAAATGACCATCTGGAGTGGAAAAAGCAGTTTTATGAATTGAACTTTCATCCATTTTTACTTGCCAGTAGCCTGACTTTAAATCAAGTGCAGTCACCAATTCGAGTCCCTCATTCTATCAATTACATCTGTAATATTGGAAGTGGCCATCTTTCTGTTAACGTATTTTCGTTTAACTTTCTATAATCTATACAAATTCGTTAATTCCGTCTTTTTTTGTTTTTAACCTTATATGATTTGTTTTCCAAAAATAATCATCTTAGGTTTCTGGATTAACATCAGATAGAAAATATCAAAAATATTTTCTTCTTTATTACTTTCGCTACTTTCTAATTTAAAATCTGAACCTGGAAATTTTAGAAGTCCTTGGGATGGAAAAATTCCTGAATTTGTTTTTTGAAACCAATCAAGACCTAACAAAAATGCCTGTTGCTGTCTTTATTTTGTTTTCACATGCTAAATATCTATATTATATTGAACTGCTGTCATATGGTTCATAATAGAATGGGTAGCCCCGCAATCTATTCCTATTTTCATTAATTACCTCCTACATAACCTGTAGTTGATGGTATACAGTTAATATTTTTCGAGAGAGAAGAAACCATATATAATCTTTTCTTCCGAATCAGAAACAATTTCTAAAGAATTTATCTTTTTTAATATTACCCTGCACTTATTAGCATAATGTCCTTTCTTTTTACATCTAAGACATGTAATATCATGTGATTTATTGTTTCTTTGATTTAAATATTATTAGATACAGTTTTTTGATTTTGTAAATCTTTGAAAGTATCTCTTTTATATGAATTATTATATTCCTTTTTTACATTAGTTTTAACAAAGTTAACTTTAGATATGCAGCTAGCCGCTGATTCTAATTGAATCGCAAGTGGGATAGCCTCCGACAGCTTAACGATTTTTCTACAAATAATTTCTCTTTTTGTATTTTCTTTTAAACCTTCTCTAAAGTAAAACATTTTTTCTTCCTCAGCCATAAAGCCTAACTTATTGGTCAAAGTCAAAAATCTGTTTACAAAATGTTCAACATTTAATTCTTTATGTTTTAAATTAGAGAGTTCGCTTCTTATCTTATGTTCTTTATCGACGTTTCTAAAGGTATCTTTGAGCTCTTTTTCAAACTCGAACCAGTTACTTTTTGACTCAATATGTCTTTTTAATATTAACAATGGTAACTCAGCCACAAAATTGACGACTGCATTCAGTCGATCTTCATCAGGAATTTTTGCTGCTATAAAACCTTGCTTGATCATAAAAAGCCAATCTTCTATATCATCTTTACTATTACCAGAAAATTTTGGTGTACTTACATGAAGATGTTTTGGTTTATTCTCCATATTTTGGTTGAGCAAAAATTTATAGATTGGATCGTTCGATAAAGGAAACATTTGTTCTCTCATCTCGACCGGATGATTTATTGAATTTCGTTTATTATTTATCATGTTATTATAATCATTTGATACATAATCAGACATTTTAGGTGTTTTTTGTCGATCATAATCATGAATAACCGAATTTGCTTGGTGAATTTTTGGATTCCAATCTTTTATTACATCTTTTCCATAACAATAAGATTCTGGTGTTTTTTGTGCATCATCATCACTGATAAGTATTGATTTAGGCGTTTTTTCGTTATGATCCATATTATATAACATTTTGTTTAAATTATTCGATTTCGACTTTATTGAAACATCAATTTGCGAGCGATTATTTATAGTTGAATAATCTATCTTGTAAAAGTCTTTATTCATTATTAGAAATTGTTCTTCTTGTTGGCTGTTGCTGACAGTTGAGTTGTTGAGAAGAGCCTCGTTGAATTGTACATTTTTTTTTCTTATCAGAAGCTTGTAAGTCAAAATATTGACTCTCGTTTGATTTAACTGTTTCTTAAGTTCTGATATTATTTTATCTTTCTCAAGATTATCCTCTTTTAGATTTCATTTCTTAATAATAATTCTTCATTAGTCAGACGAAGTCTGTCAATTTCTGAAGATACATCATCTTTCTGCTCATCTACGTCATCAGCGTCCAGTTTTATTTGTTTTATTTTGCTAACTTTGCTTTCAAAATTACTAATGCATTCTATGCACTTGATTTCCTTGTATCAGTGGCATCATTGCTTTCCGCAATATCCTTTAATTCTGCTACAGAAGCCCTGTAAGCAGCCACTACCTTATCCAGGGAGTAAGCAAAGGATTTAGCCTTGCAAATATTAAGAGCTTTTATTTTTTTCCACTTTTTTGAATCGATATCCTCGATTATAGAGCCTATTTCACTCATTGCACAATTAATAATTAGTACTAATATAAAATTATCGCGCGGAACAATCTGCTTTTGTCTATATCTATCTGTTTATATCGGTCTTTATCGCTGCTACCATATATGTTAGTCTAGGGAATTTGGCCTGAATACCTTCGATTAACTTCAGAGGAGATAGAATGAAGACAAAGAACAAAATCGTGTTGAATAAACGTTTATTATTAATTTAAAGTAAATAGGAAAATACAAGTTAAAAAGCTCTCCTTTTTAAGAATTACAACTTCTATTTATATTCAGTAGTTGTATCTTAAAAAGGTCATTAATCATAAAGAATCTAAATAAAGATAAGTTGTGAATTAAATCGGTCATAAAGATTTATGACATATGATAAATGATTCATAAAAACATAAAGATAAAATCTAGATAAGTTGTGAAAATTGATAAGGTTAATTTAAATAATTGAAACGGTTATTTTCACACCGTAACAACCATTGTTAAACAATTTGTAGTACTAATTTCTAAAGTTTGCGTCGATGCATTCCTTACTTCAAAGTTGGATATACATCCAAAATTTGATTGATTTTTTTTGTATTTAATCATTCCAAAATCATATAAATCGTCAGTAACCTCTTGTTGTTGAATACTCATGTATTCAGAAGACTCTTCATTAACAACTGCTTCATTAAAACTTCATTCTCATTATTTTTTTCAGTTTTTTTGGCATTTTTCCTACTTGATATTTTTCTTTTACTAACTCTTCCCATTTTTTTAATAAAAAAGTTGGTAGTTTTTCTTAAATCTGGATAAAAAAATAAAATTTTTAATCAAAAAAAGGAAAGCTAACTTTTGAAGAGAAAAGTTTAAACTTTCTAATATCAATTTATTTTTTTCATTTTAAAAAGAATCAAGCGAGAAATAGGATTTATAAAAGTGTGGTTTTTTCTGTTTTTAATCAAAGTTTGACATAAAATTTCGAGTCGATTAGAAAAACTCAGTTCAAAAGACATTTCAATTTTATAAATTAATTCAAATATGATTTTAAAATAATTTTTGTAAGTTTTTCAAATTATTTTTTGGTTTTCAAATTCTTACCAAAAATAATAAGAATATTAGCAAATTTATGTTGTCTTTTGCAAAAAAACTAAAAGTTCTATATAAAAACTAACAAGAAATTTGAATTCAGCATAAAAATTACTCTATGTTTCAAATTTAAAATAATTCTTAAAAATTATTTGGCTAAACTACGGTTTATCATTTGGGGTACCTTAATATAAGGGGTTATATTTCTGGTTAAATCGAAGGCAAGGTTTTCTGAAGGGGAATCGATAGTGAAAAGTGAGGGAAAGATGAAGGGATAAGGTTAGTTGTGGGGTTGACGGTTCCTTGGCAGGGGTCTAATAATTTTAACTTAAATAAATTTTATAAATTGAAATACTAAATAATAATATGTATTTTTAATAATACTTTGAAAAAAAAGAATTCCCATTTTAAAACAAATTTAAATAAAATTAAATAAAAAGATTTTTTTAATTCAAAAATGTTAACAAAATAAGAATGATAATTAAAATAAGCTATAAAAATACTTTCAAGGATTGTTTTCCTCTTGCACAAAGTCAAAAGCTCTGCATGCTGTTGTGATTGCAGCTCGATGCAATCATTATTGCAGTCTTTATATTTCATTTGATACGGTTCTTCATAATAAATTTTTTTTAAATTATTATTTTGCTCAAAATAAGTGATCGGGCTTTCGAGTGTGTCTTTTTTTTTAATAAGGCTGTACATAGGTAACTTTAATATAATATTTGGGTTCTGTATCTAATTTCAGTTAGTTAGGCTTTAAAATAAATAATTTAAAAAAATAATTTAAAGAAATAAAAAAATTTTATTAAAATTAATAATAATTTACCTTTCTACTGTTGCTCAAAATATCCACAATCTCTTTATGGCAAAAGCACTTCGATCTAGCCTTCCGTCACAAATTTCGAACAGTTTTGTATTTCCAGGCTCAAAGAGTAACTCTTTTAGTTATAAAGTGAGCCTTGATCGTAATTTTAACCAGTTGTCTCTCCATTACGTGACTAAAACAAATTCTTTTTCAATTTTAGTACAACGAAACTTTGAACCTTTTTACTTTGACGTAATCTTTAATAATCTTGAACATTTGTTTTAAGATTCTTTTAAGTCTTCTTTTTTCAAGTGATGTAAAGTTAATGTCTTTAGGTCTAAAGCTAGATTCAAATCTTCTATCTCAATGAGTAGTTTAATGGTCCTCCTTTGAAGTGATTTAGCACAAAAATTTCTTTATTTTAATAAGGATTTCTAACCTATTATCCTTATTCCAAAATATGGTCTAACAAGGCCTTGGTAAAGTTTAATTTCAAATTCAGCATTTTGGAATTTAATTCTTTTTCTTGAACTATCTTAAAAAAATATTGGCTCTACTAGCGCATTTATTTATTTGTTTAGGCCGCTTCAATCGTTTGAAACTATAAACCCTGGTATCTCTCTGAAGTTCCATCCATTCGCTCTTTCCATTCTGAAATAAATTCTCCAAGGATTATTTGTGGACCTGAACATTTATCAAATTTTTTCCGTCAACAGAAGCTGAACTAAATCGGATAGTTCTCATAAACTGTAAAAATGATCTATTGTATTTGAAAATTTAATCAAAATAATGTTTTGAAGCATAAAAATTAAAATTTTAAATAATTAATGAAAATTCCTTTTAAGTATAATAATTTTATTTTAAATCAAAAATCAAGTTTAGAAAATAATGATAAGTTATGGATAACACAAGCAAAGTTCATTTCTCTTTAAATATAAATTACGGATTGATAAATAAAAATTAAAATCGTAATTATAAATTTGAATTTTTCAAATAAATGATTACTAAATTTTCCATAGATGATTTACATTTTTAAGTTTTACATTATTCAAATCAATTATTTGAAATACAACTTGATCTTGTGAAAAATCAGTATCATTTGCTAGTTCATTAAGCATATGTTCGATTGGTATCTCACCATTTAACAATTCTGTTTCATCATTTTTAGATTTTTCGAAACTTTCTGAATTCGGAATAAGCTTATAATTACATATTATACAAAAATTCAAGTATAATTAACATGTTTTCTGGTTTTTGATATTTGTCAGACATTATTATTTTTGCCAACTTTTCATTTTCATTCCCATCATTATCATCTAAGCCATTCTCTTGATTATCATGTTCTTTTGAATTGGATGTCTAAAAGCATCGTTCAATGCATCAAAAGGCTCTTGTCTATGCTCTGTAAGAAGAATCGCTCTTCGAAGATTAAGAAGGTTCCACAAAGATTTAAATAGGAAACATCCAATTCACTGATCTAGATAAAATTTAAATTAAAATTATTAGAAAATGATTAAAAAAAATATTTAAAATTAATAATTGCTACTTGTTTATTTATATTTGAACCATCTATATTGGTCATTTTAAGAGTATCTATCGCATAATCAATAATTTTTATATCTTCTGGGCATCCAGTAGAGTTTATAAAGTCAATGACAATGTTCAATTTTCTTATTATATCATTTAGTTGATCAGGTTTTTTGTAGAAAAAGCATATTTTTCTTTTATTACAAAAGACAACTCTTGTTGCTTAACTCTACGTTGTAAGTTCTCGAATCGTTTCAAATCATTTCTAGTGCTGTCAGAAAATTCAATCAAAAGAATGCCTCTGGTATCTATCAATGGCTTGTCGGCAATCAATTTTCTCTCTATTGAATTCTGAATTTTGTTAAAGTCAAATTCCCAAATTAATATTTTTTGACTCTTCAAGTGAATAATTTGAATGAATATAAACAAGTCTATGTATGTCTTTTCGGGTGAAAACGAAATTAAATCATTCTTGGTCAGATTTTCCAAACCAATTGTCACTGTGTTTTCAATCACCGATTTGTTGAGTATATTACCAACATAAAATTGGATAAATTCATTTGAACATTGATCAGATAAAATAAGAGTGAATAAATTAAAAATCCTGCATTTTTTGAATTGGGTAGGAAAAATGCGATCGGGATTTCTCCAAATTTGTCTATTTCGGTATTTAGAAATATCTCAATTGATTTTTCAAAATTTTTCTTGTCAAATTTAGATATTATTGGGCACTGATCATTTTCCAAGCTTTTAAAAAATTTCTTGCGCCCATTTTCAATCTGGTTCTTAAGAATTTGGTCCATTTTAAACATTGGATTATCATTGAGTACATCGCTCAGTTTTATTTCTAAGCTAGTTTGTCTATCTATTTGACGATTGAATATTTGAAAAAGGTATCCACCATCTTGAGTAAACTTGGCAATATTTTATTGCTTTTAGAGTGTCCATTCTTTCTAAAATTCGCTTAAAACATCTAAAATCTTTACTTTTCCGTTGGTTTGGTATGACCGAAAAATTTTGCTTCATTACATCTAAAGTTATTTGCCGTCTAAAGGTCCAAAATTGCTTTTGATTAAGAAAATCTTCATCTTGAGGCGATTCGAATCAAGTCATAAGCAATTCTGAATAATCTGTCTGAATCTGAAGCATTATCTTTTAGAATAGTATTCAATTCCTCGATTTTATTATCGACTGATTTGCTTTCAAAACTCGATCTTTGATAAATGCACATAAATCTGCTCAAAATTATTTCTATCAGTTTTTTTAGTTAATTTGGAATCAAATCCATTAAAAGGATGAGCAACGGTACTGATCTTGTGAATAAAATGATGAAATAGTAAGAGACTTTCTTCTGGTGAATGTTGAAGACATTGAGACAATTTTTTTATATTTTGTTTAATTTGGTTTAAGAAAAATCCTGCATATTTTGTGCATCAACGTTGGGTGAATGGACTAGCCTCTTGGTTTGAGCAGGGTTTTTGAAGGAAGATAGAAACATGCAGCAATCAAGCAAACGTCTTGTCAAAATAGTATTTAATTGTCCCATATTTCTAATAGATTGAATATCATCATTTGGATCCAATGAATAGCCTTGGGACTTTTTTTCTGTTATACCATCAACTTTAATGTTTCCAGGATTCAATCTGTGTTGAGTTCCACCAATTTGTGCTTTACAAGTTGGACAAAATGAATCTTGCATTGGCTGAGTGCATTCACCGATGGTGTACAAATGTCCATTAGGACAACGAAACCATGCCACATTTTCCTTGCCGTTTGTTGCAAATGTCTGATAAGCTTCAAAATCATCATCATGTGGAATCGAAGGTAAGTAGCATTGAGCATATTTTTCTGGATTATTAATTAACTTGATAAACAGTTCCAAAACAGTTCCTTTTTGATTTTTTAGAGATGATGCAAAAACATGCATTAATAAAAACTGAATGTTTAAATCAAAATTTTGGTTATGTTCATTAACATTTGGTAAACTGTTGTTCTTTAAAAGTAAATCAAAATTTTCCTTAAAAAAAAATTAAATAAAAAAAAATTAAGAATCAAAAACTGTTTTTCAAAATTTTTATAAATTTTAGCTTAATTATAGATGAAAAAGCTAAAATGTTTTTTAATATATATTAAATTTTTCTTGGAAATGTAATAATTCAATTTTAATAAATAAAATAAGATTATAAATTAATTAAACCATTAATTTTTCCACAACATTATTGCGAAAAATATTTAAAAAATTTAAAAAAACTATAAATAAATATTTTTTGTATTAATCCTATTTATAAACCTTTTTTTTGGAATATCAAAATATAATCGAAATCTATAAATTGACCTGTATCGTTTAAATGGAATAAAATTTATACTATGCAAGAATAAGTCATATTGAAGAATTTTATGATCAATATAGCCCATCATAAGTGTTAATTCATTCAAATTATAAAGCCAAATTTAGAAAAGACCCTGGATGGATTGACTAAAATATTGACAATTTGATTATAAAAGAGAAAGTAAAAGATTTTACCTATTTTTTCCAAATGAGATTTAACGTTTTCAATTATTTTTTAAATTTTTCGTTTTCAATGTGAATTAAGTTATCACTCGATGAAATTTCAAAAATTGCCAAGAAAAAGTACACAAAATTGTTTTGATCATCAGTCTAAATAAAAATAAATAGTAATTTTTTGCATTAAATTATTTTAAATTTAATTCAGCTACTTTTCTATTTTTAATCTTGTTATAATCTTCTGTTATCAAGCAGTCTTCAATTAATTTTTGGATTTCTTTGTATTTGTTACCAAAAATAGCGTAAATTTTTGGTCGATTATTTCTATCTGTTACAAGATCTGGAGGCACAAAATCTCTTAAAATTTCTTGATTCGCTATTTTCATTGTCTCAGCTCTTCCGTGAATACGAAATATGTTTTTAATCAAAACAAACGGAACCAACTTTTATTTTTGTTGATTAGAATTTTTACCAAGCGAATCAACTCCATGTGATGTTCACAAGACTGGTCAATATTTGTAACCAACTTTGAGCACGTTGTTAAACAAAATCTTATCTTGGCCACAAACTTTAGTCTGGAAACTTCATCCTCCATTTCATACTTTTGATTAAGTAAATCTTTCAAAGTTCTGACTGCCAATTGAATGTCATGATCAAGTTTTGCTCATTTTTTACTAAAGAACTACGCGAATAAAGATTGTCCTCAATAGCGTTCAAATACATCAATTTTAATGATATCAAATCTTTTTTATTGTAATTTTCTCTCAAGTAGTTTTCAGACTTGGTGAATATTTCCAATAAATGCTTTCTCATTACATTTTCATTGAAATTCAAAAGCAACTGAAACAAAGATGACTTGATCGATGGTGTGTGATTAAATCCAAAGTTGTGCCTCGCTTTTTCATCATTGGTTTTTGGTAACAAGCACTTGATAATCGAATCAATAACTTGATCTTCTGGCAATTTTTCATTAGGTCTGCAAAAAACACAAATTCTTAACAACATCCATGTAAAAGGTGTTGAAATTAATTTTCAAAAAGCTTATTTTTTGCTTGTATTCATCATTTCCAGAGATCTTTTTAAAAGATATTCGTTCATCAAATTTTAGCTCTTTGGTACATTTTTGGCATCGTTTATTCAATTGGGTCTTGTTGATGCAATCGATACAGACTAAACACCTTGGACAATCCGGAGTTGTGAACAGAGCATCTGGCTCTTGAGATTCGCAGCCTAAGCATTTGATGGAAATTTTTTTGGCCAAATTTTTGCCAAACTTAAATATTGGATCTAAAGTTTTGATAAACTTTTCGAATGTTTCCTTTTTTTTTAAAGTCAACTATTGTGTCAAAAATTTCCAAATTGAAAACACCGTTGATACAAATCATTTTCTTTGATACATATATTTTCTATGTACAATTTAAGCAAAGTTGTTCTTTGCCAAAGAGAGTCGAACTCTTCAAATTTTTCACTTTTAATTTCTGTACTTAAATCCATCATTTTTTCTAATAAGAGCTGTAGTTTTTTGAACTCTTTCGAACCATTCAAACCACTGTCCACTTTCATCTCATTGCTAATGTTTACAAAGTTATTGCAAAGAATTCTTGCAGCCAAAAAGGAAATATTCGAGTCCTGATTATCACTTTTAGCTATGAAGGTCTATGCATTTTGGATCAATTTTGGCAAATTTAGAGAACAATTTGATTTCTAAATTCAACTTTTCGTGTGAACAATGTAGTCCGATCAAGAAATTCAAGTCATTTTGTAGTCTACAATAATTTTTCTTGCAATACTGTATCAGTCTGTTTTTGACTAGTCTAAAGTGATTAACACTATAAAAGGTTCACTTGAGGAAAGCAAAATAAAATCGTTCACATAGGCCATCATAAACTCAATTTTTTCATTTTGAGAAACAGAATCAAAAAAGTTGTCAAGTTTTTTCTTGAGAATGCTTTGCTCGAATGCATTCTGCAGTTGTTGTCTAAAATGGTCATTTTTTCCATTGTCACCAATCTGAGCATCGCCATCAAGAGTTTCTATTTCTTTTATTTTTAATTGAGTCAACTTGTCGAAATAGTCTTTAATGATCCAAGAAAATGGCAATTTAAGTCTTAATTCTGAATAATGGTCTGAATTGAAATTATTAAAGCAAATAAATTCATTTTTTTCTCTATGATTTGCCTTGTTGTAATTAGTCACATATTTTAGATCAAGGATTTCATTGTCATCGAAAATTTGCAGCCAAAAGTCTCGGCTCCACTCTTTCTCTGGCTGCAAAAGTAAGTCTAAATTTTGATTGCAATCTATCAAAGCAATGATACCAGAAAACAAGTGAGCCACTCTATTTTCAATGTAATTTTGGCACGAATTCTTCAAAGTGGCATATTTAATGACATTGGAGATTTTCGAGACTTCATTTAGGATCCAAGACCTGCTCACTTGAGGAGTACTAAGCACTGTTTCTCTTTCCGATTGCAATCTAGCCAGTGTTTGATAAGAATAGGAAAAAATTTTGAGTGAAGATTTTGATCTTTAAAAATGGAAAGTAATTTTTCGATTCTTTGAATGGCACGGCTTTTGGTTTCGTCACTTTTGTGTGGCCTCTTGCCTGAATAGTTATCTGTAACTCTGGAGCATGCATTGAAAATAACAGAGTGTAAAATGTTGATGAGAATTTTGAATGATTTTTCATCAGTATCCGGCAAAGACTCGTCAAATACCTGTGACAATGTTTTGTTTTCGTAGTCGAGAATATTGTCTACACAAACATTGTTTTGCAGGTCATCTATGTGATAACAGAACCATTTGGAAGTCTGAAAACCATTGAAACAACCTCCTGCTATTTTGGGCACTTGAATTATGAACACGACAAAAAAATCATTCGGCACTTGGGCTAGTTGATCTATGGTCAGATCCGATACATACTTTGTGTACTCGTCAATGATGGCAAATCGAGCACAATTTACCAAGTCTGTGTAAATGTGACCACAATCGCACTGAACTATCAGCACATTTGGATCTTGATCTGATCGAGTTTCCTTTAGATTTGCAGTAAAAAATTCTTTCAAAACTTGAGCAAATTGTTGCTGAGAGTCAAATGAGAGAAGGGATTCGATTCGAAATTTGGCGTTGGCTATAGTTATACTTTTAGATGACAAAAGCTTTGAGTGAGTGGTAATTTGAATAAAATTTTCTCTTGGCAAAGGTTGAAGTAAATATTTTTGGAAAAAAGAATCAAAATTTTCATGAGCTTGAAATTTATAATAGTTGTCAATCACAAAGTCTAAATCAAGCTTTTGATTGTTGAATTTTTTCTCAGGTAAAAGACGAATAACGCCATCCGAAGTACTTGATTGTATTAGAACAATTTTTACCATTTCTTGCACTCTTTCCGAACTCTGCACCCAATCTTCATCACTTTCTTATTCAGTAAAATATTTTCAAACTTTTCCTTTGATATTTTGTAAACTAATGAAGCAATTGTTTCGTCTGTAAATCCAATAAAAATGTCACTAGGCTTCAGTTTGTTTAAACAATTGGTCTTTCTCATTCCGAAGCCGTTATTTTTTCCGAAATAGATGTAAACTCCTTTGTCCATTGTTGTATGTTGTTTACAATGTATCTCAATTTTTCATTCAAAATCGAGTCTATGCTCAACAGATGCTTTTCCAAACGATTTACCAAAGGTATTGGATATTTTTTTGGGTTGTAAACAGATTTTTTGTCCGCAACTACAATCAATCGAAACTCTTCGTGAACCAAACATTTTACTCGCGCTGTTCCTAGGCCCAAATCAACAAATTTGGTATCGTCACCAAACTTGTAGTAAAATTGGTTCAATGCATCATATAAACTCTCGTACAAATTTTCCAAATTGAGCAAAATAACTGTCTTGCCAAGCTCCATGCTCAATTTGATCTGATGTATTTTTCGACATATTTGAGAATACTTTTGATCATTAGGAAAACTTGACCCAAAGATTATTTTTATTTTAGAATGTTTTGAACCATTGTCCAATTCGTTGAGTACAAAATTGTTTATCAAATCCAAAGCATGTCATTTTGGGACAATAGAAGCAAGTATCTATTCTCATCCTCGGTTGTTCATTTGAGCAAAGCTTCCTTTATCAGATCAATTACATTTAAATTATTTGTGGTTATTTTCAAATTTATTTTGTCATCTTGAAATTGTTTAATAAATGTGCCGGATGGATCCAGGTCCACAAGGCCACCAAAATTTCTTTTAATAGCTCGCTCCAAAAATAGCCAGTCTATTTCATTGGATTCACTTTCCTTGGTATGCCAATAGATCATTTAATCAAGGCATAAAAGTCTCTGAGGCCAAAAAATTCTCTTATTTATTCCTGGCCTTTTCGCACAGATTCAAATAGGCTGTCGACAAAGATTCAATTAAGCGCTGTTGGGTCAATTTTTTTAGTACTTTTTTGTCATTTTTGCATATTCCAACCACTGTGTCTTTCAGTTCTGAAGTAGACGGATTATTTCTATTGACAAATATTCCTCGGTTCATTTTGGCTGGGTCCAAAACCCAATTACTAATGCCAATAAATCCAATTTGGTTCCAATTCTGCTCGTACAAATTACCTTTGGGTATTTTCTTACACAATTCTTGTTCCTCTTTTTCCTCAAAATGAACGCCATCTTCCAAAAGTGGATGCAAAGTTTGAGTGGCATTGATGCCGAAGCTTCGGCCAAACCGATTTCATCAAGCACAATCACTGATGTATATCTATCCAAGTCGTTTCTTCTCTCAAACTGATATCTGGCACAATAGCGAAAAGTGTTCAGAATCATTTCACTGGTCGACATTGGACTGCACTGAAATGTGATCAAATGTGCTTCTTTAAAAGTGCTCAGCAAAGGAGAACTGTTCCGATCTGAACCTTGCATTTTATTTGAAATCAAAGTTTTTGCCAAACTTTTGCTTGAGCCCGGTTTTCCAATGATAAAAAGAGGAATTTTGAGCTCGATGCAAATTAAAATCATGAAAATATTTTCTTTGAGCGCTTGGTTTCGAGCTATGGCGTCTGGTAATTTGATTTCATTCAAAAATTTTTCATAGCAGTTATCTATTTCCTTGAGAAAGTAGTCTTGGTCAATGGCATGGTTTTCAAAGCATGACGAAATTTTAATTCTGTACTTTGTTCGCGATTCTTCACTTTGTAAACCAACATGGTAGCATGCGTTCAAAGCCAATATGATCGAGCTCAATAAAAGTTCATGTCTTTCTGAATTTTCAATTGGTGTCTCAGTATTCAACAAATCTTCGTCGTTTTCTGTCTCATCAATTTGATTCAGAGTCAAGACGCTCTCTGCTCTAAGCATGTCAGGCGAATTTCTGTCAACTCCGGGCTTCAAATGTCTGAAAATATTTCTGCTTTTGCCATGAACCATTGGATAATTTGAGCACTCGTTGGACATCTCTTAGACTCACAAACTGCATTCATATTTTGTTCTCTCATGAATTTCTGCGAGGCGCACAGCACTTCTACAATAAGATTCATCTCATTTTGGCTAAAGAGTCTCTCTAGCTTTTTGCGCACAATCTGATTTATGTACAATTTTTCGACTTGGTCATTCAGTTGACCAAAGTCCCAATCATGGGCAGCATTGAAGCAGGCAAAGGCTGGACTCGATAAACCAAATGTCTCATTGGTAAATCGCCCAATTTCTCTTGGGTTTCGTTGATGTCCACGTAAAATCCCAGGCCAGATTTGTCAAAATTTTGAATTATTTCATCCGAATGCTTTTTGTATGGATTACAAGCAGCGATTATTTTTAGTCCGTGGTTTTGTCCAAAGGTATCCCATTAACTCGCGAATCACACATTATTTCCTTAATGGTGCCTATTGCTTCTGTCGAATTAGCTTCATCGAAAAACAAAATTGTAAATATGCCTGAGCCTAGTGCCCAATTTTTTTCTAGCCAAATCCTCAGCTTTGTGCACATGTCTTATTATTTCCTCGGCCATTGTTCCACCATGAACCTTTACCAGATACATATTCTCCACATTTTGATGAAAATACTTGAGTAAATCGCACATGTATCTGCACAATCTGGTCTTTCCACATCCAGTCTCACCCATTATGATCACTGGAATGTCTGCTCTTAGTCTCATGTAAATGGCAAGAATTTTTAGCAAATTGTCCATGGTCAACTCGTATGATGGATCTGGATCAACAACTCGGTCTGAATTTATTCCCATTACAGATAAAAGTTTTGTATTTTAGCTTCTTTAGGCAAATCGGCTATATTTTCATACAAAATACGTTTATTTTGTGCATACAAACCATGGATCAAATCAACACTCAGACTGAGTCTATTTTCAAAAAGTGGTATTTTGGTTTGAAAGTCAATTATTTGTCCAGTTCTTCTGTCAACGTAGAAGCCAAAAAATGTAAATGTTTGTCCATCTGGATTAAAAATAAATATGGATGTGGATCATTTTCCCATTTTCTTCTCATTTTTAATTGATTTAATTGAAATTCCGCTTGATTAGAGTCAACTAGCTGCAAAGCAGATCGGTCTGATATTTCCAAACTTGGCAGAGCAAAATCATGCGACATTTGAACCATAAATTTGACAACAAATGCTTTGAATCCGGGCAAGTCCTCGCCTGTTAAAGACGGATCACAATAGTAAGATCGTTCACAGTCCATTAGCTGAATGTTTAGAAATTTGGCAAAGTGAATAATCTCGGACCAAGAAGCCATCTCGCATTCCAAGTGTTTCAGCAACAATTCTAAACAAGTCTTGGCATCCATATTATCATTTGGGTTGTAAGAAATGACATTTTATATTTGATTGTGGTCCAAAGCGTGCAAGTATTGACAGGGTCTTTGAATTAATTCTGAATTGAGAATAGTTTGGTCAAAAAGAATTGGACACAAATCTTCTGGCAATTGAGCATTTTTGCTCATGTAATCAAACACTTGAACTGGACTAATGCATTTTAGAGAAGGAAGAATTTTTAGGATACTGTGCAAAGGCTTCATCTGATCATCATCTTGACTATTTTTTGGCTTAAATTTTGGACTCATTATTTCAATCAGATACAAATCAGTGGGTGAACGGCGGAACATTTTTCCATTTGAGTTGACAATCACACCAAGACAAAGCAAATTGAACAAAAAATAGTCCACTTCATACCATACCTCATAAGCTATGTCGATGTGATAAATTTTGGCAAGTTTGTCTCTACATTTTTCTTTTTCAAAATTTTTGAAAATTTCAAAAACACTTTCGAATGGAAGAGTCTGTTTTTTGATCGACACACACTTATCCATTAAATTTGGATTTGTTTTTAATTTTGAATTTTGAATTTGTCTTTGAACATAGAGAGACTTTCCAACACCGGCGCGATCTGATGTGATCACTTGGACACTTAAAAGCTCTTTGCCAAATTTGTCCTCAAAAAAAGGCTCCTTTTTTTGTTTGAATTGTTATCTCAAGTAACCATTCAAATTTTGGTTGATATTATTTGGCAAATTAAAATTTTTGCGGTATCTGTTAAATGCTGTCACAAAAACAGATTTATCTTCTCGTTCAGCCGAACAAATTATACAAAGCAAAAACTTGTTATTTGTGCTATAATTTGCCATTAATTTCTCAAAAGATGCTTGAGCTTTGACCGCTTGGTCATACAAAGGTCTTGGACATTTATTAGAGAATAAATTTTTTGTTCTTTTTCATTTGCTTGATATTTAGTCAAAACTCTTAACCAAAAAAGTTCTATTTCCTCACTAGTTGTATTTGAATTGCAATAGAGAACCTCATCTTAGATGGCAATGGCTGTTCTGCTGACATAGAGTAGATATACAAAGTGCGAGAGATAATTTCTTCTTGAGGACAAACAATCAAATTTGCCCTGTTGTATTCTAGGAATGCAGGCTTTTCTCGATGTATTGAAAAGGAAGAATTTTGTTTTATGTAATCAAGAGCTAGACCAAGATGTTTCAAACTCACATAATCTTGAAAATTCAAATTTAAATATTCCAAAAATCTTTTCCAAATTGTGTCGTATTTTTCCTGTAAATCATCAGATTGTTCATCATTGAAAGGATCGTCTCTTGAATTCAAGTCAGATGTTATATCAGACACTAATTTCTCTGATTTTATCAATGTTGAATTCATATTTTTGGGCTCAATATTTTTTAGCTCATTTTCAAAACAGAAGTTTGTAAGCTGATCTTTATCAGTGGTGTTAAGCTCTTTAATTCCTTGAAAAATTGACTTTCTTTCAAAACCCATTTCAATTAATTCACTGACTAGTTGTTCACTTTCCAAATTGACTTCATTTGAATCATTCACATTCAAAGGTTCTTCACATATTATTCTTTGAGCATGCTGATTAGCCAAATGAATGCAATTGGCATCAACTTTAGGGTTAATATCAAATAATAAATCTAATAAATTTTTTAACTCAGATTCCTCAAACTTCTCCGTTTCCCTTGAAATAAACTTTGCCATGAGAATTCTTAAATCGACCAGCTGGTTTATTTTAAAATGGTTTAAATTGATAAATTTAATTCTCATTTGTTCAATGTGAGAAAGCCATTCTTGGGAGCACTTTTTCAAAAATTTAAAAGTTTTGTCAATCGACGTTACAGTGGTTTTTTCACATTCTCTCTTTGCAAAAATATTTTGGCTGTAATTTTGAATGCCAAAATTTATTTTCATTGTATTCATATTTGATTTCTCATTGTAAATTGTAGCGTTCCATTTTGAAAATAACACATTTCCATTTTGAAGTAAATTCAGAAAGATATCTCCTAGATTTATAAGCGATTCTAAAACCTTTAAATTCAGTTCTAAAATTATCTCTGTTTGACAAATTGTTAATTTTGGTAAACTTACGCTCTCAAAATATTCAATGATCTCTTGGTCAGTTTCATCTTTTCCAACAACTAATGCCAACTTGTCTTGCAGGTCTCTCATTTGATTGAAAGAATATGATTTTTGTTCACTATCTTTAGATCGTGGAACTGTTACTCTAAAAACATCATCAAGTGTCTTAAAAAAAATGTTTACATAATATTTTGATTTCACTTTTACTCAAATTGACTTTAAAGTTATTAAAACTTGAAAAAGATACTTAGAAAAATAAAAATTCTTTTCTTTAGAGTAAATCTTTATCTTTTTTAAATTTTTTATTTTCTTTAAATCTTTTCCTGTATTATTCTCAAATGAAATTTTGTTAAATTTTTGAACATTACTAAAATATTTTAATGATTAAGTGGAATAACTTGGTTTAAAATATTTGTTTTTAAATTAAATGCTATGGCCGTTAGTGATGATATTTTATTTAATCGACATTTTCATTAGAGATTCATTTACAGAGTTCTATGTTTATATTTAGACTAATATTAATTTTTGAAACTCATTTTAGGAAATCAAAAAAGATCAAAAATCAATTCATTAATCTTGATGAAAATCAAAAACTTAGTTAGTTTGAGATTAAAAATTTTTATATTTGAATACCAAGGCGAACTTATAAACAAATTTAAAATTTTCAAGTTAAATTCTTTTTATTTTAAAAAAGTATAGTTAGCTCAACGTTTTTTTCACAAATTATTAAAAAATCTGCAAAAATCTTTTCCCCAGAATTAACAAAAAATGTTCTTTTTTAAATTTACGTCGATTCATTAATTTTTCTCGGGTAGATAGAAAATCAATTTTTTTAAACACAATTTGTGAAAAATTCAAAAAAATTTATTTTTTTTGTTCTTTTTCTTATAATTTTTTTTGTCAATTAGACAATATATTGATATTCTGCTTATAAATCAATTAAATTTTCCCCGTATAACAGATAATTTCTTAGAGAAATATAAATTTTCATTAATTAAAAATTCGCTTTTTTTTATCTGATTTAAAAAAAATCAAATTGCTAAGATAACATTTATTAGGATAACTTTTTTTAAATATTTTACGATTCTGCAAAAATTTGAAAGAACTTGCCAAATTATCTTTTTTCGAATTGGCTTTAAGTCCAAAATCAAAAATTCCAAATTTATTAATTCGGTCTGCTTGTTTAAGCGAATTGGCCTCAGTATTACCCATTGATTCTTTTATCTCTTTAAGCCAATTTTTTTCTTTCGAATAGCGTCCTAAATTTTTGGTTAAATTTATTTTTATAAAATTTCTTAATTGTTTACTATTTTTTCCGGTAGTTCTCTATTTCTCGAGAAATTTTTGAAAATTTGCTTTATGTGTTTAATCATTTGGTCATATGAGCAATCTTTTTTCATGCCATATATTAAAGGTGCAAATCCAGTTCCAACAAGTAACAATGATTGAACTCTAACAACCTCCAAGGCTCCTTCATTTTCTGACTGGGATGCAAACTCACATAGCAATTTTAGCTCATTTAAATCTAGTTGTTTTAAAGATTAAAAAATTCTCAAATTAAATTAAATTCTAAAATTGATTTACTTGAAGCATTTGATCTTAACCACTCGATAAACTTAAAATGTTCAACATATTTTCTCAAACATTTGACAAATTTTTCATCACTAAGTTTATCTAATGATTCGAACAGTTTCATTGAAGAGCTTGTAATATCATCCAAGAATCTAAATTGATTCTGACTGTTTTCCAACTAAAAAAAAGTCAATTGGTAATAGTTATGAAATTTATTGCACACAATTATTAGTTCTAGTTGAGTAACATTATTTTAATTTGTATGATTGTATAAAAATAACATAAATACAGCTAGCTTCCTCAGAAATCCTTGCTCTTTAAAAATCTGATTCAAGCCTAGATTAAGTTATTTTTTACCAAAAATATTGTCAGAAATTAAAAATAATAGAAACATGGTTGCTGATAATTATAAATAGATCAAGTGTCTTGGAAAGAAGAAATGAAAACCATTTTTTGCGAATACATAATACAATTGATTAATAACAATTTTTTTTTATTTAATAAATTGTCACTGTGTAAAAATCATGTTTTACATTTTTTATTAAAAAATTTAATCTAATTTAATTGTTGCGAGGAACGAGCGTGCTGTGACGAGCTTATTAAGCAGACACGAGAATACTGAATTGATTTGAACGGGTCGATAGCGATTGGTTCGATTCTTTAAACCAATCATTTCTAAAAATTGACTTATTGATAGAATTAATTGGATACTGAAAAGATGAATTTTTAATTAGCTATTTATATAATTTTTATTGGCAAAGAGAAAAAGGTCAAAAAAAATTATGCATTCTTTAACATTAATCTTCGAGTTTACTTGTGTTTCAAAAATAACTTGAATAAAGGTGTTGGGTTGCAAGAGGATTCTAAGGTCTATTGTAAATTGTTGTTAAATGATTTTAATGTCAAAAATGAAATAAGGATTTTAATGTTAAATATTTTAATGTCAAAAATGAAAAAAGAATTTAATGTTTAAATTTTCTGATGTTAAAAGCTATAGTCAATAAAGATAATTAAAATTTGTATTTTTTGTAGATTATATTAAAAAAATTAATTAAGCAAGGACAAAAATAAAAAAAAACAAAAATTAATTAATTAAATTGTTGATCGCCATGTTTTTAAAATTCGAATGCTAATTGAATTTTAACTTTTTCTTTTATTTGACGCTTTTTTTATTGTTTAAAAAAGTTAATTTTGTTCAAGTTTTAAGTAAATTTTGGACTACTCAATATTTTAAAGGGTAAAAATTTAATTTTTATCAAACGAATGCTGATTTCAAAACAATTTCGGACTTCTATTAATTCAAAGCTTTTTTTTTTTAAGGAAGCGGTCAATTATTCTTTTTTAATTAGGCAAATTAAAATAGAATAGCATCATTTTTTAACATTAGATTATTAATTAAGATTTAGCAATACTTTCCTTATTTAAGATTTAACAATAATTTCTTATCTTCAATATTTAGTCCTAATTCTGATTTAATTGATACTGAGAAAGATATCGAAATTCTAAATTCTAACTCTGTTTTCTTTAGGAATTATAACCAGTCTAATTTTAATGATCCAATTTGCTTAAATGAATTAATTATGGCTTTAAAGAGATTAAAAAATGAAGTGGCATCAGGACCTGACCAAATTCATAATTTAATGTTAAAAAACTTACCTAGAAATTCATTAATAGAAATCATAGAACTTTTTAATTTAACTCTTCGAGAAGGTAGAGTCCCGAAAGCGTGGAAAACATCTTACATTACTATGATTCAAAAAAAGGCCTCTACTTTACAAGATCCTTTAAATTATAGACCAATTAGTATAACGAGTTGTTTAGGAAAGCTACTGGAACGCATAGTATATTCAAGATTATACAATTTTTTAGAGCAAAATTCACTCCTTATCCAGGAGCAATCTGGATTTAGGAAACACCGGCGAACAGCAGATAATCTTTTCTTCTTAATTCAAAAAATTGTGGAATCATTTAATAGAAAAAAAAGAGTTTGCGGCCTTTTTTTTGATATTTCTAAAGCCTTTGATAGGGTTTGGCATGAAGGTTTACTTTTTAAATTGATTAAAATAAATCCACCTCATTACTTGACTAACTGGATAAAATCCTTTTTAGACTCTAGGACATTTAAGGTAAATGTGAATGACCATTTGAGCGAAGAATATATAATAACTGCAGGTGTTCCTCAAGGCTCAGTAATTAGTCCTCTTTTATTTAGTATATACATTAATGACATCCCTAAAAGAAACAAAACAAATAATGAATACTCTCTGCTTTTTGCAGATGATCTAGTTACATTCTTCATTTATAACAAAAAAGGGAACCTAGAAAATAAGATCAATAAATACCTCAACGAATTAGAACAATGGCTTATTAAGTGGAAAATGAAGATATCGGTTGAAAAGTCGTGTTCATTAGTCTTTTCTAGGTACAAAAAAGAGAGTGATAATCTTAACTTAAAAATTTATGGAAACAGAATAGAGAGACAAAAAGAAAT
Organism: Brachionus asplanchnoidis; assembly: GCA_025491095.1. Classification (NCBI taxonomy): domain Eukaryota; kingdom Metazoa; phylum Rotifera; class Eurotatoria; order Ploima; family Brachionidae; genus Brachionus; species Brachionus asplanchnoidis. The sequence continues at coordinate 1,115,365 of JAILYF010000039.1, read as the reverse complement.
CAAGTTTCTTGGTATTAAATTTGATTCTAAATTAAACTTTAATATACTGGTAGACGAAATTAAAGAACGCTGCAATAATATGCTAAATATTATTAAGATATTGTCAAACAAAAAATGGGGTCTTAATCAAAACACTCTAGGAAATCTTTATAAATTCTTAGTCGGATCAATTTTAGATTATTCTTTTCCTTGCTTAAATTTATTTTCAGAAAATAATATCAAAAAAATGCAAGCAATTCAGAATACATCAGTCAGATCTATTCTTAAGTTAAAATATGATACTCCCTCCAACATCGTACATCATGAGGCTTTTAATAAACTAAAATTACTAACAGTCTCGAATCGGCTTTTTGAATTGAGTGAGAGATATGTTGGGGCAGGACTGAGTCATTCTATTCCATTGGTTGTAAGACTGGTGAAGGAATACAAAGAAGGTTTCGAATCAAGATATATTGACTACCCAACTCCATTGTGTAATTGCTACCTTACTATTTCTTCTTTTTTTCCTGAAACTTGAACTATTTAAACATGAGCCATATGTAACAATCTTTTCCAATTTTATATATTCTTAATTTTCATTTATTTAGCTTATTTACTTTTTTTTAATTCTTTTTTTTTTTTTTTTTTTTTTTTTTTTTTTATCTTATTTTATTAACTTTAATTTTATTTTATTTTATTTCATTTTTATTTTATTTTTTTAATTTTTAACTTATTCTGAAGGAGCTCTAGCTCGGTACAGAAAACAAATAAATAAATAAATTCCTTATTTAGCAAATAACATTTAATTTCTTATTTAATTTTTTAACTTTAGATTCCTAAATTAAGATTTGACATTAAACTCACTGACATTAATTTTTTTACATTAAAATATTTTAACATTAATTTACAGTAAATCGATTCTAAACCGGCCACTTAATTTTTTGAAACCGTGTTTTCATTGACCGGTCAACATTTTAATGGGCGGTCAGCTGTTCGGTAAGCTTAGCGGTCTAAATTTTGGACCGTAATAAAATACGGTCAGGAAAAAAGGGGCAGTCAAAAATGCGGTATACTTTTTGGCGGACAGCCCCTTAAATAACTTTTTCCAAACAATAATTTTTATTTTATTTCGTTAAAATATAAATAAATCATTATTTTTGTTAAAAAAATTATTTTAGGATTCTTGAAGAGAATATTTCTATTCATCAGCTAATTTTTTTTATTAGCAAATAAAAAAAAACGAGTCTTGTCTCTTATGTTTTCCTTTCCCAGGCGGGTCACATAATATATGATCAGGCGTTTTTTTTTACCTGGTCATATATTTGTAATTAAAAAGAAAAAATTAAGAAAAATTTATAGGAAATTTTAAATTTTAAATATAGATTCTGGAAAACTAATTTCTATTTTATATTTAAAAAATAAGATTGGTCACATATCCATCAAGATCCAAAAAAACATGCATTTTTTTGCAGCTATGTGATTTTTTAAAAGCTATTTTTTTTGAAGCTAATTTCTTTGTTTATAGAAAAATTATTCTTTATTTATGTTTTTAATCTATTGGTAAACAATTTGTTTGCATAGGCACTTGACAGAGATTTAGCCTACTGGACAACGCTATAATATGATTATAGAAGAAGTTTTTTAGCCAGAACAAGTACAACTACTTTTAAGCCGATAATTTTTATCGATTTAAATCCTCAAGTTTTTTTTAAATTAAATAAAAAATTAGCTTTTTTGAAATTAAAAGTAATTTAAATTTTGAACGAGAGCTCTAAAACAAATTTATATTTTTTATGTTAGAATGTGGAGATTCTAATTATCTAAAAAACGGTGTGTCCTAATTATCAATTATTTAAATTGAAGAATTTTACCAAAAAAAATATATTTTTAGGTTTTCAGCTTTTAAAAATAAGAGCTAGATGACTTTTTCGTTTGTTGTTTAGGTAATTCTCTTAAACCATCCGACCCCGGTCCGTGTTTTAGTAAAAAACAGGTGTTTAGACATAAGCCTTTGGCTTGATACAATAAACAAAAAAATAAAAAAATTTATCATTTGCACAACTAATCTTTACGGATTAAATATTATGATCTTAAAAAAGTCTGCAAAATACAGTGCTGATTTGATACTTGGATTTTGGTAATTTTTCGTAATTTAACCTTTTCTTACATACGTAATTTTTCGAAAAATTACGTAAAATTACCAAAAACACTAGTATCATCAGCACTTTATTTTAGAATACTTAATATCTTTCTTTTAAATATTTTAATAATTGTCTAAGCAATTTATTCTAAAATTCGAACATTAAAGATCTTTTTAGAGTAACTTAATGTTGGGTCAGCTAAAATATTTCAAATAAAACTCTTTAAATATTTAAGTCTTTAATTAAAAATTTTCAGTCATTTGTTGTGTCATACTTTTTCATATTTTTTTGCTGATTTTGAACAAATCTGTTTTTTACTTATTTTTCAAATCTTGAGGATCATCAAAATTTTACTTATAATTTAAGCTTAATTTTTCTTTAACTTTAACTATCTTTATTTATAAAAATAAAAAAAATGAAAGTTCTAATAAAAAATTGAAATGGGGCAAATTTTCAATGCAAATCCTGTATTCCTCTTTCTGATAAAAATTTATTTTGCAATTATAAAGAAAAATTATCTGAAGAAAGAAATATAGGCCATTCCCGAATACCTTTTGAGAACATTTTTAAAACAATTTTCATTAAAAAAATACGGCTAAAAATGGCATTTCGAAATTTTTGGCCGGACTAATGACCGTTGACCAAAAAGTTGACGGTATTTTTGATAATCCTTATTATACGGGTTTTCGAAAATACGGTCATAAAATGACCGCACAAAACCTCTCGCCAAATGTACCTGTTTGCTCTGACCACATCCAAAACTATTAAATAACGTCCCATTACTCGCATATTTAAAGCCCTGCTTCATCTAGTAAGATATAAAAACTTAAAACTAGAAAATAAAACGAAAAATCAAAAAAGAACTATATAATTTAGAAAAATTTTACACATTAATGTATGAGAAAAATAATTACCGATTCCTGAATTTTTTCCAGAGGTCCAAAATTACTGTTTAAATCCTCCTTTTTTTTAATTTCCAAAAGTAATTCGGAAATCTCTTTTATTTTTGGCAAATTTAAAAAGTGCTTCAATTGTTTTAATCGAAATTCGATTTCTTTTTCAGACATTTTGACATGATCCATTGCTTTTATTAATTCGGTTTTGTATAAATCATTTTCTTTTTCAATTTTTAAATTTTTTCCGATTTTTGCAATTTCATTTGAAAAATATCTAAGATCCAATTTTCCATTTTTCAAGTCTTCACCCAACTTTTTAAATTTGAACAATGCAACGTCAAGTATTTGGTCCAAGAAACTTTTTAAATCAACTGGCTTTTGAAATTCATTAATTGATTCTTGAATGTAAAATAGAAGATAAGTATTTTCCTCGCCAAGTTCAATAAAATGTTTAAATTTTTCAATTTTCGTTTTGTCAATTTCATCGAAATTTTTGATTCTGTTGATTAAGTTTTCTTTAGCATCGATTTGGTTTAAATAGATCAAGTGTCTTGGAAAGAAGAAAATGAAAACCATTTTTTGCGAATACATAATACAATTGATTAATAACAATTTTTTTTTATTTAATAAATTGTCACTGTGTAAAAATCATGTTTTACATTTTTTATTAAAAAATTTAATCTAATTTAATTGTTGCGAGGAACGAGCGTGCTGTGACGAGCTTATTAAGCAGACACGAGAATACTGAATTGATTTGAACGGGTCGATAGCGATTGGTTCGATTCTTTAAACCAATCATTTCTAAAAATTGACTTATTGATAGAATTAATTGGATACTGAAAAGATGAATTTTTAATTAGCTATTTATATAATTTTTATTGGCAAAGAGAAAAAGGTCAAAAAAAATTATGCATTCTTTAACATTAATCTTCGAGTTTACTTGTGTTTCAAAAATAACTTGAATAAAGGTGTTGGGTTGCAAGAGGATTCTAAGGTCTATTGTAAATTGTTGTTAAATGATTTTAATGTCAAAAATGAAATAAGGATTTTAATGTTAAAATATTTTAATGTCAAAAATGAAAAAAGAATTTAATGTTTAAATTTTCTGATGTTAAAAGCTATAGTCAATAAAGATAATTAAAAATTTGTATTTTTTGTAGATTATATTAAAAAAATTAATTAAGCAAGGACAAAAATAAAAAAAAACAAAAATTAATTAATTAAATTGTTGATCGCCATGTTTTTAAAATTCGAATGCTAATTGAATTTTAACTTTTTCTTTTATTTGACGCTTTTTTTATTGTTTAAAAAAGTTAATTTTGTTCAAGTTTTAAGTAAATTTTGGACTACTCAATATTTTAAAGGGTAAAAATTTAATTTTTATCAAACGAATGCTGATTTCAAAACAATTTCGGACTTCTATTAATTCAAAGCTTTTTTTTTTAAGGAAGCGGTCAATTATTCTTTTTTAATTAGGCAAATTAAAATAGAATAGCATCATTTTTTAACATTAGATTATTAATTAAGATTTAGCAATACTTTCCTTATTTAAGATTTAACAATAATTTCTTATCTTCAATATTTAGTCCTAATTCTGATTTAATTGATACTGAGAAAGATATCGAAATTCTAAATTCTAACTCTGTTTTCTTTAGGAATTATAACCAGTCTAATTTTAATGATCCAATTTGCTTAAATGAATTAATTATGGCTTTAAAGAGATTAAAAAATGAAGTGGCATCAGGACCTGACCAAATTCATAATTTAATGTTAAAAAACTTACCTAGAAATTCATTAATAGAAATCATAGAACTTTTTAATTTAACTCTTCGAGAAGGTAGAGTCCCGAAAGCGTGGAAAACATCTTACATTACTATGATTCAAAAAAAGGCCTCTACTTTACAAGATCCTTTAAATTATAGACCAATTAGTATAACGAGTTGTTTAGGAAAGCTACTGGAACGCATAGTATATTCAAGATTATACAATTTTTTAGAGCAAAATTCACTCCTTATCCAGGAGCAATCTGGATTTAGGAAACACCGGCGAACAGCAGATAATCTTTTCTTCTTAATTCAAAAAATTGTGGAATCATTTAATAGAAAAAAAAGAGTTTGCGGCCTTTTTTTTGATATTTCTAAAGCCTTTGATAGGGTTTGGCATGAAGGTTTACTTTTTAAATTGATTAAAATAAATCCACCTCATTACTTGACTAACTGGATAAAATCCTTTTTAGACTCTAGGACATTTAAGGTAAATGTGAATGACCATTTGAGCGAAGAATATATAATAACTGCAGGTGTTCCTCAAGGCTCAGTAATTAGTCCTCTTTTATTTAGTATATACATTAATGACATCCCTAAAAGAAACAAAACAAATAATGAATACTCTCTGCTTTTTGCAGATGATCTAGTTACATTCTTCATTTATAACAAAAAAGGGAACCTAGAAAATAAGATCAATAAATACCTCAACGAATTAGAACAATGGCTTATTAAGTGGAAAATGAAGATATCGGTTGAAAAGTCGTGTTCATTAGTCTTTTCTAGGTACAAAAAAGAGAGTGATAATCTTAACTTAAAAATTTATGGAAACAGAATAGAGAGACAAAAAGAAATCAAGTTTCTTGGTATTAAATTTGATTCTAAATTAAACTTTAATATACTGGTAGACGAAATTAAAGAACGCTGCAATAATATGCTAAATATTATTAAGATATTGTCAAACAAAAAATGGGGTCTTAATCAAAACACTCTAGGAAATCTTTATAAATTCTTAGTCGGATCAATTTTAGATTATTCTTTTCCTTGCTTAAATTTATTTTCAGAAAATAATATCAAAAAAATGCAAGCAATTCAGAATACATCAGTCAGATCTATTCTTAAGTTAAAATATGATACTCCCTCCAACATCGTACATCATGAGGCTTTTAATAAACTAAAATTACTAACAGTCTCGAATCGGCTTTTTGAATTGAGTGAGAGATATGTTGGGGCAGGACTGAGTCATTCTATTCCATTGGTTGTAAGACTGGTGAAGGAATACAAAGAAGGTTTCGAATCAAGATATATTGACTACCCAACTCCATTGTGTAATTGCTACCTTACTATTTCTTCTTTTTTTCCTGAAACTTGAACTATTTAAACATGAGCCATATGTAACAATCTTTTCCAATTTTATATATTTTATATATATTTTATATATTTTATATATTTTATTATTTTATATATATTTTATATATATATATATTTATATTTATATATTTTATATATATATTATTTATATATATTTTATATATATATTTTTATATATTTTATATATAATATATATATAATATATATTTATAATATATATTATATATATATATATATTTTATATATTATTTATATATTTATATATATATTATTTATATATTTATATATATATTTTTATATATTTATATATTTTATATATTTTTATATATATTTTATATATTTTTTATATATTTTATATATTTATATATTCTTTTTTTTTTTTTTTTTTTTTTTTTTTATCTTATTTTATTAACTTTAATTTTATTTTATTTTATTTCATTTTTATTTTATTTTTTTAATTTTTAACTTATTCTGAAGGAGCTCTAGCTCGGTACAGAAAACAAATAAATAAATAAAATAAATAAATAAATTCCTTATTTAGCAAATAATATTTAATTCCTTTTTTAATTTTTAACATTAGATTCCTTAATTTAGATTTGACATTAAACTCACTGACATTAATTTTTTGGCATTAAAATATTTTAACATTAATTTACAGTAAATCGATTCTAAACCGGCCACTTAATTTTTAGAAACCGTGTTTTCATTGACCGGTCAACATTTTAATGGGCGGTCAGCTGTTCGGTAAGCTTAGCGGTCTAAATTTTGGACCGTAATAAAATACGGTCAGGAAAAAAGGGGCAGTCAAAAATGCGGTATACTTTTTGGCGGACAGCCCCTTAAATAACTTTTTCCAAACAATAATTTTTATTTTATTTCGTTAAAATATAAATAAATCATTATTTTTGTTAAAAAAATTATTTTAGGATTCTTGAAGAGAATATTTCTATTCATCAGCTAATTTTTTTTATTAGCAAATAAAAAAAAACGAGTCTTGTCTCTTATGTTTTCCTTTCCCAGGCGGGTCACATAATATATGATCAGGCATTTTTTTTACCTGGTCATATATTTGTAATTAAAAAGAAAAAATTAAGAAAAATTTATAGGAAATTTTAAATTTTAAATATAGATTCTGGAAAACTAATTTCTATTTTATATTTAAAAAATAAGATTGGTCACATATCCATCAAGATCCAAAAAAACATGCATTTTTTTGCAGCTATGTGATTTTTTAAAAGCTATTTTTTTTGAAGCTAATTTCTTTGTTTATAGAAAAATTATTCTTTATTTATGTTTTTAATCTATTGGTAAACAATTTGTTTGCATAGGCACTTGACAGAGATTTAGCCTACTGGACAACGCTATAATATGATTATAGAAGAAGTTTTTTAGCCAGAACAAGTACAACTACTTTTAAGCCGATAATTTTTATCGATTTAAATCCTCAAGTTTTTTTTAAATTAAATAAAAAATTAGCTTTTTTGAAATTAAAAGTAATTTAAATTTTGAACGAGAGCTCTAAAACAAATTTATATTTTTTATGTTAGAATGTGGAGATTCTAATTATCTAAAAAACGGTGTGTCCTAAGTATCAATTATTTAAATTGAAGAATTTTACCAAAAAAAATATATTTTTAGGTTTTCAGCTTTTAAAAATAAGAGTTTAAAATGTTTAAATTTTTCAATTTTCGTTTTGTCAATTTCATCGAAATTTTTGATTCTGTTGATTAAGTTTTCTTTAGCATCGATTTGGTTTAAATTGACATTAAAATCATCTAAATTTAATTCGCTTAAATTGTTTATTTTCTTTGAATTGTAATCTTTAAAATGCTTTAATTTTGCATCAAATTTTTGGTAATCGATTTTTATTCTTTTTGAATCAAGCATTTTTAAAAACTTAAGCATTTCGTTCATCATAGCTAGAAAATTTTTAATAGTTCCTATTTGTGAAAAACGAATTGTTAATAAATTTTGAATTATGGTTAAATTTAATTGATTCTTGTATTACAAAATTCTCAATAATAAAACTTAAACCAAATTAAAAAATATGGAAAAAAAGACGTTTTTAAAATTTGTCTATTTTCTGAAATATCTCAAAATTTTCTTTAAAAAGTTATTCACTCAAGATTTTTTTAAAGAATCTGTAAAGAAACTTCAAAAAATCCCTATGAATTTTTTTGATTAAGTAAACAGATTAAGCATTTTACAAAAATTAAAGAGTAAAGGAAAAGATTTTTTATTCATAGAATTTTTTTTATCTCTAAGATATCTCTATTTTTTTCTACAAAATTTTAAAAGAGATTTTAGAAGAATATTTAAAGAAACTATATAAAATATTTAGAAATTTTTTGACTGGGATATCTTTTAAAAAACAAAAATAAGTATCTTACAGTGAATTTAGAGAAAATATAGAAAAAATTATTGGAATCTAAACCTAAAATGCTCACAAAGATTCATTAAAGCAAATGGAGTAAAAAAATTTCTTTTCCTTCAATGTCTTAATCTTGAATTTTAATACAGTTAAAAGTAAGGAGATCGAAACCGAAAAATTTGATAAAGAATCAAAGAGATTAATAGAAAAAGTATTTATTTTTTTACAAGATTTTATCTTGAATTTTAAGGATCATTTTTGAAAAATTCAAATATAGCATAATTTTTCAAAAAAGCATCTAAGTCCAATGAAAGAAATAAATTTCTAAAAAAAATGATTTTTTAAAGTTAATTTATTTTTATTTATAATCTTAATTGATCAATTTCTTTCAAAAAAATTCAACAAACATAAAAAAGCCTTATGTCTAAGTTGTAATATTTAATTTAATTTAATTTAATTTATTCAAAAAAATTACGCCAGGTTTGGCGATGTTTTACATATAAATATAATAAATATAAAAAAATAGTTTAATTCACAAAAGTTAAGTTTTTTTTTAGTAATATATTTTGAAGAAAAAATAAAATTTAAAATCTTAGTTTAGTCTTGACTTTTGACAAACTTACATTTTTATTTTCAGGAAATTCTTGCCATAGTTGAAGGTTAATTTGTAGGTCTAAGATTTCCGTAAAAGATTTTATAAAATTTTTCAGTGTTCAATTCGCTTAATTAGTTTTTTTTGAATAGTTAAAAATTACTTATAGCACGTCTTAAATAAATCAAAATACATAAACAGAAAACAGAAAACAATACAGAAAACGAAAAAAAATTATCATTTGCTCAACTAATCATTCCGGATAAAATATTTCGTTCAAAAATAATCCTTAAAAAATTTTTAAGAAAAGTTTTTAAAAGTCATTTCAGAAACTTAACAATGCAAAAATGAACTCTTTAAATTGAGTCATTCAAAAAAAAACACAATTTTTAAATTTTTGTTCCAAAGTTTACTAATTTGGAAAATAAAATATTTTTCACTGACAAATCTAACTTAACAATAAATTCTTTTTTAATATCAATGCTGAATGAAACTAAGGAAAAAAATTTTTACATTACTTTAGTTTTCATATCATTAAAAAAGATGTCTTAGTTTTCAGGGATCAAGTATTTAGTATTTATTTAAGAAAATATGACACTCTGTATTACATAATGGATCAAGAGACTCAAATAAAATTCAACTACCAACACTCTTGATTCGCCTTTTAGAATTCGGTTAGAGATATGTAGGAGCTGAATAATTCTATTACATTGGTTGTCAGATTGGTGAAAGAATATGGAGAGGATTCCGAATCAAGACATATTGACATACTCTTAATTCAATATTTTTTTAATTTAAATTTTTTCAATATTTATCTTTTAATTTTATTTTAATATTTTCTTCTCAGTTTTGATTTGTTTTTTATCTGAAAAAGCTTTAGCTCGACACAGCAAAACAGAAAAAATAAATAATATAATTCAATTTTTAATTAGCTAAAATTATATAATATCTCAAGCTATTCTTTTGTGATTCATTATTTTTGTGCTAAACTTTTTCGATTCATTTTTATTTTTTGCTTTACTTTTTCGATTCATTTTTATTGTTTGCTACACTTTTACTATTCATTCTTTTTTTGTGCTATACTTTTTCGATTCAATAATTTTTATTTCTAAGGAAAAATTAGTAAAATAAAAATCAAACATCTCTTAAAATAGGTAATAAAAATGGTCATATAAAGATATGTTCTAATCTTTGTTTTTTTTAGTTAATCAATTTTACATAAATATTTTCTAAATCAAGACTTGTCAAAATTGAGGAAAAAAAATCAGAAAAAAAAAGACTCAACTAATGACCGACGATTTTTATTAAAAGACCTAAATTTTTTAAGACTTGAATTTCAAATAATTTTCAGGTGACACAATATTAAGTTACTAAAAAAAGATTTTGAAACTGTTCTATAAGATTCGAATTCTAGAATAAATTGCTTTATGAACAAAATATTTTATCAGGAAAGATTATTTATTGATATATATTTGTTTTTGTGCCTGACTTTTACGATTCATTTTTATTGTTTGCAATACTTTTTCGATTCATTTTTATTTTTTGCGTTACTTTTTCGATTCAATAATATATATTTTTAAAAAAAAATTAGTTAAATTGTGAAGATTTAATTAATATATATGTTGTAGAAGATCAACTCGAAACTGTGTTGGATCGAAAAAATGTTTCTAAAAAAAATACTCATTAGAAATTAAACATGTTGCATCAAAAATAGAATATTTATTTTGTATTGTTTTAAAACAAAAATTCTTAACTTTCATATTTTTTGAATAAAGTAAAGAAATAACTATTGAAAAAGATCTTTTTTTTTAATTTAATTTTAATTGTGTTTTTTTTTGAATGACTCAATTTAAAGAGTTCATTTTTGCATTGTTAAGTTTCTGAAATGACTTTTAAAAACTTTTCTTAAAAATTTTTTAAGGATTATTTTTGAACGAAATATTTTATCCGGAATGATTAGTTGAGCAAATGATAATTTTTTTTCGTTTTCTGTATTGTTTTCTGTTTTCTGTTTATGTATTTTGATTTATTTAAGACGTGCTATAAGTAATTTTTAACTATTCAAAAAAAACTAATTAAGCGAATTGAACACTGAAAAATTTTATAAAATCTTTTACGGAAATCTTAGACCTACAAATTAACCTTCAACTATGGCAAGAATTTCCTGAAAATAAAAATGTAAGTTTGTCAAAAGTCAAGACTAAACTAAGATTTTAAATTTTATTTTTTCTTCAAAATATATTACTAAAAAAAAACTTAACTTTTGTGAATTAAACTATTTTTTTATATTTATTATATTTATATGTAAAACATCGCCAAACCTGGCGTAATTTTTTTGAATAAATTAAATTAAATTAAATTAAATATTACAACTTAGACATAAGGCTTTTTTATGTTTGTTGAATTTTTTTGAAAGAAATTGATCAATTAAGATTATAAATAAAAATAAATTAACTTTAAAAAATCATTTTTTTTAGAAATTTATTTCTTTCATTGGACTTAGATGCTTTTTTGAAAAATTATGCTATATTTGAATTTTTCAAAAATGATCCTTAAAATTCAAGATAAAATCTTGTAAAAAAATAAATACTTTTTCTATTAATCTCTTTGATTCTTTATCAAATTTTTCGGTTTCGATCTCCTTACTTTTAACTGTATTAAAATTCAAGATTAAGACATTGAAGGAAAAGAAATTTTTTTACTCCATTTGCTTTAATGAATCTTTGTGAGCATTTTAGGTTTAGATTCCAATAATTTTTTCTATATTTTCTCTAAATTCACTGTAAGATACTTATTTTTGTTTTTTAAAAGATATCCCAGTCAAAAAATTTCTAAATATTTTATATAGTTTCTTTAAATATTCTTCTAAAATCTCTTTTAAAATTTTGTAGAAAAAAATAGAGATATCTTAGAGATAAAAAAAATTCTATGAATAAAAAATCTTTTCCTTTACTCTTTAATTTTTGTAAAATGCTTAATCTGTTTACTTAATCAAAAAAATTCATAGGGATTTTTTGAAGTTTCTTTACAGATTCTTTAAAAAAATCTTGAGTGAATAACTTTTTAAAGAAAATTTTGAGATATTTCAGAAAATAGACAAATTTTAAAAACGTCTTTTTTTCCATATTTTTTAATTTGGTTTAAGTTTTATTATTGAGAATTTTGTAACAATAATTTTTGGACTGTTGTTCTGTCAATTCATCTAGATTCATTTTCGGAGTGGCAAAGTAAAACAAAGAATCCAAAAAATATATCTTAATAACTTTTTTTCATGAATATTTCAATGATGAGCAATTGTTAAGTCTTCTGTTTATATTAAGAGTTCTGTTTAAAATTTGTTGGAAAAAATGCTGTTGAAAAAATAATTAGCATTAACAAAAAATGATTAGAATATAAATGAATAAATTCAATTTAGACTGTATTTTTTTTATTTATTCTATTTAATTTATTTATTAATTTTTTTTTCTATTAACTTAATCAAGTTTTGTAAATTAAAGAGCTGATGGTCCATGACTGACCTTCCCAGCTTGAATGAATCAATTTTCAGGTAAAAATTAATTTTGCTGGTAAAAAGAAATATTGTCAGAAGAAAGAAATATAGGTCATTCCTGAATACCTTTTGAGAAAATTTTTAAAAAAATTTCCGTGTAAAAAAAAACCGTCTTAAAATGGCAAAAAAATTAAAAATTTTTGCCCTGACTAATGACCGTTCACCAAAAAGTTGACGGTATTTTTAAAGTTTTTATTGAATAAAGCAAAATAAATAAATAATATTTAGTGTGCCTTATCAGCACACTCGCTGGCTAGCCAGCTACAGTCAAAACTACTACTACTACTAAAGCAGCATGCTAATTTGCTTGCTTTGGATTGCTAGCGGTTTCTTTTTTTATTGATAGGTACCACAGTTCACTTAATTATTTTCCTATATTTCAAGATACAGTAAGATCTACTGTTTAGAAGAAAATAATTAAATCATCATGCGTGTTTTTATAAGGTCATAAGTTCAAAATTAAGATACATAATCCATGCTCTTACATTCTAGCTTATTAAAGCTTTAAAAAAAAATAACCTTATTACTTTCAAATTTTAATTAATATAATATGGAAAATTCTATTATTTTTTTCACAATTGCTAAAATTTCATAAGTCAAATCCATGTGCGAGTTTATTTTTTTTTTTTAGTTAGGACTTCAATTTTATTAGTTTTGTCTTAAACTAGACCTCCATAATAAATTGCTGGAACCGTAAAAAATTTATGTGTCCGTGATCATGACTGATCAATGCTCATTTTACCGTTCCACTTAATTATTTTGACGGCCTAGTTTAAGTTATAGTTACTAAAATTAAAGTCCAATTTCGGTTTTTGAGTTTAATTAAGACTTGTTACTCTTAAGCAAATCTTCTTTTTAATATTCTTAATTTTTTTTAAGTTTTCTTGAAAATGCTTAGTTTTTTGTTTATTTTTTAATTTTCAGATCTTTTAATTTTAAAATAAATTAATGTACTTGTTTAGACGTCAAAACTAGTAATTTAACTAGTATCAGAACAAAATTATTGCTAATTAATTTCTGGATATAGAATTAAATCGGTCATAAAGATTTATGACATATGATAAATGATTCATAAAAACATAAAGATAAAATCTAGATAAGTTGTGAAAATTGATAAGGTTAATTTAAATAATTGAAACGGTTATTTTCACACCGTAACATTACCCCCCCTTGAAAATAATCATTCGTCCTCGAATGGACTAAACAAGGGTAGATTATTTATAGCATTAATTTGTTGAAAAAATTAGTTTATTTGTGATTGAGTCCAAACTTTCTTCGCTAATTTCTTGATTTTGAATATTGGGCTCAACATTTATTTTTTCTTTTGAAATTGTAATCATTTCTATTTGTTCATTTGCACCATTCTTTTGATTTTCTGTAAATTCAGATTTTCGCTGTTCTTCTAAATTGTTAGATAATTTGTTTTTCTCTGAATTTAATGTCCAGTATGGGAAACATTTGACACAGAAATTGCATCCTAGGAATAAAAGAAGTAATATGAGAATACTAGTACAGACTAACGCAATAATTCCAAATGTTTTCGTAAAAATCATATTTAAACCATTCTTTATTTCCAATTTTGTTTCGATGACGTTCGCTTTGATATTAGAAGTGTCTGACGAATGTGAATACCAAGTACCAGCCGACAATTCATGATTTACTATTTCTTGAAACGTTGATAGAAGATCTATTCCATCAAGCAATAGTGGATTATGATGAACGTTTAATTCTTTTATCTTATTTTCCAAGTAATCAAAATTAAAAAATTGAATTTTTGAATTAGGTACAACACTAGATTGAAAATTTTTTCTAACAATAGTGTAGTTTTGGTTTATCAATTGTATATATTGTATGACTCTATTACAATGTACAAGATTAGATACTTGCCTAATAATATTGTTATAAGTTAAAAATCCTGTTTTTGACGAATTTTTTATATTAAAAATTATAGGTTGATCTGTAAAGCACTGCGAAGTATTTCCATTGCGTGTATCCGTCAAAATTTCTATTTCGCTTACAGACAAACAGTCCGCTTTATAAATTGTACCCATAGTAGTGTAGAAGGTAATTGAACTTCCATCTTTAAGAAAATGTGTAAGATATTTGTCTTCATTTTTTGAAAAAAGGTTAAGCGTCGATTTAAAATTTAAACATTCGTTAAAAAGTATTTCATTTTTTTGTTTTATATCTTCGAAAACTCTATAGTCATTGTCAGCAAGTAACAATTCTTTCATTTCTTCTACAGTTGAACTCTGAGGTACTTTGTTATTTATATCTTGGTTAATTTTTCTACTCAGATAAATTCCTTCAACTGTTGTTAAGACTGAGATATTACAAATTAATTGAATTCCGGAAAGTTGAACTGCTAAATGTGATTCACTTATTAAAATATCGCTATCTCTTTCAAATTTGAAATCTTCCAACGTGATTTTGTATAGTGGGCATTCGTGATAAACAGTTTTATCCCATATTATAATGGAATCATGAAGATAACAAAAAAGATCTTTAGCTTGACATTTTAAACCGAATAAATGATCAAATTGATTTTTAGCTGTTATTAATTTTGGTGAGAAAGAACAAGAAAATGTTTCGCTTTTTCTTTCATTTAACCATGAAAATATTGCTTTTGGATTAGCAGAATAAGTACAATATTCAGCATCACAATTCATAGGCGATTCTCTGCATTTTCTAGTAATAACCATTATTTTGCATTCATCGTTAGTTAGTTTTACAGGTTCTGTTCTGAGTGATTCAAACTTTTCACCCCAAAACGACATTGATGTAACTAAAATATGTTTTTTCATTAAGCAATGATATCCATTTCCATAAACTTGGTGTTCCAATTTTCCTAAAACATTTAGTTTTATTTTCGAACTGAAAACATTTTGGTTAGATTTCAATTCAAAATACTTATTCAATATGTGATTAGTATTTTTGGGTTTAGTTTTACATAGTGAATTTAGATCAACAATCTTTCTATGATAAGAATGCGAACATAACATAAAACTACCGTTTACATTTATCCCTTTTATTTTATTTACATTTTCAGTGAATATTGAAGGGATAATGCTAAACAAAAGTAAAAAATTTACAAAAAATGCTTTGTTTAATGTACATTTTCGCTTTGGACGTTGAGATTTAGCGAATTGTAATCCTGATTTATAATCGTTTAATAGTTTAAGGTTGTTAAAATACTTTTCAGGAATCCAAGATGATTCCGATAATGGAAGATTTTTCCATTTTACAAGATAAAGATTATCGTTATCGATTATTTTATGCTTTTGAATTCTTTCAATTTCGGCACTCTCTACTGGAAGAGACGAATCGTCTTCCACCAATTTAATTTTATGTCTCGGATAAGAGTCCTTTAAAGTTTCGTTAAGAGCATTCTTAATAATAAAATTACCACGTTTGGTGTGACCTGATACTTTATATGGTCCCTTGAACCTTGGTTCTAATTTATTAAGAAGTCCTTCGCATTTTAAGAATACAGTTTTTCCAATGTCAATTCGTTTCTCAACAATATTAGTAGATTTATTTTGTGTTTTAATTTGACGTTCTTGAAATGCTTTTAAATTTTTTAGCGCTAACGGACGTGTACTTTCAAATAGTTGTTTAATTTCTTTACTTCTTTCCAAGATAGCATTTGAATCTTCTTTTTCAGTTGAATAATCATTAAATGGGATCATGTTCCTTCCGAACATTAGTTCAAAAGGTGTGTGACCCGTAGCCGAATGAACTCTCGATTGGTATGCGATTAAAACAAACGGTAGGAACTTATGCCAGTTATTGATATTGGCTTCAGCATGTTTTCTTAAACAATTTGCTAAAGACTGATTAAATCTTTCTGTTATCCCATTAGTTCTTGGATTATAAGCTGAGGTTGTGATATGTTTAAAACCTAAATTTTTTTTTAAACTTTCCAATACATTGTTACAAAATTCCCTTCCTTGGTCGGATAAAAGTTCCTCAAATGGACCAAACATACTAATATATTCAGTTAATATAGAAGCTACTTCATTAGCCGATTTTGATCGTATTGGTTTAGCAAACGAAAATCTTGTTACAAATTCAATTATTACTAATATACCATTGAAGCCTTCATCAGTTTCAGGAAGACCAAGAATAAGGTCTATCATAACACGTTTAAAAATTTTGCTAATGCTACTTGTTTGTGCAGGATGGTATTTTACAATTTCTTTGTTATTTCGATTGCAAACAGTGCACTTTTTTACAAATTTTTTTATATCATCAAATATATTTTTCCAATAAAATGTGTCTTTCAGTCTCTGATATGTGGATTCAGTTTGAAAGTATCCAAAATTGTGTGCCTTTTCAATAATTTCTGCCCGCAATTCTGGCTTAGGTACTTCTAAATATTTTCCAGTTTTATGGATAAAAAGTTTATTGTTTTCAAAACGATAATTTTTTGCCAAATTTTGAATATTTGTTGCTAATTTTTTTGAAATACCTGGTACAAGCTTTCCAAATTGGATGAAGTGGATTAAGTTGGGATTTTCCCACACGTCTAATTTAATTTTATCATTTAAAACTTGTGTTGTTGTCATACAAATCACAAAGTCAATTACAGGTCTACTGATTGCATCCACATTTCCATGTTCAGAGCCTTTTCTATAAACAACGTCAAAGTCGTACTCCTGAAGAAATATTGACCATCGGGTTAATTTTCCTGTCATTTTTTTAATGTTCTTAAGCCATACAAGCGCAGAGTGGTCTGTTATAACTGTAAATTTTATTCCATACAGGTACTTTCTGAATTGTGTTATACCATAGATAACAGCTAAGCATTCTTTTTCTGAAATACCGTATTTTATTTCTGTTTTTGAGAGTGTTCGTGAAGCACAAGCAACCATGAATTCCTCTCCGTTTTCATCTTTTTGAGTTAATATTGCTCCAAGTGCGTACCCAGAAGCATCGACATAGAGTCTGTAATTGGAATTAGGATTTGGTATTCTTAATATTGGATATGAGGAAAATTTTTTCTTAAGCATGTTAAAAGCTTCTTCACATTCACTACTCCATTCAAATACTGAATCTTTCGCACACAAAGCAAAAAGTGGATGAGCAATTTTTGAATAATCCTTAATAAAGCGTCGATAAAAGTTAGGTAGTCCAAGAAAACTTTGTAGTTCCTTTAAATTTTTTGGTCGAGCTCTTTCAACAATTGCTTTGATTTTTTCAGGATCCATTTTAACTTGATTATGAGACACAATGTGACCAAGCACTTTAATTTCATTTGCAAACCAGCTACATTTAGTTGGGTTTATTTTTAAATTTGCTTCCTTTAATTTTTTAAAAACTTGTCTTATGTGAGAAATGTGTTCGTGAAAGGTTTTTGAATGTATAGTGATATCATCCATGTAAACTTCAACGAAAGGAAGGTCACCTAGGGTCATCTGCATAATCCTACAGAAGTCTGTTGGCGCATTCTTTAAGCCAAAAGGTAGTCTTAAAAATTCAAAATGACCATCTGGAGTGGAAAAAGCAGTTTTATGAATTGAACTTTCATCCATTTTTACTTGCCAGTAGCCTGACTTTAAATCAAGTGCAGTCAACCAATTCGAGTCCCTCATTCTATCAATTACATCTGTAATATTTGGAAGTGGCCATCTTTCTGTTAAAGTATTTTCGTTTAACTTTCTATAATCTATACAAATTCGTTAATTCCGTCTTTTTTTGTTTTTAACCTTATATGATTTGTTTTCCCAAAAATAATCATCTTAGGTTTCTGGATTAACATCAGATAGAAAAATATCAAAAATATTTTCTTCTTTATTACTTTCGCTACTTTCTAATTTAAAATCTGAACCTGGAAATTTTATAAGTCCTTGGGATGGAAAAATTCCTGAATTTGTTTTTTGAAACCAATCAAGACCTAACAAAAATGCCTGTTGCTGTCTTTATTTTGTTTTCACATGCTAAAATATCTATATTATATTGAACTGCTGTCATATGGTTCATAATAGAATGGGTAGCCCCGCAATCTATTCCTATTTTCATTAATTTACCTCCTACATAACCTGTAGTTGATGGTATACAGTTAATATTTTTCGAGAGAGAAGAAACCATATAAATCTTTTCTTCCGAATCAGAAACAATTTCTAAAGAATTTATCTTTTTTAATATTACCCTGCACTTATTAGCATAATGTCCTTTCTTTTTACATCTAAGACATGTAATATCATGTGATTTATTGTTTCTTTGATTTAAATATTTATTAGATACAGTTTTTTGATTTTGTAAATCTTTGAAAGTATCTCTTTTATATGAATTATTATATTCCTTTTTTACATTAGTTTTAACAAAGTTAACTTTAGATATGCAGCTAGCCGCTGATTCTAATTGAATCGCAAGTGGGATAGCCTCCGACAGCTTAACGATTTTTCTACAAATAATTTCTCTTTTTGTATTTTCTTTTAAACCTTCTCTAAAGTAAAACATTTTTTCTTCCTCAGCCATAAAGCCTAACTTATTGGTCAAAGTCAAAAATCTGTTTACAAAATGTTCAACATTTAATTCTTTATGTTTTAAATTAGAGAGTTCGCTTCTTATCTTATGTTCTTTATCGACGTTTCTAAAGGTATCTTTGAGCTCTTTTTCAAACTCGAACCAGTTACTTTTTGACTCAATATGTCTTTTTAATATTAACAATGGTAACTCAGCCACAAAATTGACGACTGCATTCAGTCGATCTTCATCAGGAATTTTTGCTGCTATAAAACCTTGCTTGATCATAAAAAGCCAATCTTCTATATCATCTTTACTATTACCAGAAAATTTTGGTGTACTTACATGAAGATGTTTTGGTTTATTCTCCATATTTTGGTTGAGCAAAAATTTATAGATTGGATCGTTCGATAAAGGAAACATTTGTTCTCTCATCTCGACCGGATGATTTATTGAATTTCGTTTATTATTTATCATGTTATTATAATCATTTGATACATAATCAGACATTTTAGGTGTTTTTTGTCGATCATAATCATGAATAACCGAATTTGCTTGGTGAATTTTTGGATTCCAATCTTTTATTACATCTTTTCCATAACAATAAGATTCTGGTGTTTTTTGTGCATCATCATCACTGATAAGTATTGATTTAGGCGTTTTTTTCGTTATGATCCATATTATATAACATTTTGTTTAAATTATTCGATTTCGACTTTATTGAAACATCAATTTGCGAGCGATTATTTATAGTTGAATAATCTATCTTGTAAAAGTCTTTATTCATTATTAGAAATTGTTCTTCTTGTTGGCTGTTGCTGACAGTTGAGTTGTTAAGAAGATCCTCGTTGAATTGTACATTTTTTTTCTTATCAGAAGCTTGTAAGTCAAAATATTGACTCTCGTTTTGATTTAACTGTTTCTTAAGTTCTGATATTATTTTATCTTTCTCAAGATTATCCTCTTTTAGATTTTCATTTCTTAATAATAATTCTTCATTAGTCAGACGAAGTCTGTCAATTTCTGAAGATACATCATCTTTCTGCTCATCTACGTCATCAGCGTCCAGTTTTATTTGTTTTATTTTGCTAACTTTGCTTTCAAAATTACTAATGCATTCTATGCACTTTGATTTCCTTGTATCAGTGGCATCATTGCTTTCCGCAATATCCTTTAATTCTGCTACAGAAGCCCTGTAAGCAGCCACTACCTTATCCAGGGAGTAAGCAAAGGATTTAGCCTTGCAAATATTAAGAGCTTTTATTTTTTTCCACTTTTTTGAATCGATATCCTCGATTATAGAGCCTATTTCACTCATTGCACAATTAATAATTAGTACTAATATAAAATTATCGCGCGGAACAATCTGCTTTTGTCTATTATCTATCTGTTTATATCGGTCTTTATCGCTGCTACCATATATGTTAGTCTAGGGAATTTGGCCTGAATACCTTCGATTAACTTCAGAGGAGATAGAATGAAGACAAAGAACAAAATCGTGTTGAATAAACGTTTATTATTAATTTAAAGTAAATAGGAAAAATACAAGTTAAAAAGCTCTCCTTTTTAAGAATTACAACTTCTATTTATATTCAGTAGTTGTATCTTAAAAAGGTCATTAATCATAAAGAATCTAAATAAAGATAAGTTGTGAATTAAATCGGTCATAAAGATTTATGACATATGATAAATGATTCATAAAAACATAAAGATAAAATCTAGATAAGTTGTGAAAATTGATAAGGTTAATTTAAATAATTGAAACGGTTATTTTCACACCGTAACAACCATTGTTAAACAATTTGTAGTACTAATTTCTAAAGTTTGCGTCGATGCATTCCTTACTTCAAAGTTGGATATACATCCAAAATTTGATTGATTTTTTTTGTATTTAATCATTCCAAAATCATATAAATCGTCAGTAACCTCTTGTTGTTGAATACTCATGTATTCAGAAGACTCTTCATTAACAACTGCTTCATTAAAAACTTCATTCTCATTATTTTTTTCAGTTTTTTTGGCATTTTTCCTACTTGATATTTTTCTTTTACTAACTCTTCCCATTTTTTTTAATAAAAAAGTTGGTAGTTTTTCTTAAATCTGGATAAAAAAATAAAATTTTTAATCAAAAAAGGAAAGCTAACTTTTGAAGAGAAAAGTTTAAACTTT
Source organism: Brachionus asplanchnoidis (assembly GCA_025491095.1). Lineage (NCBI taxonomy): Eukaryota > Metazoa > Rotifera > Eurotatoria > Ploima > Brachionidae > Brachionus > Brachionus asplanchnoidis. The sequence continues at coordinate 1,094,065 of JAILYF010000039.1, read as the reverse complement.
CTAATATCAATTTATTTTTTTCATTTTAAAAAGAATCAAGCGAGAAATAGGATTTATAAAAGTGTGTTTTTTCTGTTTTTAATCAAAGTTTGACATAAAATTTCGAGTCGATTAGAAAAACTCAGTTCAAAAGACATTTCAATTTTATAAATTAATTCAAATATGATTTTAAAAATAATTTTTGTAAGTTTTTCAAATTATTTTTTGGTTTTCAAATTCTTACCAAAAATAATAAGAATATTAGCAAATTTATGTTGTCTTTTGCAAAAAAACTAAAAGTTCTATATAAAAACTAACAAGAAATTTGAATTCAGCATAAAAAATTACTCTATGTTTCAAATTTAAAATAATTCTTAAAAATTATTTGGCTAAACTACGGTTTATCATTTGGGGTACCTTAATATAAGGGGTTATATTTCTGGTTAAATCGAAGGCAAAGGTTTTCTGAAGGGGAATCGATAGTGAAAAGTGAGGGAAAGATGAAGGGATAAGGTTTAGTTGTGGGGTTGACGGTTCCTTGGCAGGGGTCTAATAATTTTAACTTAAATAAATTTTATAAATTGAAATACTAAATAATAATATGTATTTTTAAATAATACTTTGAAAAAAAAGAATTCCCATTTTAAAACAAATTTAAATAAAATTAAATAAAAAGATTTTTTTAATTCAAAAATGTTAACAAAATAAGAATGATAATTAAAATAAGCTATAAAAATACTTTCAAGGATTGTTTTCCTCTTGCACAAAGTCAAAAGCTCTGCATGCTGTTGTGATTGCAGCTCGATGCAATCATTATTGCAGTCTTTATATTTCATTTGATACGGTTCTTCATAATAAATTTTTTTTAAATTATTATTTTGCTCAAAATAAGTGATCGGGCTTTCGAGTGTGTCTTTTTTTTTAAATAAGGCTGTACATAGGTAACTTTAATATAATATTTGGGTTCTGTATCTAATTTCAGTTAGTTAGGCTTTAAAATAAATAATTTAAAAAAATAATTTAAAAGAAATAAAAAAATTTTATTAAAATTAATAATAATTTACCTTTCTACTGTTGCTCAAAATATCCACAATCTCTTTATGGCAAAAGCACTTCGATCTAGCCTTCCGTCACAAATTTCGAACAGTTTTGTATTTCCAGGCTCAAAGAGTAACTCTTTTAGTTATAAAGTGAGCCTTGATCGTAATTTTTAACCAGTTGTCTCTCCATTACGTGACTAAAACAAATTCTTTTTCAATTTTAGTACAACGAAACTTTGAACCTTTTTACTTTGACGTAATCTTTAATAATCTTGAACATTTGTTTTAAGATTCTTTTAAGTCTTCTTTTTTCAAGTGATGTAAAGTTAATGTCTTTAGGTCTAAAGCTAGATTCAAATCTTCTATCTTCAATGAGTAGTTTAATGGTCCTCCTTTGAAGTGATTTTAGCACAAAAATTTCTTTATTTTAATAAGGATTTCTAACCTATTATCCTTATTCCAAAATATGGTCTAACAAGGCCTTGGTAAAGTTTAATTTCAAATTCAGCATTTTGGAATTTAATTCTTTTCTTGAACTATCTTAAAAAAATATTGGCTCTACTAGCGCATTTATTTATTTGTTTAGGCCGCTTCAAATCGTTTGAAACTATAAAACCCTGGTATCTCTCTGAAGTTCCATCCATTCGCTCTTTCCATTCTGAAATAAATTCTCCAAGGATTATTTGTGGACCTGAACATTTATCAAATTTTTTCCGTCAACAGAAGCTGAACTAAATCGGATAGTTCTCATAAACTGTAAAAATGATCTATTGTATTTGAAAATTTAATCAAAATAATGTTTTGAAGCATAAAAATTAAAATTTTAAATAATTAATGAAAATTCCTTTTTAAGTATAATAATTTTATTTTAAATCAAAAATCAAGTTTAGAAAATAATGATAAGTTATGGATAACACAAGCAAAGTTCATTTCTCTTTAAATATAAATTACGGATTGATAAATAAAAATTAAAATCGTAATTATAAATTTGAATTTTTCAAATAAATGATTACTAAAATTTTCCATAGATGATTTACATTTTTAAGTTTTACATTATTCAAATCAATTATTTGAAATACAACTTGATCTTGTGAAAAATCAGTATCATTTGCTAGTTCATTAAGCATATGTTCGATTGGTATCTCACCATTTAACAATTCTGTTTCATCATTTTTAGATTTTTCGAAACTTTCTGAATTCGGAATAAGCTTATAAATTACATATTTATACAAAAATTCAAGTATAATTAACATGTTTTCTGGTTTTTGATATTTGTCAGACATTATTATTTTTGCCAACTTTTCATTTTCATTCCCATCATTATCATCTAAGCCATTCTCTTGATTATCATGTTCTTTTTGAATTGGATGTCTAAAAGCATCGTTCAATGCATCAAAAGGCTCTTGTCTATGCTCTGTAAGAAGAATCGCTCTTCGAAGATTAAGAAGGTTCCACAAAGATTTTAAATAGGAAACATCCAATTCACTGATCTAGATAAAATTTAAATTAAAATTATTAGAAAATGATTAAAAAAAATATTTAAAATTAATAATTGCTACTTGTTTATTTATATTTGAACCATCTATATTGGTCATTTTAAGAGTATCTATCGCATAATCAATAATTTTTATATCTTCTGGGCATCCAGTAGAGTTTATAAAGTCAATGACAATGTTCAATTTTCTTATTATATCATTTAGTTGATCAGGTTTTTTGTAGAAAAAGCATATTTTTTCTTTTATTACAAAAGACAACTCTTGTTGCTTAACTCTACGTTGTAAGTTCTCGAATCGTTTCAAATCATTTCTAGTGCTGTCAGAAAATTCAATCAAAAGAATGCCTCTGGTATCTATCAATGGCTTGTCGGCAATCAATTTTCTCTCTATTGAATTCTGAATTTTGTTAAAGTCAAATTCCAAATTAATATTTTTTGACTCTTCAAGTGAATAATTTGAATGAATATAAACAAGTCTATGTATGTCTTTTTCGGGTGAAAACGAAATTAAATCATTCTTGGTCAGATTTTCCAAACCAATTGTCACTGTGTTTTCAATCACCGATTTGTTGAGTATATTACCAACATAAAATTGGATAAATTCATTTTGAACATTGATCAGATAAAATAAGAGTGAATAAATTAAAAATCCTGCATTTTTTGAATTGGGTAGGAAAAATGCGATCGGGATTTCTCCAAATTTGTCTATTTCGGTATTTAGAAATATCTCAATTGATTTTTCAAAATTTTTCTTGTCAAATTTAGATATTATTTGGGCACTGATCATTTTCCAAGCTTTTAAAAAATTTCTTGCGCCATTTTCAATCTGGTTCTTAAGAATTTGGTCCATTTTAAACATTGGATTATCATTGAGTACATCGCTCAGTTTTATTTCTAAGCTAGTTTGTCTATCTATTTGACGATTGAATATTTTGAAAAAGGTATCCACCATCTTGAGTAAACTTGGCAAATATTTTATTGCTTTTAGAGTGTCCATTCTTTCTAAAAATTCGCTTAAACATCTAAAATCTTTACTTTTCCGTTGGTTTGGTATGACCGAAAAATTTTGCTTCATTACATCTAAAGTTATTTGCCGTCTAAAGGTCCAAAATTGCTTTTGATTAAGAAAATCTTCATCTTGAGGCGATTCGATCAAGTCATAAGCAATTCTGAATAATCTGTCTGAATCTGAAGCATTATCTTTTAGAATAGTATTCAATTCCTCGATTTTATTATCGACTGATTTGCTTTCAAAAACTCGATCTTTGATAAATGCACATAAAATCTGCTCAAAATTATTTCTATCAGTTTTTTTAGTTAATTTGGAATCAAATCCATTAAAAGGATGAGCAACGGTACTGATCTTGTGAATAAAATGATGAAATAGTAAGAGACTTTCTTCTGGTGAATGTTGAAGACATTGAGACAATTTTTTTATATTTTGTTTAATTTGGTTTAAGAAAAAATCCTGCATATTTTGTGCATCAACGTTGGGTGAATGGACTAGCCTCTTGGTTTGAGCAGGGTTTTTGAAGGAAGATAGAAACATGCAGCAATCAAGCAAAAGTCTTGTCAAAATAGTATTTAATTGTCCCATATTTCTAATAGATTGAATATCATCATTTGGATCCAATGAATAGCCTTGGGACTTTTTTTCTGTTATACCATCAACTTTAATGTTTCCAGGATTCAATCTGTGTTGAGTTCCACCAATTTGTGCTTTACAAGTTGGACAAAATGAATCTTGCATTGGCTGAGTGCATTCACCGATGGTGTACAAATGTCCATTAGGACAACGAAACCATGCCACATTTTCCTTGCCGTTTGTTGCAAATGTCTGATAAGCTTCAAAATCATCATCATGTGGAATCGAAGGTAAGTAGCATTGAGCATATTTTTCTGGATTATTAATTAACTTGATAAACAGTTCCAAAACAGTTCCTTTTTGATTTTTTAGAGATGATGCAAAAACATGCATTAATAAAAACTGAATGTTTAAATCAAAATTTTGGTTATGTTCATTAACATTTGGTAAACTGTTGTTCTTTAAAAGTAAATCAAAATTTTCCTTAAAAAAAATTAAATAAAAAAAAATTAAGAATCAAAAACTGTTTTTCAAAATTTTTATAAATTTTAGCTTAATTATAGATGAAAAAGCTAAAATGTTTTTTAATATATATTAAATTTTTCTTGGAAATGTAATAATTCAATTTTAATAAATAAAATAAGATTATAAATTAATTAAACCATTAATTTTTCCACAACATTATTGCGAAAAATATTTAAAAAATTTAAAAAAACTATAAATAAATATTTTTTGTATTAATCCTATTTATAAACCTTTTTTTTGGAATATCAAAATATAATCGAAATCTATAAATTGACTGTATCGTTTAAATGGAATAAAATTTATACTATGCAAGAATAAGTCATATTGAAGAATTTTATGATCAATATAGCCCATCATAAGTGTTAATTCATTCAAATTATAAAGCCAAATTTAGAAAAGACCCTGGATGGATTGACTAAAATATTGACAATTTTGATTATAAAAGAGAAAGTAAAAGATTTTACCTTATTTTTTCCAAATGAGATTTTAACGTTTTCAATTATTTTTTTAAATTTTTCGTTTTCAATGTGAATTAAGTTATCACTCGATGAAATTTCAAAAATTGCCAAGAAAAAGTACACAAAATTGTTTTGATCATCAGTCTAAATAAAAATAAATAGTAATTTTTTGCATTAAATTATTTTAAATTTAATTCAGCTACTTTTCTATTTTTAATCTTGTTATAATCTTCTGTTATCAAGCAGTCTTCAATTAATTTTTGGATTTCTTTGTATTTGTTACCAAAAATAGCGTAAATTTTTGGTCGATTATTTCTATCTGTTACAAGATCTGGAGGCACAAAATCTCTTAAAATTTCTTGATTCGCTATTTTCATTGTCTCAGCTCTTCCGTGAATACGAAATATGTTTTTAATCAAAAACAAACGGAACCAACTTTTATTTTTGTTGATTAGAATTTTTACCAAGCGAATCAACTCCATGTGATGTTCACAAGACTGGTCAATATTTGTAACCAACTTTGAGCACGTTGTTAAACAAAATCTTATCTTGGCCACAAACTTTAGTCTGGAAACTTCATCCTCCATTTCATACTTTTGATTAAGTAAATCTTTCAAAGTTCTGACTGCCAATTGAATGTCATGATCAAAGTTTTGCTCATTTTTTACTAAAGAACTACGCGAATAAAGATTGTCCTCAATAGCGTTCAAATACATCAATTTTAATGATATCAAATCTTTTTTATTGTAATTTTCTCTCAAGTAGTTTTCAGACTTGGTGAATATTTCCAATAAATGCTTTCTCATTACATTTTCATTGAAATTCAAAAGCAACTGAAACAAAGATGACTTGATCGATGGTGTGTGATTAAAATCCAAAGTTGTGCTCGCTTTTTCATCATTGGTTTTTGGTAACAAGCACTTGATAATCGAATCAATAACTTGATCTTCTGGCAATTTTTCATTAGGTCTGCAAAAACACAAATTCTTAACAACATCCATGTAAAAGGTGTTGAAATTAATTTTCAAAAAGCTTATTTTTTGCTTGTATTCATCATTTCCAGAGATCTTTTTAAAAGATATTCGTTCATCAAATTTTAGCTCTTTGGTACATTTTTGGCATCGTTTATTCAATTGGGTCTTGTTGATGCAATCGATACAGACTAAACACCTTGGACAATCCGGAGTTGTGAACAGAGCATCTGGCTCTTGAGATTCGCAGCCTAAGCATTTGATGGAAATTTTTTTGGCCAAATTTTTGCCAAACTTAAATATTGGATCTAAAGTTTTGATAAACTTTTCGAATGTTTCCTTTTTTTTAAAGTCAACTATTGTGTCAAAAAATTTCCAAAATTGAAAACACCGTTGATACAAATCATTTTCTTTGATACATATATTTTCTATGTACAATTTAAGCAAAGTTGTTCTTTGCCAAAGAGAGTCGAACTCTTCAAATTTTTCACTTTTAATTTCTGTACTTAAATCCATCATTTTTTCTATAAGAGCTGTAGTTTTTTGAACTCTTTCGAACCATTCAAACCACTGGTCCACTTTCATCTCATTGCTAATGTTTACAAAGTTATTGCAAAGAATTCTTGCAGCCAAAAAGGAAATATTCGAGTCCTGATTATCACTTTTAGCTATGAGGTCTATGCATTTTGGATCAATTTTGGCAAATTTAGAGAACAATTTGATTTCTAAATTCAACTTTTCGTGTGAACAATGTAGTCCGATCAAGAAATTCAAGTCATTTTGTAGTCTACAATAATTTTTCTTGCAATACTGTATCAGTCTGTTTTTGACTAGTCTAAAGTGATTAACACTGATAAAAGGTTCACTTGAGGAAAGCAAAATAAAATCGTTCACATAGGCCATCATAAACTCAATTTTTTCATTTTGAGAAACAGAATCAAAAAAGTTGTCAAGTTTTTTCTTGAGAATGCTTTGCTCGAATGCATTCTGCAGTTGTTGTCTAAAATGGTCATTTTTTCCATTGTCACCAATCTGAGCATCGCCATCAAAATTTTCTATTTCTTTTATTTTTAATTGAGTCAACTTGTCAAAATAGTCTTTAATGATCCAAGAAAATGGCAATTTAAGTCTTAATTCTGAATAATGGTCTGAATTGAAATTATTAAAGCAAATAAATTCATTTTTTTCTCTATGATTTGCCTTGTTGTAATTAGTCACATATTTTAGATCAAGGATTTCATTGTCATCGAAAATTTGCAGCCAAAAGTCTCGGCTCCACTCTTTCTCTGGCTGCAAAAGTAAGTCTAAATTTTGATTGCAATCTATCAAAGCAATGATACCAGAAAACAAGTGAGCCACTCTATTTTCAATGTAATTTTGGCACGAATTCTTCAAAGTGGCATATTTAATGACATTGGAGATTTTCGAGACTTCATTTAGGATCCAAGACCTGCTCACTTGAGGAGTACTAAGCACTGTTTCTCTTTCCGATTGCAATCTAGCCAGGTGTTTGATAAGAATAGGAAAAAATTTTGAGTGAAGATTTTGATCTTTAAAAATGGAAAGTAATTTTTCGATTCTTTGAATGGCACGGCTTTTGGTTTCGTCACTTTTGTGTGGCCTCTTGCCTGAATAGTTATCTGTAACTCTGGAGCATGCATTGAAAATAACAGAGTGTAAAATGTTGATGAGAATTTTGAATGATTTTTCATCAGTATCCGGCAAAGACTCGTCAAATACCTGTGACAATGTTTTGTTTTCGTAGTCGAGAATATTGTCTACACAAACATTGTTTTGCAGGTCATCTATGTGATAACAGAACCATTTGGAAGTCTGAAAACCATTGAAACAACCTCCTGCTATTTTGGGCACTTGAATTATGAACACGACAAAAAAATCATTCGGCACTTGGGCTAGTTGATCTATGGTCAGATCCGATACATACTTTGTGTACTCGTCAATGATGGCAAATCGAGCACAATTTACCAAGTCTGTGTAAATGTGACCACAATCGCACTGAACTATCAGCACATTTGGATCTTGATCTGATCGAGTTTCCTTTAGATTTGCAGTAAAAAATTCTTTCAAAACTTGAGCAAATTGTTGCTGAGAGTCAAATGAGAGAAGGGATTCGATTCGAAATTTGGCGTTGGCTATAGTTATACTTTTAGATGACAAAAGCTTTGAGTGAGTGGTAATTTGAATAAAATTTTCTCTTGGCAAAGGTTGAAGTAAATATTTTTGGAAAAAAGAATCAAAATTTTCATGAGCTTGAAATTTATAATAGTTGTCAATCACAAAGTCTAAATCAAGCTTTTGATTGTTGAATTTTTTCTCAGGTAAAAGACGAATAACGCCATCCGAAGTACTTGATTGTATTAGAACAATTTTTACCATTTCTTGCACTCTTTCCGAACTCTGCACCCAATCTTCATCACTTTCTTTATTCAGTAAAATATTTTCAAACTTTTCCTTTGATATTTTGTAAACTAATGAAGCAATTGTTTCGTCTGTAAATCCAATAAAAATGTCACTAGGCTTCAGTTTGTTTAAACAATTGGTCTTTCTCATTCCGAAGCCGTATTTTTCCGAAATAGATGTAAACTCCTTTGTCCATTGTTGTATGTTGTTTACAATGTATCTCAATTTTTCATTCAAAATCGAGTCTATGCTCAACAGATGCTTTTCCAAACGATTTACCAAAGGTATTGGATATTTTTTTGGGTTGTAAACAGATTTTTTGTCCGCAACTACAATCAATCGAAACTTTTCGTGAACCAAACATTTTACTCGCGCTGTTCCTAGGCCCAAATCAACAAATTTGGTATCGTCACCAAACTTGTAGTAAAATTGGTTCAATGCATCATATAAACTCTCGTACAAATTTTCCAAATTGAGCAAAATAACTGTCTTGCCAAGCTCCATGCTCAATTTGATCTGATGTATTTTTCGACATATTTGAGAATACTTTTGATCATTAGGAAAACTTGACCCAAAGATTATTTTTATTTTAGAATGTTTTGAACCATTGTCCAATTCGTTGAGTACAAAATTGTTTATCAAATCCAAAGCATTGTCATTTTGGGACAATAGAAGCAAGTATCTATTCTCATCCTCGGTTGTTCGTTTGAGCAAAGCTTCCTTTATCAGATCAATTACATTCAAATTATTATTCGTTATTTTCAAATTTATTTTGTCATCTTGAAATTGTTTTATAAATGTGCCGGATGGATCCAGGTCCACAAGGCCACCAAAATTTCTTTTAATAGCTCGCTCCAAAAATAGCCAGTCTATTTCATTGGATTCACTTTCCTTGGTATGCCAATAGATCATTTTAATCAAGGCATAAAAGTCTCTTAGGCCAAAAAATTCTCTTATTTTATTCCTGGCCTTTTCGCACAGATTCAAATAGGCTGTTGACAAAGATTCAATTAAGCGCTGTTGGGTCAATTTTTCCAAAACTTTCGTGTCATTTTTGCATATTCCAACCACTGTATCTTTCAGTTCTGAAGTAGACGGATTATTTCTATTGACAAATATTCCTCGGTTCATTTTGGCCGGGTCCAAAACCCAATTACTAATGCCAATAAATCCAATTTGGTTCCAATTTTGCTCGAACAAATTACCTTTGGGTATTTTCTTACACAATTCTTGTTCCTCTTTTTCCTCAAAATGAACGCCATCTTCCAAAAGTGGATGCAAAGTCTTGAGTGGCATTGATGCCGAAGCTTCGGCCAAACCGATTTCATCAAGCACAATCACTGATGTATATCTATCCAAGTCGTTTCTTCTCTCAAACTGATATCTGGCACAATAGCGAAAAGTGTTCAGAATCATTTCACTGGTGGACATTGGACTGCACTGAAATGTGATCAAATGTGCTTCTTTAAAAGTACTCAGCAAAGGAGAACTGTTCCGATCTGAGCCTTGCATTTTATTTGAAATTAAAGTTTTTGCCAAACTTTTGCTTGAGCCCGGTTTTCCAATGATAAAAAGAGGAATTTTGAGCTCGATGCAAATTAAAATCATGAAAATATTTTCTTTGAGCGCTTGGTTTCGAGCTATGGCGTCTGGTAATTTGATTTCATTCAAAAATTTTTCATAGCAGTTATCTATTTCCTTGAGAAAGTAGTCTTGGTCAATGGCATGGTTTTCAAAGCATGACGAAATTTTAATTCTGTACTTTGTTCGCGATTCTTCACTTTGTAAACCAACATGGTAGCATGCGTTCAAAGCCAATATGATCGAGCTCAATAAAAGTTCATGTCTTTCTGAATTTTCAATTGGTGTCTCAGTATTCAACAAATCTTCGTCGTTTTCTGTCTCATCAATTTGATTCAGAGTCAAGACGCTCTCTGCTCTAAGCATGTCAGGCGAATTTCTGTCAACTCTGGGCTTCAAATGTCTGAAAATATTTTCTGCTTTTGCCATGAACCATTGGATAATTTTGAGCACTCGTTGGACATCTCTTAGACTCACAAAACTGCATTCATTATTTTGTTCTCTCATGAATTTCTGCGAGGCGCACAGCACTTCTACAATAAGATTCATCTCATTTTGGCTAAAGAGTCTCTCTAGCTTTTTGCGCACAATCTGATTTATGTACAATTTTTCGACTTGGTCATTCAGTTGACCAAAGTCCCAAATCATGGGCAGCATTGAAGCAGGCAAAGGCTGGACTCGATAAACCAAATGTCTCATTGGTAAATCGCCCAATTTCTCTTGGGTTTCGTTGATGTCCACGTAAAATCCCAGGCCAGATTTGTCAAAATTTTGAATTATTTCATCCGAATGCTTTTTGTATGGATTACAAGCAGCAATTATTTTTAGTCCGTGGTTTTTGTCCAAAGGTATCCCATTAACTCGCGAATCACACATTATTTCCTTAATGGTGCCTATTGCTTCTGTCGAATTAGCTTCATCGAAAAACAAAATTGTAAATATGCCTGAGCCTAGTGCCCAATTTTTTCTAGCCAAATCCTCAGCTTTTTGCACATGTCTTATTATTTCCTCGGCCATTGTTCCACCATGAACCTTTACCAGATACATATTCTGCACATTTTGATGAAAATACTTGAGTAAATCGCACATGTATCTGCACAATCTGGTCTTTCCACATCCAGTCTCACCCATTATGATCACTGGAATGTCTGCTCTTAGTCTCATGTAAATGGCAAGAATTTTTAGCAAATTGTCCATGGTCAACTCGTATGATGGATCTGGATCAACAACTCGGTCTGAATTTATTCCCATTACAGATAAAAGTTTTTGTATTTTAGCTTCTTTAGGCAATTCAGCAATATTTTCATACAAAATACTTTTATTTTGTGCATACAGACCATGGATCAAATCAACACTCAGACTGAGTCTATTTTCAAAAAGTGGTATTTTGGTTTGAAAGTCAATTATTTGTCCAGTCCTTCTGTCAACGTAGAAGCCAAAAAATGTAAATGTTTGTCCATCAGGATTAAAAAATAAATATGGATGTGGATCATTTTCCCATTTTCTTCTCATTTTTAATTGATTTAATTGAAATTCCGCTTGATTAGAGTCAACTAGCTGCAAAGCAGATCGGTCTGATATTTCCAAACTTGGCAGAGCAAAATCATGCGACATTTGAACCATAAATTTGACAACAAATGCTTTGAATCCGGGCAAGTCCTCGCCTGTTAAAGACGGATCACAATAGTAAGATCGTTCACAGTCCATTAGCTGAGTGTTTAGAAATTTGGCAAAGTTTATAATCTCGGACCAAGAGGCCGTCTCGCATTCCAAATGTTTCAGCAACAATTCTAAACAAGTCTTGGCATCCATGTTATCATTTGGATTGTAAGAAATGACATTTATATTTTGATTGTGGTCCAAAGCATGCAAGTATTGACAGGGTCTTTGAATTAATTCTGAATTGAGAATAGTTTGGTCAAAAAGAATTGGACACAAATCTTCTGGCAATTGAGCATTTTTGCTCATGTAATCAAACACTTGAACTGGACTAATGCATTTTAGAGAAGGAAGAATTTTTAGGATACTGTGCAAAGGCTTCATCTGATCATCATCTTGACTATTTTTTGGCTTAAATTTTGGACTCATTATTTCAATCAGATACAAATCAGTGGGTGAACGGCGGAACATTTTTCCATTTGAGTTGACAATCACACCAAGACAAAGCAAATTGAACAAAAAATAGTCCACTTCATACCATACCTCATAAGCTATGTCGATGTGATAAATTTTGGCAAATTTGTTTCTGCATTGTTCTTTTTCAAAATTTTTGAAAATTTCAAAAACACTTTCGAATGGAAGAGTCTGTTTTTTTATTGATACACACTTTTCCATTAAATTTGGATTTGTTTTTAATTTTGAATTTTGAATTTGTCTTTGAACATAGAGAGACTTTCCAACACCGGCGCGATCTGATGTGATCACTTGGACACTTAAAAGCTCTTTGCCAAATTTGTCCTCAAAAAAAGGCTCCTTTTTTTGTCTGAATTGTTTTCTCAAGTAAATATTCAAATTTTGGTTGATATCATTTGGCAAATTAAAATTTTTGCGGTATCTGTTAAATGCTGTCACAAAAACAGATTTATCTTCTCGTTCAGCCGAACAAATTATACAAAGCAAAAACTTGTTATTTGTGCTATAATTTGCCATTAATTTCTCAAAAGATGCTTGAGCTTTGACCGCTTGGTCATACAAAAGGTCTTGGACATTTATTAGAGAATAAATTTTTTGTTCTTTTTCATTTGCTTGATATTTAGTCAAAACTCTTAACCAAAAAAGTTCTATTTCATCACTAGTTGTATTTGAATTGCAATAGAGAACCTCATCTTTAGATGGCAATGGCTGTTCTGCTGACATAGAGTAGATATACAAAGTGCGAGAGATAATTTCTTCTTGAGGACAAACAATCAAATTTGCCCTGTTGTATTCTAGGAACGCAGGCTTTTCTCGATGTATTGAAAAGGAAGAATTTTGTTTGATGTAATCAAGAGCTAGACCAAGATGATTTAAACTCACATAATCTTGAAAATTCAAATTTAAATATTCCAAAAATCTTTTCCAAATTGTGTCGTATTTTTCCTGTAAATCATCAGATTGTTCATCATTGTAAGGATCGTCTCTTGAATTCAAGTCAGATGTTATATCAGACACTAATTTCTCTGATTTTATCAATGTTGAATTCATATTTTTGGGTTCAATATTTTTTAGCTCATTTTCAAAACAGAAGTTTGTAAGCTGTTCTTTATCAGTGGTGTTAAGCTCTTTAATACCTTGCAATATCAACTTTTTTTCAAAACCCAACTCAATTAATTCATTGACTAGTTGTTCATTTTCCGAATTGACTTCATTTGAATGATTCACATTCAAAGGTTCTTCACATATTATGGCTTGAGCATGCTGATTAGCCAAATGAATGCAATTGGCATCAACTTTAGGGTTAATATCAAATAACAAGTCTAATAAATTTTTAAACTCAGAGTCCTCAAACTTCTCCGTTTCCCTTGAAATAAACTTTGCCATGAGAATTCTTAAATCGACCAGTTGGCTTATTCTAAAATGGTTTAAATTGATAAATTTATTTCTCATCTGGTCAATGTGAGAAAGCCATTCTTGGGAGCACTTTTTCAAAAATTTAAAAGTTTTATCAATCGACGTTACAGTGGTTTTTTCACATTCTCTCTTAGCAAAAATGTTTTTGCTGTAATTTTGAATGCCAAAATTTATTTTCATTGTATTCGTGTTTGATTTTTCATTGTAAATTGTAGCGTTCCATTTTGAGAATAACACATTTCCATTTTGAAGTAAAAGCAGAAATATATCTCCAAGATTTATAAGAGATTCTAAAACCTTTAAATTTAGTTCTAAAATTATCTCTGTTTGCTATAATTTATAATTTAATAAACTTACGCTCTCAAAATATTCAATGATCTCTTGCTCAGTTTCATCTTTTCCAACAACTAATGTCAACTTGTCTTGCAGGTCTCTCATTTGATTGAAAGAATACGATTTTTGTTCATTATCTTTAGATCTCGGAACTGTTACTCTAATCACATCATCAAGTGACTAAAAAATTTTATACATTATATATTGATTTCATTATCATTCAAATAGACTTGAAACTATTTAATACTTGAAAAAGATTCTTAGTTAAATAAAAAATTCTTTGCTTTAGAGTATATCTCTAATTTTTTTTGATTAATTTTTTTTTCACTTTTTCATTCTACGAACTCTCAAATGAAATTTTGTAAAATTTTTGAACATTTTAATGATTTAATGCTTTGATAATTTCTAGGACCAACAACTTGATTTTAAGGTGTTATGAATTTCAAATATAAATTGAACAAAAATTCTTCATTATTTGTTAAATTAAAATTAAAGTTAATTAAAATATTAGAAAAGATACAACATGTTGCAACATACTTTTTCCTCCTTTTTAGCCTAAAATAAAATTTTTATTCTCATTTTATTTAGTAAATCAAATCAATAATCTCATTAAATCGTATTGATTCTTTATTTTTCGTCTTTTTTTACATGAGAAAAATTATTTTTAGTCAAAAAGGTGCAACAAAGTATGTTGAACTATGTTGCAGTATTTTTTCTAATATTTATTATTACCTTTAATTTAGATTTACCGAAAAATGAAGAATTTTTGTTCAATTTGTATTTGAATTCACATTACCGGATTTTAAATATTTTTTGGAATAACCCTTCTAAATAAAATTTATTGAGTAACTGCTAAGTCATGAAAGATTATATAACCTTTTTTTGTCAAAATTGAATGTAATTTTAAACAAGTGCTGACTTAAACATTAATCGACATGGTCACAAGAGACCTTTTAAACAGGTTCCATTATTTATTCAATTTTATTATAATTTTAGAAAAGTACTAAATCAAAAAATCAAAAATCAAATCAGCTGAAGATCAAAAATTTGAAAATTTATTAACTAAGCAAACTTTTTAACAAAAACAAAAATTTTAGAATAATTTTTTTAACTTAAAAAAAAAAGTAAGCTCAATGTTTAGGGTTAGGGTTATTAAATAAAATAAAGAAAACCTGTGAATAAAGCTTGCATCGATTCATTAATTTTTTATTACCTTGATCTCGGGTAGATAGAAAAATTATTTATTAAAATATAATTTGTGAAAAATTCATTATAAAGAAAGCTTTTTTTAATTTTTCTAACTTTTTTTTTCAATACGACAAAACAAATGAAGTTACTTACCAAATTATCAATTTTCGAATTAGCTTTAAGTCCAAAATCAAAAATTCCAAATTTATTAATTCGGTCTGCTTGTTTAAGCGAATTGGCCTCAGTATTACCCATTGATTCTTTTATCTCTTTAAGCCAATTTTTTTCTTTCGAAATAGCGTCCTAAATTAAAGCTTAAATTTATTTTTTATAAAATTTCTAAATTGTTTACTATTTTTTCCGGTAGTTCTCTATTTCTCGAGAAATTATTAAAAATTTCCTTTATGTGTCTAATCATTTGGTCATATGGGCAATCTTTTTTCATGTCATATATTAAAGGTGCAAATCCAGTTCCAACAAGTAACAATGATTGAACTCTAACTACCTCTAAGGCTCCTTCATTTTCTGATTGGGATGCAAACTCACATAGCAATTTTAACTCATTTAAATCTAGTTGTTTTTTCAATATTAAAAAAAATTCTTAAATTAAATTAAATTCTAGAATTGATTTACTTGAAGCATTTGATCTTAACCACTCGATAAACTTAAAATGTTCAACATATTTTCTCAGACATTTTACAAATTTTTCATCACTAAGTTTATCTAAAGATTCGAACAGTTTCATTGAAGGACTTGTAATATCATCCAAGTATCGAAATTGGTTTTGACTCTCTTCCAACTAAAAAAATTTAAAATAATATTGAATTGTGAATAATTTTTATCGGAAAATTAACTTTGGATATAAACTTAAAATGGAATTTTCTTTACAACTTTGTATTTAATAAATAATTAATGCTCTTTTTTTACTTGTTTTTGAAAAAACTTAATCTTTAAAAATCAAATGAAAAACAAGGCTAAAGAATATTAATTAGAAAAATTTTAAACTAGAATTAATCGTTTAGAGCACTTTAATGAATGAGAAAAATAATTACCGATTCCTGAATTTTTTCCAAAGGTCCAAAATCGTTGCTTAAATTCTCCTTTTTTTTAATTTCCAAAAGTAATTCGGAAATCTCTTTTATTTTTGGCAAATTTAAAAAGTGCTTCAATTGTTTTAATCGAAATTCGATTTCTTTTTCAGACATTTTGACATGATCCATTGCTTTTACTAATTCTGTTTTGTATAAATCATTCTCTTTTTCAATTTTTAAATTTTTTCCGATTTTTGCAATTTCATTTGAAAAATATCTAAGATCCAATTTTCCATTTTTCAAGTCTTCACTTAAATTTTTAAATTTGAACAATGCAACGTCAAGTATTTGGTCCAAGAAACTTTTTAAATCAACTGGCTTTTGAAATTCATTAATTGATTCTTGAATGTAAAATAGAAGATAAGTATTTTCCTTGCTCATTTCAATAAAATATTTAAATTTTTCAATTTTTTTTTTGTCAATTTCATCGAAATTTGTGATTCTTTTGGTTAAGTTTTCTTTAGCATCAATTTGGTTTAAATTGACATTAAAATCATCTAAATTGCATTCGCTTAAATCGTTTATTTTCTTTGAATCGTAATCTTTAAAATGCTTTAATTTTGCTTCAAAATTTTGGCAATTGATTTTTATTCCTTTTGAATTAAGCATTTTGAAAAACTTAAGCATTTCGTTCATCATAGCTAGAAAATTTTCAATAGTTCCTATTTGTGAAAAGCGAATTTTTAATAAATTTTGAATTGTTGCTAAATTAGATCGATCTTTGAATTTTGAAGCTAATCTCGTTTCGAAAAGTTGGTATAGTTCAAAAAGTGTTTTCGCATTTTCACTGAGCAATCGAACTAAATAAATTTCTATCTTACCGTCAATCAGATTATCAAATGTGGATTCTAATAAGGAAATAATTTGGATAATTCTTGTTTCTAAATATTTGTTATTTTGAAAAAAATTGTGATAAAGAAATACTCGAAGAAAATTGTTGCATTCAAATAGAAAATTAAAAATTCCAAAAGGATTTTCTGATGCAGGCCACTTTTTGTTAATAACTTCATATATTAAATTTTGAACTAGATGGTTATTGTGATCACGAAGTTGAGTAAATTGATTTAAATCTTTTTGATTGATTTTATCTATTTGGACGATCATTTCATCAAAAATTTTTCTCTCAACATTTGAATGAACATATATTTCCTTTTTTAAAATTGAACTGCAAATTTCAACCAGCTGGCTAGTATCAATATTTTGGAATGACATAAAATAAATTTCATTTAATAAATTCTCAACAATTTTTCCAATATCTTCATTTGAAACTTCGACTATTTCGTTTAATAAACTCCAATTTAGCAATGTTTTCTTTGTCTCTGGTAGGTAATATTTCAAAATTAGACAATTATCGTGAAAATTCTTGAGATTTTGGAGACTAGATCTTATGTTTTGATTAATAGTCTCTTTTTTTTCTTGAATAATGTAGCAAATATCTTTGTGAACATATAATTTTGTCAAAAGAATAGAAAATCTCGAATAATTTTTTCCAAAAAAAATTGTAAGTTTTCTATTATTTAAAAAACCAAAACACGCTTTTGAAATAAATTCTAAATTATCGTTCGATTTTAAATTATTTTCATCAGAAGAATTTATAAATTTTCCAAAAGAAATTTTTAAGATATTTAGCAGACGAATTTGATAATCTTGATTGAAGCTTATTTTTGAAAATATTTTAGTTTGAATCCTATAATTATCAATTTGAAAAGTAAAAAAACATAAATTTCCGATTATTTCCCAAATTGAAAAAATTTCTGCAATTCTTTCATCGGGTATTATATCATTTATAATATAAAAAGAAAATAGCACACATTCAATAATTTTTGATCTTTTATAATTTAGCATCATCATTATTTCTGTATAAAATTCTTTGCCACTTTAAAATTTAAAAAGATAAATTTAGAATTTTTATAGTTGATTTTTTTGATAGGTATTTAAATTTACTTTAATGACAAATGTTCCACAAAAGGTCTTATTATATCAAAATAACTTTTGTCAAAGTATTTCTTGTTTTCAATTGAATCGGTTTTTAGTTTCAGTTTAGTCCAAATTTCAAAAAAATAAATAAATCTTTTATCAGACCGAATCGCCTTCTCCAAAATATCAATGTCAATACTAGAAAAAAAACATTAATTTCGTTTAAAATGGACTTATCTTGGTTATTATTTTGAAGCAGTCTGAAAAAACTGATTTGTACGTTGACGAGGATGATTTAAAAATCAAAAATTTTACAGGAAAATAAGTAAGATGACAGATTTTATTAAATATCAGGATAGAGATTATTTTTAAATTTAGTTTTAAAATATCGATTGTGAATTTTAGAGAAAATAAAAGTACACAATGAAAAAAATTTGATTCCTTTTTTCTAAAAAGCTAATTTTTATTCGGCAAATTATCAGCTTATACATTTAATCTATCACATAAATTCATTTTCTGATAATGCAGTGAGCTTTTAAAATAATTTTTGGTAAATCATTAATTTGTTCTTAAATACATTTCCAATTTTTAAAAAAGGAATATTATTTCAGCACAATCAATTTCTGATTAGCACAATGAAAAAAACATTCATCAAAATTCGATTTCTTCGCAGCACCAAAAATTATATTTAAAAAAAAAAACATTAAACACAAAAAAATTGTGTTTGGAAATAAATTTTTGTGTTGAAAGCATTAATTTTATTTTTAATTTTTGTGCTAAAAGTATTTTTTTTTAATTTTAATTTTTGTGTTGAGAAGAAATCATTTTGTGCTGAGCGTTTTTAAATTGTGTTGAATGGTTATTTTTTTGTGTTGAAAAGACCCTTTCAAATATTATTAAAACCCAAAGCTAAGATATTCTTACCGCTTCTAATGATCAATAAACGAATTTCAATAAAATTCGTGCAAATATAACCAAATTTAAAATCAGTCTTTTAATTTACTTTTTAAATTCCAAAGCATTTTCACAATTATTGTTCATTATAATATTTTGGATCGTTATAATTTCATCACTATTTAATTTTATATTTGATCTATAGACATATTCAATAAAAACTAATGAATTGCATATCGTAAGCTTTTGGTTCTCGTCCATAATTTTGATGTAAATTTTTGAAAATATCTGAAATTAAAATTTGTTCCTTAACTATTTTCTTTAGATTTAAGCTTTAGAATACCTTTAATAAGTCATCGTTCTTGATTTTTTTAAATGACTTATAAATGGAATCAATAATTGCTATCATATAATCTTTTGCATTTTTGAATTTTTTTATTCTTTCATCATCTTGATTTATCGTTGGTATTTCGTGAAGCATAGCCTTGATTGTATCCTCCAAGTATTTTCCACTCATTTCATCTGTGAAAAATCTCTTAACAAATTTCGGAAAAATTGATTTTGTAATTTTCTTCCAAGAACTGTGATTTCCTTCATCTGGAGGCAGCATGATTCCATCATATATTGAATGAAAGTTATCTTTATATTAGAATTTAATTAAATTTTATGTTTATAAAAAAGCTAATTCAATTAAACCTGGAGAAAAATTGGCAAAATTTAAAATTCTGTTTTTCGCAAAACCTTGATAATACTCTATAAATGGCTCAACTTCGTAATCATTGTTTGCTAAAAGGCAATATTTATATTCAAACTTTTTAAGCCTTACATCAAATGAATGATCTCCAGTTATTAGGAAACCATTTCCGAATTTTCTTAAAAAAAAATTTAATTTGTGGTTAAGGCCGATTTTTTATCTATACTTGACATTTAAATGTATTATATTTTCTGGCTTCCATTCACCCAAGTTATGAAGAATTCCGAAAGAACACGATTTAAGGTCAACATCAAATTCCGGCGGAGCATAGACATAAAACCTTAAATTGATTCTTTGTTCATTTGATGATTCATTTTTATCTCGACCGATATTTTCTGATATAGTTTCAGATTTACTTTTAGGTTTAGTTTCTGATTTTAGCTCTGATTCACTTTCTTTATTTTTAATTTCATTAGGCGCTTTTTTCTCAGCTGTCTTATTGTCAACTTCAGTTCTATTGTTATCTTTGTTATCTGAAAAATAATTTGAATGCATAGGGTTAGTTTCTGGTTTAGATTCTGATTTGTTTTCAGTTTCAGATTTAGTTTTATTAGTTTCATTTTTACTTTCAATTGACATTTCTTGATTTTTTTTGTGTCTTTTATGTTCTTTTTTTTCTTTTTGGTTTCTAATTATAATTAATATAAGTTTAAAATTATTCTAAATAATTTAAATTTGTTACGGTCTTTTATTTTTTTTGCTTTTTAATTTTAATTTGATTTTTAAATCTGACTGAGAATCATCCGATGAACTTATGTCTGATTCATTTTCTTGATTTTTAATTTCATTAGCTTCTTTTTTTTCAGTTGTCTCATTCTCAACTTCAGATCTATTGGAATCTTTGTTATCTGAATCATGATTTGAATACATAGTTTCTGATTTAGATTTACTAGCTTCATCTTTACTTCTATTTGTCATTTTTTTATCCTTCTCTTCGTTTTGATGTGACTGGGAATCATCCGATGAACTTATGTCTGATTTACTTTTTTCATTTTTAATTTTATCAGACTCTATTTTCTTATTTTCAACTTCAGATCTTTTAGAAATTTTGTTATCTGAATCATAATTTGCATACGGATCTGAGGAAAATTAAATGTAAGTTTAAATTTTATGAAAGACCAAATAAAACCTTCTGAACCACTGCTTTCATCACATCTCGATTGATCTTTCTTGTCAGTTTGTATTGCACCTTCTTTTAGGAAATTCAATAGACCACTACAATTAACACTGATAAAAATTTTACCTTCTTTCGAAGCGGATGGCTTGGTTTCATTCATTATTAATTTAAAAATTTTATTCCACTCTCTAAATTTTAAAAGAAAATTATGTTAGAAATATTTTAAGCTAAAATAAAATATTTATAGCTTTCTTCTTAAGCCATTTTGAAAAAAATTCAGTTGAGAAAAAAAATGTTTGATTCAATTTTGAAATCTAAAATGAATTTATTTTTGAGAAAAAAAACTCGTGATAAAACGATCCTTGCATTATTTAAATTCATTTATTAGATTTAAAATTTTACAGTTGAAAATTATAATTAGAAAGTAAGATCCCTTTTTACAATTTTGGATTTTAAGCAAAAATATCTTTTCAATATAATGACACCTTATAAATTTGATTTAAATCAAATAAATATTTACAAATTAATTATCAAAAAATAATCAATCTAAAACTTATTGGCTTTGTTAAAATTTTGAAATACACAGATTTGTTTGATTAAAAAATTTTAATCAAACATAGGAAAATATTATCTTAGTTTATTTTAATAAATAAAAATTTTAAATTTATTGATTATAGCTATTTATATTTTTTATAAAAAATTTAGAAAAACTTTTTCTAATAGAAATTAATTTTAAAGAGCTTATTAATCTCAGTTTTTTTATTAAAAAAAATTTATTTTAAATGATTTTATTAGAATATTTTATAGAGAATGTTTTATCTTTACATATAAACATTATGTTACATTTTATTTAAAGATTAATTTTTATCAATTATATTAGATAAAAATTATCAAAATTCTAAAATTAATTATAGAGAACCGGGTTACA
The DNA here is from genome assembly GCA_025491095.1 of Brachionus asplanchnoidis. NCBI lineage: Eukaryota > Metazoa > Rotifera > Eurotatoria > Ploima > Brachionidae > Brachionus > Brachionus asplanchnoidis. The sequence goes on along the minus strand of JAILYF010000039.1, from coordinate 1,072,239 downwards.
TTTAAATTACTAAAAAAGATAAAAAGACTAAGAATTTTCACCAATTTTAATGCATTATCACGATCATTTTTCATCGCTGGTTCAGATGTATTCAATACAAAAAAATTCTATTTTTCTAGCGAAAAACTAATTTTTCTTTTTGGAGATTCAGCTTCTGAATTTGGGTTTTTTATGCTTAAATTTTTGTTGTTTGAATCAGAATCTTTTGAGCCAAGATCTTCTTCGTCTATAATCAAATTATTAATTGCAATTTTTGGGTCCGAGCTTTCAATTGTGTCCACTGCAAATAAATTATTGTTTAAATCTTCACTATTCACCGAATCTAATCTGCTCGCTGGTTCTGGTTGATCACAAATTTTGTGACTTTTTGTCTTGAAGGATTTTTCTGATAAGGTCTTTCTGGTAAAAAAACTAGTCAAGCTAGATGAATTTCTCAGACGCTTAAAATTCTTAGCCAAACTGTTATTGTCTGTCAAAGACAATAGAGTTGATCTTCTGTGTCCATTTTGGTAAAAGTCATTTTTTTGATTGCTAAACAGGCAACAACAAAATCTACTTGACCAGTTATACATTACCACTGATGATCTTCTTCGACTGTTCATTCGTTTAATTTCTATTTTGGGTCGATTAAAAATTACATCAGTCGCTGAATCAACTGTGGAATCAGAGCGCTTAATTCTTGAATTTTCGTGAATGGATCTTGATCTGAACTCGCGTGAATACTTTATGCTTCGAATGTATTCTTCATCTAGAATTTTTAAACATTTGAATTTTTTTGATATTTTAAGTCGCTTTAATAAATTATAAACAAGAATTAGAGTTTCTATTTGGGCTTCTTTTTGAACAAAACAACATGCTACTGATGCAAGCAGACCCTTTAGTTTTTTAATTTAAAAAAATTGAATTAAATTTATTTTTAATTATGCTTACTTGCAGTCCGTTAAAAATAATTTCCATGTATACCAAAGGTAGCTCTAGAAGTGAGTCTTCGGTGGCAACCCTGAAATAAGGAAGCCATTCGAAGATTATAAAATGAACTCCGAAAATTGGAATAATTATCAAGATCGATTTGGCCAGACGTCTTCAAATAATGTATTTAATGGTTTGTAAATTTATTTAAAAGGAGGCTTGTATTTTTTTCTGAAATTTACTGCATAAAAAAAATCTGGCGTCATCTTATAATTAATTAAAAAAATTCTAACTCAGGAAAAAAATTTTAATTAAAATTTTTGTCTATACGTCATGCGTAATTTAAATAACTTAAATTGATTTTACGAAAAAACTAATTTGACTGATTTTGAAATTTCAATATTATAATTTTTTAGTTTATTGAAAAAAATATTAAAATATTATTCAACTAGGTTAAATTTAATTTATGAAAATACCAAGGTTACCTTAATGATAAAAATATTTATAAAATTTATTCATTAGGAATAAGATTATTTTAAATAATAATAATAATATAAGTTACAACAAGCTAGCAAGCTAGACTTGCGAATACTAAAACTTGAATTGCCTTGAAGTAACAAAAAATTCTAATTAAAATTAAAAGGATGCCAAACACCTTAAAATATATAATCTAATGTCTCTTTAATTCAATAAATTTATTGTTTTTAATTAAATAAGCATAATTATTTCTTTAATTGCTTTAATAAGGTTGAATTAATGATGAAAAATGCATCATTTAAAAACAATGATGTAAAATTAAATTAATTAAATGAAAATGAAATCAAAATTAAAAAATATTTGCCAAGCTGAAATAATCAATAAAACAAAAAAATAAAATTTCGATTTGAAATAAATATTTGTTATTTATGAAAAATAGCATCTTAAACTTAGATGATATTCTAGTCAAGTAAATAAATTATTAGATGTTTTAGCTAAATTTATTATTTTTAAATAGACAAAAGCTAATAAAAATAAGGTAATGGTCTGATAAATTAAACGAAGAGTTTAATATCTTTTTTTGGTACAGCTTACTTAATGGTCTTCTAAGAGTAGACTTTGCTCAAGTTTAACTTTTTTATTTATTTTTTATTACAATTTTTGATATGAATATTTTTTCAACTATTTTTAATCTTGTCAATGTGACTTTAAATTAATAAAAATAATAATAATAATAATAAATTAAAAATTATCAATTTTAATTTTCAATTTAATGATTTTTATTTTCCTTCTTTAATTAATCTCAGCATAAAGTAATTCGATAAAATTGATCAGTTCAATATTAAAAGAATAATAAATATTCAGTTTTAAAAACATCGAAATTTGATCTTTCTTTTTATGAGTAGAAATTACAATTTTTAGCTTCTTAACTTTTTGATTACATATAGCTAAACTGTTTTTCTTTTTTTTTTAATCACCACAATGGTGATTAAACGATGAGCAAATTTTGATAAAGTTGTTAGTTTTTAAATTATATTGAATAAAACGAAAAAGCGATATATTTTCGGAATCTTGAAGTTGATAATAAATTCAAAATATCATTTCAATTCAAAGGGTTTATCATTAGATATAAAAATTAATATTTGCGATTTATATTTAAAATTTAATTTATGAATTTTGAATAGTAGATACAAATTGAAATAAAAAATTTCAAAATAAACTTGTTAATTTCAATCTAAAAATCGATTTAATTTATGGGTTGAGAAAGGATTTTTTTTTAATTATTTTTATTTTATCAGTCTAGATAACAGGTAAAGCATATTTTATTAAAATTATTTAAATTAATTCAAAGATTAATTGATATCTAATGATAAGCTCTTTGGTTTTAAATGATATTTTGAATTAATCATTAACTTTAAGATTCCAAGATTTTCGGAAAATTGAAGTTTATGATCAAGTTTTTTCAGTAATTTCAGTGTTTTGAAATTATTGATTTTAAATTTTGTTGCAGAAGTTTATGTCTAATGTTAAACTGATTTTTTTATTCTGCAAATCTCTGCAATAAATTTCTTATTTTTTCTTTTTAGCTTTTATTTTTTCTAAAAAATTCTAATTTCTATTTTATAACAATTTTTTCATATCAAATTCAAGTATTAACTGTAACTAGATTAAACTTTAATTCAAATTTCCATGTAAAATATTCATAATTATTGTATTCGATATTAAAATTATGCTCAATTAAAATTAAATTTTTTTTTTAATAATTTTTCTTATTCGTCTTATAGATTATAGAACAAAACATTATTTATGTTAGGGTGAAAAGAAGGACTTTGATCCATTCTGAGCTGACCCGAAACTGTTTAAAAAATTTTTTTCTATAAATTTTTTTTTACTTTTTCAAATAATAAAGAATTTAATTTTTAATTGAAACTGAATTTTTTATGCCTGCAAATCTCTGCATTACTTCTATAAATGCATGAATATACATAATACTTGTTTTTTTTACATGGTTTGCTACAATGAAAATATGTCTTTGCATTTAATGTTTAAATCAAAAATTTTTAAAATCTTTTTTTAAAGAGCATGATCAAGAAAATTTGACTATAAACTTCAATTTGCCTATAAATTCTCTATTTTAAGAAAAATAAAATACAAGATTTATTAAGAGATCTTTAACAAAAATAATTGTTTTCGTTAACAGGAAATTTAAAAAATATTTAAAATTATCATGATGTATGACCAATGATATTTTTATTGAAAAACAAAAAAAATATTCCAAATTCTTTTTAGTGCCAAAAATTATTAATAATAATAACAGATATATTAATTGTATATATTTTTGAAATCTAAACTCACATTATAAAAATTTATTAGCTAAATTTTCATAAGAACTGTAAAGAAATTAACCAGATTTAATTTTTAAAAAAAAAATACTTATGACTAGCCTGATTAGACTAAAAATTAATGTCTGTGCCTAGGATAAAAGAATCCTTTACTTATTGCTCAGAATTTAAGACCTTCAATTTAAGATTCAATTTCCAGAAGAATATCTTTATTTTTTTGCTGATAAATGCTGTATAAAAAGTGATATATACCTGTACTTAATTACTTTTTCAGGACTCACAGATTGTCCTATGATTTTTGAATAAAGAGTTCGAATTACAAAAATGGCACAGAGAACGTTCAAGATAGTAAGGATGGTGTTCGGTGCATCAATTAATAAATTCCAAATAGACTCCATTTGCCAACACCTTTAAGTAATTAAAATACTGTTTAAATTTTTTATTTAGTTAATTTTTTTTCAATTACCATTTATTTTCCACGTAGATTCTAATAAAAATCCATGGCAAAATCCACAAAAATGGAAGAACTAATTTAAACGTATTAAATAAAATTAAAAATAAAATAAAAAATTAATAAACTACCCCACGATATGATTATACAGAATTTCGAGCCTTTTTTTTCACTGTAATACGGAAATTTCAGCAAAAGCATTAGATAAAATGCTTCAGTTGTAATCGCAACCGAATAGACTGATGCCGAATATCGAAATATTGTCATTGAAAATCGACACAAATTAAATTTCTAAATAATTTATTTTTTTAAATAATTTATTTTTTTTTATTTAATATTATTACGCCATCCGAACCATTTGCCGATAAATATTGAGTAATGTTAGAGCCATGAGGCTGCATACCAAATGTTGTTGAATCATAAAAACGCAAATAATTCACAAAGATAACCGAGAATACCCGAAAACAAAATGTTACAAATAGATTAATATGAACGTAGTTGCGAGGACATCGTAAGCGTCTTAAAAAAAAAATTAGGAAAAATATTGATATAAATTTGTTGCATTTTTTCGTCTTTTAATGGAAATTTTAATACAATTTTGATAAAAAAGTGCGATTTTTCAAATTTATCAAATAAGTGAGGGTTACTTTTGCAATCTTATTACATTGATTATCATATAGATATCAAAAAAAATTCAAAAAAAAAATCAAAAAAAAACTTCAAATTATACAAAACAAGCAATCAAAATTATATTTAAAGTCAATCGAAATACAAGTAACATTATATTCCATGCAATCGCAGATATGTCGACAATCGAACAAAGACTTAAAAATCTAACAAAAAACTATTTAACTCGCTCAACTACAATTGATGAAGACATTAAGGAAATTGTTAACTCATACAACAATTCATCTATTAAATCTATTCAAAAAAGTCTCAACTAAACAAATTTCTTCTTTTTTATTTATATAAATGTTTTTTTTTTTTAAAGCTTCATTTAAAATTTTTTTTTAATTATTTAAATTTTTATAATTTGTAAATCAAGTAAAATTTTTTTATGTATAGCGCTTATCCTGCTGAAAGGGGAGCGTGCGATCTCCAAGCAGCCGGCCTAAATGGCTATTCGAAATAAATAAAAAAAAATCATATAGATAACATTAAACATAGAATATTTACTTTTTATTGTTTAAAAAAATCTTTAAACTTTATTTTTTTTACAAGTATGAAAACAAATTTCTTTAAAAAAGATAAAAATTAATAAAAAAAAAGAGTATTTAATGCTATAGTAATTGGATTTTTTCTGTACTTAAAAATATCAAACAAACTTTTCAAAAGATATTCAATATCAATCTCGAAACAAGGGACTTGGAATTTTTAAGTTACAATTTTGACTATTATATAATGCGCAAAAATAAATTCCATTTTTAAATTATTCTTTTTTAATTAATAAGCTATGAAATGCTCAAGATTATAAAATTCTTTCTCTAAGATGGAGATGTAAGATGGAGGTAAACAATCACGAAAGAATTCGACGAAATGAGAACGACATGGAGAAAAGTGAAAGATCAAATTGAGTGGAAATCAAAAGTAACTTTATGCTTTACAAAGAGGGAATAAGGAAGAAGAACAATATTTAATGCATCATTTTTCAGCTGGAAAAGGTATCTTTTAAAGATAATATTCATCAATGAAAATTTGATCAACAAATAAACATTTCGAAAAATTTTCCTTATAATAAATTTGGTACTTCACAACAGGTTTTGTTTAATTACTTAGTAATAGGTATTGCTTTTAAAGGACAACATTTGAAATACTAAACTAAATGAAAGTATAAAGAATATTAATTTAAAATAAAAGCTTTATCAAAATTGTATGAAAATTTTATTTAAAGACGAAAAAATGTACCATTTATACTAAGGTTTTGAGAATATCGTATTTTTTTATCAATAAAATTTTATCCCAGAAAACTTAATGAATCACGAATTCATTCCTTAAAGAAAATTTTGTCAAATAAGTATTAGCGATTTGTACTTAACATTGTCTAGAAATAAGAAGCATTCAATGTTTTCTAGTATTAGTACTTTCTCAATACCTATGTTTGTACAAAAATTAAAAATTATCCAAAATTTAATAAAATTATTTTAGAAATTTTTTAAGAATTTTTTTATGATACTTACGGTCTTGAGAGGATGTATATAGAAAAAATCAGTGAAAAGAATGATATAACATAGCTTATAAGCTTTATTGGAATTATATTGTTTAGATGTATCTAAAAAAAATTTACAGAATTAAAATAATTTAAAACTTTTAATCGAATTACTTCCATGATTTTTTTCTCTCCTAGTTCTTCAATTAAGTGTTGCGAAGGAAGTAAACATTGCGAAAAATTTGTCTTGGTCCACATAGGTCGACTAGTGTTAATATTTAGTATGCAATGTTTGGAAGCTTTGTCTTTAAAAAATTATTTAAAAACAGTCTCAGCTTTAAGATAAATATTTAATTTTTACATCTTCGATTAAATTTATTAACGTAAGTTGGACATGGTATGAAAACTGATTGATTGATTTGAGTCTCTTGCCAGCATAGAATTTGATCCCAAGTTATGCGGCACGTATCAGTACCTTAAAATAATAATAATTTTTTCCTTAATATTTTTATTGTTTAAAAGCTATTCAAAAACTAGACAAATGAATCTACAGTGAATATTTTTAACATCATTTATGATAAAATGTACCTGAGTTTTAGTAAAAATATCATTTTATTATCATCTAATAAAATCTCAAATAAAAGAAATTTTCTCTTAGTTTTTATGGAAATCACTATTTCAAGTTTCAAAAGAAATTTAAACTAAAATTTTAATAGTTACGATTGGATAGATAAAAAGCCATTTTTAAGCTGCAGTTAAATGCTGCTTCTTTAAGCTTTCTTTCTTGCTGAGCCTGATCTATCTCAATCAAATCACTGTCTTCTTCATTTGAATACAAGACATCAATACTAGTACGACCCTTAATGTCTTTCATTATGCTTTTCCCATTCACCACATATGCAAATAATGCCACCAATAAACCTATCTCTAAAATAATCGAAATTTGATAATTCATGTTAAAAACACCTTCATAAGAAAAAAAATGTCATTTAAACAGATAATATTTTTCATCAACTTACTATCAATCCAATGCTATTTGGATATGATTTGCTTTAAAGATTTGTCTTCATTTGATTCTTATATCATAAACGTTTTTTTCAATTTCTAATTAAAAATAAACATTCTTTAATTTGAAAAAAAATTTCAATTAAGAACTAAGTCCTAGCTAATGGAATTCCAAAGTGATCCATTATGGAAACAAGTTTTTTCTAGAATGATTAACTAATGAAACTATTTAAAATTGTTAATTGCATTTTAAATTATTGAATTTTAAAGGCTTTATTAAAATCACTCGACTGTGACATAAAATTTAAACTAATTTTTCAAAAAAAAAAACATAACATTTCTCTTATTAGCCATTCTTTGATAATTTTTTAAGTCTTTTAGAAAATAGATTTCTAATACTCTTAGATAAAATGCGCATAAGTAAGATTGAAAAGTAATTCAATATCGATGTATAAAGACTACTTCTTAGCTAAATATTATTTTCAATTTTTTATAAATTAATTTGAAAAATTGATCTTTTGCCAAATAAAAGTATTAATTTGTTTTTTTTTGTTTTGTTTCAAACAAAGACATCGATGCGTTTACTTGAAACATCGATCCTCGAAATTTGAATCATTGCATTTCAAATTCAAGTTTAAAACAAAAATATTTATTTTGGAGAAAATTTTTTTAAAAAAACTAAATCGATACTTTTATTTAGTCCGCCTTAAAATTTATTGCGTAAGTAATACAAATCTTTAGAATTAGGTCTAACTTTAACAAATGAATCTAAATTTCCATTAATAAATGTTGGCCTAAGAAACATTGATTATGTATGTTAAATGTTTAAATTTGAGGCTTTAATTAATTGTTGATTATTTTGTTGATTTAAATATACTTTTTCCGATTTTTTGAAAACTAAAAGGAAGTTGAATTAAAAAGGAACTTTTTTTATATGTAGATAACAGCATTTATCGATTTTTGATTTGTTTACCATAAAAAATCTAAAACAAAATTTTCAAGAATCTAAATAAACTTATAAAAAAAAAAACAAATTTACTCAAACTTCTATTCATTTGTATCTAGTGCACAGAATATTAATGCCGGAATTATTCAGTAAATAATTTTAAAACCTCTCTACAAACTTTTTTTTTTATATCTTAGATATTTAAGATAGCGTTTTATTAATATTTACTTATGGCTTTTTGAAGTTATCTTAATAATTTTTTATTCCAAAAAGCTAAATTTAATTAGAAACTCTTTTGTTGTTTTTTCGATTTGAAATAAAAAATATTCATTCCGCAATAGTTTTCTAAATGATTTTTTTATTTTTATTATATGCTAAATTACATTAACAATGGTAGAAATGAAAAGTTTATTTAAGACTTTATTTTTAGAAATTCTAAATTAATGTTTATTCAAGATGTTTTATTAGAAAAAAATAGGAAATTTTAATTAGTCAAAATAGTTCAGTCTTCGTAATCATCATCATCTTATTGTTCACCCTTACCCGTGAGACAAATAATTTGAAATGACAACTTCCTCACCTTTTAGTAATTTTAAATCTCTTATTTGAGGATTAAATATTTTTTCAGCATAAAGGTACGACATTACAAATTAATTCACTAAAATGAATTTTTTTTGTTAAACAGTCTAAAGAAAACTTTAGATTTAAGCCTAAAATTTATCTCATTTCTAATTTGATAATTTATCAATTAAAAAACCCACAATTAATTAAACTCTAAACTAAGTTGATTTAATTTACTTTAAAAAAAAAAACTTAAATGTATTTTTTAAATTCAATTTCAATTTATCATAATTCTAACTAGTCTTATTCGATGAGTCTCAAATTATTTGGATTATAATTTTTTAAAGATCAGTTCTTATTTAAAAATCACAGCTCTTAAGAATATTTTTATTAAATCAAATGTATTTTTATTCTAACTTTATATTTAATTTAATATCCTGAGGGCAAATTAAAATTATTTAAGCAAAAACCATGATGTTATCTATAATTAGAATTACTTACTTAAGAATATAGTCAAAACATTATTCGCTTTTAAAAATAGAACTAAATTTCTTATTTTTTCTCAGGTGAATATTAAGTTAAAGATTTTACAAATTTTTATTATCAAATAAAGCAAAAATTCCTGGCAGGCAATTTTTTATTAAAAATTGTTTTTCTGTTAATCTATGAAATCTGAGGTTATTTGATATTAAACATTCAAATAACTCAGTTTTTCTTTTATTAGAATAAATGTTTGAATTTAAAAAAAAAGATGAAATACATTAGCTGATAGATTTTTTAAGTTTGGCGTTTTCTTATACGAGAAAAACTCATTCTTTAAACAAATTTACATAAATTTTTTAAATCTTAAAAATTTAGAAACTCAAATTGATGATTTTTATCATTATTTTGAATTTCAGGATTTGATAAATATTTGCAGCCAACACTTAAGTCTATTGCCTTGGAAACATAAGAATTTATGAAAATATTTTTTTAAATTTTTTAAATATTAAAAGTAAAATTAGTTAATTCAGTAAAATTGCCGAGATGATTTATAGATAGAATACAAAGTAATTAAAACCGGTTTAAAAAATATCACTCTGATTTTTAACATACTTGTTCTAAATTATTTAAAATGAGCAACACTTAAAAAAAATATAATTATAAAGCTTGAATTTATTGCTTCAATATAATAGTCTAAACAAAATTTAAAATTTTTTTATAAAGGATAGATAAATTTTCATCTATAAACTAAAATCTAGTCAATTATAAATGCTTCGAATAATTAAAACTGATGATTAAATCTTTGATATTTAAGAATCATATAACTTTATAAATTATTTCTATTTTTAAACTAGTCTATGAAAGTCGGCTTCAACTGAATTAAAATTTCGAAGTTTTTTAATTCGAAGCATCATACAGACTTGTATCATAATAAGATCATCTTTTTATCAGGCAAAGTAAATAAATAGTTTGGTTTATACACAATTTTTGGCTTTCTATCCTAAATTTTCAAAGTATTATTAAACATCAATCGATGGTATTTATTTTTGTAATAAATAATTGCGAGTTATTCAGTATCGTAAACGAATCTAATCTTTTTAAAAATTTTAATAAAAAAAGCCTAAATAATAAAATATTAATTGCTAGAAGGTGAAATTGGTTTCATGGTAAAACTAATTTTTAAAATAAAATTTATCGAAAATTAATAATTACGCCTAGAACATAAAAGAAAGCTTTTAATTTTAACCAAAAAAATAAAAATGTACTTTTATAAGAACAATACTAAAAAATTGGTTGGACATGTTTCTTTTTATTGAAAATGCCTTCCTATGATATTCTTAAAACTTTAAGAAAAATTAACAGAAAAATATTTAAAAAACAAAAATTCAATTCGAAATGTGTTTAATAAAGATTCTAAAAAACCTATTTTATTGTTATTGATAGAGTTTTTCTTGAGAAAAATAATGAATTTAAAAATAGCTAATTATAAATATTTATTTTCGATAAATCATGATTTTTGTAAATTAAAAATTGGCGAAAAAATTTGATTAAAAAATTTAGATAAAACAAAAAAAATTACTTAATTTTCCGCGACCCCTTCCAATATTATGTTTAATTAAATTTAAAATTTAAGTTTAATTTTAAAATGCACTTATTGAGCTAAAATTATTAAAGTTTTTTTTTTAAATTTTATTAAATGTTTATTTTGTAAACATGAAAAGTTTCAACAGTAAATTCCTAAAAATAGAGGTAAAAATTTTTTTAATGCTTTTAAAAAAAAATAATATACAAGCGTTTATCTAAAAATAATTATTTAGTAAAAAAAAACTCGACAAAAATTAACTACTTTCAATTATCATTCGATTAATTCACAAAAACTGTTTCCTAATACAATTGAGTATCTGCATTTGTTAATTAGTCTTTTAGTCAAAAGCTTGTTTGTAAACATCGGTGATCCAAAAAAAAGACCCGGAATAATTCAGCGTTTTTCTTCATAGCTAGAATTTTCCGATCTTTCATTTATTTTATTATCGTTCGTATGAAACATAACTTGGCTTAATTTGCTCTCTGAATTTCTGCTTTTTAAATTGGATTTTAAATTAACTTCTTGGATTGAGGACAAGTTTTTGAGTGTGGCAAAGCTTTCGTCAGTGTGGGTTAATATCGAGGGTGGTCTTGACATAGTTGCACTTTTTTTTCTTCCATTTTTATCTCGGTTCAAAATACCAGAAGAACCACGCAAAAAACGACCCGTGGATTTTCGTCTTGAGTCGATGAAAAAGTCGTTCTTTTGTTCTCCAAAGAGACAAAAACACCATTTTGAATGTTGTTTTACAGATAAAATTGATTGTGATGCAATGATTGATTTTCTTTTCTCAAAATATTCTTCTTCTATATTCTCGGTATTTTTTAGTTTTTTGCTTGACATTGGAGTAAGCATTGGGTTGTTTTCGTCAGTGTTGTTTGTTGAAAGTTGCTTTATTTTTTGTTTATCCATTGCCAAATTAGGTGAACAAGGGTCAACTGCTGCAATAGTGGCTCCTCTAGTTTGAGAATATCTCAAGTGACGAATGTAGTCAGAGTTCAGAAATGGCAAACATTGGAGGCATTTTATTTTACCTAAGATCTGATGTATGAATATGATGAATTCAATTCTTACTTCTCGATGAATGAAGCAGCATGCAACCGAAACAACTAAGCCCTAAAACATAAAAATTTTATTTAAAATTATTAAATGATAATATTTTCAAAATTTACTTGAAATGAGTTAAAAATGTTCTCGGTGGAGATTAATACGACTTCAAAGCAAGGACTTATTTGAAAATCAAAAAGCCCAATGTAAGGGATCCACGCAAAAAAGATAAAATGTAGGCCAAATATTGGTATTATGATTAGTATTGATTGTGCCAAGCGTCTTAAATATTAATTTTTTTAAGAAAGTTTTTATTAATTAAAACTTTAATAATCTTTTATAAGATATAAAAATTTAAAAACCGGTCCATAAAATAATTCATTAATTTTGGGGTCAAAAGCCGAAAACATGTATGAAAAATGCCTAGGCTCGGAATATAATACAAAATGAAGAGGCATTTTTATTCTAAGATATTTTTTTTAAGAGAACTGATCTAAATCTGAATTTTTTAAATTTTATTTTTAAGAATAAAATTATATAGAAAAATAAGTGATAAAATCTGAAATTAGAGTAATTAAAAATTAACACACCAAAATTTAACATGACCTTAAAAAATTAGATAACAAAAACAAAAAATTTAATAAATAGTGATTAAATTTGAAAAAATAAAATAAAAAATTAAGTTTAAATATGTATGGCTCATAAAGAAAATATTTCTCAACAATTTTTAATTCACTTCACATTGATTAAGCTGTCACAAAACAGCTTAAAAAACTAAAAGCTTTTAGAAGATTCATGTCTGGAGTCCATTATGTGAAGAAATATAAAGAAAAGGAAACTAAAGATGTAACAAACCATTTGAATCAAGAAAATTCGTTTAAAAAAATTTAATAATATCTTACTAAGATCAAAAATAATTTTTTTTTAATAATAAAAAAAAACTTCTTTAAACTCAAATGATTAATTCATTAAATTAAATGCTTTATTAAGCATTTGATACCCTATATTTTTTTATGCATTCTTTTACAGATTTTATTTTTTTCCATTTTTATTAAAATTGATTATTTTAATTACATTCACTCAATTTTTTTTTAAAGTTTTTCTTTCCTAATTAGCTCACTTTAAAAACAAATCTTATAAATAAATAACTGTAGACAAAGAGCCATATAAAGAAACATGAAAAGTAAAATATGTGAATTTCATTTAAATTCTCTTAAAAAAAAAAGTTCTTTGCAGATCAGTATTGCAGTATTCTTATATTTCTAGAAAGTAACACAGAACATTATTTTTCAGAATAAATCTTTTAATCACCTTAAAAAGATTCAGGTCATATCGAACTTAAATTTAGTTAATATTTTTATATTTTATTTTAGCTTTAAATAATTAGATTTAAATTTTAGTCTTACCTATATTTCAAAATTTTTTCCCGCGTCATGTTTTTTTTCAAAATTTTCGAATACAATATCCTAATAATATAAAATGCACAAACGCCATTAATGAAATAGATAAAAGTTTGTGGAATTTTTAGAATCAAATTAAAATGCGATTCACTTTGCCAGCACCTTTTAAAAAAATTAAAGTCAAAATATCTGAATTTAATTTGATTTAAAAAAAAAAATTACCAATAATTGTGTCTTAAAAGTCTGGCAATCATCCATGGAATCACCCATAAAATAGGTAAAACTAACATAAAAGAAAATTTAGTTTAATTGAATATTTGTTCTATCATAAATTACGCCAAGTGATTAGAATGCAAAATTTTGAACCTCTCAATTCATTGTAGTAAGGAAACTTGAGTAAAAGAACCAAGTAAGTTGCCTCAGATAAAATTGCCATATGATAGGCTGAGCTCGAGTAGCGGAAAAAGCTTACTACAGAGCGACAAAAAAACATCTTAAAAAAATTTGAAAATCTAAATTTATTTAAAAACAAAAATTTACATCTTGATCGTCGTCATGATATGAATCAGTCAAGATTAGCTTTCGTTTTGAGTGTGGATCCGATCTGGTGGCTAATTCACTAAGTGTTGTCATAAAAGTTCGAACCAAATATGCAATGAATAAGTTAATATGAACATAGTTTCTTGGACATCTGAGCTTTCTAAATTTAAATTTATTTACATAAATTTAAATAAAAATAGATAAAAATCAATTTTTACGGTCGAAGAAGGATGATTATGGATAAAAGCAACATTATCAATGATGCAGCATTTCCAAATATCCGCGTTATAAGTATCAATTGAATATGTTTCTTAAATATAATTATTAATGAATATAATATTAATTTTCAATTAATTGTAAGTTTAAAAAAGTCAGTAATAAATTTCAATTTTAAATAACCCTTTAATATAAAAACTCTGTGTTAATAAATTCGTTTTATGAAAATATTAATTGTCGCTTTTACCAGTTTTTTACCTTTTTACATTTTTTAATAAAAATTTTACCAAAACTATGACTTTTTATGAAAGGTTTGACATTTTCAAGTTAAAAATTTTAGAATATTTTCGTGCCTTAAATTAATTTTAAAAATTTTATTCAATTTCTTGGGATGTGAATTTCATTTCAATTAAGCTTTTTTCGAAAAACTTATCAATGTTTTAATTTTTATTTATTTTACCAAAAAAGCTTTCGCTTCAATAGATTAATAGAAGTTATAAAAAAGGTAAAGCAAAAATTCTCCATTTTGTTCTATTTTTCATTAATCAATGGAAGTAACATAATTCTTAAGAAAAATGAACCTTATTTTATATTAGAAAGAAAATTTTTAGAAAATTAGTTATTAAAAAAAGTTCTCCATAAACTATGTTAAATTGTATTGACAGTATATTTTAAGTCAATATTGTTAAAAAAAAATTGTAAAAACCATTTTAGTTTTTTATTCTATTTTTAAAGAAACAATAGAATTTTATAAAAAAGTGAATTAAATTACTAATTCAATTCATTTTCTAAATTGACAGAAATTAATCTGATTCATTAAATGGTTGTTATCAACAAAGATTAATATGGCGAATCTGTATTTGAAGAAAAAAATTTCCGGATAAATTTCTTGCTAAAATTTTAGACAGAAATTAAAAATAAATTGAAAAATAATTTTTAAACTGTACAGCTTGTATCTATTACTCCTGGGTCCGTTTATCTTGAAATAAGCAGATTTTGGTGAAATTATGGCCATTGAGCCCAATGAAGGAACCTAAATTACCAAAACCAGCCACAAAAACTAAACGACAATCGACAATTAACAAGAGCACTCTTAACATAAGTTTTATTTATCTTCTGAGACTTTTATGACTAAAAATTTATTCAAAATCAATAAACTATTTTTATTTGTTTTATAAAATATACTTTTTTAGATTTAAAAGATCTATTAAAATTTATTTACCTCTAAGCTGCATGTTGTGGTATTACAAAAATCGGTTTCCTCATAAGTTAAACACTTTGAATAATTTGTTTTTGTCCATTCGGCTCTATTTAAAGTGGAGTTATATCTGCAATGGATGTAAGCTTTATCTATTTAAAAAAATTTAATGCTTTTATATTTTTTTTTTATTTTTTACGCTTTTTGTTAAATTTATTAACGTAATTAGCACATGGTAGTCCTACTGTTTCATTGACATTTGTTTCTGGCCAGCACATGACCGTATCCCATTTAATCGGACATTTTTCTGGATCTTAATTTTAAATACACTAGAAAAATTTAAATAGACTCGAGTAATTTGTGGTTATTTACTTTCGTTAAGACCATTCATAGTCGAAATACATTTTTTAAGCTCATTTTTGATTAGCAAGTTTTGTTCCTCAGGACCAATTTTGACCAGATGTGGCTTGATACATAGTGTCATATTATCAACTCGTGAGTGATAATGATATGTCTCATTGAGAGAATTAGATGGAAAAATTATTAACTAGAATAAATATTGTTAAAATTCGGATTTATTTTTGTGATTCAAAACTGTTTTTACCAATAAAAAGTATATAAGTTCATATTTCATTTTTGTACAGATAACATCAGACTTGGATTTGACAAACAAAAACTCAAGTTACAAGTTTAACACTTTGTTTTTTCTATATCAAGCTATTTTTTGACTAAAAATATTAATAAAACATGAAATTTTGAATTAAATTAAAGATATGATTTTTGATGCTAAAAGAATTTATTTAACTAATAAGTTTTATTGTTTTTATATATGAACAAAATCCGGAAATAAAAAGAGTGCTCAAAAAAAATCGATTAAGACAAGGAATGAATCTTGATTCAGAAAATATATTCATTTGATTTAGAAGATAGAATAATTTTTTCAGATACGGACAAAAAATCCTGAAAATTCACAAATGTGACAAAGGTGCACTACTCGATTTACAAAAATCAATCTTTTTTTTTTAAATTATTGAATTTATAAATAAATATTTTAATTTACTAAACAAGTTTCTCAAGATTTTGGACTGAATTCGTGCTCAATTTCAATAATAACCTGATCAAATGCTTTTATCGATTATTTTACGGAATTTCAAAAGAGGCTAATTGTCGCTGCGGTGTCTAAACATTCAGCCTATTTAGATATTCAAATAAAGAAAATATTTAAACAATTTAAAATAAAATTTTAGCCGCTAGAGAGAACAAAATCAATATAAATTGAAGCAAAAAAATTAGAACATAAATTTTTATTTGGCCTATTATAGACATACTCTCAAAAAGATTGATGATCGATACTTAGAATAAACTTCTATTTGACATCAATAAAAAATTTCTAAAATTCATAGTTACAAAATTATTTTAAAAAAATACATTTTTAATTTAATTATCTACTTTTTATTTGATAATTAGATTCAAAAAAAAAAAACATAAAATAGAGTTGAGCTATCATGAATACTAAAAATCAAATTAGGTAAAATATATCTAAATTATCGAACTAACGCCAGCTAAAATATATTTGATTAAAAGGGAGCTGTTTTTTTTTTTAATGTCAAAACTTACTGCAAGCGATTCAATTTTAAATCCCACAGATGTAATATTTGAACACTAAATGATCATAAAATTTACTTATATTTAGATTATGATGGAAACATGCCTTTAAAAATTTTTTATGATTATTAATGGTTGAAAAGGCACCCAAGCCAGTACATGATGCTAAGTTAAATTTTATAAATTTTTATTATATTATTTTGATTAAAAATGAAATCGAGAACCGAAACAAAACTTGATTTATCAACATAAATACCACTTAAAACTATTTGGCTTGGCATGGTTATTTTGTATCAAAAGTTAAGCATAAAAATTTAGTTTCAAAACGATAATATGAGCATAAAAAGTGATACAACTTTTTGTGTTTAGTTCAGCTTTCTATTTTTAAATTGTTTTGCAATAACCAGATTTTTAAATTAAATATGAGAGAAATCTATCAACAAAATTAGAACAAGATTTTAATAATTTTTTTTCACTTCGAAAATGTTAGAGAAAATTGGATATCTTGTTGTAAATTGTATCTATAAATTATCATTTAAAATTTTTAGTAGAAAAGGCCTAATCATTTTTTAGAAAATGTTTCCTTTATTGCATTTGAATTTAAGCTTGGCTACACGAGTACACTCTGTCAATTATTTGATCGGAATATTTATAAATGATTATTTGCTGATAAATTCAAATATTTTACTTCCGATAATTATTTTTTAGCTTATTTAGCAGTTTTTCTTATCGATCATAAAAAGAATTTATATTAAAAAATAGCTTTTTGTCATTAAAAAATTTTATATCTTAATTTTCATCGATTAAATTAGAAAATTGATAATTGATAAAATAAGTTCAAAACTTCTTTATTGTTTGGACCTAAATATGCTTTTTTATATTTTAGCGGCTATTTTGACCAAATCTCTTAAACTTAAGATTTAATTACTGAATTATATTAATTATTAAATAAATAAGACCACTTCATTAAATTTATTTTCGTTTATTAGAATACAAAGCTCCATATAATCGATTTTATGTCTTCTTAATGGAAATTAAACTTATCATTTTGAATAAAACTTAAGTAAGTTTTTTAAAAAGCTTCAGAACGATCATAATGATAAATTATTCCTAGAAGAATTTTTCCACTAATTGTGGTTATTTTCATATCGATTTGATAAGAAAACAAAATTTTGGCCATATTAGCTAGAATCCATAGAATAAATAATACAAAATAGAAGTCTTTTAACTATATTTCACTACCGGATTTTTATGACAAAATAAAGCATCCTCTTGAATTCAATTTAATAAATTAAACAAAATTAGAGACCCTTTTATTTCAGGGTTTAGATACTAACTTGAGTGTTGGGACGATTTCAAGAAAGCCTAGGAGTTTTACCTTTTAAAATAAAATTGAAAATGGTTTAATTTTAAGATTTTTTTAATAAAAAATAAATGACGATTTTAGCTCACGAAAACAGATTGAAAAAAAGAAAAAATTCAAATTGTGTGAGATTTAGTGAAATAATAATTGTCATTAATTTGAAAAAACCTAACAAGCTTCCTGAAAGTTGTCACTTTAAAATATTTTATTGACTAGTTCGATTTTTTATTTTTTTAATAAAAACTGAAATATTTTAAGTAATTGTGAAAAATTAAAAAAAATAAGACATGTCCGGTTCATGCTAAATAGCTGATATAATTAAAAGATAAAAAGCTCATTTTTTATTGACAAAGAAAAATTTAAATTAGTCTAATGGTTGGTCAACATTGGGTTTTGTTTGTCTCTGAAAATTTAAAATTTGAATCATCATTTTCAAATCTTAAATGCAGTTGAAAGCAATTGAAGTATCTCAGCATTATTCATCCAATTTTTTTTTGCAAACTAGATTTAAGAGTCTAGATAAGCAACTGGAAAAATTTTGATTTTTAGAATTTATATAGCGGTTTACATTCAACTAGAAAACATCACAATAAGACGTTGACTAAAATTAAACGAAAAATTAAACTTAAATTTAATAATTCCAGATTTTGATGCTGCTATTTAAATTTTTTATGCGTTAAAATCTCAAGGTGAATAAAAAAAAATTCGTTTTTTTAAATTTTGAAATTAAGAAAAAATTGACAAAGCTAATAATTTTTATTATATTTTCTTTGCTTAAGCTTAAATGGTTTAATCAGCTAAAAATATCTCAGCTTCTGCAATATCTAGTTACTAAAGGTAGTCAAACAAATGAGGGGTTGTTGAAATATTAGATTTTTTAATTTAATTTATTTCAATGATGCACTTGCATTGATAATACAATAAATGGCGTTTTATCGTGGAATCTTATTAATTGAATAAAAATGCAAATTTTCTTTATCGGACTGGTTGATGATTGTGAATTAATGTATCAAAAATCAACTATGCTTCTTGGGCATTATTAATTTTTAAAAATATATCTGATATACAAAATCTAATTAAGTATGAAATAGATAAATTAAATATATTAATCAAAAATCCCATAATGATATCAATATACCTGTACCATGGTAGATTTTAAATATAATTATAAGCTTTATTTCAAATTAGAGAATATTTATTTTATTTTCTATTTTGGTTGATATTTAAGTTTTAAAGTTTTTTTCTGTTAAATACTAATATTAAAGGAAAAATTAGAAAAAATTCCGTAAGAATAATTAATTTCTCGAAGGTAAATGAAGAAAATCAAATTTTTCAATCTAGCTATCTGGTTGAGAAAAAAAGAGCAAAAACTGTTAATTTAACAATAATTTTTTAATTATCTTTTTATTCATGAGGTTTGAGAATAATATTTTTCTCAAATAAGTTAAGGTAAAAAATTTAATTTGTTCTATTAAATTTGCTATAGTAATTGTTTTATTATTTAATTTCAAATATTTTTTATGCTTTATAAATAAAAATTCCTTTTTTTTTAAATTACAGTATAATTTAAAATGTGAAAATTTAAAGTGAATGAATTTTTTAAACATAATCCATAAAATAGAATTATCTCTCACACAAAATAAGCCAAGTGCGCATCCTACACTTGAATGGAACAAAATAAAACAAAACAAAGACATAAAAAGCCGTAAAACATCGACAGACATTCGGGCGTATTTTTACAGGAAATATTTTTCGTAAACTACACGGATTAAAAAAGTTTAAGACTGAAAATTTCTGAGCAGTTCGTGCAGAGACTGGGGCGCCTGTAAATTCACTGTGTATGACGGTATATTTGGTAACAAGGACTTGGGCTCTACTGTTTCTTGTTTGACTTCAACAGGACTTTTGGGCATGTAACTACTACTATTAATACTATTGGAAAAAGAAGAGCCACTAGTTGAAATCGGTTTTTGTAATTTTCTCTTGTAGTCTTCAAAAGTTAATTTGGCACTTTGACCAGAGCTCGAATCAAAATTCGATTGATTCAAAGTGAGAAAAGTATTTTTCAAGTCTTTGGGCAATTGGATATCAGGCAAAGAGGAAAGAAGTGACTGATCCTTAATTGGTCTACTTAAGAGATCAATTTTGTTCTCTTGACTCGGTACTGACACTGGCACTGACAGAGGTGGTTGTGGTTGTGAAGTCGCTGGCAGCACAGTTTGAGTTGGAGGTGGCGGAGAGGACGATTGTTGAGAATTACGTGCAGCCAGTCGAGGATCCACTCTGGTCACTTTGGCCACACTTGGCGTTGTTTGAATCGTGTTGGCAACACCATTTGGCATCGAAATGTTGGTTGTTTGTACTGGCGATAGTGATTGTATGAGTTGTTTTGATTCGGCATAAACAGGAGACATTTCGTTTGCCATTTCAAGTTTTTGATTTTGTTGTTGAATTTTCAAGTGGTAATTGGCCAAATTTTGACAATTTGATCTGTTCGAATAGTGCTTGATTCTTGGATCACATTCTTGTTCTTGGTCAAAAGTGCTATCTCTGGGCGGATTGTCCCACAAATCAGATGGTTCCACATTTATGTCCAACAATTTCCACTCAAACTCGCCACAATTGCCCTCAATTTCTTCACATTCGCTGTCTCTTACGTCATCAATGTGCAGATCCAATCTTTCATCTTCATCAATTCTATCCTCATCATATCTCTTGTCTTGCACAACAGGCTCCGTTTTTTTTTCATCTAAACTAATCAACAGAGACTTGATTGCATCCACACTCAAAGTCTTGGCCAATTCACCATTGTCCGTATTCACAAGTTTGACCAACAACTCGGCCATAACTGCCTGCTTCGAACTATCAATAGTGGACAAATTGTTCATTATTTTATCAATCAACTCTTTTTTAAGTCTGTCGAATTCGCTCAAAACACTCAAAGCCCTCAGATCGACATCGGCAGACTGTTCGCTCAATTCCCTTTCGTCAACATCAGTGTTCAATGGCAGATTCATCAAAGGCATAGGTTCGGGTGTTGGCAAAAGAGCTGAGCTGGGTGTAGCCAACAGCGAGGGCTTTATCACCGGTTCGTGAGCTATATCCACCAAATACTTTTCAAATGATTCTTTCAATTGAGCGTTTGTAATAGGCTCATGTGAAAAGCGACACTTTTCGCCCTGAGTACATTGTCCTCTGTAGAAAAATTTGCACGGAAAATCGGAATGCATAAAAAAACACTTGTCCATTTTGGAGCAATAGCCATTCGCATAAAACTTGCACAATTCCATTTTTTTTGGTGCCTGATGACTAAATGAACATTTGTCGCCTTTTTGGCACCGACCAGCTAGAAAAAATTGACATGGTATTTTTTCTCTTTTTTCCTTTAGCTCTTGTTGTCGTTCAACATCTTTTTTTTGTCGTTCTTTATGAGCTTCGGCATATTTTCGCTTTTTCTCAATTTTTTTCTCTATCGATTCAACTGTCACTGTCATCTCGGACTCCATGGGCTCTGCCAGCAAAGTTTTTTTCTTTGTCTCCTGAAACTCCTGAGGCAAACTCAACAATGGACCAGGTTTGCGTTGAGTCTTTGGTTTGTTATTTTCTTTTTCGGTTATTACCGGGTTTAAAAAAGAGCCCGTCTCTTTGTTAAATTGACTTTGTTTGAATAGATCAAATAGGGACATTGGTGCAATGGCTGGTTCAGCTTTTATCTCAACTTGTTCCTCAATTTCTTTAGCATGTTCCACTTTTTTTCTCTTTTTATGCTTCGATTTATGACGATGTTTTCGCTTGGTCAAGCCCGACTTGGAGCTCGACGAGCGGTCAGATGCTGCTGGAGATGGTGGCGGGTTTTGATTGTCTGTTAGACTCGAAATATTCTCTAATTTTAAGTCAACCCTCTCTTCAGGCTCAAGATCTTTTTCATCTATTTCACCTTCTTCTAGCATCATCTTTTTTATATTTGATATTTTTATTTACAGAAGATATAAGGTTAAAGGGTTTTTTTTAGTTCTAAAAATTAGATTAATTTTATTTTAGAATTTATCTTTAAATTCCAAGATGGATTCGAAGAATTGTTTAATATAGTGATTTGTTTTTCTTTTAATTTTGTTCGCAATTAAGCGCTTAAATTAATTTAATTAAATTTTTGCTATCTTATTTTTTGTGTTGAAAATTAAATTCAAATGGTTTGAAATAATACTCGTAGATTCTTAGTTTACTTCTGAACTTTTTATTTAGTCTTTGTTAAAGTTTTTTGTTTCCTAAGAAACATTTAGCTAAATTACAAAATTATAAAATAATTTAATTTATTCATTATTTTATAATGTTTACCTTTTAATTATAGAAATCTACATTAAAGTTTTTGAAAAAAACGACTTGAAAATTGTCTGATTTTTATAAAATATTTTACTTAGAATAAATTACATCACCAAATATTTAGTCAATTTTGATCAAAATTTATTTTTCGAATTAGACAGGAATTTCTTTTACTTAGAAAATAGTTTTAAAAAAATTATTTATTTCAAAAATGTTTTGTGAATTTCAAATACAAATTGAACAAAAATTCTTCATTTTTTGATTTATTCAAATTAAATTTAATAAGAAATACTGCAACAAAGTGAAATATACTTTGTTGCACCTATTTTACCTAAAATGAAATTTTTATTTTCTTTTTTTTTTTAATAAACCAAATCAATAATCCATTTAAATCTTATTGATTCTTAAAAATGGTGCAACATTTTATGTTGCACTTTGTTGCAGTATTTTTTCTTATATTTTTTATTAACTTTAATTTATTAAAAAATGACGAATTTTTCTTCAATTTGTATTTGAAATTCACAGTACCTATCAAATATACTTTGTATTTATTTAAAAGATTGATTTTTTTACTATTTCTATTAACAAGTATTATTTTCATAAGCGTTATTAATTTAGTTGTCAGGTTTTCTTTAAGAAACAAGTAAATTATAACGGATAGAAAATATTTCATTTTATTTAAAAGAATCCGGATATTAAATTTGTTAAAATTGATGCTTAAAGCACCAAATGAAAGATTTTCGGTCTTCGGTCACAATGAATATCTCTTTAACAAAAAGATTGAGACTAATTGTAAACCGCAAAGATCAATATTAAATATAGCTAAATCTTCTAGCTAAAAAATCAAAGGAAAGGTTTTTTTGATCCTTTTTATTGCTCTCTCTTACATGAAAATAAAAATATTTTGTAACAAAAATTAATTAATTTTAATATTTTTATGATTTTAGATTTGATTTAAAATATTGTCAAAAATGATTAAATTTATTGATCAAAAAACAAAGATAAGAAAAATAATAGGGGTCGAAAAAAACCCTCCTGCCCTTGAGTGTTAAGTAACTTATAAATCAAAGAAGATTAAGAGATCAGTCAAAAGAACACCCAACATATTTTCTTAGTAATACTTAGTTTTTTAAGCTAGAATATTGGTAAAAAAAGGATACATGCATTTGCATTTATAAGTGTTTACAGGGAAGAAAAAAGTTTAAAATTTTTTTTATAAAATTGAACTTTTATTAATTTAAAAGGCAAAATTTTATATTATAATGTTATACACCAAAACGTAAAAAAAAAAGTATTTTCTTTGAAAATTCTGCCAATTAGTCTATTTCGATATAAAATGTCCGTTAATCATCAATTTTCGGTGATTTGTTCTAGGAAGTGGTGACAAAAAATTTTTCATTTAACCGGATTTCCTTTTTACAGATAAAACTAAAGTAATTTAGAGACATACAATTTTTAATTTTTAATTCAGCAAAATAAAGTAAATGATAAAAATTATTTAATTTTGATTTTTTATATAAAATTTAATTCAAAAGCATGTTTTAAAATTTAATTCAAAAGCATGATAATACTTTTATTTTTTTCACTATTAATAATTTATTTAAATAAAAATGATTTTCTAATAAATATGGTTCTTATCTGTTAGAAAAAGTAGTTTACTTTTCATATAGGATTTAAATTAAATTTTTGTATTTTTCAAATAAATTTGGGGTAAAAATTATATTATGAAGTATAATTATGACAAATAATGGAATCAAAAAAAGCCATGAAAAAGACTCTATATAAAATAAGAAATTAATTTTTCGAGAATCAATTTTTTGAAAAACTATAAATCTAAATGAATATTTTGTATTAATTTTCGAATTTTTTATCATGATTCGCTATTACTATAGCTAAACATCAGATTAATTTTTCGTTTTTTAAATTATTACTATACAGTAGCGCTACGAGGATTAGTTTACGTAAATTTACCAAAAATACCGTAAAATGTAAAACGGCCAAAAAACACTCGAAAATTCAAAATTTTAGACGATTTTTTTGAAAATTTGAATTTTCTCACTTTTTTAACTAAAATTTTCAAAAAAGCAATTTTACGTAAATTTTCGTAAAATTTCAATTATTTGCCAGGTAAAATTTGGTTAATTTTTGTTAATGAATGATTGAACTTATTTAACATGACTCTTGAATTTTGCTCAAAAAGTCGATCCTCATTTGATAAAAAGTTATTTAAAAAACATTAATTTCTAGCTTAATTTTGGTCAGATTACTGCAGTGGACATGTTCTGAAATAGGCTTATAACAGTTAAAAAATCAGAGATTTTATGATAAGACCAGCGTAAAAATTAGTCTGATTTTAGGCTGTTTTATGTCTTGAATTTTAGCTTTTTTCACTTGATATTTAATTTTACGTATTTGTTTATAACCAGAATTGTTTTTAAGGAGCAAGTTTGAAGTCAAGTAATTGAATTATATTTTTTTAAGACAAATTTATGTATATTAGTGATTTTTATTTAAACTTTTGAATAAAAATAAGTCTGCCTAAAACTGTTCCATGTATCAAGCTTAATTTTTTATTTTTTATTATAGGGTAGAAAAGGAACAAATTAATATTTTTATAACTTTAATTCCTTTTCTTAAAGCTAATGATAAATTTCCAAATACCACCATGAGCTGAGTAGGTCAATTGGTTTTGTTTTCATAATTTTATATTTTAATTTTTTTTAAATAATTTAAAAAATCAAACCTACTATGGTAACCTAGTCTAACTGGGTGACCAAATTTTTTTTATTGCTTATTTCGCACCCATTTTGTTCAAAAACTTCAAAAATAGTCACCCAATTTTCCCGAAATATTTGAATAACCCCTTTAGCTCCGCGGTTAATTATGTGAGGCTCAAAAGGTTCAAAATGGTTAAACCGGTTACCCCTAAAATTGTATATAATTGGCCAGAAATTTAACCCTTTTCACCCATTTGACCTATTTAGGAAGAAAATTTTTGAATTTTCTAATAAAATTATTTAATTCATTTAATTTAATTTTTTCAAAACAAGAGTGAGTTTTTAAGAATTCTAAAATAAAGAAGAGTTAATCTCTACAATCATCACATTAAATTCTTTTTTTGTTTTTTTTTAAATTCGTTTAGCAAGCAACTAAAACAAACCCAATTTGAGCATTCTTCACAAGATAACCATTTTGACGTCTCTTTCTCTTCAGCCACTTTTGTTTCACATGAGCTAAATAAATTATTAGGTTGTTTAATAAATTTTTTCGTCGATTTTTAAATAAAAAAATCTCATCAAAGATTAAACTTTTTTATGCAATGTTGTACATCATTTGAAAGAGCAACTCTTGTTCTTAAAAATGCGACAGAGGCTACCAAATCGATTTGTTTGGTATATGGCGACGACGCTCTGACTGTTCGCACTTGTCAAAATTGTTTTGCTCGATTCAAAGCTGGAGATTTTGACCTCAATGACAAAGAACGCGTTGGGAGAACCGTCGAAGCTGATGACGCGTATTTGCAAGAGCTGCTTGAGGAAGACCCGAGGCGGTCGACTAGACAGCTCGCTAAAGAGATGTCTGTAACAAATGGCACCGTTTGGAATAGATTAAAAGAAAAAAATATAAAAAAAAACAGAAAAAAACGAAAAAACTTATTAAACAACCTAATAAATGATTAACAAGCGTTTGTTTTGGAATTCCGTACAAATTCGTGGCTTGAGATCGATTTAGCATATTACGTTTTACATCACTGATTGCGTTTTTTAGATTTTGATCAGTATATTTTTTTTAGATTGAATTTCTTTGTTCTGTGACATTTTAAACTTATTTTTAAACAATTTGCTTTTTTTCATGTTTGAAATTAAAACTTGGTTTTGAAAAAAAAAAATTTTTTGAGAGTGAGAGAGAGAGAAAATAATTTTTCAATTTTTTTAATTATTAAAAAATAGCGTCACTGCATTTTAATAGTCTTATTAGGTTAAATGGGTTAAATGAAATATTATTTAGACTAATTGGGTGATTTTTCGGATCAATAGGGTTAAATATATTTAAACTTTTAAGCTCTAAAAATAACCCCATTATATGAAGCCCTAAGGACATAACCTAAAATTCTGAAAAAATTCTCTTAGATGCTTTAACCTAGGCTGAATCTAACGGGTGAAATAGGTTAGAGCTTAAGTATTACCTAGGACCTTTAAACACCCTTTTCCTGAATTACTAAATCGAGAGTTTTTCACCTTATTCGGCGTAATCGAACTTTAAGAGAAAAAAATTTATGTTACGAATTTTTTTAAAATATATCAAACATATCATTCGATTCCTCTCCTCGAGATATTAAGATATTTTTTTAGGAAGTAGCTTTAAAAATGGAGGAGATATAGGGTTTTTTTTAATTGGGTCATACTATTAACCCATAACCCCTTTAGACTAGATTACCATAATTTATTCATATTAATTTTAAAAATGCCAACTGATGTTTCAAATATCATTAATAAGAAATAAGTATTTTTTAATTTTAAAATTTTATGCAAAATTTTATTTTTTAAGTAAAATGTTATCATACCTTTACCCACGGATCTTTTTTAATTAAAAAAATAAAATATTATTAAATGTTAATTTTATTATCAAAACTTGACAATAACTCCAGTTTGCATTTACTTTTTTTATTTCTTTTTGTTTTTGTATTTAATTATTTAAATTTATAAATAAGGGTAATTCAAAGGTATTGTATTATTCTCAAATTTTAGAAAATATTAAATTATATAATACAATTGAATAAGCTGAGTATTTATTAGTACAAAACGATATATGAACACATGTAAGAGCTAAACAAGAACAAGTAATTTGTTAGGAAATCTTGAACTCTAAGTTTGCATTAGTCATATAGAATTCAACCTTGATAAAGAATAATTTAGATTTAGAAGAAAAAGTTGATTAATTTTTTCAAAATATTATTTATTTTGTTGGTTTTAATAAGTATATTTGCGGTAGTAAAATGTTAAGAATCATATCTCTGATATATATTTTCATTTTGCATTTTCAAATACATTTGAAAAATTTTATCTTTGATCTTATCGCAGAAAATCAAAATATTGTATGAAAATCTATAAACTAAGTGTTTTTTGATGATAATTTTTTGCTTAAATATTCAAACCAAGAGAAGTATCAAATCAGATTTTGACAATCTATTTAGAATATTCAAAATGTACTCTAAAAATGAAATTTTACAAAAAATTGAACAATCAAAACTCTGCTTTATCATTATTCACGTGAAAATTTGAAGATCCAATTGCTAAAAATGATTCAAAAATGTCAAAAGCTATTAATTTTTTGTTTGAGACATCTTTTAAAATGACGTCCAAGATTTAATTTAAATTTTATTTTCGCTGCTGATTGCTTTTTAATTTAACATGATGAATAAAGCATTAACATTTTTACTCTGAATCGGATGAGAAAAGCTTTATAATGCAAATATATCACTGATCTATGTAATAAAATCGTCGAAAAAGATTTAATTTTAAAAACAATTCAAGTTAAATTAGTTAAACGCTAAACCTTTGTTTAGCTTTGAAAGTAGAGGCTCGCTTTTAAAATACTATGCTTTTCATTCATTAAATTTTAATTTTATTATAATTTGTTAATTAATGAACTTAAATTTTTTGATAATTAATTTTCATCAGCTAAATAATTGAAAAAAAAATTAATTTAATCAAATAAATTTAAATTTTACACCAAGAAATTGAAATCAATAAAAAATTTGTATTAATTTTTTGACTATAATATTGTGTTTTGGAGAAAAGAGTGAAATTTAATAAGAAAATTTTTCATTAAATTAATCATTTTTGTTTTGATAAAAGAAAAAAAAGTTAAACATAAAATTTAAAAAGTAATCTGAAGGAGTAAAATTTTAAAATTGTGATATCTATGATAAATTCTTATATCAAGTAACAACGCATATATTTATAATATCATAATTTATATTTATTCTATCTAACTTTTAAATACGTCTAATTTCTTATTTTTTGAATATTTTAGTATCTTTTAGAAGGAAAATTTTTTATTATGAATCATGCAATCACTTATCTCTTTGGCTAAAAAGAAGGTGGAATTGTCTTGGGTCTTTTTATAAATTATCTTCAAATAAATAAATGAAATGATTTTTTTATGAGTTCACTTACATTCTAATGAATAAACTTTAAAGAATCAAATAGAGTTAAAAATAAATTTGGTATCAATATGAGAATTTTTACTCATTAAAACTAACATTTTTCTTTCAAAAGTAAATTTTAAAATCAACAAAAACAACGAAATTTTTTGGTTAATTATCTGTGATAAAATGAAAATTAAATGATAATTGGCTTTTTTTAAAAGGTCGTAATAAAAATTTTATTTGTATTTTTTCTATTTTTAATTTTCTTTGATAATTAATTTTTATATTTATATTTGTCTAAAAGCTTAAATTTGAGTAAAAAAAATTAGTTAAATTTAAAATCAATTATGAATTACACAAATGAATTCTTGTTTTCAGTTATTGTGTGTTATTTAATTCAATTTTAATTATTGAAATGAAGTGATCTGTCTCTGTTGCTGGATGAAAATTAAGAACAATTTTAAACTAATAACAAGATTAGAAGAATAATGATTTTAAAATTTTTAATTTTTAAGTTTTTATGAATAATTTTGATTATTTATTCGGTAAAAATTAAAATTAGATATTTAGTACATTAACAATCATATTTAGGATGATCATTTTTTGGGAAAAAAGAAAAAATTCCAACTTTGAAATTTTATAATTAGATTTTTTTTTTGGATCTTTATGTATAATAAAATGATTAGAATTTTCAAAGTATTCAAAAATCATTATCATTTAAATGTTAAGTTAAATATTAAGCAAAAACTTTTAAATTTTCTATGGAGGAAAGTAACTTTTTGCAAAAAAAAACTAAACTCAATTTAAACAAAATTATAAGACTATTTATCTGTCACTTTAAGTTTATAAAAAAATATTTTTGATGATTTTAGAAACTATACACTACGCCATTTTATTCCAATAATTTTAATTGGCTTAAATTTTAAAATTAGCATAAAAAATAAAGTTTAAAACAACAATAAATAAGATAACCATTTTTTGTGAGCTTATTTTACTCTTAAATTCTATATACCAAACATAATAAATGTTAAATAGGGTTCTAAGCCTGAGCTAGGTCAATCCTATAAAATATTGTGTTTTTTCAAAAATAAATATCATTTCTCCGATTTTTAAAATTTTTAGAATTTTAGGGAATTTTGTCTAAAAAAACGAATTATTAGAAAAAACTCTTAATTCAACCAAAATAAACACTAATGGACTAAATACGAACGATACTTAATATTAACCATAACTAAAAGATTTCAAGCCAATTTAACATATTTTATTATAATTTAAAATAGTTCTTTAAATACACGACGCCATTTTGTTTTTTTTAATTTAAATCAAATCTTTTCAAATTAATTTCAAGAGAGTTTTTCTTCTAATTCTTCCATTTTCCAGTGTTAAGAGAATTTTTGACCATACGTGGTGATGATGTTGAAGATTGAAAACTTACATTTAATTGAACACCATTTAAAAAATTTCACGCTCAAAAATTTCAAATTTTAAAAATTGAAATTAAAAAATTGTAAAAAGAAAAATTTAAAGGCGAGATCTAAATTCAAACATCTGATATAATTTGATTAGGTAAACAAAGTTTGGTAGAGATGCTCTTAGTACTTTAGGATCCCGATCTTAACTCTTTTTGGTCAACGGAGACAATTTAAAATTTGAAATTCAAATTTTTAATCAACTGTTGTCTTGAACGATCTGTTTGGGTAGACCATTTTATTCAAAAAACATTCTTAGTAAGTAATTTAAATTTAATTTTGAAACTATAAATAATTTAACAAGAAATTGAAAAAAATTAGTCACTTTCAAAGTTTTTACTTTTTGGACCAGGTGAGGCATTAATATGAACATTCTATTGATGCCGCAATTAGCTTGATCTTTGCAAACTAAAATAATTGTTTGACCAAGTCAAAAATGATATCCCAAAGATGCTCAAGCATTTATTTCATATTTTAATGGTCCAGCGTAGTAAGATAAATAAGAACTAGACTTAAAAAATTAAAAAAATCATCATTTTATTTTTGATATTAAGATTAAAATATAAATATTAATTAATTAAAAAAAAAATTGGACAAATTTAATATGTAATATTTAAGAGAAGTCTTTTTAAACTTTTTTTCTAGACAAAAATAGGTCAAAATTATAATTTTAGATTAAAAAATTTTGAAAAAGAATATTAATTTATTTCAAATTTAAACTGTATTTTAATTAAACATGACTAAATATTGAAAAAAACACAATATTAATTTACATGTAAAGTATAATGCAGCATATGCGAAGTACTTATTCGCGAGTAATGCTGTTTCTGGTCTAGTAATTCCATGATCATTGTCCAGAAATGAAGGAATAAATCATGAAATACACATAGATCATGCAAAAAAACCCGTTACACAACACCATAAATCTATGAACAATTTTTTTAGTAAAATTAAAAAGATTTATATCTGTATATTAGAAAGTTATTGAAAAATTAAATTAAGAGCAAAAAAATTTGAAAAAATTTTAAATTTAAATGTTAAGAACTAAAAGAGTTAAAAAAAAAGTTAAATTAAATTTTATTTTAAAATTTGGTAAACAAATAATTTAATCGTAAATGAATAAAACTAATAGGAATCAAAAAAAAAGTCTTCAAAGAAAAAAAAGTAAAAAAATTCTAATATTATAGAATTACAAACAAAGAAATAAATGGAAATATTTTTTTTAAATAATTAAATTTATAAATTTAATGTTAAAAATTAATCTAATTTTTAGAAAAAAAAATCAAAATCTAAATTCTGATAAAAAAAATTCAAATCTAAAATGTTAGAGGAAGGAGAAATAGATGAAAATGACTTCGAGCAAGAAGAAAAATCTCAGTTAAAAATTAACACTTTACCGAGTCCCACAAACAATCAAAAGTCACCATTATCCCCCGCATTGTCTGACCGCTCGTCTGGTTCAAAATCGAGTTTGACCAAAAGAAAGCATCGACATAAATCCAACCATAATAAGAGAAAAAAACTTGAACATGTGCAGGATCAAGATGAGAGGCCTGAGATAAAAGCTGAACCAGCCATTGCACCAATGTCCCTATTTGATCTATTCAAACAAAGTCAATTTAACAAAGAGACGGGCTCTTTTTTAAACCCGGTAATAACCGAAAAAGAAAATAACAAACCAAAGACTCAACGCAAACCTGGTCCATTGTTGAGTTTGCCTCAGGAGTTTCAGGAGACAAAGAAAAAAACTTTGCTGGCAGAGCCCATGGAGTCCGAGATGACAGTGACAGTTGAATCGATAGAGAAAAAAATTGAGAAAAAGCGAAAATATGCCGAAGCTCATAAAGAACGACAAAAAAAAGATGTTGAACGACAACAAGAGCTAAAGGAAAAAAGAGAAAAAATACCATGTCAATTTTTTCTAGCTGGTCGGTGCCAAAAAGGCGACAAATGTTCATTTAGTCATCAGGCACCAAAAAAAATGGAATTGTGCAAGTTTTATGCGAATGGCTATTGCTCAAAAATGGACAAGTGTTTTTTTATGCATTCCGATTTTCCGTGCAAATTTTTCTACAGAGGACAATGCACTCAGGGCGAAAAGTGTCGCTTTTCACATGAGCCTATTACAAACGCTCAACTGAAAGAATCATTTGAAAAGTATTTGGTGGATATAGCTCACGAACCGGTGATAAAGCCCTCGCTGTTGGCTACACCCAGCTCAGCTCTTTTGCCAACACCCGAACCTATGCCTTTGATGAATCTGCCATTGAACACTGATGTTGACGAAAGGGAATCGAGCGAACAGTCTGCCGATGTTGATCTGAGGGCTTTGAGTGTTTTGAGCGAATTCGACAGACTTAAAAAAGAGTTGATTGATAAAATAATGAACAATTTGTCCACTATTGATAGTTCGAAGCAGGCAGTTATGGCCGAGTTGTTGGTCAAACTTGTGAATACGGACAATGGTGAATTGGCCAAGACTTTGAGTGTGGATGCAATCAAGTCTCTGTTGATTAGTTTAGATGAAAAAAAAACGGAGCCTGTTGTGCAAGACAAGAGATATGATGAGGATAGAATTGATGAAGATGAAAGATTGGATCTGCACATTGATGACGTAAGAGACAGCGAATGTGAAGAAATTGAGGGCAATTGTGGCGAGTTTGAGTGGAAATTGTTGGACATAAATGTGGAACCATCTGATTTGTGGGACAATCCGCCCAGAGATAGCACTTTTGACCAAGAACAAGAATGTGATCCAAGAATCAAGCACTATTCGAACAGATCAAATTGTCAAAATTTGGCCAATTACCACTTGAAAATTCAACAACAAAATCAAAAACTTGAAATGGCAAACGAAATGTCTCCTGTTTATGCCGAATCAAAACAACTCATACAATCACTATCGCCAGTACAAACAACCAACATTTCGATGCCAAATGGTGTTGCCAACACGATTCAAACAACGCCAAGTGTAGCCAAAGTGACCAGAGTGGATCCTCGACTGGCTGCACGTAATTCTCAACAATCGTCCTCTCCGCCACCTCCAACTCAAACTGTGCTGCCAGCGACTTCACAACCACAACCACCTCTGTCAGTGCCAGTACCGAGTCAAGAGAACAAAATTGATCTCTTAAGTAGACCAATTAAGGATCAGTCACTTCTTTCCTCTTTGCCTGATATCCAATTGCCCAAAGACTTGAAAAATACTTTTCTCACTTTGAATCAATCGAATTTTGATTCGAGCTCTGGTCAAAGTGCCAAATTAACTTTTGAAGACTACAAGAGAAAATTACAAAAACCGATTTCAACTAGTGGCTCTTCTTTTTCCAATAGTATTAATAGTAGTAGTTACATGCCCAAAAGTCCTGTTGAAGTCAAACAAGAAACAGTAGAGCCCAAGTCCTTGTTACCAAATATACCGTCATACACAGTGAATTTACAGGCGCCCCAGTCTCTTCACGAACTGCTCAGAAATTTTCAGTCCTAAACTTTTTTAATCCGTGTAGTTTACGAAAAATATTTCCTGTAAAAATACGCCCGAATGTCTATCGATGTTTTACGGCTTTTTATGTCTTTGTTTTGTTTTATTTTGTTCCATTCAAGTGTAGGATGCGCACTTGGCTTATTTTGTGTGAGAGATAATTCTATTTTTATGGATTATGTTTAAAAAATTCATTCACTTTAAATTTTCACATTTTAAATTATACTGTAATTTTAAAAAAAAGGAATTTTTATTTATAAAGCATAAAAAAATATTTGAAATTAAAAAATAAAATATTTAAAATTTTGAAAAATAACTATTACTTTTAATTTAATATATAATAGAATATAATTGATCTGATAAATTTTCAAAAATTAATTTCAAAATGTTTAATTTGTTAAAATTTAAATATATCATATTGGCCATATGGCCCTGGTGTTTACCTCAATTAATACAATTATTAATAAAAAATAAAATATTGGCCCTTTAAAATTATGTACACAGATTCTTTGTTACCAACCATACTTAAATAAAATAAATAGTAATAAAAATAAAATGCATGAGCAAAGAATAAATTTTTTAAATTTTAAATTAAAAAAAAAAGCATTACAATTTAACTTACTATCTTTTTTTTCATTTTTTAAAATAAAATTAAATTTTTTCCCATATTTATTCGAACAAACCTAATATATTCTTTTAGGTTTTCCTGTTCCACATTTATCACATGATTGCTAAACGGTTTCTGTTTCTAGACTTTCTTCTTAATTTTCATCAGATAGTATATTTTTAGGTCGAGAATCTTTTGATTCTTTTGATTCTTCAAATTTTGTACATCCTCAAACATAATCTTAATTTTGAATAGAAATGGAAAAAAAATTATTATAAATCGAAATTAATCTATTTTTCATTTTACTAGTTAATTAAAGAACATGAATAATAAATTTGTATGATAAAAAAATTTAATTTAATTTTATTAAGCAATTTGAGAGTCTTAAACGACAAATTTCATATACATAGACCCTTGCAAGATCGCGCGTGGGATAACTTTTGATACTTAGTGCACTTATAAGCGACCACCGACCCCATGTTAAAATCGGCCCCATTGCTATGCGTCCATAAAAATTCGATTTTCATATTTTGAAGCTGCGTTAGAATTAAAAAATGCAATAATGCTCAAAAACCGATAATGAAAATATTAAAAATTGAATTTAAAAATTATAAATTGAAAAATAAAAAT
The DNA here is from genome assembly GCA_025491095.1 of Brachionus asplanchnoidis. Taxonomy (NCBI): domain Eukaryota; kingdom Metazoa; phylum Rotifera; class Eurotatoria; order Ploima; family Brachionidae; genus Brachionus; species Brachionus asplanchnoidis. The sequence goes on along the minus strand of JAILYF010000039.1, from coordinate 1,037,307 downwards.
TAAATTTTAGACATTAAATTAAAAAAATTATAAATGAAGCAAATTAAATTTTTAATTAAATAAAATATTTATAAAAGTATTAAATTAAAAAAAGATTTGGGAAACGCTTAGAAATAAAAATCTATTATTATTATTTATTTTCAATTTACGCTAATAATGTCCATAAATTAAATTTTAAAAAAATCTATATAAAAGTTTTATTTTATTTCTTCTTATATTTAAAATTAAAAAATCTGCTTTTAATTCTAAAGCCCTGATCAAAATGTTTTTATTTGACAAATAAAAATCAAAGATTTCAATAGAACTATGGTAAGCTTATTTTAACTAAAATTTATCACGTAGTTATGTTTTTTAAGTGATATTTTTTTTCTATTCTTCATGCAGGATTCAATTAAGTATTGAAAAGAAATTTTAAAAAATCATATTTTTATAGTATATTTTTTAAACTATTAAATTTTCCAATATATTCGTTTAATAGATGAAAAAATGTCAACATCTATTTTTATCCTGTAATTTTGGTGATGTCATTATTTTAATTGATATAAGCATATTCGCTAAATTGATTAATTAATTCTGTTTTGAAAGCTTTTCTTACATTATAAAAAATTGATTCAGGAAACATTGAACAATTGTGTAAAATCGTTGAAACTTAATTCATCTCATAATCAATTTTTTCAATAGCAATCGAAAATATTCTAAATTTGAAAAAAAATTAGAGTATATATATCTTATGTAGAAATCTATAATGTCAATTAATCTTACAATTATTATTATTTAATTCAAAAAAATATTTTTAAGTAATCAAACTAAATTTGTGTTGTGATAGATAATTCAAATTTTTCAAATCCTTAATTTTTTAATTAAGAATTCTCCAGGGGAAAAGTTGAAAAATAGATTTTATTTCAAAGCATCACTAATCAAGGAATGAGATTGTTTTTTAAATTAAATCAAAGTAATTTATAAAATAAATGACAGTAATTTTCATTTAGAATTATTTTTGTAATTTGTGTCTCAAAATGGACACTGATCTAGATTTAAAATTTGGTTGGGTCATATGAAGTCATGAAATTTATTTGTAATTTTATTTTTTTTTTAAGACTAAATATCATGAACAGTGTTAATTTTACTATCCGAAAATTTTTAAATATTTCAAAATTATGTGATTTAATAATGAATTTTGAATAAAGACTATTGCCATTTTGACAAACCCTGGGATAACAAAAAAAATTAATTTAATAAAAAAATAATAATAATTGATGTAATTTATTTTAAGGATAATGAAAGAAAAAATATCTTTAATTAAACTTTTAAATTTTTAACTAAAATATAAAAGTTCTTTTTCGGAATTCGACTAAATTTTTGAAAGGAAATAAAGTTTATTCTTCAAAAAAGAAACATTTAATGAATTTTATTTTCATATTTTTTTTTATTTTAAGACTCCAATTCTTGGTCATTTAATTAAGAAGAATAAAAAATAATTTTACAAATTCCTAATTCATAAAAAGATAACAGCGCCGATTCCAACACTGTAACGTTTTTAAAATTTAAAATTTATCTTTACAAAAAAATAAATATGTATCTAGGTTTTTAAATTTTTTGCATAATTGTAAATTTTAAAAATTTTTATCATCATTTTTATGATTATTTTCCTTGTTTTACTCTTTGAGATTTTAAGTAAATAAATACTTCTAATAATTATATAAATAATTTGCAGGTAAATTTTGCTTACCTTAAAAGTATTTATGCTGATAAATTATTTATCGCGATAATTAAAATGGGACTTAAATTTTAATAAATAATAATAATGATAATTAAAATGATAGATCTATCTCAAATTAAATTGCTACTTAATAATTGGATCGTGTTTTCTATCAAGACTAAATCATTTTAAATATTTATAAGATTTTTTGCCCAAAACAGAAGTCATATTTTTTGCATAGTTGACAGAAATTTACAGTAATGATTTTTTGAGACCAATTTATTTGGCTCCGTCAGTGATCGAAACAACAAAAAATGAAATTTTAATTTTTTTTATTGCAGCTAATTAATAAGAAGTAAAAATGAATCATAGTTGGTAATCATGAACAGTTTAAAAAAACTTATTTTTATATTTTATGGAATATCTGCATATTGAAATATCAGATCTTAATAACATCTAGCATAATTTTTAATTACTAAACAAAATTTTACTTAAAACAATCTCTAAAAAATTATCTTGATTTCAGAATCAAATAGATAATTTTCTTTTAAAATTATTATAACCAATGTTAACTAAATCTTTTTGAAACTGTTAATTTAACAAATTCTTAAAAATAATTAATTTTAATTAGAATAGTGTATTGATGAAAAACTAAGTTGGTTAATAATAGAATTCTACGATTACGGTGATTTATAATGCTGTGGTATTATTATTGATATCATTGAAGGAAACGTGACAAAAGTGGATAAAGAAAATATATTTTCGATGTGAAATTTTTTAAAGCATCTTTTTAAAAGTTTAAAAAATATGTGCCAGAAACTTTAACTTTGGACAAGCTAAAAAATTTTCATGCCAATACTAATCTCTTGTAAAAGTCAATGAACCATATTCAAAAATGTCAAATAAAATTTCTAGATCATAGAAAAAAACTTAAGATTGTTAAATAGTAAATTAATTAATTATTGATTAAAAAATATTTTTGAATCAATTAGATAAAATTAGAATTGTATGAACATCTCACCATTTTTAAAATCGATTAGTATTATTTTTAAAAAGTAGTTTAAATAAATACGTAGAGTAAAATTAGAGCTTTAATCAGAAATCTTAGTGAATGAAAATAATCAGACAAATTTATATTCCAAAATCAAATATGTTGTGTAAATATTAATATTTTTTAATCGAATAGATCAAAAAATTGAATATCAAATCTAATGTGGTATATCTATGAAAATATAACTGAAGAAATTTAAAACCAATTTAATGCATATTAAATTAAAAATAAGAATCAAAGTATGATTTACAAATTAATTTTTTTTTTATTTTTAAAATAATTTATAAAATAAGTTTTTTCTAGTTTTTGTTTTTTTTGTTTTTTTTAAATGCGCTTGTTTAAAAAAAATATTTAAAAATTATATTTGATGTTTTAAGATAATTAAAAATAATAATTTTAGTTGCTTTTAAGAATTTGATTTTGTTGATCCATCAAAGCTTAGGTCGTCAATCGGATTATTTCCCACATCAGTATCTGTTCAAAAATCTATAATCGAAAACATAATTGATTCAGAATCATATTTTTTTAAGTTTAATTATCATCATTATTGCATAACACCAACAACTAATCACTACAGTAGACTAGCTTAAATTGGAAACTTTCATAAATTTTTTTTTAATTATAGAAATTCAAACTTAAGTCGAGTCTGGATTAACTTGGCTAAATTATTTTAAAAAAAAGCATCAGATTACCAATTTCCAGACTAGTTTAAAAGTCCTAAATTAAAGTCCAAGTCCGGAATTTTTTTCAAGCTTGACTTATAACTCTGTCAATTTCTACAGTTTTAAGTTAAAATTAAAATCTTGTTACTGAAATCTGTGTATTAAACTCATATTCAAAGTATATAGTTTAAGTAATAAAACTTCTTGCTGGAAATCTGAACTCTGCAATCGGATAAAAGAGTAATTAATTAAATAACATCGATAAATTGAATCTTTTTGGTTTTCTCTGAAACAAAAAATAAGCTTGTTTATCATAAATAGATTTTAAGCTTTTGATTGTTTCTGCCTTAACAATTCTTTTAGTAATTAATTTCTTGTTTGGAAAATAATATAATCTTTGAAAACAACTGTGAGTTGAATCTTAATAAAAATATGAGATATCAAAATATTTATTATATCAAAGTGATTTAAAATTTTTAAAGCATGCAAGAAATGCGAAATTTTTTTGTTGTCATTGTGAAATTTCATTCAAATTTTCAATAAAATACAAAAATTAAAAATTGATACAGTTTTTATTGCAATTGCCTAAAACTTATTCAAATTAAGAAATAAATAAATGTTTTTTTCCAAAATTAATTGCTTGATGAGATCTTAATTAGATTTAGCAGATTTGAATATCTTCAAAACTTTATATTGTATGTACTCCCTTTAGAGTTACATTTTAAATTCTTTAAACATTCCTCGGGATCTAAGGTCCAAAAGGTTGGGCACAAACATGGCTTGTCTTTTATTTCCTACAAATACGAAAAACCACCTTGACCACATGAATGGCTACCAAATACTAAAATGTATTATCCATATTTATTATATATTATTTATATCCGAAATTTTAAGAGATTTGTTTAATTTTTGTAAATTATTGACAGAATTTTCGGTGCTGAATGACAAGTATTCAATATTTGGTGATAGTGACGAGGTTGAGGTTTTTTCATTAGAGTAGATAAAAGTTTCTTTTAATGTTACTTTAAACCATTTTACCAACGAATTGTTTTATTATCAATAATTAAAATTTTTAAAAATTAATTTTTATGAGTTTTATAAGATAATTTAAATGTACAAAGCAGTATTATCAATATTCAAAGTTAAGATTAATTTTTTTTAGCATTAAAACACTTTTTTTGATTAACAATATATATAGGCTCAAAATTTATAAATTAAAAAAAGTATAAAAAATAAAAAAATTTAGATACCCAGCTTCCAAATAATACTGACTTCCTCTGGCCTGATTTTCCACATCAAACCTTTTGCAATTGTTCTTAAATAATTAAGGTTTTTATGAATTTGTTTTTATTCATGTAGTTATTTTTGAAGTAAAATTTATTATGTCATACAAAGTCAATTTTTTTACCAAAACAATTTCTGGCCATTACTCTATTTATCTTAAAATGCCTGGCTTCGACAATTTAATAATATATAATTTATATAATTGATTTGACAGGCAAATTTCGAATATGTTTTAATTAATAATAATACTTGAAAAAATATTTTTTTAGCTTATTTAATTTTCTTGACAACTGTGATAAATTTAGAAAAATATAATTTTTACATACTGGATACCCTTGCATAGTAGTTTCGTGCCCTAAACCTCACAATTCGTGTTTTGTGCAATATCTACGTATCATCAATCCCATGTTCTTAAATCAAAAAATTAGGTTTTATTACATTTAAGAGGTGCTGGAACGGGTGCAGCGGACCTCTCTCCTTTAATGACGACCGACCTATAATTCTAAATTCGATGTGTCCAAAAGAAGGAAAAATAAAAAAAAAATAAAGAGAGAAACAAACAAACAAACAAACACAATATGTTGAAAACCAAATTATGTAATTTTTTTTTATTAAGCATGTAGTAGTAGTAGTAGTTTTGACTGTAGCTGGCTAGCCAGCGAGTGTGCTGATAAGGCACACTAAGACAGCTGATGTGATTGATTGCTGCTCATCCAGCAATCAATGCCTGCTTTAAAGCTGTTAACATTGGGGGCTTCAACTAATTCATTTGGCAGCGAGTTCCATAAGTTAGCGGTTCTGTTGAAGAAAAAGTTATCTCTATGTTGGAGCCTCGATATTTCTTTGTGATATTTGAGGCAGTGACCTCTTCCTTGGTTTTTTGTGACATTAAAATTGTTGCTTTTTTCAACCGATTCTATTCCATGCATGAACTTGTATAATTGAATTAGATCACCTCTTTTTCTTCTTTCCACCAGATTTGGAATGTTCAAAGCCTTCAATCTGCTTTCATACGGTTTGTTTCTAATTGACGAAACGAATTTCGTAGCTCTGCGTTGAATCCTTTCAACATTCTCACAGTCAGACTTAAGAATTGGAGACCATACAGGAACCGCAAATTCCAAAAGAGGACGAACAAAAGTTAAATACAAAGATCTTAATAACTTACAATCAAAACGAGTGAATGACTTCCTGATGCGACCTAACATTTGATTTGCTTTGTTTGTAGCCTCTATCACTTGATTTTTCCATTTAAGATTTGTATTGAAAATAACTCCAAGATCTCTTTCGGTATCTGACGTTGCTAACTGCTTACCATTAATAAAATAAGGAAATTCTTTGTTTTTATGACCATAATGCATAACCACACATTTTGATGTGTTGAAGAGAAGTAGCCAATCTTGAGTCCACTTTAAAATTAAATCTAAATCTGATTGTAGTTTCGCGGCGCTTATTTCTAATACCGTTTGCGAGAAAATTTTAGTATCATCTGCATACAATTTCACAACATTCTCTATTCCTTTAGGTAGATCATTGATATACAAAACGAACAATAGTGGACCAATCACTGACCCTTGTGGTACACCCTGGAAAAAAATAAATAAGTTCAGATCTAAGAAATGTTCAAAACAGATACCATCATTACTCAAAGATGGTGTTGAGTTTAAGACAGATATAGATAAAGGAAAAATCTTTGGAAATATCTTGGCCTCAACTTTTAGTCCTCATCTAGATCTTGTTGAATCAGAGGATAGTTCTGAAATATCACAAACCATTACAGATTTCTTAAAAAATAAGGTACAAAATAACTTGGACGAGCCTATTACTCTTTTGGAAATAAGAAATGCTTTAAAAAAATTAAAAGAAGAAGCAGGCTCTGGATTAGATCAAATCCACAACCTAATGTTAAAAAATTTACCTAAAGAAACTTTAATTGAACTAAGTATTCTTTTTAACAGGAGTTTGGAACTAGGTCAAGTGCCAAAAGCTTGGAAAATAGCAAGTATAACCATGATCCCCAAGAAAACATCTCCCACCCAAGATCCTAATAACTATCGTCCAATTAGTATGACAAGTTGCCTTGGAAAGTTACTTGAACGCATCATCTTCACAAGAATATATAATTTTCTAGAGAACAATAGTCTACTTATTCAAGAACAATCAGGATTTAGAAAACATAGACGCACTGCAGATAATCTTTACTTTCTTATTCAAAAAGTTTCAGAGTCCTTTAATAGAAAGAAGAGGGTATGTTGTCTATATTTTGACATTTCTAAAGCTTTCGATAGAGTTTGGCATGATGGACTAATTTACAAGCTAATAAAAATAAATCTACCACCTTATCTTATCTACTGGATAAGATCATTTCTGCACTTAAGATCTTTTAAAGTAAATATAAATGGTTATCTAAGTGATCAATACCCTATTAAAGCAGGAGTTCCACAAGGGTCAGTAATTAGTCCGCTTCTTTTTAGCATTTTTATAAATGATATACCAAAAAGAAACAAAACAAACTGCCAATACTCTCTTCTTTTTGCAGATGATTTGGCTACCTTTTTTACTTTTAAAAAGATAGGAAATCTTGAAAAAGTGATTAATAAGTATCTAAAAGAAGTTGAAATATGGCTTTTCAAATGGAAAATGAAAATTTCTATTGAGAAATCATGTTATATGATCTTTGAGAAAAAAACTAAAGTTAAATTTAATCTTGACCTTAAAATTAATAATAGTAATTTAAATAAAGAGGAAAAAGTTAAATTCTTAGGAATAACATTAGATTCAAAACTTACTTTTAGTCCAATGGTGGATGAATTAAAAGAGCGTTGTAATTCAAGGCTTAACTTAATAAAATATCTTTCAAATAAAAAATGGGGTCTAAAACCCAAAACATTAGGTAATCTTTACAAATCCTTAATAGGATCAATTTTGGATTATTCTTTTCCTTGTTTAAATTCATTCTCAGAAACTAACATCAAAAAAATACAAGTTATTCAAAATTCAGCAGTTCGATCTATTTTGAAGCTAAAATATGATACCCCCTCCAATATTATACACCAAGAGGCCTTCAATAAACTTAATCTCGAAACAATTTCAAATAGACTTTTTGAGTTGAGTGAGAGATATGTCAGGGCAGGATTGAGTCATTCTGTTCCACTGGTTGTCAGACTAGTGGAAGAATACAGAGAAGGTTTCGGATCAAGATATATCGAATATCCAACTCCATTGTGTAATTGCTACCTAGTAATTTCTTCTTTTTTTCCTGACTTATAATATATTAAAAAAAAAAAAAAAAAAAAAAAGATTTTTACCTAACTCACTACATTTCAAAAAAAAAAAAAAATAAATAAAAGCTGTAACACATGTAACAATCTATTCCAAATCATGTCTTCTGAAATTTCATTTATTTAGCTTATTTTACTTTTTTTTTAATTTTTATCTCATTTTATTAACTTTAATTTTATTTTTATTTTTTTTTTTTTTTAATTTATTCTGAAGGAGCTCTAGCTCGGTACAGAAAACAAATAAACAAATAAATAAATAACTTACAATCAAAACGAGTGAATGACTTCCTGATGCGACCTAACATTTGATTTGCTTTGTTTGTAGCCTCTATCACTTGATTTTTCCATTTAAGATTTGTATTGAAAATAACTCCAAGATCTCTTTCGGTATCTGACGTTGCTAACTGCTTACCATTAATAAAATAAGGAAATTCTTTGTTTTTATGACCATAATGCATAACCACACATTTTGATGTGTTGAAGAGAAGTAGCCAATCTTGAGTCCACTTTAAAATTAAATCTAAATCTGATTGTAGTTTCGCGGCGCTTATTTCTAATACCGTTTGCGAGAAAATTTTAGTATCATCTGCATACAATTTCACAACATTCTCTATTCCTTTAGGTAGATCATTGATATACAAAACGAACAATAGTGGACCAATCACTGACCCTTGTGGTACACCCTGGAAAAAAATAAATAAGTTCAGATCTAAGAAATGTTCAAAACAGATACCATCATTACTCAAAGATGGTGTTGAGTTTAAGACAGATATAGATAAAGGAAAAATCTTTGGAAATATCTTGGCCTCAACTTTTAGTCCTCATCTAGATCTTGTTGAATCAGAGGATAGTTCTGAAATATCACAAACCATTACAGATTTCTTAAAAAATAAGGTACAAAATAACTTGGACGAGCCTATTACTCTTTTGGAAATAAGAAATGCTTTAAAAAAATTAAAAGAAGAAGCAGGCTCTGGATTAGATCAAATCCACAACCTAATGTTAAAAAATTTACCTAAAGAAACTTTAATTGAACTAAGTATTCTTTTTAACAGGAGTTTGGAACTAGGTCAAGTGCCAAAAGCTTGGAAAATAGCAAGTATAACCATGATCCCCAAGAAAACATCTCCCACCCAAGATCCTAATAACTATCGTCCAATTAGTATGACAAGTTGCCTTGGAAAGTTACTTGAACGCATCATCTTCACAAGAATATATAATTTTCTAGAGAACAATAGTCTACTTATTCAAGAACAATCAGGATTTAGAAAACATAGACGCACTGCAGATAATCTTTACTTTCTTATTCAAAAAGTTTCAGAGTCCTTTAATAGAAAGAAGAGGGTATGTTGTCTATATTTTGACATTTCTAAAGCTTTCGATAGAGTTTGGCATGATGGACTAATTTACAAGCTAATAAAAATAAATCTACCACCTTATCTTATCTACTGGATAAGATCATTTCTGCACTTAAGATCTTTTAAAGTAAATATAAATGGTTATCTAAGTGATCAATACCCTATTAAAGCAGGAGTTCCACAAGGGTCAGTAATTAGTCCGCTTCTTTTTAGCATTTTTATAAATGATATACCAAAAAGAAACAAAACAAACTGCCAATACTCTCTTCTTTTTGCAGATGATTTGGCTACCTTTTTTACTTTTAAAAAGATAGGAAATCTTGAAAAAGTGATTAATAAGTATCTAAAAGAAGTTGAAATATGGCTTTTCAAATGGAAAATGAAAATTTCTATTGAGAAATCATGTTATATGATCTTTGAGAAAAAAACTAAAGTTAAATTTAATCTTGACCTTAAAATTAATAATAGTAATTTAAATAAAGAGGAAAAAGTTAAATTCTTAGGAATAACATTAGATTCAAAACTTACTTTTAGTCCAATGGTGGATGAATTAAAAGAGCGTTGTAATTCAAGGCTTAACTTAATAAAATATCTTTCAAATAAAAAATGGGGTCTAAAACCCAAAACATTAGGTAATCTTTACAAATCCTTAATAGGATCAATTTTGGATTATTCTTTTCCTTGTTTAAATTCATTCTCAGAAACTAACATCAAAAAAATACAAGTTATTCAAAATTCAGCAGTTCGATCTATTTTGAAGCTAAAATATGATACCCCCTCCAATATTATACACCAAGAGGCCTTCAATAAACTTAATCTCGAAACAATTTCAAATAGACTTTTTGAGTTGAGTGAGAGATATGTCAGGGCAGGATTGAGTCATTCTGTTCCACTGGTTGTCAGACTAGTGGAAGAATACAGAGAAGGTTTCGGATCAAGATATATCGAATATCCAACTCCATTGTGTAATTGCTACCTAGTAATTTCTTCTTTTTTTCCTGACTTATAATATATTAAAAAAAAAAAAAAAAAAAAAAAGATTTTTACCTAACTCACTACATTTCAAAAAAAAAAAAAAATAAATAAAAGCTGTAACACATGTAACAATCTATTCCAAATCATGTCTTCTGAAATTTCATTTATTTAGCTTATTTTACTTTTTTTTTAATTTTTATCTCATTTTATTAACTTTAATTTTATTTTTATTTTTTTTTTTTTTTAATTTATTCTGAAGGAGCTCTAGCTCGGTACAGAAAACAAATAAACAAATAAATAAATAACTTACAATCAAAACGAGTGAATGACTTCCTGATGCGACCTAACATTTGATTTGCTTTGTTTGTAGCCTCTATCACTTGATTTTTCCATTTAAGATTTGTATTGAAAATAACTCCAAGATCTCTTTCGGTATCTGACGTTGCTAACTGCTTACCATTAATAAAATAAGGAAATTCTTTGTTTTTATGACCATAATGCATAACCACACATTTTGATGTGTTGAAGAGAAGTAGCCAATCTTGAGTCCACTTTAAAATTAAATCTAAATCTGATTGTAGTTTCGCGGCGCTTATTTCTAATACCGTTTGCGAGAAAATTTTAGTATCATCTGCATACAATTTCACAACATTCTCTATTCCTTTAGGTAGATCATTGATATACAAAACGAACAATAGTGGACCAATCACTGACCCTTGTGGTACACCCTGGAAAAAAATAAATAAGTTCAGATCTAAGAAATGTTCAAAACAGATACCATCATTACTCAAAGATGGTGTTGAGTTTAAGACAGATATAGATAAAGGAAAAATCTTTGGAAATATCTTGGCCTCAACTTTTAGTCCTCATCTAGATCTTGTTGAATCAGAGGATAGTTCTGAAATATCACAAACCATTACAGATTTCTTAAAAAATAAGGTACAAAATAACTTGGACGAGCCTATTACTCTTTTGGAAATAAGAAATGCTTTAAAAAAATTAAAAGAAGAAGCAGGCTCTGGATTAGATCAAATCCACAACCTAATGTTAAAAAATTTACCTAAAGAAACTTTAATTGAACTAAGTATTCTTTTTAACAGGAGTTTGGAACTAGGTCAAGTGCCAAAAGCTTGGAAAATAGCAAGTATAACCATGATCCCCAAGAAAACATCTCCCACCCAAGATCCTAATAACTATCGTCCAATTAGTATGACAAGTTGCCTTGGAAAGTTACTTGAACGCATCATCTTCACAAGAATATATAATTTTCTAGAGAACAATAGTCTACTTATTCAAGAACAATCAGGATTTAGAAAACATAGACGCACTGCAGATAATCTTTACTTTCTTATTCAAAAAGTTTCAGAGTCCTTTAATAGAAAGAAGAGGGTATGTTGTCTATATTTTGACATTTCTAAAGCTTTCGATAGAGTTTGGCATGATGGACTAATTTACAAGCTAATAAAAATAAATCTACCACCTTATCTTATCTACTGGATAAGATCATTTCTGCACTTAAGATCTTTTAAAGTAAATATAAATGGTTATCTAAGTGATCAATACCCTATTAAAGCAGGAGTTCCACAAGGGTCAGTAATTAGTCCGCTTCTTTTTAGCATTTTTATAAATGATATACCAAAAAGAAACAAAACAAACTGCCAATACTCTCTTCTTTTTGCAGATGATTTGGCTACCTTTTTTACTTTTAAAAAGATAGGAAATCTTGAAAAAGTGATTAATAAGTATCTAAAAGAAGTTGAAATATGGCTTTTCAAATGGAAAATGAAAATTTCTATTGAGAAATCATGTTATATGATCTTTGAGAAAAAAACTAAAGTTAAATTTAATCTTGACCTTAAAATTAATAATAGTAATTTAAATAAAGAGGAAAAAGTTAAATTCTTAGGAATAACATTAGATTCAAAACTTACTTTTAGTCCAATGGTGGATGAATTAAAAGAGCGTTGTAATTCAAGGCTTAACTTAATAAAATATCTTTCAAATAAAAAATGGGGTCTAAAACCCAAAACATTAGGTAATCTTTACAAATCCTTAATAGGATCAATTTTGGATTATTCTTTTCCTTGTTTAAATTCATTCTCAGAAACTAACATCAAAAAAATACAAGTTATTCAAAATTCAGCAGTTCGATCTATTTTGAAGCTAAAATATGATACCCCCTCCAATATTATACACCAAGAGGCCTTCAATAAACTTAATCTCGAAACAATTTCAAATAGACTTTTTGAGTTGAGTGAGAGATATGTCAGGGCAGGATTGAGTCATTCTGTTCCACTGGTTGTCAGACTAGTGGAAGAATACAGAGAAGGTTTCGGATCAAGATATATCGAATATCCAACTCCATTGTGTAATTGCTACCTAGTAATTTCTTCTTTTTTTCCTGACTTATAATATATTAAAAAAAAAAAAAAAAAAAAAAGATTTTTACCTAACTCACTACATTTCAAAAAAAAAAAAAAATAAATAAAAGCTGTAACACATGTAACAATCTATTCCAAATCATGTCTTCTGAAATTTCATTTATTTAGCTTATTTTACTTTTTTTTTAATTTTTATCTCATTTTATTAACTTTAATTTTATTTTTATTTTTTTTTTTTTTTTAATTTATTCTGAAGGAGCTCTAGCTCGGTACAGAAAACAAATAAACAAATAAATAAATAACTTACAATCAAAACGAGTGAATGACTTCCTGATGCGACCTAACATTTGATTTGCTTTGTTTGTAGCCTCTATCACTTGATTTTTCCATTTAAGATTTGTATTGAAAATAACTCCAAGATCTCTTTCGGTATCTGACGTTGCTAACTGCTTACCATTAATAAAATAAGGAAATTCTTTGTTTTTATGACCATAATGCATAACCACACATTTTGATGTGTTGAAGAGAAGTAGCCAATCTTGAGTCCACTTTAAAATTAAATCTAAATCTGATTGTAGTTTCGCGGCGCTTATTTCTAATACCGTTTGCGAGAAAATTTTAGTATCATCTGCATACAATTTCACAACATTCTCTATTCCTTTAGGTAGATCATTGATATACAAAACGAACAATAGTGGACCAATCACTGACCCTTGTGGTACACCCTGGAAAAAAATAAATAAGTTCAGATCTAAGAAATGTTCAAAACAGATACCATCATTACTCAAAGATGGTGTTGAGTTTAAGACAGATATAGATAAAGGAAAAATCTTTGGAAATATCTTGGCCTCAACTTTTAGTCCTCATCTAGATCTTGTTGAATCAGAGGATAGTTCTGAAATATCACAAACCATTACAGATTTCTTAAAAAATAAGGTACAAAATAACTTGGACGAGCCTATTACTCTTTTGGAAATAAGAAATGCTTTAAAAAAATTAAAAGAAGAAGCAGGCTCTGGATTAGATCAAATCCACAACCTAATGTTAAAAAATTTACCTAAAGAAACTTTAATTGAACTAAGTATTCTTTTTAACAGGAGTTTGGAACTAGGTCAAGTGCCAAAAGCTTGGAAAATAGCAAGTATAACCATGATCCCCAAGAAAACATCTCCCACCCAAGATCCTAATAACTATCGTCCAATTAGTATGACAAGTTGCCTTGGAAAGTTACTTGAACGCATCATCTTCACAAGAATATATAATTTTCTAGAGAACAATAGTCTACTTATTCAAGAACAATCAGGATTTAGAAAACATAGACGCACTGCAGATAATCTTTACTTTCTTATTCAAAAAGTTTCAGAGTCCTTTAATAGAAAGAAGAGGGTATGTTGTCTATATTTTGACATTTCTAAAGCTTTCGATAGAGTTTGGCATGATGGACTAATTTACAAGCTAATAAAAATAAATCTACCACCTTATCTTATCTACTGGATAAGATCATTTCTGCACTTAAGATCTTTTAAAGTAAATATAAATGGTTATCTAAGTGATCAATACCCTATTAAAGCAGGAGTTCCACAAGGGTCAGTAATTAGTCCGCTTCTTTTTAGCATTTTTATAAATGATATACCAAAAAGAAACAAAACAAACTGCCAATACTCTCTTCTTTTTGCAGATGATTTGGCTACCTTTTTTACTTTTAAAAAGATAGGAAATCTTGAAAAAGTGATTAATAAGTATCTAAAAGAAGTTGAAATATGGCTTTTCAAATGGAAAATGAAAATTTCTATTGAGAAATCATGTTATATGATCTTTGAGAAAAAAACTAAAGTTAAATTTAATCTTGACCTTAAAATTAATAATAGTAATTTAAATAAAGAGGAAAAAGTTAAATTCTTAGGAATAACATTAGATTCAAAACTTACTTTTAGTCCAATGGTGGATGAATTAAAAGAGCGTTGTAATTCAAGGCTTAACTTAATAAAATATCTTTCAAATAAAAAATGGGGTCTAAAACCCAAAACATTAGGTAATCTTTACAAATCCTTAATAGGATCAATTTTGGATTATTCTTTTCCTTGTTTAAATTCATTCTCAGAAACTAACATCAAAAAAATACAAGTTATTCAAAATTCAGCAGTTCGATCTATTTTGAAGCTAAAATATGATACCCCCTCCAATATTATACACCAAGAGGCCTTCAATAAACTTAATCTCGAAACAATTTCAAATAGACTTTTTGAGTTGAGTGAGAGATATGTCAGGGCAGGATTGAGTCATTCTGTTCCACTGGTTGTCAGACTAGTGGAAGAATACAGAGAAGGTTTCGGATCAAGATATATCGAATATCCAACTCCATTGTGTAATTGCTACCTAGTAATTTCTTCTTTTTTTCCTGACTTATAATATATTAAAAAAAAAAAAAAAAAAAAAAGATTTTTACCTAACTCACTACATTTCAAAAAAAAAAAAAAATAAATAAAAGCTGTAACACATGTAACAATCTATTCCAAATCATGTCTTCTGAAATTTCATTTATTTAGCTTATTTTACTTTTTTTTTAATTTTTATCTCATTTTATTAACTTTAATTTTATTTTTATTTTTTTTTTTTTTTTAATTTATTCTGAAGGAGCTCTAGCTCGGTACAGAAAACAAATAAACAAATAAATAAATAACTTACAATCAAAACGAGTGAATGACTTCCTGATGCGACCTAACATTTGATTTGCTTTGTTTGTAGCCTCTATCACTTGATTTTTCCATTTAAGATTTGTATTGAAAATAACTCCAAGATCTCTTTCGGTATCTGACGTTGCTAACTGCTTACCATTAATAAAATAAGGAAATTCTTTGTTTTTATGACCATAATGCATAACCACACATTTTGATGTGTTGAAGAGAAGTAGCCAATCTTGAGTCCACTTTAAAATTAAATCTAAATCTGATTGTAGTTTCGCGGCGCTTATTTCTAATACCGTTTGCGAGAAAATTTTAGTATCATCTGCATACAATTTCACAACATTCTCTATTCCTTTAGGTAGATCATTGATATACAAAACGAACAATAGTGGACCAATCACTGACCCTTGTGGTACACCCTGGAAAAAAATAAATAAGTTCAGATCTAAGAAATGTTCAAAACAGATACCATCATTACTCAAAGATGGTGTTGAGTTTAAGACAGATATAGATAAAGGAAAAATCTTTGGAAATATCTTGGCCTCAACTTTTAGTCCTCATCTAGATCTTGTTGAATCAGAGGATAGTTCTGAAATATCACAAACCATTACAGATTTCTTAAAAAATAAGGTACAAAATAACTTGGACGAGCCTATTACTCTTTTGGAAATAAGAAATGCTTTAAAAAAATTAAAAGAAGAAGCAGGCTCTGGATTAGATCAAATCCACAACCTAATGTTAAAAAATTTACCTAAAGAAACTTTAATTGAACTAAGTATTCTTTTTAACAGGAGTTTGGAACTAGGTCAAGTGCCAAAAGCTTGGAAAATAGCAAGTATAACCATGATCCCCAAGAAAACATCTCCCACCCAAGATCCTAATAACTATCGTCCAATTAGTATGACAAGTTGCCTTGGAAAGTTACTTGAACGCATCATCTTCACAAGAATATATAATTTTCTAGAGAACAATAGTCTACTTATTCAAGAACAATCAGGATTTAGAAAACATAGACGCACTGCAGATAATCTTTACTTTCTTATTCAAAAAGTTTCAGAGTCCTTTAATAGAAAGAAGAGGGTATGTTGTCTATATTTTGACATTTCTAAAGCTTTCGATAGAGTTTGGCATGATGGACTAATTTACAAGCTAATAAAAATAAATCTACCACCTTATCTTATCTACTGGATAAGATCATTTCTGCACTTAAGATCTTTTAAAGTAAATATAAATGGTTATCTAAGTGATCAATACCCTATTAAAGCAGGAGTTCCACAAGGGTCAGTAATTAGTCCGCTTCTTTTTAGCATTTTTATAAATGATATACCAAAAAGAAACAAAACAAACTGCCAATACTCTCTTCTTTTTGCAGATGATTTGGCTACCTTTTTTACTTTTAAAAAGATAGGAAATCTTGAAAAAGTGATTAATAAGTATCTAAAAGAAGTTGAAATATGGCTTTTCAAATGGAAAATGAAAATTTCTATTGAGAAATCATGTTATATGATCTTTGAGAAAAAAACTAAAGTTAAATTTAATCTTGACCTTAAAATTAATAATAGTAATTTAAATAAAGAGGAAAAAGTTAAATTCTTAGGAATAACATTAGATTCAAAACTTACTTTTAGTCCAATGGTGGATGAATTAAAAGAGCGTTGTAATTCAAGGCTTAACTTAATAAAATATCTTTCAAATAAAAAATGGGGTCTAAAACCCAAAACATTAGGTAATCTTTACAAATCCTTAATAGGATCAATTTTGGATTATTCTTTTCCTTGTTTAAATTCATTCTCAGAAACTAACATCAAAAAAATACAAGTTATTCAAAATTCAGCAGTTCGATCTATTTTGAAGCTAAAATATGATACCCCCTCCAATATTATACACCAAGAGGCCTTCAATAAACTTAATCTCGAAACAATTTCAAATAGACTTTTTGAGTTGAGTGAGAGATATGTCAGGGCAGGATTGAGTCATTCTGTTCCACTGGTTGTCAGACTAGTGGAAGAATACAGAGAAGGTTTCGGATCAAGATATATCGAATATCCAACTCCATTGTGTAATTGCTACCTAGTAATTTCTTCTTTTTTTCCTGACTTATAATATATTAAAAAAAAAAAAAAAAAAAAAAGATTTTTACCTAACTCACTACATTTCAAAAAAAAAAAAAATAAATAAAAGCTGTAACACATGTAACAATCTATTCCAAATCATGTCTTCTGAAATTTCATTTATTTAGCTTATTTTACTTTTTTTTTAATTTTTATCTCATTTTATTAACTTTAATTTTATTTTTATTTTTTTTTTTTTTTTAATTTATTCTGAAGGAGCTCTAGCTCGGTACAGAAAACAAATAAACAAATAAATAAATAACTTACAATCAAAACGAGTGAATGACTTCCTGATGCGACCTAACATTTGATTTGCTTTGTTTGTAGCCTCTATCACTTGATTTTTCCATTTAAGATTTGTATTGAAAATAACTCCAAGATCTCTTTCGGTATCTGACGTTGCTAACTGCTTACCATTAATAAAATAAGGAAATTCTTTGTTTTTATGACCATAATGCATAACCACACATTTTGATGTGTTGAAGAGAAGTAGCCAATCTTGAGTCCACTTTAAAATTAAATCTAAATCTGATTGTAGTTTCGCGGCGCTTATTTCTAATACCGTTTGCGAGAAAATTTTAGTATCATCTGCATACAATTTCACAACATTCTCTATTCCTTTAGGTAGATCATTGATATACAAAACGAACAATAGTGGACCAATCACTGACCCTTGTGGTACACCCTGGAAAAAAATAAATAAGTTCAGATCTAAGAAATGTTCAAAACAGATACCATCATTACTCAAAGATGGTGTTGAGTTTAAGACAGATATAGATAAAGGAAAAATCTTTGGAAATATCTTGGCCTCAACTTTTAGTCCTCATCTAGATCTTGTTGAATCAGAGGATAGTTCTGAAATATCACAAACCATTACAGATTTCTTAAAAAATAAGGTACAAAATAACTTGGACGAGCCTATTACTCTTTTGGAAATAAGAAATGCTTTAAAAAAATTAAAAGAAGAAGCAGGCTCTGGATTAGATCAAATCCACAACCTAATGTTAAAAAATTTACCTAAAGAAACTTTAATTGAACTAAGTATTCTTTTTAACAGGAGTTTGGAACTAGGTCAAGTGCCAAAAGCTTGGAAAATAGCAAGTATAACCATGATCCCCAAGAAAACATCTCCCACCCAAGATCCTAATAACTATCGTCCAATTAGTATGACAAGTTGCCTTGGAAAGTTACTTGAACGCATCATCTTCACAAGAATATATAATTTTCTAGAGAACAATAGTCTACTTATTCAAGAACAATCAGGATTTAGAAAACATAGACGCACTGCAGATAATCTTTACTTTCTTATTCAAAAAGTTTCAGAGTCCTTTAATAGAAAGAAGAGGGTATGTTGTCTATATTTTGACATTTCTAAAGCTTTCGATAGAGTTTGGCATGATGGACTAATTTACAAGCTAATAAAAATAAATCTACCACCTTATCTTATCTACTGGATAAGATCATTTCTGCACTTAAGATCTTTTAAAGTAAATATAAATGGTTATCTAAGTGATCAATACCCTATTAAAGCAGGAGTTCCACAAGGGTCAGTAATTAGTCCGCTTCTTTTTAGCATTTTTATAAATGATATACCAAAAAGAAACAAAACAAACTGCCAATACTCTCTTCTTTTTGCAGATGATTTGGCTACCTTTTTTACTTTTAAAAAGATAGGAAATCTTGAAAAAGTGATTAATAAGTATCTAAAAGAAGTTGAAATATGGCTTTTCAAATGGAAAATGAAAATTTCTATTGAGAAATCATGTTATATGATCTTTGAGAAAAAAACTAAAGTTAAATTTAATCTTGACCTTAAAATTAATAATAGTAATTTAAATAAAGAGGAAAAAGTTAAATTCTTAGGAATAACATTAGATTCAAAACTTACTTTTAGTCCAATGGTGGATGAATTAAAAGAGCGTTGTAATTCAAGGCTTAACTTAATAAAATATCTTTCAAATAAAAAATGGGGTCTAAAACCCAAAACATTAGGTAATCTTTACAAATCCTTAATAGGATCAATTTTGGATTATTCTTTTCCTTGTTTAAATTCATTCTCAGAAACTAACATCAAAAAAATACAAGTTATTCAAAATTCAGCAGTTCGATCTATTTTGAAGCTAAAATATGATACCCCCTCCAATATTATACACCAAGAGGCCTTCAATAAACTTAATCTCGAAACAATTTCAAATAGACTTTTTGAGTTGAGTGAGAGATATGTCAGGGCAGGATTGAGTCATTCTGTTCCACTGGTTGTCAGACTAGTGGAAGAATACAGAGAAGGTTTCGGATCAAGATATATCGAATATCCAACTCCATTGTGTAATTGCTACCTAGTAATTTCTTCTTTTTTTCCTGACTTATAATATATTAAAAAAAAAAAAAAAAAAAAAGATTTTTACCTAACTCACTACATTTCAAAAAAAAAAAAAAATAAATAAAAGCTGTAACACATGTAACAATCTATTCCAAATCATGTCTTCTGAAATTTCATTTATTTAGCTTATTTTACTTTTTTTTTAATTTTTATCTCATTTTATTAACTTTAATTTTATTTTTATTTTTTTTTTTTTTTTAATTTATTCTGAAGGAGCTCTAGCTCGGTACAGAAAACAAATAAACAAATAAATAAATAACTTACAATCAAAACGAGTGAATGACTTCCTGATGCGACCTAACATTTGATTTGCTTTGTTTGTAGCCTCTATCACTTGATTTTTCCATTTAAGATTTGTATTGAAAATAACTCCAAGATCTCTTTCGGTATCTGACGTTGCTAACTGCTTACCATTAATAAAATAAGGAAATTCTTTGTTTTTATGACCATAATGCATAACCACACATTTTGATGTGTTGAAGAGAAGTAGCCAATCTTGAGTCCACTTTAAAATTAAATCTAAATCTGATTGTAGTTTCGCGGCGCTTATTTCTAATACCGTTTGCGAGAAAATTTTAGTATCATCTGCATACAATTTCACAACATTCTCTATTCCTTTAGGTAGATCATTGATATACAAAACGAACAATAGTGGACCAATCACTGACCCTTGTGGTACACCCTGGAAAAAAATAAATAAGTTCAGATCTAAGAAATGTTCAAAACAGATACCATCATTACTCAAAGATGGTGTTGAGTTTAAGACAGATATAGATAAAGGAAAAATCTTTGGAAATATCTTGGCCTCAACTTTTAGTCCTCATCTAGATCTTGTTGAATCAGAGGATAGTTCTGAAATATCACAAACCATTACAGATTTCTTAAAAAATAAGGTACAAAATAACTTGGACGAGCCTATTACTCTTTTGGAAATAAGAAATGCTTTAAAAAAATTAAAAGAAGAAGCAGGCTCTGGATTAGATCAAATCCACAACCTAATGTTAAAAAATTTACCTAAAGAAACTTTAATTGAACTAAGTATTCTTTTTAACAGGAGTTTGGAACTAGGTCAAGTGCCAAAAGCTTGGAAAATAGCAAGTATAACCATGATCCCCAAGAAAACATCTCCCACCCAAGATCCTAATAACTATCGTCCAATTAGTATGACAAGTTGCCTTGGAAAGTTACTTGAACGCATCATCTTCACAAGAATATATAATTTTCTAGAGAACAATAGTCTACTTATTCAAGAACAATCAGGATTTAGAAAACATAGACGCACTGCAGATAATCTTTACTTTCTTATTCAAAAAGTTTCAGAGTCCTTTAATAGAAAGAAGAGGGTATGTTGTCTATATTTTGACATTTCTAAAGCTTTCGATAGAGTTTGGCATGATGGACTAATTTACAAGCTAATAAAAATAAATCTACCACCTTATCTTATCTACTGGATAAGATCATTTCTGCACTTAAGATCTTTTAAAGTAAATATAAATGGTTATCTAAGTGATCAATACCCTATTAAAGCAGGAGTTCCACAAGGGTCAGTAATTAGTCCGCTTCTTTTTAGCATTTTTATAAATGATATACCAAAAAGAAACAAAACAAACTGCCAATACTCTCTTCTTTTTGCAGATGATTTGGCTACCTTTTTTACTTTTAAAAAGATAGGAAATCTTGAAAAAGTGATTAATAAGTATCTAAAAGAAGTTGAAATATGGCTTTTCAAATGGAAAATGAAAATTTCTATTGAGAAATCATGTTATATGATCTTTGAGAAAAAAACTAAAGTTAAATTTAATCTTGACCTTAAAATTAATAATAGTAATTTAAATAAAGAGGAAAAAGTTAAATTCTTAGGAATAACATTAGATTCAAAACTTACTTTTAGTCCAATGGTGGATGAATTAAAAGAGCGTTGTAATTCAAGGCTTAACTTAATAAAATATCTTTCAAATAAAAAATGGGGTCTAAAACCCAAAACATTAGGTAATCTTTACAAATCCTTAATAGGATCAATTTTGGATTATTCTTTTCCTTGTTTAAATTCATTCTCAGAAACTAACATCAAAAAAATACAAGTTATTCAAAATTCAGCAGTTCGATCTATTTTGAAGCTAAAATATGATACCCCCTCCAATATTATACACCAAGAGGCCTTCAATAAACTTAATCTCGAAACAATTTCAAATAGACTTTTTGAGTTGAGTGAGAGATATGTCAGGGCAGGATTGAGTCATTCTGTTCCACTGGTTGTCAGACTAGTGGAAGAATACAGAGAAGGTTTCGGATCAAGATATATCGAATATCCAACTCCATTGTGTAATTGCTACCTAGTAATTTCTTCTTTTTTTCCTGACTTATAATATATTAAAAAAAAAAAAAAAAAAAAAAGATTTTTACCTAACTCACTACATTTCAAAAAAAAAAAAAAATAAATAAAAGCTGTAACACATGTAACAATCTATTCCAAATCATGTCTTCTGAAATTTCATTTATTTAGCTTATTTTACTTTTTTTTTAATTTTTATCTCATTTTATTAACTTTAATTTTATTTTTATTTTTTTTTTTTTTTTAATTTATTCTGAAGGAGCTCTAGCTCGGTACAGAAAACAAATAAACAAATAAATAAATAACTTACAATCAAAACGAGTGAATGACTTCCTGATGCGACCTAACATTTGATTTGCTTTGTTTGTAGCCTCTATCACTTGATTTTTCCATTTAAGATTTGTATTGAAAATAACTCCAAGATCTCTTTCGGTATCTGACGTTGCTAACTGCTTACCATTAATAAAATAAGGAAATTCTTTGTTTTTATGACCATAATGCATAACCACACATTTTGATGTGTTGAAGAGAAGTAGCCAATCTTGAGTCCACTTTAAAATTAAATCTAAATCTGATTGTAGTTTCGCGGCGCTTATTTCTAATACCGTTTGCGAGAAAATTTTAGTATCATCTGCATACAATTTCACAACATTCTCTATTCCTTTAGGTAGATCATTGATATACAAAACGAACAATAGTGGACCAATCACTGACCCTTGTGGTACACCGCTAAAAATCTCAACCCAATCCGACAAAATTTCACCTTGAATAACTCGTTGTCTTCTATTTTTTAAGAAAGCTTCAATCCATTTTAGTGTCAGACCATCAAAGCCATACGCTTTCAATTTAGCTATTAGTCGTCTGTGCGGAACAGTATCAAATGCTTTCGCAAAATCTAGCAGAATCACATCAACAGGAATACTTTTGTCTAGACTCATTGAGATGAAATCTAGTGTTTCCAGAAGATTAGATGTACATGACTTTTTCTTAACAAATCCATGCTGTTCTTTAGATATAATATTATTCTTATAAAGATAGTCTTCCATTTTGGTTCTTATTATGCTTTCCATAATTTTGCAAGGGATTGAAGTTAAAGACACAGGACGATAATTGCTTGCCGTTGATTTATCACCTTTTTTATACAATGGAGTAATATTTGCTGATCTGAATTGAATTGGAAGCTGACTATTCGATAATGATTCTCTGAAAATCAAAGTTAAAGGAACAGTAAAGGCTTCTGCACAGGTTTATGTAATCTTGAAGTCTAAAAAAATACAAAAAAATATTCTTTCTTTAATAATAATATTTTTCTTTTATATTTAATTTTTTTATCATCGCCAAATCTGGTGTAATTTTTGAAATAAATAAATAAATTAATTAATTAATTCAAATTGAAAAACGAAAATAAAAGTTTAAGGCAGTTTTAAACACAAAAATTAAGTTCAGCTTTTGAGAAAAAATAAAAATTTTAAATTTTGGACTTCAATGTAAACAAAAAACATACTTCTACGCTAAAAAAGTATTTTCATCTTTATAATGCTTCTTTAAAAATTTAAATTATTCTAAATATCATGGAATATTTAGATAACACTTTAATTTTGAAAGTAAAGATATTTAATATTAACTAAGATAAATAAAAGTTTATTTATTTGTCTAAATTTTTATTTTTTGTCGCATTTTACTGAAAAAAAAAATTTTCGTAAAATACTTAAATAAGATGAAAAAAAAGATAATTAAGCTTCACCTTTATAACCAAGAATTTTTCGAATCATGTTCATTGAATTATATGGCAAAGAAAATGTACTGCATTTTTAAATACTCTACAAGTTTACTTCGTGGCTTTTTAAAAGTTAAAAGGTTATTAAAATTTGATTTTATTTTATCGTGATATTGAATTTTATTTTATCATTATTTACTTTACGTAAATTTACAAAATTATCAAAATTTACTAATTTTCAAAATTAAAGGTTACATATATAACTCTTAAAAATTAAAGTAGGTTCTTTGCGAGCGTATTTTATTCATTTACATAACTTACCATATTAAATAACTTGGATTAATTATAAATTTAATTTCATTTTGTAATTTTAAGCTTACCATATTCTGTTTATTTTCAGAACCGATCTTTAATATACATTTCATGTAATATTTCAATTTTCAAACTTGATTTTTTTCATTTTATCAATTTTATTGGAATTTTAATTTAATGTAACTTCAATTTTTATTTTAATCTGAAGAAGCTATTGTTAAATATATAATAAAGTGGTATTGTGAAGTTTCATTAAAAACTTCCAATACTAATACGAAAAAATTTTATAGCTTATGTTCTGATGGTAAACCCCAACTTTTTTTTGTTAAAAAACTTGTTCTGTAAATAAAGCAAAGTGAAACAACTAATGCGGAAGCCTGCAAAATCTGTGCGAATTAATTACGTCTTATTTTTTAACACTTTTAAATCGCGTACATTTTTTTAGACTTCCGCAGTAGATGAAAAAAAGTTGTTTCGCTTTGTTTCATTGCAGAACAAGTTTTTGAGAATTTGAATAAAAAGTATAAAATTTTTTCGTTTTTGTACTGGAAGTTTTGTATGAAATTTCACAATACCTATTAAAGTCGAAAAAGTCTAAATAAATTTTTTCCATATTAATTACGTTATTTTTTTTCATCTAACATTTTTATTATCTAAATCTATTTTAACTTTATATGGAACAATTTTTTCTTAAGTATTTAAATTTAGGAGTTTTTAACAAAATCTCTAATCAAATAAAGGATAAAATTTTAATTTGAAACAATTAAATTTTTATCAGCAAAAATTCTAAAGCTTACTTTAAACTAAATAAAAAATTTATTTATTTATTATTTAACCAAGTTAAAAAAAAATTCATAAATTTAAAAGAAATTTTTTCATAATTTAAAAAAAAATTTGAATACATTAATTTATTAATTAAAAAATTTAACATTAATTTTAAATGATAAGAGAAAACAAAATAAACTTAAAAGGCATGAATTCATTAGTTATAAAAACACAGTTAGTTTTTTAGCCACCTTTTGTACTATCTTTTGAATCGAATTCAACATAAAAGATATTTTTCCCATTTATCTAGGAGGTTCTTAGCTCTTATAATGGTAGTTTTCTTCTTTTTTTGGCTTTTATTTTTGAGGCTTTCGGGTTTTTATTTGTCTATTTGTATGCACAAGTTTCTTCAGATAAAAATTATAACAAAAAATTTTAAGCCCAAATTAAATAAAATTAAAAGAAGTGAAATGTTTAGTTATTTATCTTAATAAAATATGATAAATTAGATAAAAATAGGAAAATAATTTTAGCTTATTTTTGATTTTCAAGTTTTTTTTTCTATAAATTATGAGATTTAAAGCTATTTTTTTTTATAAAAAACATAAAAACAAGATTTTTTACAGAAATTTACATTTTATAAATCATTCAGATATTTATTTACTGTAGTGCTGTGATAAACTGTTTTTACGAAATTTTACGTAATTTCATGTAATTTTTCGAAATTTTACGTAATTTTACGAAAATTTTAGTAAATATAAAAAGGAACAAAAAAAAACTGAAAAAATGGCGATTTTTAGGGATTTTTCTCTTCCTTTTAGAAAATGAAAATGAAAATTGAAAAAAAAAATTACTAAATTTTACGTAATTTTACGTAAAATTTTATTATAAAAAACGGAAAAATGGTAAATTTTAGTAAAAAAACGAGAAAAAAAAATCGTTAAATTTGTTGAATGCCTCTTGGAATGAAACAATAATTTTTTTAATTTAATTAATTAGGTAATTAGGATTAATTTTTAAAAAATTTAAGATAACAACAAGCCATTTACAAATCATCTAACAAACGATATCAAAAATAGGTTTAAAAACTATCTTGGTCATAAATTTTGTTTTTATGGAAAAAAATATCCGGATGATATTGTTGAAATTAAAAGTAATATTTAAATACATTATTAATTGTGAGAAATACTAAGGTTTCATTTTATTTGAAAGTTTGCTGAAGTATGTTCCGAAAAACTCAAAATTCAAAGAGTCATGGAAAGTGTATAGATAGTATCAAAACAGATAAAAATAAAAAATCGAAATAAACCGTTAACTTTTGTAAATATTTTTTCAAAAAAAATTAAACTAATTAAAATTTACTATTTTTCCCGATTTTTTTTCTCGTTTTTTTACTAAAATTTACCATTTTTCCGTTTTTTATAATAAAAATTTACGTAAAATTACGTGAAATTTAGTAATTTATTTTTTTTTCAATTTTCATTTTAATTTTCTAAAAGAAAGAGAAAAATTCCTAAAAATCGCCATTTTTTCATTTTTTTTGGCCCTTTTTTTATATACTAAAATTTATGAAAAATCACGCAAAATTTCGATAAATTACGTAAAATTTCGTAAAAACAGATTATCATAGCAGTACAGTATTCTTATTTTCTCAAGATTTCACTTCTCATTTATTTTTTTAATAAATAAACGCCTTATTATAAAGATTAGTATAAACATAGTGTTTTTTTTTATTAATCGTTATTAATTTTTAAAGAAAATAAGCGGAAATAATTTATTCTTAAAATATAAAATATTATACTAACTGGTCTTTAATCATTCTTCACCAAGCATTCTTAACCAAGTACAAAAGAAAATTAAATTTTTAAAATTAGTTCATTGTTTGAACTAGGCATATAAACGTTGAAATCAAGATTTTTTAGTTTTCGGATTATTTTCTGGCAATTCTTTAAGTTGCACTCATGTTCTTTTGCCTATATGCATTTTCAGAACTTTTCTTTTTTAGATTTTTCGAATTTAGTTCTGAATTTTTTCTACCTAATTTTTCAATTCATTCTCTTGTACAATTCTTGGCATTTATATGGCTTAAGACTCACGGCATCCGGATTTAACTTAGTTTTGGTCAG
This sequence comes from Brachionus asplanchnoidis, assembly GCA_025491095.1. Taxonomy (NCBI): domain Eukaryota; kingdom Metazoa; phylum Rotifera; class Eurotatoria; order Ploima; family Brachionidae; genus Brachionus; species Brachionus asplanchnoidis. Next base: position 1,010,189 of record JAILYF010000039.1, on the reverse strand, counting down.
TAAAATGCGTGCTTTTATAACGTCCAATTGAGCTAGTTGATATGTGTCCAACAAATTCCCAATATCATAATTTTGAAATCATTTAAAGAGCGTTTGTTAAGCTTTTTAATCAATTAAAGGTTACGAGATATCGTCAACTATGGTGTCTGTAGAACTTTTCATAATTCTAGTTAGTTTGGGTTTTCCAATAAAATTAAAAACAAAGCTCAAAGCTCACAGTTCTTTCAGACTATTTTAAGATAGCTAGCTATCACCACAGATTTATACACATATACTCAATGAATTTTGTACTTTTATTAATTTGATTGCATTGTAACTTTCTCACAGACATGTTTTTTGGTATACTGCTGTTAATATAAGGTCTTTTTTTCAATAAAAGTAAATTAAGGTATTCTTTCTTTAAGTTCTTTTTTTCAGGTCTTCTTTTTATTTTCAACAGTAACAAAATTTTGGAATTTTCATAAGAAATTTCCATTTTATAAAAATTCTAGGATTAAAGAAATAAAGAGTTATCATTTAGAAGGAATTTAGTGATCAACTTACACATAAAATGACTACAAGATTTAGCAATGCTTCAGAGCTTTAATTAATTTCAAACAAAATAATACAAATAGTTAGAAAAATTTAAAAGCACACCTGGGAGTAAATTGAATGGTCATGAAGTGGTTATTTTTCAATTGAATAAAACGGAATTCATTTTCATACATAATATTTGGATTTAATTGAAAAATCTAAAAGAGCGATTATTCTTTCATATCGTAAATTAAAAAAAATTTTTACCATATATAAATTTTATTTACCATAAATATAATAAAAGGAGCAAAAATTCCCAAAAATTTTATTGTTTACACTTATTTCTATAATAGATATATTTCTTTTAAATCTACTTTATTCCATAGATTTTAAATTTATTTTCATTTTCAATTTCTTTACTGTTAGATTAATAGATTCTAATTAGCTGGTTATCATAACATACTATTTTGTTAACATACAATTTAAATTCAATGATAGCGCTGGATCAAATGTAAAATTCAAAAATATAATTTTTATTTTCCACAAAATTCTCAAGCTATAATGCCACATTAAACTTTAAAAAACTTAATTTTAATGTTAACTCAAGGCTTAAAACGAATATTTAGAGCGTGTGTTGCAAGTTAAGAATGTTTTAACAAAGGCGGGTTATTTGTTGCATGCACCAAAATATTGGTTTCTAAAAGAGCTCAAATCTGAAAATTGCCTTTTTTGGCTTCCAAGTTAAGTTTTGATGCCTTCTTTTGACTTCTCAAAAAAAGATTGACCCAGATTCTTTAACCTCCTCAAAAAATATACAAACTGATAAATTTTAAACAGTTCAAGAATTATTAAATTTTGTAGCTAAAGGTTTTAGCTTTCAAAAAAACTCAGCTTTTACAACGAATTTCCCAATTGCTAGTTGAGCCTGGAATGATACACAAATATTTTCGATAATTAACTTTCAGACTCTGGCACGAACTGATATGAAATTCAATAATCTTTATCTTGTGAAATTATAAAAAAATTAAATAATAAAAATAAAATTATCTAATAAAATATTTTGAAGCAAAAAATAAATGTCAATAAAATTAAAGTAAGCTAAGAGACCTGAAGAAGACTAGGGAAAAGACTTAACGAGTGAGTGACCGAAACAAGAAAGGCATTCTAAAAATTAAATTGAACCTGGCTATATTCTTAAAATTTAAAAAATTATTAATAATTTTCTTAAATATATATTATTTTAAATCTAAAAATTTGATTTTTTTCACTTAAAAATCATTAATTTAATTTAGCTTTATAATCAAATTTTGGAAAAACTTAATGTGTGGAAATGTATTAAATTTTTATTTGTTTAATTAAATTTGTGGTATTTTTTACTTAATCTGTCATTTAGTTTACTATGGTAAAATAAATCAAGATTTTTAACTCTATCATTTCATATTTTTGCTTTCTTGTAATATTTCTAAATATCAATTCAATTGGGTTTGTTTATCTTATTTGATGAAACTCAAACAATAAAATTGCGTTAGAAAATTTTCATAGGATTTCAAAAAAAATAAGATTTAAAATTGAAAAATAATATTAAATAAAACATTTCATCACTAAAGAGTTTTAACCAAAATCTTTTTAAAATCACTTGTCAAGTAAGACTGTTTTTTCATTTAATACTATCTTCTAAGTTAAAAAGTGTCAGATCAAAAATTTAATATTGGAATTATATGTTTTTAAGATTACTGTTTATAAATCCGGTCGAAAGATTAATATTTTTGTATAATAATGATATCAGCTTTAAATTACTATTGATTTTAAATTTAATGATTTAATAACATTGTTTTATTACTGAATTATTTTTTCAAGAAAAAATTCTCATTACAATGAATATCTAAGAAGCAAGTGAATTAAACTTATTTAATTATTTATTGAAGTTTTATATTTCAATTTGTCTGAAGATTTATGGAGTGATTAAGGTTTAACAGGAATAAAGACAATTTTGATAAATTAGAATACATTCTTACTAGTTCTTGAGATAAAATTTAAAATTGAAAATTTTATCATTTCTACCAAATATAGCAATAATTATAAATTGAAAAATTTCGGGTTTTGAAAATCTAGGAAAAAAATCAATTGTGATCAATATGATAGAATAGTTGGATCAACATAAAAGAATGAATTCGATTTAATTAATTGATATTCGAAAATATTCATGACTCAGTACCACTAAGAGCATCAATGTTCCATTATGTTGCTAGATCAGATACTGGAGAAACTTAAGATTTTATTATTTCAAAATAGATTTGAAACAGAAATCGATAGGCAATTTCATAATTGGTTTTTAGCTTAAGTGGCTTCGAATTTTATTTGAAAACTCATTGCAAATTCACGACTTATTAAATTTTTTTCTGACTCAAACAATTAGAATTCATGTTTAAACAATTATTAAGTTAGTAACACAGTTTAAACAAGAAAATTGTTCAAATCATTATGAAACAATATAAATCTTAATTTCAATATTTTTTTATTTTAAAGTTGGTAAATAAAATTTTACATCAGTCAAGTCATTAATCTGCGTGCAATCAGTTGATGTCTAAAAAAATAATTTTTTTTTATCAATTTTATTTAAAGGCAAAATAAAAAAACTAAATAAATGAATAGTACCTTGAATCATAGATTGAAGTCCGACATTTTAACTTCGAGTCTTCTTACCTTCGTCAGACTATCAATCTTCAGATTTATTTAAATTAAAGTTCTTAAACTTCCCTACAATTCTTGGAAAAAAATATTCTTTTTAATTTATGTTATCTGAGTTTTAATATCAAAAATATTCCAAATTAGAATGTCTGATACTACGGTTAATGATTTGGGGCACTTTTAATGAATTGTATAATTTTATATTGAAAACATTAAAGATTACATGACAAAGAAAAATTTTTAAAAGCTAAAATAGCTGATTTATTCTGTTATTTAGGCAGTAATTAGTGTTTCGTGTCCTTAAAAATTTCCTGACTCATAAAACTCATGCAAAAATATGTCTTATCTTTTAATCAATGAGCTTTAAATTTAAATCGTCTATTGATTGAATCAAGATTAGATTTTAAAAAGAGGTCGGGATATTTCAAATTAACAAAAAAAACTTATTGGGCTTCTTATATTTTTGGGTACTTATAACATAATTAATTAATTAATAATCAAAGGACAATTACTTGATGATATTTTATTAAGAGAAACTAATTTAAGTTTATTCAAATAAACAGATTGATTATATTACAAAAATAATAGAAAAAATTTTGATAAGATCATATTTTTTCTTAAATTCAATATTCGCATAATTAACTAAATTAAAACTTATTCTATTTGAAATTTAATATGGAAAAAAATTATTTTGAGTGATTCATTAGTCAAGTCAATCTCTATGAGACAAGAAATTAATTTAATTTTAAATTAGTATTTTTTGATATCTGATCAAAAATCTTGGTGATTATAAATAAATATTAAATATATTTTTTAGTTTAAGCTAAATTTAGAGTTTCAAAAAAGTCTGTTTCTTTATTAAATTGTTCCAGAGAAAGAACTAATTTTTGTAACTTATATCACGACTAATTAGTTGGAATTTTTCAGATTTAATTTATCACAATTTTAATTTAGATACGTTTTATTATAGAAAAAAAATAATTTTTTTATGGTCTTAGATTTGATACCAGATTTTAAATAAAGCTTCGATAAATTTCTCTTTTGACAGAAATTAGGCAAATAACATTCGATTTCATGAGATAATTTTGGCTAGAAATTCTAAAATGGCAATGGCTTCGGAAAAAATATTTAAAAAAAACTTTACTTGAGTAAAATAATCGATTCAATTTTTTAGTAAATATAAGAGTAATTAAAAATAAGAATTCAGCAAAGAGATGGGGAAAATTGTCTAATTAAATACTATTTAATTTTGATTGACATTTATCTATTAATTTTTCTAATTTCCCTTTTTTTCATTTAAATAGATAATATTTTCAACAAATTGAAATAAAATTTCATTTTAATTAAGCTTCAAGAAATACTGTAATTCAAGAGCTCTCGTTATTAATGAGTCTTATTATTAACAGTTTAATTTAATAGCTGAACCACCTTGTTAGAAATAATTGTTCGCTTTTTAATTAAAACATTTAATTCCCAAGGCATTTTGATTTGAAGAATACTACATTTAATTTTCAATTTAGAGAAAAAAAAATTATTTTTTCCTAATGAATATCAGGATCACATTTGCTAATTGCGCCTTAAAAGTTGTTGTGATGGGAATAGAGAGCGAATAAAGAGCTATATCTATGGTGAACGTAGCATCTAATTCTAATTAATAGAATTAATCAAAATTATTTTCAACACACAATTGTAATGGTTAAATTCATCAAGGAAAGAATAAATAATGTATTAATTAAAAAAAAAATTTTCTCAAAATTCGTGAACATGAACAAAAAAAATTATCCTAATCGAAAATTTTGTATCCAAAATAAATCTAAAATAATTTCCTCTAATCTTTTTATTTATGTCACAAGCAGCTTAAATACCTTTTTAATATATAATTTTATTTTCTCTTTGCTTATTATTGATTCCACGGCTCAAGCTATCAACAATACCAGCATTCAAAGTTTTAATAAAGACATCTTTAAATCCTTTTTATCCAAATCTTCTTATCAAGCTAATACATTTGACAAAATAAATTTCGGAGCTAAAAAAATCGAAGAAAAAGATTCCACTTTGAATTCAACAAATAAAACACTGAATCTAAACGAACTGCTTTTTCTGCTAAAGTCAAATCCATCACACGCCAATCTTGTAAACGAATTCAGATCAGCCAGCCAAGTCAACAAGGAAGTTTACGAAGATCCAGCTATTGCTCAACACCCATTCGATCTTGGCTTCCTAAAATCAAAACTAAACTCAGACTACTACCTTGATTTAGAGTCAATTTCAAGTGACGCTGAATTAAACGAAATCTACCAATTTTTGCTCAAATTGAACAAAAACAATTCGGACATAACCGACAGAACCATAGAAGAAGTGAAAAAATTTGCCAGCAAAAACCCCAAATTTGTGAACATATTTTTAAAAAATGAAAAAATGAGTCACATCAAGTCAGAGTGGCTTAACTGGAGTCGAGACACTCGCCGAACGTTTGACATGATAATGGTCTTTTTAACTTGTATTATTTGCATGTGTGGTCTAGTTGGCAACATTTTGTCCCTAAAGGTGTTTTGTAGCACAAAATTGCCGCGAACTTCATCGCGCATCTATCTGATCGCATTGGCAGTGTCTGACGGCATTTTTTTGGTCACTCATTTTCTGGACAAAACCTGCAAGGAAATAGTCGATTTGTGGAAAATTGACTTTCCCATAAACATCACCGACCAGAAGCAAACAATGTGCCGCTCATTTGCTTTGCTGCGCAATGTGTGCCGAGCAATTTCACCATGGTTGATTGTTGCATTTACTTTTGAGCGCTTCTTGGTTGTCATTTATCCTCACCATTCTAGCCTTATATCAAAGCCTGTGTTGGCAAAAAGGTTCATTTGTGTCATCATACTGCTGTCTATTTTGGTGTCTTTGTATGCACCCATACTCACTGGTGTTACTCTCACCCCCAAGAGGAGACTGAAAAACCAAAATGCAATTGAACGATACACAAAGTCCCCCGCCTATTTGAACTATTTGAAGCAGGAATTCTTCAAGTCTTCATGTGACATTTTGACAGACTTTCGAAAGATCTATCTTTATTTGACCATATTTTATACATTTGTGGTTATCATAATGCCATTGGCAATTGTGAGTATACTTAATACAATTATAATCTGGCGCATGTACAAGTCGACGGATCAATGGATCCGGGCTAAACTTGAACTGCACGAACAAGAACTGTCCTATAAGGACATTCGGGACAAAAAAGTACAAGTGGAAAATTTCAAAATTACCCTCACTTTGATCATCATATCAGCCTCGTTCATATTTCTCACTCTGCCCTATGTTATCAACTATTATATTCTAAATTTTTATTTTATTCGCTATGGCGATCAACTTCAATTGTTAATGTTGATTCAAAAAGTAACTGAGTTGATGTACATTTTAAATCATTCTATAAACTTTTTCCTCTATATTGTGACTCGAAATTCTTTTCGACGAGTTCTCAAAGAAAAGTTATACTGCAGTTGTTTTAATATAAAGAGTTATGTGGCTGTAAATCATGTAAGACATAGGCAGACGGCGAACACTAACCTAATGCCAATGCCCAATGAGCCAAGACCTATGTCGTCCAAAAAAGCCAATCTCAACGCCGTTTGCGGGGAAACCAAAGCTGATTCGAACAAGATTAAGGTAGACAAAAATGTTATTGATCCGCAAACTTATGAGAACTATTGGAACGATTTTAGTGAGAGTTCATTGAAAAAATCATCTTTTAAATGCAAAGATGGTTCACAGAAACCTTCAAAATTTTTTTTGTTAAAAGCCAAAACATCTAACAATAAATAATTATTTTGTATATAAAATTGTTTATTAAATAAAGTCTTTATATATTTTTTTTTAATTTACAAAAAAATTTATTTTTTCCTCTAAATTTTTTCAAAACATTAGAGCTGTAGTAGCAGCAATGTTATGAAATGTTATGTTTTGTAATGCATGTCAAGCAATTTTTTGAGCGAAATTAAAACATTTTGAGTTAAAAGTGAATGACAAGATTTTTTACTAAATCATTCCTGAATTTGTTCTTCTATTAAAAATGACATTTTCCTTGTTTTTTTGCATTTTTGATTCTTTAGACTGACCCCTCAATTAAGAGTAATTTTAAATTTTCTAATTTAAAATTTACATCCTGTCTTGATTTCATTTTAAAGTGCTATTAAAATCTTTTTGAAATTCGAAACGAATTAATTATATTATTTTTTTAAAGTTTTTTTATTTAATTGAACAAAATTTATTTTTGACAAATTTTTAATTTTTAAAATCAACTTGTATTCCATTATCAATTAAAGAGATAAAATCAAGGATTTCTAATAAATTAGCAAGGCGTGATTGTTTTTTGACAATTCCATGTTTCGGCTCCGCAATCAAACATTTTTGATTTGACTGGAAGACAAATTTTTTTATCTGGAAAAAATTTTCTTAATTTTTTCATTGAAGTGATCAAAAATAAATAATTTCAAGTTTTAGGTCATCATTGCCACAAATTAATAACAATTTTCAAATTCTGAATTAATAAGGCTGCCCAAATTATTATTATTTTTTCATATTTATATTGTTTATATTTATTCTAACTTAGTTCAAGGCCCATGGACAAATTTAAATATGATTTATATATAAAAACAAGAAAAATAAAATAAACCCTAGTCAATAATAAATATTAGAATTTATTTTAAAATTATTTTTTAGGCATTTTAGCCTTAATTATTTGATGATTGGAAAAAAAAACTGATTTTAGGTAAAAGCTTGGAGCTCTAGAGTTAGGCCTTAAAAAAAATTTCAGCTAACAGTTAAAGCCTAGAGTTGAATGATCTAAGTTAAAATTGTTATATTTAAAAAAAAGAACCCCAAGGTTATGTTAAAATATGTTAAAAATAATTCTCAAATATTCAATATTTATCATCCAAGTCCCAACGTGCTATTATATTAAATTTTATAATCTCAAGAGATTTGAAATTAGTAAAATTAACACATCAATGGATTTATTTACCCTTGGATTTATTTTTACATGAATTTAATATTTCAGTTTTTAGAAAATTTTAATTTTCTTTCTAAGTAATTTAGCAGATTTGAAGCTTAATTTTATTCTTAAATTACTTATTGTTTCGCTTAAATTCTTAGAAATGCGGTACCAAAAATTAATTTTTCATATGATTGATTACATTTTTCGGTTTTTTTATTTAACAATGGTTGATGATTGCGTTTTTATGTCAAAAGTTTTTTGAGTTTATTTTGCAAATTGGTTTAGTGTAAGAAAAAAATTTAAAATATTTTGAAATTAAAAATAAAAATATTTACTAAAGCTTTGCAAATAAGATAAATAGGAATCTCTTCCCAAATATTTTATTCCTATTTTTATGGACAGAAATAAATTAAGAAGCAAATAATAAACAATGATAAAATAATTTTAACTAATAGCTTTTTATTTTTTTTTGAGTTTGAATAAAAAATGATTGAATTCTAAAATATCAAAAAATTTTATCAAATGACTTTGAGCAAGAAATTTTTAGCGAATGCGATGGCAATGAGGATGAAATTTACTAATAGGATAATGCCATTACTGGACCCACCAATTCCCAAAAGCGAAAAATAGAATAATCACATGAACACATTTTTGAAAAATCTTAAACTAATCCATAATTGACCACAAACAGGACTTAATTAACAAGCAGGAATTAAGTTTATTATAAATCCAAGCATAGTAAATTCCAACAAAAATACACATTTTTTATATTAAAATTTGATCAAAATTTAGATAATTGAGCTAGATCTGAAATTTTTGCATTAATCAAAATTATTTTTTTTTAATTTAAGAATTTTAAACATTTTATTTGTAAAAATAAAATCATTAAGTAAAATTAGTGATAAAATTAGAAATTATAATTAAAAAATTAACACGCCAAAATTAAAATTCTTTATTTTCTTTCTAATAATTTAGAGGGTTTATTCTTTTCTTCCTCAATTTTATAGTTAATAATAGATATCAGTTGTTAATTTTATAGAAGAAATATATCGCTAATTAAAAAAATTTTTAATTTTAGCAGAATTGAAAAACTAAAATTGACTTCAACTTCATTAGATTCTATTGATCAAATGACAAAGAAACTAAAAATTGATTTTAGAAACAAATTTTCAATTTTTTAGGTTATTTATCTTTGTTTTGAATTAATCATCTGTCGTTATTTCATGAGAAGCTACTTATCAAAATCTTCACTACAAATTTATAATTTAATTTAATTGAATTTATTAACCAAGAGTGTTTGTTATACTAATTTTAATTTAATTTTTTTGAATAAAAATTATAATTGAGTAAATTTTTGAGTATTTTTTATTTAAATTAAAAAAATGAAACTTAAAGAACTCGAATCACATTTGCAAGAAGTAGAAACTTTTCCAGATCCAAAACTTCACTTGGAACAATATATAACGACACCTCATTTGGCTAGTCAAATCGCTTTTAATATTGACAAAATTTATAATGATATATCGGGTAAGAAAATGTGCGAGTTTGGAATTGGAACCGGTATGTTGACCATAGCTTGTTCGTTTTTTGAGCCAGTTTATTCACTTGGAATAGACATAGATTCAGATGCACTAGCGATATGCCAAAAAAATTTAAACTTTTTTGAATTTGAAAACCCAATTGATCTCCTTCAGGCAGATGTTAAAAAGCTTTTAATCAAAAAAGAAGGATACGAAAAATTTGTAAATTTTTTTGACACATGTGTTATGAATCCGCCATTCGGTACTAAAAATCAAAAATTGGACACAAACGAAAAACAGCATGGCATTGACATTCAGTTTTTGATGATAGCATCTGAGTTTTGTTCCGGATCAATTTATTCGCTGCATAAAAGTGTGACCAGAGATTACCTGAAAAATAAGGCAAAACAGTGGAACATGAAAATGGAAGTTGTTTCCGAGCTTAAATACAATATACCTAAAGTTGAAAATAGAAATAAAAAATTATTGAAGGAATCCAAAGATAAAGACATTGCTGTCGATTTTGTACGATTCAATCATTTTGTTTAATAAAAAATTAATTTGATATTTTTGTTTCTCTGGAAAGATTATAAAAAGACCAAAAAGAAGGAGAATTTTTTTTGGCAATTTTATCTTCGTTTGTAAAATAATCAAAATTCATATGATAGAAATTTTTTGAATATTAAATTTTCTCTGAAGTTGTTAATCAATAAAGTGAAAACATAAAATGAAAACAGATTTATTAAAGTTTAAGTTATTGTCATTCCACAGTCTTCAATAAAAAAGAAATTAAAAATTCTAATTTTTTTTAATCTCCAGGAAGAATTAACATGATTTAATGTTGCAACATCTCTTTATACATATTTTAATTATTTTAAAGGAATTAAATCTTCAAATTATCGTCGCGCACACTTAAATTTGATATTTATATTCTTAAAAAAATATCGAGTGGAAAAATTTAAAAAATTTTTAGAATAAAAATGTTAGAAAAAACCAGTTAAAATTAAAAAATAATCAAAAATTTTAATAGAACTTAATTTATTCAATACATTTCGAAAATATTTTTAAAGACTATACAATAGCAACAAGCTTAAAACAAAAAAGAAAAACATGGAAATTTTTTTATTCAAAATAAAAATACTAAACATAAACAATTACTCTTTAAAAATCTTTTCTTTAATTAAATTCAAATCGTTTGACGTATTTTTCAATTGATCATTTAACTCAGTTATTTTATTATTCACATCATTGGCAAAATAACTAAATTGTTTCAACACTTCGTTTAACTGATTTTCAATAGATGCCAATTTTTTATGAATTTCTTTACTATCTTCAAAATAAAAAGTGCTACTACATTCAGGTACATCTGGTTCATCCAAATCCTCGACTTCAACATACGGCTTTTTGACTGGTTTGCTTAATTTTCTTTTTTTTAAAGATCGGGAACTGTCCGAGTTTTCCCATTCATTAGCACTTAGCTCATTTTCTTCCTCTCCAGCTAAACTTTCATCTTCCTTCAATTCCTCAATGGCAGACGAGTTTAATTCATCTTCAAAAGTCTCTCCACTACTCGGAAAAATTAAATTTTTCAAATCCTTGTTAAATTCGAGCAACTTGTGTACACCTTCTTCATTTAAAATATATTCATTACGAACAGAGTCGATTAAATTACGTCGTTCATTTATGTTTTTAACGAAATGGGTTTTGGTCAGATGATCTGTCATATTAACAACAAGAGCCTTACACTGAGGACATGGCAAGTGAAGTTTTCTTTTGTTCATTAATTTGAGTAAAAAGTTAAAATCAAAATTTAATTTTTTATATGCCTGTAAGTTGACGCTCGAAGTGCGAGCCGTGGCTTGATTAGTTTCTTTGGGTGATGTACTTGCTTCAATTCTCTGAATGCTTACCATTGATCTTGTAGCTCGTTGATTGTTCGGCTGATCCATTCAAAATTAGAATTTAAGTAGAAATTTTATTTCAAAATTAAAGGTTTTTGATTGAAATTTTTCTTTGTAGAAATAATACATATCTCTCTTTCGAATGTCTACGCAACGCGTATTTATTAATTTTATTTCATGAAATTTTAAAATTTTTTTTTAATTTTTGCTCCTTAAATTGTCTTATGCATAATTTTCAAAAATGTTGTTTTCAAGTCGAGGACATCTTTGACCAAAAAATCTTTTAAATTTTTTATGCCTTAAATAACTCTAAATGAAATAAATCGCATGCTATTTTCTCATTTATAAAAAATAAATTTTTATTTGCACAACAAAACAAATTTAAATCGATTGAAATAGCAAGAAAATTTAAAAAAACAATGAGTCTCAAATTCTAATTAAAAATTTTCATCCAAGGTCACTGAAATCCAAGACATACTTTCATGGCTGATTGAATGCAACCTTTGGTTGAAATGGTCATTTTTTTAAATCAAGCTCAACTTTTTTTTAGATCAAAAATCAACACTTTCCAATCAAAATATCAGACTACTTATCACCATAGATTTTATAAATGAAGTTAAATCTAAATTTTTTCATTTTTGTTAAATTTGTGTCAAAAAAACATTTTAATTTTTCGATTAGTTTAAAAGGCTTTTGCTACAATGTTAATTTTGTGCAGCGGTTAACTTTTAATTTTAAAAGTATTTTAAAAGTTTATTTTATTTAGTTATTCGGTTGCACTTTTCTCAATTAGTTAAACTAGTCGAGATTTGTCATCAAGTCTATACTTGGTCTCTTCTAGATTTTAGAAAAATTCGAATGGATTCGAAAACTTATCTATCTAAAAAAAAAAGAATATTTCCAGTGGTCTTTTCTCAAAAGGATTTAATAGTAATCAAAAAAGTCTATTTATTTATTTATTACTATTTTATTTTTGTTTGATATAAAAAAATTTGATCAAACACACATAGATATAAAGGTCTTAAGTCGGTATATATTAATCCTTGAAATTAATTAATATTAATACTTGACTACAAATCGACCCTATGTGGCAAAATTGGTTAAGAAAAAGCCTTGACGAAGCCCGTGTATTCAGAATGTCAAACTGTGCTAATATTTTGGTTTCCAGGTTATGTCATAGAAAAACAAGGACCCCAATTTTGGAAGAAAATTTAACAAATTAGCAAAAAAGCTAACAACACTAAAGGCTTTTTAATCAAAATTACTTAAGAATCATAATATTTAAATGCACGTTCAAAAACTAAGATACCGGTTTTTAAACTTAAAGAAAAGCATGTTTGGCTTTTGTTTTTGTGTAAGTTAATAATTTTAAATGCATATATTTAAGCTAGAATATATTCTTCAACAAATGGTATAAATTTTAAAGTTTTTGTTTTTGTGTTTGATGTTTGAGCAATAATCAAAAATTTTACCAAAGGGTCCATCTTTCTTCGAATCTTATTTTTACTTAAAAGCTATTTTGGGCTTTATTAGTCTAAGTTGTTCAAGCCAGAATTGGGTGAATATCAAACTAATTAGAACTTTTTAATAAAAGAGTTTTCAAAATATTCAAAAAACTTTTCTTTTTTTTCAAGATGGTAGGCTCTTGAAAATATGCTCTCATTTACGAATTAATTAAAACCATAGAGGCTATTTTGATAAAAAAAATTATAACCATTTATCATTTATCTAAACGGTACCGGGACCGATTCGACTATAAAAATCTTGCTTTTATCAAACTTGATTTGTGATGAATAGCATGCAAAAGACTTGCTGGGAATGATAGAATTGTTTATTTATTTTCGAGATTTCGGAGCATATTTATGAATTTTAGATAGAAAGCTGGAATATTTTAGCAAAATTAATCCAAAGCAAGGGAGGCAAGTGATTTTATTAGTTTCAAAAGATTGAACTTTCTAATGAATATGGTCTATCGATTTATTTAGAAAAACATGCAGTGATTAAGCCCGAACAAAAAGATATAAAAAATAATAAGATTTTAATTAACAAAACTCAAAAATCATTGTTGGTTTAAGGGCTTATTTTGGCTTCTCTGTCCTGACCAAACTTTTTTCTCAACCATTTAATTTTATTAAAGTCGAGTGTTAATATTTGCCAATTAGTGGGCCTAAATCAACCGAGAGTTCAAATGCAAATTTATGCATTGGAACACAAATTTGATTTTTATCTCTTCTTGAATATGGAATAGAATTTAAGATAAAAAAGAAAAGTTTCAGTATATCTTAAATTTGATATCTAGCCCGCTTAATCCAACAAAACAAAAGCTGGCTTAAAAAATAATTTCTCAGTCCGATAAAACAAAATGAAATTAAGCCTTCGTATTTGTCCAAACAAAAATCATCAAACTAGATTTTAGTTTTTAAATTATTTGACAAAAAAAAGTACGCAGGTTTATTTTCACTTTGAGTTATTTGAACAGGTCGTGTTTGCTCTATACTCGAGTCAATTGAATTTCCTTTTCGAAATAAATTACAGTCTTAACTAGGTTAATAGTGTGAGGAACTCGGACAATAAAAGATTTTAGTTTTTTTTTTAATTTAAATTATTAGAAATAAAAAAATCTGAGTTTTAAAAGAGATGTGCTTCGACTTGGTCGCCTGACAAGAGTCAGTGATGATTAAAGATTTTTTTCTCTTTGAATAAAATACATTCATGGTTTTTAAAAATTGAAATTTCAAACTTTAAATTTAGCTTAAAATTGCACTTCTAACTTCAATTTAATTCTTGTAATTAAACCAGAACTTTAAAAAAGTAGCTAAGCGTGTTCACACAAAATCTATTTTCAAATTTAGAACTGAACAAAAAAAAACAACTAAAATCATGGCTGATTGCGAACTTGCTGCCAAATTAGAGAAACAAATGGCCAGAAATGAAGGTGACGAAAACATTCAGCCGTGTATGAAAGTCTTCAATCCCTATACGGAATTCAAGGAATTTTCGCGCAAAGACATCCAATCTCTGGAAAAAACATTCAAAAAGTAATTAATTCAAACTAATTTGATCAAAATTAACAACTTGAATCAAAGGTATGATTTTAATAATGACAAAAAATTGGATCTGGAAGAATTGAAATTTATGATGGAAAAACTGCAGGTTCCCCAGACCCATTTAGGCCTAAAAGATATGATAAAACAAGTTGATGAGGACAAAGATAACAAAATTAACTTTAAAGAAGTATTTATTGTTTATTTGTTTATATTTATTTTATTTTTTATCAAGTTTTTGATGATATTCCGTAAAGCCAAAAATGGAGAACTTACTAAAGACTCAGGTTTACAACAATTGTATGACCAAGTGATGGAAATAGACGTGACAGAAACTGGAGTCAAAGGGGCCAAGTCGTTTTTTGAGGCTCAAGCTCTGAAGCAATCGTTTTCGAATAATTTCGAAAGAGAAATTCGTGAAGAGCAAGAGGAAAGGCGCCGAATGGAAGAGATGAAAAAGAAAAAAAGGGACGAATTCATGGCAAAAAAATCCATTTTTTCCAATTAATTTAGCAGGACAAATTGTACAAGCTTTTTTCATTTTATATTCTTCCTAATGAATGTTTGTGTGTGAGTGTGTAAATAGATTAATAATTAGCCTAATAGAATCACATTTAATCAATATTGTGTTTTATTTTTCAAAAGGTTTTCATTTTTAAATTTTCAGCTTCTTACTAAAATTAAAATTTTCTAAATTAATGAAATTAAAATATTGTGTTTTTAAAATTTTTCTTCATCAGAATTTCAAATTGAAAAGTTTTCTTTTTTACAAAAAAAATTTTTGTAAATAAAATTAAAAAAAAAAATCATTATCTTTTTTGTTGTGATTAAAATTTGTGTTCTTTTAAAGATCAAATTATGGCTTAACTTATTATTCAAATCAAAAGGCTTGAGAGAAATCTTTATTTTCCATTAAGAAAACAAAATATTTGCCCTAGATTATATTTCAAGTTAATTATTTTGCCTAAAAAAATTTAATTATATCGATTTGATAAATTTTATAAATTATGATTGAATTTATTCTAGAAAAACTAGTTCAATATGAATTAAAAATCAATGCTGAAATTAGAATTGAACAGAATGTCTCAGTTGGATATTTTATTAAGTCTAATTCAAATACTCATTAATTAAAAAACAAAACAGAAAATTTAAATCAAATCTTTGTTTTAAAATTAAAAAAAAACTTTTTTAAATCAATAAAAATATGTGTTAAGAAAAAATAAATTTTAAATTTTAGAAATTTTTATTTTATCTTTAAATATTTTTAATTGACAACTTTTGAAAAAAAATGGTTAGTATAAATAGTTATTATATAATTTAATCAAACAAGGGTTTTAGAAAATATTAAATTTTTGTGTATTATTTGACAAATAGTTTTCTATAAAAAAAAATTTATCTAAACGTACATAATCCGAATTTAATTTATATTTGTTGTTTTTAATAAAATTTAAATAAAATTAACCATTAAAATTTAAATTTTTCAAATAATATCAATATTAGAATGTTCATGAACTAAATTTGATATTTAGATTTGTATTAGCTTAAAAAAAAACCATATAAAAATATATCACAATATTTGAATAGTAAATATACTTTTAACTAGCAAGCTTATGTTTTAATAATTTTGATATCAAATTTTTTTTAATAACCTTGGTTTATATTTTTTCAAAGGTTTTACAAAAAATCACCTTTTGAAATAAATATATATATCTAAAAAAATAAAACTTATAATTAGTTTACTAATTTTTTCGACCCAAAATTGATTTATTACAAAAAATTGATAATTTCAAAATTTAAACCCTTTATTCTCATTCTATATTTATTCAAAATCATATTTTTATTCTCTTTCGGTATTAATCTCTTAAAGACTACTTCAATGAAATTTTGATTAAGAAAGTTTATATTACGTATCTAGTTTTTATAAAGTTTCGATCTGATACTAAAATACGGACCATGAATCAAAAAAAACTCATTATTTAAACTATTTAACTTTATTTTTTAACTTTTTAACTTTCTATTTAATTTTTTTCCAAAATTTCGACCGGTGTGATCAATAAAAATATTTTTATTTATAGTTTTTAAATAATTTTGATCATTAATTTGGTGATCAGACATGTAACCCAAACCACTCTTAATAAAATGATCACATTTGAGCAATATTCTACTTTATAAAGTCTCCATGAATCCCTTAATCTTTTATTTGTAAATCCATGACATTAGATCAATTTGAATTAAAATAATTAAATTTTTATTATTTTTATCTAATTAGTTAAATTCAAATTTTGTAATCAAATAATTATTTTTTATCAAATTGACTAGAAGCCGTTTTTGTTCTATAAAATATTTTAAGTTGTTAGTAAAAAGTACTGAAAATTAGAATATACTTTTTTTTCATTTACAGTTTCCCGGATTAGACTTATCAATTTATTAAATTGAACTCTATAAACTTTGATAGTGAAACAACGAAAAACAGAATACCTTTTACTGAATTCAAAAATAAAAATTAATTAAATTTTTGGAAAAAATCTCAATATTTTGAGATGTCTATTTTGTGTCTATGAACCATTTTAAATTCGAATTTTTTTACAATTTTTAAATAGAATCTATTTCTATATTAAAATTCTGTCACCACTTCTTAAACAATTTTCATTAAAATGGTTTTGACTGTAAAAATTCAACTTAGATGTTTAGACAGGTTTATTTTAAAAGTAATGGTATATTAGATTGGCAAAAAATTTAATTTGCACCTGCAAATTAACATACATTTAGTTTTAAAATAATCAATTGATTAAATAATTTTCTCTTATCTTTTTCTTTAATATTGAAGGCTAAATTAAACATTATGTGTTTTAATTTTTAAGAAATTGATAGAAATAAATAAAAACTTAATAAATATTAAATTTGATACCAGCTTTGGTCTTGAACATTGTATGTTCGTTGATCCTTTAAGCCATTGCTAAAAATGAGTAAAGGAACGATAAAATAAATTAAAAACTTACAAAAAATTTTATTACACTTTTATCTAAATAAAAGTAAATCAAATTGAATTAAGAAAGAAAAAAAAAAAGAAAAAGACCATATTACTATCTTTGAAATAAAAAATAATTTTTGACTTAAAATTTCTTTCAATCTAATACAAATAAAGTTTTAAGTTTTTTTCAAATTATATTTCGTACAACATGGATAAAATTAAGGGACTCTCATCTTTTTCTCATCATTTTATTGATCTGCTTGCCGAACTTCTTCAATTTTGTTCTCATCCTTTATTGATTTGCATTCAGATTCATCGTCAGTGTTGTCGCCTGTAGACTCAGTTTTTGCATTTAAACTTGGATATAACTTAGATTCGCGGTATCCCGAAGTGCTAGGCTTTACTTCTTCAGTAGCTTCACTAACAATACTGTACTGGGTCACATCATCCAAATTTGTCTCCAATTTTTTATCAAGTTTTGATTCTTCCTTGATCAAGTGTAAAAAGCGATACAAGTTGCTGTGGTTGATACGAGAGCCATCTTTTACATTAAGGTGATCAATAAAATAGGCTCTGCCGACCGCATTGCTGGCACTGCAGTCTGACTGTATATCAACTATTGATGGTGTATGAGTCAAATCACTTGAACCACAAAATTCCCTAAATTGCCAAAACATGTTTCCCATTCCAGTTCGCATGCGATTAGCCAATTGGCCCATTGGAGGATACTTCATAGTCGGCAAATTAAGGTTCAAATTAATAGAAGGAACATTTATGTTCGGCACATATTGCTTTAGGTCGTAGAAACGCTGTGAGCTTTGTTCGTACATGGACGAAATGTATGCGCCACTAGTGACGCCCAGAGATTTAACAGTGACACTAGCTTTTTCCATGCCTTTGCGCAATCGTCTGCTAACTTGCTCAAGTGTTTCGTGGATGTTAAGATTGGGCAAATAGCTTGCTGCATTGGCCATCCATTCGTTAAAGTCAAAGTTTGGCGGTGTGTTTGCCATTGGAGTCGGAAAACACGGCGGAGTCATCGGATAATTTTTGTCCGCTTGGTATTCGCATATGCTGCAAATTATTATTCCTAAAATTGATGGCACAATCATGCTTATTATACTCACAAATAAAGAATAAATAAAGTATTCGGAAACACCTTCTCGAACCAGGAGTTTGTACTCATAAGACTTTATGCCATTTTCATTCACTGACAAACAAACAAAAGAGCCAGCTGTCATTTGTCTCATGTTGGTAACTACCAAATTGTTGTCTGAATCAATGTAAATTTCACTTCGCGAGCCTGCACTCAAATTTTCACTAATTCGAACTGTTTTATGTCTATGAATTTTATTTAATTTATTTAATTTGTAAAAAACTTTGAAAATTTTGTAATTTGTTTGATTTATTTGGTCAAAGTTTGCAAAATAGCCAAACTGAGTCTTCCAAATAATAGCCGATTGTGGAGCCTGATCATCAGTGGTATTTTTGTTAGAACAATTTAAAATCACGTCTTCAAATAGCCAAGTATGATAAACATGCTTCTCTTGATTTTCTAGTTCATTGATCAGCTCTCTGTTTTGTTTGGTCTCATTTGATACAAGATAAGGATATGGTATAATTGGTGGTAGATGATCAACAAATACAGTCCATGCAAACCATGCTTTTGATGCGTTTCTAATTACCGAAATGTCCGAGGTCTCTTCTAAATGCTGATTGTTGGTGATCAAGACTGGTTCTTGGTCTTGGTCGCATAAATTGTCACTTGGGCACTCAAAATCCAGTTCTATATGATCTCTTTGTTTCCATATCCAGTCCAATCCACAGTCACATTCAACATCCAAATTTTTATCCAAGTAAAAATGAGCCAAGTTAAGCAAACTACCATTCATGCCACTGTAAACACCACTTAGCTGGTTGTCTTTTAAATTTAAATAGAATAAGCTTTGGGTGAAATAGGGATAAGAAAATGTCAATGGGTGAATTATTTTGAGGCTGTTTGAGCTCAAATCGAGAAATTTTAAAAATTTTAAATCATAAAATGTGTCGTGTTTTAAAAACTTTAAGTTGTTGTTGTCAACCATGATTCCCTCCAGACTAGAAGGCATGTCCGAGTCACCGGCAAAAATTTTAAAATGATCTCGCTTCAAGGCTTGAATGCTGTTGAAGCTGAGCTTAAGTACTTTAACTTTTGAGAAAAACTTTTTTAAAATGAAATCAAAAAGTGTTGAGTGAAGTGTTTGGTTGGAGTTAAGAGCATAATCGGCAAGAAAAGAGTCCTGTAAGCTATTTGAGCTCAAATTTAAAAACTGCAGGTCAAATTTTTTGATGTCCAGTTGATTTTTTGAGATTAGATTTTTGATTTGAGATTGTTGACCAAATTTTGAGCGTGGAAAAAAAAGCTCGACCAAACTTGTCTTGCTCGAAGCATTGCTGAACAAATTTTCAAAACCGGATACTTCAATTGACTTGGAGTATCGGTGCGTCTGAATGAATAATTGCAGGTCAGCAAATGCCGATTGTTGCTGATGGCCATAGCTGGTTTGAGCTTGGTCGCTTACCGGAATTCTCTGCAAATAATTTTTGTCCAAGTAGTCGTCGTTAATGTACAATAGACTCTGGTTTCTTGCTCTCACTACACAATGAATAAACAGTATAAAATATAAAAGAGTAATTTGCTTGTCTCTTTGGACCATTTTGTAACTTTTAGTCGTGTTAAGGTAAAATTTCCTACATCTAAAAATGTAACAGAATTAAAGCTAAATAAATCATGGCAACAATGGAATTATGAAATTGAAGAAAATTTTGTCGAATTATGTCTAAATGTAAAAAATATTAATTTAATCGAAAATTATTTCTAAATCATAAAAATGTGAAATTTTAATAAAATATTTTGATTATTTTCTTTTGTTAATACTTGTACATATCTAATAAGTGGATTCATTGAGAAAATAAACTGAATTTTTTCTAAGTATTTATAATAATTTTTTTCCTAAATATTCTATTAATCCGAAAAGAAATAGACAAATTTAATTCGAAGCATTGCAAATAAGAGGCAAAACAAATATGTTTGTTAAAGCTCTAGGCAAATGAAAGTGACTAAATGCATCCTTTCAATAACGGAATGTCTTAAATTGACTAAAGGAGTTATTGGCATAAAAAATTAAAAAATGAATAAAAAATTCACCATTTTTTAAAAAATATTAATTAATTATTTGATGCAAGCTGTGTGCAAAAATTTGCTGTATATTTTATCAAGACAAATCCAGAATTAAACTACGACTTAAATGCTCACATAAAATACAATTATAATAAATTCTCACAATAAAAATATTTTTGCTTATTTACAAATATTGTATTTTTAATTTTCGTCTAATAATAATAAAAAATTCGCAATATGTGACCAGCACATGGAAAAGCTAACTTTTAAATTAAAAATAAATTACATAAGCTAACCTTTAAAATATTCTCGTGAATAAAATTTTCATACCTAGATATTTAAGAACATAATCAGAAAAAATGATCTTAATTAACAATAAATGTGAAAATTTTCCAAAAAAGAACTAGATAAAACTTTTGGTACGATAAAAATTTGATTGATAAAATATTTTTGCCAAGGTTTTAGCAAAAATATTTTATGATAACAATTTTTTCTTAGTGGCGCAATCTAATTTTATAATAAACATAAATATCAAACAAACATATTTTGAGTGGATAAAATGAATTTTTGATAAAAAGAATAATTAAATATTAAATAACAATTTGTTAATTTTTTAAGAGAATTTAACTATTTTAAAAGATATCCAAAGGGATCTTGAGATGAAAAATTAGCTTTGTGTTGTCAAAAATATTTTTTTCTTTTTATTGCTTCTAAAAGTTCCAATTTTCAATTAAATTATTAATTAAATTAACATTCTGTTTTTCTTCTTCATCCATTAAATCATCTTGATCGTCATATTTAATAGAAATTTTGTTCAAATTGTCATTGAGTTTTTGAAGCGATTTCTCACTCGAAAAACTCATTAATATTTGCTTCAGTTGGCTTAATTTATCTTGAAAGTAATTCACAATTTCCACGACCTGGCTAAAATCAGGCGCCACGCTATTGGACTCAAAACTCCAATGAATTCTAGACTCATAATTAAAGTTTTCTATTTTTTCCAATTTATCATTTAATTTTGCTAACAAACATGAGTCTTTGCACAACAATGAACCTAAAGTTCTAAGTTCTCCTACTCGAAATCCTAAAATACTGAATATTTTATAGGAATTGTCGAAGCCTTGTTGTATCAAAGCCTCATTTTCCATAAAGCTTTGTGTTCCATCGCGAAATCCGTTTGTCTTAACATCATTCAAGTGACGCTCAGTAGTCTTTTGCTCAACCAAGAAATCTTTTCCCTCATCATCAAAGTCGTCCATTTCTTTTGTTTAACAGATTGATAATTTCTAATTAAATTCTTTAAAATTGCGTTTAATTGCAATTAAATTAAATTTAAATGAAAGAATAATTGAAAATTTTATTGGAAAAAATTAGGTTTTTTTTCTAATGAAATAAATTGACAAAAAACTATTTTTTGTTGGTTTTTGAGTCACCAGGTTTTCGTGTCATTTCGCTTAATTTTTGTCTCATATCCTGGAGTTCAATATCAGGAACATATCGGAACTCGTCTTCCTCAAATGTCGGCTCATGTATATTCAGCTGAACTCCTTCTGGCAGATTGAGCTGAACAGTTTCGAATAACAATGGAGCAAGTGTTGATTTAAGATTTTTTACTCGAACAATCCGATGGTACATTTGCAGGTTGTATTCCTTGTCCAAATTGGTACCGAAAGGTTGATAGGTTTTGATTTTGTAGCTGCGAGGTGGCATGGCATAAGCTTCTACTACTTCTACTTTCAATAAACTACACAATTTCTCAATATACTTGTAATAGGTGTTTAATATTGAAAAATCATAGCCCTTTAGACTTATGTTTAAAAGTTCGTAATTTGGAAATGGTGCTTCTCGGACTAAATATGGTGGATCATAAAATTTAATCTCAGCATTATTTACATAGTCCATTTTAACATCCTTTTTATTTTGACTTTCCTGGTTTAAGAGCTCCGCTAGCTTGACTCTTTGAGATTTGTTGACTACGGCCCGACTTAGCACTACACTAGATGTTCTTAAACAACAGCTTTGCAAAAGTGATATCGAGTTTGTTGTATTTAAGCTCGATATAATTCGATTCGTATTGACTATCATTATCTATCTCTGTGCGATGAAAATAACGAGATAAAACAAATTGAAAAAAACTATCAAATTTGATAATTTCTAGTATTCAAATTTTAGACTATTAATTCGGAATTTTAATTTTAGAAAATTCACTTAGATATAAATAATTTTTCATCATTTTGCGAAATTGTAAAATTAATTTAGCTCTAGTGAAAAATTAAAAAAACGCATCAAATTTAAACTCCTAGAATTAAACTTTATCAGTCAAGATCATAATAAAAAAAAATATGTTTTATTCAAATCTAAAAACAGATTTTAATTTTTTTACTAAATTTAAAAAATAAACTTTTATAAATAATAATATAAAAAGTTTCATTTTTAAATAACAAAAGTATTGAATAGGCGAAAAATGGCAAATATTATTTGAGAGAATAGAAAGACTTTGTTTTTGATGTTTATAGTTAATAAAAAATATTATGATTAGAACTAAAATAGAATAACCTCTTCTCTAAATTAAAAGTTTTAAAATAAAAGAAAAAATTCTAAAAATTCATATTTAAAACAACCATGGTGTCAAAACCATGACTTAAGAATATAAAATGAAGAGCGATTTCTAAAAATGGTATAATTTATTTTTGCGATAAAAATAGCAAAAAACGACGAATAAACTTTTAAAAATCATTCAATTTGTCATACATTCGACAAATGATCAATCTTAACTCACCATTTATATTATTTAGGCTTTCATTTTGTCTTTTTAAGTCATCTAGCTTATGAATTATGGTTTCTTTGATTTGTTCAGTTTTATCACGATCAACACTATTCATACACAATAGACTCAGCAAATCTTCAAAATTTAATTGATCGAATCCTAAACTGCACCTATCGGAATTGATCTTGTCCATATAAAATATCTTAAAATAAATTTTTCATTAAAAAGATTTTTAAATTATTCAAATGTTTTTTTTCAGTCTTTTTTATCAAATTTTAAATATAAATTTAAAAAATAATACCGAATTGAAATTTATAAATTCATCGTTTGTTAAATGGCTAATATCAGTTTGTATCTCTTGAGTTTTCAATTTTTCGCTTTGTCCCATTTTTTCTAGTTGTTTAAAAAACGATGAAAGGTCGTTCGAAGTTTGTGTTTGTGAATCCTTTATAGAAAATTCATTGGGAGACTTAGATTCTATTAATTTTTGATTTATTTCATCAACGATTTGATTGTGCTTGAAAATTAGATCGAGCTTTTCATTCAAAAACACATTACTTAATTCAACTATTTGTGAATCGAATTTTTCGTAGAGAGCGTCCAAATGATCATTTTTTATTTTTTTTGACTGCTTTTCTAAATTTTTGAATCTGCTTATTATTCCTTTGTTTTTTTGATTTGTTGATTCTTTTGTGAGGTAAGAATTGAAGTTGTCAAATATGTTCATTAAATCAGAACGCTTTAGATTTATTTCCAAAATTTCGCTTTTTATTTTCTTGAGTTCATTTTTGATTAACCTGTTTAAATTTTTCAAAAACTTTTTCGAATCTGTGACATTAATTAGATCATTTAAATTCATTTCGCTTAGAAAATTGCAGCCCACAGATTTGTCTTCATAATTTTTGGTGATTTCACTCTCGAACTTCAATAAGAAGCATTTTAAGTTTAAATAAAAAGAACCCCTTGATAATTAGCAATTTCAATTTGAATAAGAGCATTAATTTAATAAAATGAATATTTCTTGGTTATTTTTTGTTGGTGAACAATTTGGAGCAGAAAATAAGCTTAATATAAAGCATGATAAATTTACTGCAAAACAAACCATCTTATAAAAAGACCCATTTTAGCTATGTAATTTAGTTATAGAAGCCTCAAATATAAAATAAATACGTTTGACCACAAAGCTTTGCTTGAGTAATTCAATTCAAGAATTCGAATTCTTTCTTCGTAATAAACCTTGAGATCATCAAGCAACTTTTTATTAATTTGCTCGATTTCATGACGTTCTATTTCCACTGCTTTTAACTTGTTGAGCAGTTTTTTGTATTCATCTGAATTTTGTATTGAATTGATTTGTTTTTCCATTCCAAGGTCTAAAGAAAAATAATTAACATTAATATCAAATATTTAAATTATTCCAATATTCTATGAGCTAAATAAAGTTCAGTTTATTTAGCTCATATAATTATTATAATCATGAAAGTTTTTAGATTTCAATGAAAAATAATTCAAATATATGTTTTATATTTAGGAAACCAAAGTTTTTAAGTTATAATGCACATTTTTTGAATTTTGCAGAAGAAAATCTGAGCAAAGTTCAGTTAAATGTCTTTGATTAACAAAAAAAAAATTCAACGAGAATTCTAAACATATTTATATCAAGAAAAATAATCGTTACAGGGTATTCATTATTTTTTAACTTAGGTAAAAATTTATTTTAAGGTTGAATTTTTAAAACTTCATTTGATTAAATAAAAAAGCCTTTAATTGGAAAATTGTTTATTAGGAATTTCAATAAATTTTGATAATTTTTAGTTTTAAATATTCTCTTTATCTTCCAGAAAAGAAAGTTAAATATTTTAAATGAAAAGTTAAATATTTAGAAAATTTTAATAAATTTTTTTTCTTTCAAAAAATCTTATTAATAATTTGGTAAAATTTTTTTAAAAAATCTTATTAATAATTTGGTAAAATTTTTTTAAAATAGTAACAGATTTCTAGAAATTTTAAGAATTTTTATGTGCTAAAGTCATTGTGAATTTTTAAAATGTTTTCATAAAAACTACAAAATAATCAAGATACGATTCGTAAGTCGAAAAAGCCATCTAGCTGAAACGAATCTTTATTTTTTAGTGAAAAGTCATATAAATCGTCACTAAAATAGCATATATAAGGTATTTGAAAATAATTAAAAAAAGTATAAGAACTTATTCTCTCAATTTACGACCAAGTTACAATTAACTTGTCTAAATCATAATAAAAAAAATATTATTCTTTTAAATAGTTTGCCTGGAAATAAAAAGATAATCTGTCTTTTATTTTTTAATAAATTAATATGTAATAAAATTTCTTGTTTAAATTAAGTTTTTTCGGATATACTTTTTGAATTGAATTACTTAATTTATTTATTTTTCTTTAAAGTATTTTACTCTTTATCTTAATCAGAGATGCTATTAAGCCATATATCTAATTTTTGTTTTGTTTTAAATTTTTGTACTTAACATCACAATTGAGGCTTTTAATGAAATAAATAATAATAATAATATCAGTTAGGTACGGAGCCTGGTATTTACTTTTAGAACTATGATAAAAAGTAATCTTTTAACAAAAATTAACAACACTTGCTTTGAAAAACAAATATATAATGAATTTATTAAATGTTTTCACAAAAGGTTCAATAAATTCTTTTTCACTATAGCCAATTTATCATAAATTTAGAATTAGAACATCCTTGCGAAGCATTCACTTCATTCAATTCACGAAGTATATTGAATATTTTAAAATCTTCTGAATGTTGAATATCTTTGTCCATTTGTTAAATTTTACTATTTTTAATAAATGATTTCATTTTAATAATTTTCTTTATACAAAATTATAATCTCATTCAATGTTTTCAAATTTAAGTTTTTTATTATTTATGAATAAATAAAATAAACTGAAATCAAAAACTTAACCGAATAAACTGTAATCATTTAGTGACCAAATTCTTTTTTACATGACAGTAAAAAAAGATACCTATTGCGCGAGTCACATGAGCAAAATTACACATTTTTCGTGCCTTGTTAGTTACATGGCAGCGAAAATTTCTGAATAGTCAATTCAAACTCTTTTAGCTTATTATTAAGATAGAGAAGCAGAGCTTTATGTATGCGAGTAACGAGCCGTTATTTATTAACAAATGTGTTGAAACATTTATTTATTGAATTGAATTAACCTCCTTTGAGGAGAAGTAAAATAAAATAAAAATAAATTTTTTTTTTTTTTTTTTTTTTGTGTTTTTGTGTTTTTTAAAAAATGAAAAATTATTATCTAAAAATAAAATTACAAAAATAAAAAAGGAACATTAGTTCGGAAATAGAAAAAGGCATAAAAGTTAGAAAGCAAGATAATTTGGACCGAAATTCATGAATTTCTTTTATTTTGAATTAGTTCATTTAGGAGAGTTATAAAGAAAATAGAAAATAGAAAAGAAATTATTGTTAGCTCAACATAAATTAACATTAATTAAAAATTTTTTTCACCCATAATCTCACCTCAGTCGCCTCTGGGAATGAGTGCAACCACATTGTCACTCGAAAAATTATCCCCCACCCGGCTCCCAACCAATTAATTCTTCAAATGACCCTATTTTGATCAACCCATCAGTTCTTCTCCAACTCATGAATCAACTTAACCAGAAACAAAACCAAAACTACTCACAAATAGTCTTGAACCAACCAGCAAACCCAGCTTTTCAACCCAAACAATCATAGATCTCGATTCCTAATAACACACCCATCCTACAATCACCCCACTCGCCACAAGAAGATTCAAAAAAATCGTTTATTTTAAAATTTGTTAGTAACTCATTTTTTCCAAATGAACAAAAAGGCTTTCTCAAATTACAACGAGAAATAAAACGTTGCAAGCCAAATGCAAACATTCTTAATGCCTATGTTAACAAAAAAAATGAATTAGTAATCAGAACTCCTTCACTAGAAGATAAAATCTACATTAATGAATCATGGCCAACTGATGCATTTACTCACGGAATAAAAGCTATTGACTCTTCACCAAGATTTTATCTTGCACTTCATGATGTCCCTTCTTCTATCTTTGATGTCGAAGATGAAGAAAATAAAAACTTCATGCTTGAACACTACAACATTGTCAAAATGATGAGAATCATAAGAAAGAGCACAAATGAACCAACAGACTTGATCAAAGCTATCGTAAACGATAAAGACATATTCGAAAAAATCATTATTGGAAAAAAAATCAAAATTGGTAATAGTTACGTAAGAATCTCTCGATGGAAGTTTGACCAACAACTATTACAATGTTTTCATTGTCAAAAACTTGGTCACAATAAATACTCCTGTCCAAACATAAATAACAAACCCACTTGTCTTCGCTGCCAAGGTGAACATGAACATAAAAACTGCAGAGTTAAGGATTCTGCTCTATTCAAATGCGCCAACTGCAGTGGAAATCATCCAGCAGTAAGTAAACAATGCCCAGCAATTGATAATTTCCTTAAAAAAAAAGAAGAAGAAACAAAAAAAAAACTAAATAAATGCACTCAAAAGTTTACCAGAGTCGATTCAGGTGTTTCAGCGCCAATCCCTACACATCCCATTCCAATTAACCAATCAAATCAACAAACACCATCAATTAACATAGTTCTCTTCATTATAGCTATTATAAAAAATCTCGATACTATTCACGAATCGATTTATGAAAATAACTCTGAAATTATAAAGATTGTTAACCAATTTTTTGGACCAATGTTTGGCAACAACATTAAAACTTACTTGAACCACTCCAATCTTGTCGAAGCAAATCAAAACATCATGGAAGTCAGTTCTGAATCCTCCCAATCTAACCATGAATAAAACACTTCAAATTCTTCATCTCAATATTCGATCTGTTGAATCCGAATCAAAAATCTTAGAACTAACAAGACTCGCTAAAATAAATAAAATAGATATTATAAGTTTAAACGAAACTTACCTAAAACCAAATAAAATATTCCAATTACCAGGCTTCAAGATTTATAGAGGAGATAGATTAGATAGAAGAGGCGGTGGATCTGCAATTTGCATCAAAGATAATTTAATCCCAGAAGAAATTTCTCTAACAAATATTTCAAAACTTGATAATTCAATCGGCTGTGAATTAACAATTGACCATAACTTTAAACTAGCTATTTTTTCAATCTACTCAAGTCCTTCTAATAAAATCATTAATGAAGATTTATTATTCTACATCTCAGAGCACTACAAAAACTTCATTATTACAGGAGATTTTAATGCTAAAAACAAAGTTTGGTACTGTGACAAAGAAAATCTTAGTGGAAATCTTGTTGAAGAATTTTTAACCAAAAAAAATTGTCACATACTCAATTGTAACAAACCCACCTATATAAGAAGCAAAAGTATCTTAGATCTTTCAATTTGTTCGAATTCAATTCTCAAATTTTTCAAATCACTTAAAGTGCTAAACAGTTCGATTAGTGACCATCAACCTACAATAACCGAATTCATACATATGAGTCCTAAGCTAAAAACATTTACAACAAAAAAAATTAATTGGGATGTTTTTAAATCAGAAATAGTTAAAAAAATACCAGAAGTTGACTTAAACTCAGTTGAAGACATTGAAATCGAAACTAAGAAAATAATTAATGACATAAGTGATACAATCAAAAAAACTTCGTCTCAAAAATTATTCTTTTGTAAAGCCATTAACCCAATAGCTATTCCTAGCCACCTGGTAGACTTGATCAAGCTAAAAAGAACAGTTAAGAGAACATTAAACAAAATTAAGAATGATTATACCACTAGAGTCTATAACATGCTGTGTTACAAAATAAAAAAAGAAATAAAATCTTTTAAATCATCTAAACTAAAAACTGAATTCAACGATCTTTGAAATTTCAATCAGTCGGAATCTAAATGCTGGAAACTACTGAAAAAACTAGATAATCCTAATGATACAAATGAAAAAACCAACACAATCAAACTCAAAAAAATTGACGACTCATCTACAGAAAACGAAAGCGAAATAGCTAACATGTTCAGTGACAGCTTATTTGAAGTATTCAAACCTATAAATCACCAAGTAATCTTTCAAGAGAATCTTACGACTCCGATACCTATAACTAAATCAGACTCAATTTCTGAGGAAGAATTTTTTAGTTCGCTAAAAACCCTCAACACAAAAGCCTCACAGGAAGTGATCAAATAACTAACAAAATTTTTAAAAATTGTATTTTAAATTTGTTTAATGCTTCGCTTAAGTATGGATATGTACCCAACAGCTGGAAGATCTCTAAAGTCATTATGATTCATAAAAAAGGAAAACCTCCTGACAACGTTGGTTCATATAGACCGATCTCACTCATATCATGTATGGCAAAATGGTTGGAAAAAATCATTAACCAAAAACTTACATCTTGGCTTGAATTAAACAATTTTCTACCACCGTGTCAATCAGGCTGCAGGAAAAAAATGAGTACACATGACCATTTCTTCAGACTATATCACTCAATATTAAACGGCTTTAATAAACAAGAAAAAACAGGAGCAGTGTTTTTTGATCTAGAGAAAGCTTTCGACAAAGTAAACCACCTCGCCATCCTAACTAAGCTGATGAAATTTAATGTCTCGCCAACAATTTATAATTGGATAATTAGCTTTCTTAACAATCGCAAATTCTTCGTTTCATATGGTCAGTCAAAATCAAGAGAAAAGTTAATTAGAGCAGGTGTCCCACAAGGAAGCTCGCTATCGCCTACTCTTTTCGCGCTTTTTTTCAGTGATATTGTTGACCAAAAATGGTACATAAAGCCCTTTTTGCTGACGACCTAACAATATGGTTCTCAAATAGTAATCTTAAAAATATACAAAAAACTCTACAAACTGCAATTCAATCAATAGAAAAGTACTGCCTTATCTGGGGTTTAAAACTAAACTCCTCAAAAACAGTCTACACAGTCTTTACCACAGCAGGCTATAGGAAAAACTACGAAAAAACCTACCAACTTAGCCTTTATATAAACAATTGTATCATTCCAATTGACCCATCACCTCGTTTCCTTGGACACATCCTAGATCCAAAATTAAGTTTTAGACGTCATTTCGAATCGATATCCCAAAAAATCATTGGCAAAACAAATTTGATTAGAAAAATAAATAGTTTAAAATTAAAAAATAAAACCTCACTCTCGCTACTAGTCTACAAATGTTTTATTCGATCACAGCTGGACTTTATGTTTATTGCAATTAATAATTCGACACAAAGAGTGCTACCAGACTGTCAAAAACTCCAAAACCGTATTCTTCGCACAATTAAATTCTTTCCGATTAAAACTAAAATAATAAATATCCACAACTCACTAAAAATTGAAATGTTAGAGAAAAGATACACAAAACTATTTAAAAAATTTGTATATAGCCGACTTACCCATAAACAAATACAAACGGACATTTCAAACTACAATAAAATAGACCAGAAAAAATTCACCTCACCAATTGACTTATTCTTTAAAATTGCCCCAGTTTCAAATCAATAATCCTAATTCTATAATAATTTTAACTAGCCAATTTTGTATCCAAAATTTTTTTCTTTTTTTTTTACTTAAATTTTCTCATAATGAGATCCTCAAAAACTTTATGTTTATTTATTCAAGTCGTTTTTCTATTTTTTAACAAATTCACTGAAAAATTTAAAATTTAACTTTAATCTAATTTAACATTTTGTTTAAAATTATTTAGTTTCAAAAATGTTTTTCTTGTGGCTGAAAGGAAGGACTAAGCTTCCATTCCAACCGGCCAAGGCTTTGCCGAACTATATTTTAAATAAATAAATTTAGGAGAGTTCTGTAATGTTTTAATTTTAAATTGCAAAGACATAACCAAATTGAATCATATATACCATCATTAGAAATCAGATTAATCTTAAGATTTTCTTTAAGTTGGTTTATATTTACTGAAATTTTTGAGGTTTCAATTTTAAAGTACTTGGAAATAAGTACTAAGTCGGAGGAAAAAGATTTATTAGAGGGGGGGTCACTTAGCATATATTTTAAAAATTGTGATGATAGATAATTATATTTAATTGTATCAATAAAAGTTAGTTTTGAAAATAGATAAAGTTCATCAAAGTTGAATACTTTTAGTACTTTTAAGACTCGTGACATGTGACAGTAGGCTTTTAAACCAAACATTTGTCTAATTAAGTTGTTTTGTAATTTATTTATTGAATCCTTTGTGGTCGAATTAAGAGGAAGAGCCTCAAGACCATATGTGAATTTAGATAAGCAAAATGTTTTGTATATAAATGATTTGAATTTAGGTGAAGAGGTAGGACTATTTTTAGGCAGAAGATACGAAATTCCAAAAAAGCTGCATTGAACTTTTTTAAAATTTATAACTGCCTGTGTGTTAAGGTTAAGATTAGAATCTATAATGAATCCTAAGTATTCTAACTGATTTGCTTTTTCAAGTTCGGATCCATTAAGGTGAAATACCGACTTAAATAATTGAATGCCAAAGTTAACAACTTTTGTTTTATTAGGGTTAAATTTTATTCTCCATTTATTCCCATAAGATCCACAAATATCCAAAAGCACTTGTAGATGGGAGTCAACTGGGCTTATTAAGATTATATCATCTGCGTAGACAATGATAGAAACATTAAGATTTTTATAAAGAGCTCCAAGCTCA
The DNA here is from genome assembly GCA_025491095.1 of Brachionus asplanchnoidis. Lineage (NCBI taxonomy): Eukaryota > Metazoa > Rotifera > Eurotatoria > Ploima > Brachionidae > Brachionus > Brachionus asplanchnoidis. The sequence continues at coordinate 977,924 of JAILYF010000039.1, read as the reverse complement.
TTGTTAAGGCATTCTATTATAAGATGATCAATATATATGTTGAAAAGAAAAGAAGTTAAAATAGCTCCTTGTTTTACACCAGTTTCAATTTTAAAGGGTTTAGTTGTTAGATTATTTGGAAGAGATAAAACAGCTAGTGCTGAGTTATAATAAATCCTAAGCAATACCCAGTAGGAAGTATGCAGTCTCTTTAATAGTTTATAGAATAAGCCAACACGCCATATTTTGTCAAAGGCCTTTTCTGCATCTAAAGATGCTATCCTACATCCAGAGCCTTTATTGATGTAGTTAAGAGTTGTTTCTTTTAATACAAAAATGGCATGGTTACATGAGGTTTTTTTCTTAAAACCAAATTGGTTATTACTAACTTTGTAAAGATCAGGGGAGTTAATTATAATAAGTTTTTCTAGGATTTGAGCAAAGCAGTTTGAAATAGAAATAGGTCTTATATTGTTTAGATCATAGCTGTTTTTTAAATTGTCTTTTTGAATAGGATTAATTTTTGAAGTATTAAGATTTTTTGGGATCTTATTGAATAGTAGAAGTTGGTTGAAGAATTCAAGTAGAATTTCATAAAAGCCAACAAAATTTACATTTTTTAAAAGGTTATAGGAGATTTTGTCAAAACCAGTTACTTTTGAGTTATCAAATTCTGATATTATTTTCTTTAGTTGAGACAGCTCAAAAAAAGGCAGAGTATCAGGACCAGTGTAGTTCACAAATGTTTCATTCACATGTTTTTTAATATTTAGCTGATCACTTGAGAGAGAGGATTTATCCTCTTTGAATAAATTTAAGAAGTGAGAAAACATTGATGGGCTAAGTTCCAAAATGCGAAAAAAAAAATTTTATGACTTATATTTGTTCGTGCTATAATATTTTAATTCTTTGCTATAATAAAAAAAAATAAAATGATATAAAAATTAACGGAAATGATATAAACTAAAAAATAAAAATTGATATATAATTGACACAATCTGATATAATAAATAATACCAGTGATATAAAATAAAAATACCGATGCTTTAAAATTATATGTAATGATAATATATTAATTGAGCATTAACTAATTAGTGAATTTAACTAATTAATGGGTTTCAATTCTGAATTAATTGATAAATTAAGCTGAGTAGAAATTTTTATATATAAGATGCATGCATAAGTTTCTTACCTATAATAAAAATTTAACTGACTAAACTATGACAGATACATCAACTAGCTATGAGTTTGTTGCTCCAAACAATCCAAATATGAATCAATGGAAGAAATTACAACAAATGTTTTAAAGACAAGATCGATCGTCATGATTTTGTTGTAACAGTATCAGATGATGAAGAAAATATTGATCCTATTGTAGTTGCAAAAAAAAGAGGAAGACCAGCTGGCCCAAAAAATAAACCAAAAGATCAATCAACCAGGTCTAATACTCATAAAAGACCAAAAAGAAAATAGTTGACCTTTTTTCTTTGTTTTTTTTTATTTTTTTTATTTTTATATCATTTGTATTTTTATTATACTAGAAAAATAAAGAATTATAGCAGAAAATAATAAAATAAAAATAATTTTCTTATAGCATTATTTTTTTATAGCAAACAATTAAATTATTATAGCACGAAAAATAAGACCCATTAAAAAAAAAACAATAATTTTTTTATTATAGTTTATTGAGAAAAATTAAGATAATTAATGCAAATAAAAAAAAAAGAAAATTAAACTATCAAATCTAATAGTTCTCGCGGTTCTTCTCGAACAGTCCACGATTCAAACTCATTTAAAAATTTTATTTGCAAATAACCGTCAAAATTAAATCTCATAAATTTTTAGCTATTTTAAACTTAAATGCCTTATACTGTGCCGATGTTTTTTCATCGTTTTGGTAAATAAAGATAGGGTATTCTTGTTCCATTTTTTTCAAAATATTAGGTAAATTCCCAATGCCATTTTATAGAAGCAGGGCATTGGATCAGGGTAATTTAGTCAAGGGTTTAGAACTTAGATATTTTATAAAGCAAATTATTTAAGATTATTCTTTAAAAGATATATTAAGCCTGATTTAATATATCAATTATAATTTATGCGAAATTAGCATATCAATTAAATTTATAAAACGAATAATATTCTAATGGATTTTTTTCTACTGGATTTTTTTCAGACCGGATTTTTTTACACCAAATCTTTTTATTTTACTTAAAATTTTTTATTTTTTAAAAAAGTCTTTTGACTTGGCTTGATTGACTTAAAATTTATTTTTTTTAAAGTCTTGTGTCGAGTCATGTACTTATTAAGGCGGCCATACGAATTTTTTGCCGTTCCATGAAGTAATAAGGGCTTCCATTTTTATTTAAAACTTTGAAATTCAGTCTTTGAAACGACTTTTTTCCGAAAAAAAAATTTCAAGTTAAGGTAAAAGACTTTTTTTTTTTAATTTTAAGTCAAGATAATATACTTTTTTTTTAAGAAAAAAATTTCAAGTCAGATCAAATGACTTGACTTTAAATGACTTTTGTGCAAGTCTGTTTTAATGCTAAAGTGTTGGATTCTATTATTAATCGAAACCGATAGCCAATAGTTTCGCTGAAGTATTCGTCGAATCAGAATTCAGGGTTTCAATTCTTGAATTGAAAAATCGTTCAGTATCCTAGATTTTCCCATGTGCACATCTGGTTATTAGCTCGTCGCGATGCTCGTTCCTCGCAAAAAAAAAGATACCTATTGCGCGAGTCACATGAGCAAAATTACACATTTTTCGTGCCTTGTTAGTTACATGGCAGCGAAAATTTCTGAATAGTCAATTCAAACTCTTTTAGCTTATTATTAAGATAGAGAAGCAGAGCTTTATGTATGCGAGTAACGAGCCGTTATTTATTAACAAATGTGTTGAAACATTTATTTATTGAATTGAATTAACCTCCTTTGAGGAGAAGTAAAATAAAATAAAAATAAATTTTTTTTTTTTTTTTTTTTTTGTGTTTTTGTGTTTTTTAAAAAATGAAAAATTATTATCTAAAAATAAAATTACAAAAATAAAAAAGGAACATTAGTTCGGAAATAGAAAAAGGCATAAAAGTTAGAAAGCAAGATAATTTGGACCGAAATTCATGAATTTCTTTTATTTTGAATTAGTTCATTTAGGAGAGTTATAAAGAAAATAGAAAATTGAAAAGAAATTATTGTTAGCTCAACATAAATTAACATTAATTAAAAATTTTTTTCACCCATAATCTCACCTCAGTCGCCTCTGGGAATGAGTGCAACCACATTGTCACTCGAAAAATTATCCCCCACCCGGCTCCCAACCAATTAATTCTTCAAATGACCCTATTTTGATCAACCCATCAGTTCTTCTCCAACTCATGAATCAACTTAACCAGAAACAAAACCAAAACTACTCACAAATAGTCTTGAACCAACCAGCAAACCCAGCTTTTCAACCCAAACAATCATAGATCTCGATTCCTAATAACACACCCATCCTACAATCACCCCACTCGCCACAAGAAGATTCAAAAAAATCGTTTATTTTAAAATTTGTTAGTAACTCATTTTTTCCAAATGAACAAAAAGGCTTTCTCAAATTACAACGAGAAATAAAACGTTGCAAGCCAAATGCAAACATTCTTAATGCCTATGTTAACAAAAAAAATGAATTAGTAATCAGAACTCCTTCACTAGAAGATAAAATCTACATTAATGAATCATGGCCAACTGATGCATTTACTCACGGAATAAAAGCTATTGACTCTTCACCAAGATTTTATCTTGCACTTCATGATGTCCCTTCTTCTATCTTTGATGTCGAAGATGAAGAAAATAAAAACTTCATGCTTGAACACTACAACATTGTCAAAATGATGAGAATCATAAGAAAGAGCACAAATGAACCAACAGACTTGATCAAAGCTATCGTAAACGATAAAGACATATTCGAAAAAATCATTATTGGAAAAAAAATCAAAATTGGTAATAGTTACGTAAGAATCTCTCGATGGAAGTTTGACCAACAACTATTACAATGTTTTCATTGTCAAAAACTTGGTCACAATAAATACTCCTGTCCAAACATAAATAACAAACCCACTTGTCTTCGCTGCCAAGGTGAACATGAACATAAAAACTGCAGAGTTAAGGATTCTGCTCTATTCAAATGCGCCAACTGCAGTGGAAATCATCCAGCAGTAAGTAAACAATGCCCAGCAATTGATAATTTCCTTAAAAAAAAAGAAGAAGAAACAAAAAAAAAACTAAATAAATGCACTCAAAAGTTTACCAGAGTCGATTCAGGTGTTTCAGCGCCAATCCCTACACATCCCATTCCAATTAACCAATCAAATCAACAAACACCATCAATTAACATAGTTCTCTTCATTATAGCTATTATAAAAAATCTCGATACTATTCACGAATCGATTTATGAAAATAACTCTGAAATTATAAAGATTGTTAACCAATTTTTTGGACCAATGTTTGGCAACAACATTAAAACTTACTTGAACCACTCCAATCTTGTCGAAGCAAATCAAAACATCATGGAAGTCAGTTCTGAATCCTCCCAATCTAACCATGAATAAAACACTTCAAATTCTTCATCTCAATATTCGATCTGTTGAATCCGAATCAAAAATCTTAGAACTAACAAGACTCGCTAAAATAAATAAAATAGATATTATAAGTTTAAACGAAACTTACCTAAAACCAAATAAAATATTCCAATTACCAGGCTTCAAGATTTATAGAGGAGATAGATTAGATAGAAGAGGCGGTGGATCTGCAATTTGCATCAAAGATAATTTAATCCCAGAAGAAATTTCTCTAACAAATATTTCAAAACTTGATAATTCAATCGGCTGTGAATTAACAATTGACCATAACTTTAAACTAGCTATTTTTTCAATCTACTCAAGTCCTTCTAATAAAATCATTAATGAAGATTTATTATTCTACATCTCAGAGCACTACAAAAACTTCATTATTACAGGAGATTTTAATGCTAAAAACAAAGTTTGGTACTGTGACAAAGAAAATCTTAGTGGAAATCTTGTTGAAGAATTTTTAACCAAAAAAAATTGTCACATACTCAATTGTAACAAACCCACCTATATAAGAAGCAAAAGTATCTTAGATCTTTCAATTTGTTCGAATTCAATTCTCAAATTTTTCAAATCACTTAAAGTGCTAAACAGTTCGATTAGTGACCATCAACCTACAATAACCGAATTCATACATATGAGTCCTAAGCTAAAAACATTTACAACAAAAAAAATTAATTGGGATGTTTTTAAATCAGAAATAGTTAAAAAAATACCAGAAGTTGACTTAAACTCAGTTGAAGACATTGAAATCGAAACTAAGAAAATAATTAATGACATAAGTGATACAATCAAAAAAACTTCGTCTCAAAAATTATTCTTTTGTAAAGCCATTAACCCAATAGCTATTCCTAGCCACCTGGTAGACTTGATCAAGCTAAAAAGAACAGTTAAGAGAACATTAAACAAAATTAAGAATGATTATACCACTAGAGTCTATAACATGCTGTGTTACAAAATAAAAAAAGAAATAAAATCTTTTAAATCATCTAAACTAAAAACTGAATTCAACGATCTTTGAAATTTCAATCAGTCGGAATCTAAATGCTGGAAACTACTGAAAAAACTAGATAATCCTAATGATACAAATGAAAAAACCAACACAATCAAACTCAAAAAAATTGACGACTCATCTACAGAAAACGAAAGCGAAATAGCTAACATGTTCAGTGACAGCTTATTTGAAGTATTCAAACCTATAAATCACCAAGTAATCTTTCAAGAGAATCTTACGACTCCGATACCTATAACTAAATCAGACTCAATTTCTGAGGAAGAATTTTTTAGTTCGCTAAAAACCCTCAACACAAAAGCCTCACAGGAAGTGATCAAATAACTAACAAAATTTTTAAAAATTGTATTTTAAATTTGTTTAATGCTTCGCTTAAGTATGGATATGTACCCAACAGCTGGAAGATCTCTAAAGTCATTATGATTCATAAAAAAGGAAAACCTCCTGACAACGTTGGTTCATATAGACCGATCTCACTCATATCATGTATGGCAAAATGGTTGGAAAAAATCATTAACCAAAAACTTACATCTTGGCTTGAATTAAACAATTTTCTACCACCGTGTCAATCAGGCTGCAGGAAAAAAATGAGTACACATGACCATTTCTTCAGACTATATCACTCAATATTAAACGGCTTTAATAAACAAGAAAAAACAGGAGCAGTGTTTTTTGATCTAGAGAAAGCTTTCGACAAAGTAAACCACCTCGCCATCCTAACTAAGCTGAAGAAATTTAATGTCTCGCCAACAATTTATAATTGGATAATTAGCTTTCTTAACAATCGCAAATTCTTCGTTTCATATGGTCAGTCAAAATCAAGAGAAAAGTTAATTAGAGCAGGTGTCCCACAAGGAAGCTCGCTATCGCCTACTCTTTTCGCGCTTTTTTTCAGTGATATTGTTGACCAAAAATGGTACATAAAGCCCTTTTTGCTGACGACCTAACAATATGGTTCTCAAATAGTAATCTTAAAAATATACAAAAAACTCTACAAACTGCAATTCAATCAATAGAAAAGTACTGCCTTATCTGGGGTTTAAAACTAAACTCCTCAAAAACAGTCTACACAGTCTTTACCACAGCAGGCTATAGGAAAAACTACGAAAAAACCTACCAACTTAGCCTTTATATAAACAATTGTATCATTCCAATTGACCCATCACCTCGTTTCCTTGGACACATCCTAGATCCAAAATTAAGTTTTAGACGTCATTTCGAATCGATATCCCAAAAAATCATTGGCAAAACAAATTTGATTAGAAAAATAAATAGTTTAAAATTAAAAAATAAAACCTCACTCTCGCTACTAGTCTACAAATGTTTTATTCGATCACAGCTGGACTTTATGTTTATTGCAATTAATAATTCGACACAAAGAGTGCTACCAGACTGTCAAAAACTCCAAAACCGTATTCTTCGCACAATTAAATTCTTTCCGATTAAAACTAAAATAATAAATATCCACAACTCACTAAAAATTGAAATGTTAGAGAAAAGATACACAAAACTATTTAAAAAATTTGTATATAGCCGACTTACCCATAAACAAATACAAACGGACATTTCAAACTACAATAAAATAGACCAGAAAAAATTCACCTCACCAATTGACTTATTCTTTAAAATTGCCCCAGTTTCAAATCAATAATCCTAATTCTATAATAATTTTAACTAGCCAATTTTGTATCCAAAATTTTTTTCTTTTTTTTTTACTTAAATTTTCTCATAATGAGATCCTCAAAAACTTTATGTTTATTTATTCAAGTCGTTTTTCTATTTTTTAACAAATTCACTGAAAAATTTAAAATTTAACTTTAATCTAATTTAACATTTTGTTTAAAATTATTTAGTTTCAAAAATGTTTTTCTTGTGGCTGAAAGGAAGGACTAAGCTTCCATTCCAACCGGCCAAGGCTTTGCCGAACTATATTTTAAATAAATAAATTTAGGAGAGTTCTGTAATGTTTTAATTTTAAATTGCAAAGACATAACCAAATTGAATCATATATACCATCATTAGAAATCAGATTAATCTTAAGATTTTCTTTAAGTTGGTTTATATTTACTGAAATTTTTGAGGTTTCAATTTTAAAGTACTTGGAAATAAGTACTAAGTCGGAGGAAAAAGATTTATTAGAGGGGGGGTCACTTAGCATATATTTTAAAAATTGTGATGATAGATAATTATATTTAATTGTATCAATAAAAGTTAGTTTTGAAAATAGATAAAGTTCATCAAAGTTGAATACTTTTAGTACTTTTAAGACTCGTGACATGTGACAGTAGGCTTTTAAACCAAACATTTGTCTAATTAAGTTGTTTTGTAATTTATTTATTGAATCCTTTGTGGTCGAATTAAGAGGAAGAGCCTCAAGACCATATGTGAATTTAGATAAGCAAAATGTTTTGTATATAAATGATTTGAATTTAGGTGAAGAGGTAGGACTATTTTTAGGCAGAAGATACGAAATTCCAAAAAAGCTGCATTGAACTTTTTTAAAATTTATAACTGCCTGTGTGTTAAGGTTAAGATTAGAATCTATAATGAATCCTAAGTATTCTAACTGATTTGCTTTTTCAAGTTCGGATCCATTAAGGTGAAATACCGACTTAAATAATTGAATGCCAAAGTTAACAACTTTTGTTTTATTAGGGTTAAATTTTATTCTCCATTTATTCCCATAAGATCCACAAATATCCAAAAGCACTTGTAGATGGGAGTCAACTGGGCTTATTAAGATTATATCATCTGCGTAGACAATGATAGAAACATTAAGATTTTTATAAAGAGCTCCAAGCTCATTGTTAAGGCATTCTATTATAAGATGATCAATATATATGTTGAAAAGAAAAGAAGTTAAAATAGCTCCTTGTTTTACACCAGTTTCAATTTTAAAGGGTTTAGTTGTTAGATTATTTGGAAGAGATAAAACAGCTAGTGCTGAGTTATAATAAATCCTAAGCAATACCCAGTAGGAAGTATGCAGTCTCTTTAATAGTTTATAGAATAAGCCAACACGCCATATTTTGTCAAAGGCCTTTTCTGCATCTAAAGATGCTATCCTACATCCAGAGCCTTTATTGATGTAGTTAAGAGTTGTTTCTTTTAATACAAAAATGGCATGGTTACATGAGGTTTTTTTCTTAAAACCAAATTGGTTATTACTAACTTTGTAAAGATCAGGGGAGTTAATTATAATAAGTTTTTCTAGGATTTGAGCAAAGCAGTTTGAAATAGAAATAGGTCTTATATTGTTTAGATCATAGCTGTTTTTTAAATTGTCTTTTTGAATAGGATTAATTTTTGAAGTATTAAGATTTTTTGGGATCTTATTGAATAGTAGAAGTTGGTTGAAGAATTCAAGTAGAATTTCATAAAAGCCAACAAAATTTACATTTTTTAAAAGGTTATAGGAGATTTTGTCAAAACCAGTTACTTTTGAGTTATCAAATTCTGATATTATTTTCTTTAGTTGAGACAGCTCAAAAAAAGGCAGAGTATCAGGACCAGTGTAGTTCACAAATGTTTCATTCACATGTTTTTTAATATTTAGCTGATCACTTGAGAGAGAGGATTTATCCTCTTTGAATAAATTTAAGAAGTGAGAAAACATTGATGGGCTAAGTTCCAAAATGCGAAAAAAAAAATTTTATGACTTATATTTGTTCGTGCTATAATATTTTAATTCTTTGCTATAATAAAAAAAAATAAAATGATATAAAAATTAACGGAAATGATATAAACTAAAAAATAAAAATTGATATATAATTGACACAATCTGATATAATAAATAATACCAGTGATATAAAATAAAAATACCGATGCTTTAAAATTATATGTAATGATAATATATTAATTGAGCATTAACTAATTAGTGAATTTAACTAATTAATGGGTTTCAATTCTGAATTAATTGATAAATTAAGCTGAGTAGAAATTTTTATATATAAGATGCATGCATAAGTTTCTTACCTATAATAAAAATTTAACTGACTAAACTATGACAGATACATCAACTAGCTATGAGTTTGTTGCTCCAAACAATCCAAATATGAATCAATGGAAGAAATTACAACAAATGTTTTAAAGACAAGATCGATCGTCATGATTTTGTTGTAACAGTATCAGATGATGAAGAAAATATTGATCCTATTGTAGTTGCAAAAAAAAGAGGAAGACCAGCTGGCCCAAAAAATAAACCAAAAGATCAATCAACCAGGTCTAATACTCATAAAAGACCAAAAAGAAAATAGTTGACCTTTTTTCTTTGTTTTTTTTTATTTTTTTTATTTTTATATCATTTGTATTTTTATTATACTAGAAAAATAAAGAATTATAGCAGAAAATAATAAAATAAAAATAATTTTCTTATAGCATTATTTTTTTATAGCAAACAATTAAATTATTATAGCACGAAAAATAAGACCCATTAAAAAAAAAACAATAATTTTTTTATTATAGTTTATTGAGAAAAATTAAGATAATTAATGCAAATAAAAAAAAAAGAAAATTAAACTATCAAATCTAATAGTTCTCGCGGTTCTTCTCGAACAGTCCACGATTCAAACTCATTTAAAAATTTTATTTGCAAATAACCGTCAAAATTAAATCTCATAAATTTTTAGCTATTTTAAACTTAAATGCCTTATACTGTGCCGATGTTTTTTCATCGTTTTGGTAAATAAAGATAGGGTATTCTTGTTCCATTTTTTTCAAAATATTAGGTAAATTCCCAATGCCATTTTATAGAAGCAGGGCATTGGATCAGGGTAATTTAGTCAAGGGTTTAGAACTTAGATATTTTATAAAGCAAATTATTTAAGATTATTCTTTAAAAGATATATTAAGCCTGATTTAATATATCAATTATAATTTATGCGAAATTAGCATATCAATTAAATTTATAAAACGAATAATATTCTAATGGATTTTTTTCTACTGGATTTTTTTCAGACCGGATTTTTTTACACCAAATCTTTTTATTTTACTTAAAATTTTTTATTTTTTAAAAAAGTCTTTTGACTTGGCTTGATTGACTTAAAATTTATTTTTTTTAAAGTCTTGTGTCGAGTCATGTACTTATTAAGGCGGCCATACGAATTTTTTGCCGTTCCATGAAGTAATAAGGGCTTCCATTTTTATTTCAAACTTTGAAATTCAGTCTTTGAAACGACTTTTTTCCGAAAAAAAAATTTCAAGTTAAGGTAAAAGACTTTTTTTTTTTAATTTTAAGTCAAGATAATATACTTTTTTTTTAAGAAAAAAATTTCAAGTCAGATCAAATGACTTGACTTTAAATGACTTTTTATTCTGACTTTTGTGCAAGTCTGTTTTAATGCTAAAGTGTTGGATTCTATTATTAATCGAAACCGATAGCCAATAGTTTCGCTGAAGTATTCGTCGAATCAGAATTCAGGGTTTCAATTCTTGAATTGAAAAATCGTTCAGTATCCTAGATTTTCCCATGTGCACATCTGGTTATTAGCTCGTCGCGATGCTCGTTCCTCGCAATAAATATTGCATTACATATTAGATATTTATTTTTATTAATTAATAAAGATGGCAACAAATAAATTTTGACAGAGGTTTAAAATTTTTGCTTTATTTGAAAGTAGGTATTGGTTTTGAAAAAGGCCGGGGGTTTTTTTAATTTTTTATGCGAGTTGTTTTATTTAGAGCTGGTGTATTTGGTAAAGCTTTTGTGCCTTCACTGACTGCATGCTTGGCCAATTCACCAGGTAAGAGAAGACGAACACTGGTTTGAATTTCACGACTGGAAATAGTCGAACGACCATTGTGTGTAGATAGTTTGCACGCTTCTGAAGCTATTCTCTCAAAGATATCGTTGACAAAAGAGTTCATGATGCTCATTGCTTAATATTATATTTAATATATATATTTCAATTTAATAATTCAAAATTGTTAAGTTATTGCTCATTTCTCAATACAAATAAATCTAATTTACTATCAAGCTACGCTTCTTCAAGCATGCACTCAATTTAAAAATGAGACAAGTAAACCAAGTTAATTTTTTTATAAAGGAATTAAAAAAGAAAATTCAATTCAAAACGATTTTTATTGATACAAATTCAATATAAACGTCAAAACCTTAAAAATTAAAAAAAGAAAATATATTATTTTTTCAATTAGAAAAATCGGTTTTTAATCAAATTTAAATTACTAATTCTTTTATCAATTCTATTCAATCCAATTTTAAACATCTTTTTCAATAACCAAAAATAAACAAGTTCTGTATCTTATTACAGGATAATAATTTTAAAGAAATATAATTCGATAAAGAATGATTTTAGTACTTATTTTTACAAGACTCTGGGTAATGTCTGATTTAGATCATTAAATTATTTTCATTTTATTTAATAAATTGTCTCTAATTGATCTGTTTGTTCCCCTTGTTTTATTTAGAACGTTTTTTTTTTATCTATGAAATAATCAAATTATCAAATTATTCTTGGGATTTTTTTATTTCCAAAAAATTTACTTTGAAGTTTTTGTGGAGAACAGTTTTTTATCTGTGCGTACTAAGTAGATCAAAATATAACAAATTTACTCAAAGAATGAAAGAATTGAATAGGAAAATTCTTTACAAAATCAATAAAAAGAAGACACTTGATTCAATAAGATAAAGTTTGTAACTGTAAATGATGGATAATGGCTTGAAAATGACATTAAACAGGAGTGTACTTCAAATCGGATTTTAAATGATTTCGTTGCTGGTTTCATATGATTTTTAATTAATGGTGAATTTCTTTTAGATAAGTATGTTGAATTGAAAAACCAGTGTAGTAGTAGAATTTAAAATATAACAAGAATTAACAAAATGATATTATAAAATTAATTTTCATGCTAGTGAGGCTAAGAAACAATAAAATCAAAACTAACCTATGAACACATATTATTTTTCGCTAAAAAAAAACGTAAAAATTATGTACAAATTATTATTCAACTTGATTGGACGTTATATAGAGTTCAATAAATAATAATATTTTCTTTTAGCATTTGCTATAAATACTAGCTCAAATATGATTAAAATTAAAATTCAAAAAATATAAAATAAATTCTAACAATTTCATTTGTGTAACTATGTCAGGAAGAGGTAAAGGAGGAAAAGGTCTCGGAAAAGGAGGCGCCAAAAGGCACAGAAAAGTATTGAGAGACAACATTCAAGGCATTACTAAACCGGCCATTAGAAGATTAGCCAGAAGAGGTGGTGTCAAACGATTGTCTGGTCTTGTGTACGAAGAAACACGTGGTGTTCTCAAAGTGTTCTTGGAGAATGTTATCAGAGATGCTGTCACTTACACTGAACATGCCAAACGCAAGACAGTTACTGCTATGGATGTAGTTTATGCCTTGAAGAGACAAGGTAGAACTTTGTATGGTTTTGGTGGTTAAAATCTTGATCACAACAAAATAGCAACCCCCCCAGGCCCTTTTCAGGGCCAAATAAATCCTAAAATTAAAGCAATTTTAAATGGTTTATGTTTATAAAAAATATTAATTTTTTAAGTGAAATTATTTCTATTAGAAATAACAATTTCATTTATCAGAATATAATAAATTCATAAAAAAATTAATATCTATAAATTCAAATATGTTAAGTACTTAATATTTGATATGATTTCTTTGAAATTCTAACGAGGAAAAAAAAATCATACAAAAATGAAAAATAAAAATTCTAAGCCAGCAAATACACCAGAACTAAAATCCTCACAAGCCTATAAAAAAAAGGCAACAATTCAAACAATTCAGTTATTTCCAAAATCCAAATTACAAAACTGCCTCTAAACGAGGTAAGTGAAGCTTTGTCACAAGACTGTAATGTCTCACACTCTCAAAGCCCTTCAAAGTCAAAAAAAAGATCTGCTACATCCCCTCTTCTAAAAGAATATGAAATGAGTAAAAGCAAACCAAAGGTATCGTCTTCTCGATCTTAGCCCCAAAAGCTTTATCCGCAAACACTTCTATAACCGACATTAGTCCCTCTATCCCCTCCATGGAGAGACTCCCAGCAATTAAGTTTGAACTTAGTTCTTTCTTTGACTCGTTCGGCTCAGGGTTTAAGATCTTTAAGGAAATAATCCGATGCAATCCAAATATCCAGAAGGAAAAAGTCAAAGGTGCATTCATTCTAGAAAAAAAACTCATTATTACCGCTGACGATAGAGCTACACATAATGCCCTTAGCCAACAATGGCCCACTGATGCGTTCTCAGGTCTCATTAAGCCAATAACCTCCAAGGAACGGCATTCCTCCTCTCAAAAGCAATCCTCTACTTCTTTCTCTATAATCATCAGAAACGTCGATTTAAGAGAGGACCTTAATGATCAAGACCTTGCTAATCAGCTATTAGGTCAAGGTTTGTGCTCATGGTCAAGAATCATTAGTAAAAAAAGTGGGACAATTACTAGAGTAGTGAAAGCCACCGTCAATGACAGGAATACTTTATCTCACGTTCTTAATTTTGGAGTGGTAATAGGTTTCAACTCTCATAAGGTAGAACATTTTAGAAACTTCCTGCAGAGCCACAAATGCCTAAAATATGGTCACAAAGTCAGCGAATGTAGGGGTTCTCAGAAATGTCTTAAATGTAGTGGTGACCACCCATACAAAGAGTGTCAAGAGACCTTTCTAAAATGCTCAAATATTAGGTTGTTTAATAAGTTTTTTCGTCGATTTTTAAAAGAAAAAATCTCATCAAAGATTAAACTTTTTTATGCAATGTTGTACATCATTTGAAAGAGCAACTCTTGTTCTTTCAAATGATATATAAGATTATATGTTTGCTTTTTAAATTTCTAAATAATTAACTAAATAAAAATGCATGACAAAAAAATGCATATCCGCCATTGCATGTTATTCAAGTTTAACGAATGAAAAAATGCGACAGAGGCTACCAAATCGATTTGTTTGGTATATGACGACGACGCTCTGACTGTTCGCACTTGTCAAAATTGGTTTGCTCGATTCAAAGCCGGAGATTTCGACCTCAATGACAAATAACGCGTTGGGAGAACCGTCGAAGCTGATGACGCGTATTTGCAAGAGCTGCTTGAGGAAGACCCGAGTCGGTCGACTAGACAGCTCGCTAAAGAGATGTCTGTAACAAATGGCATCGTTTGGAATAGATTAAAAGAAAAAAATAGAAAAAAAATAGAAAAAAAAACGAAAAAACTTATTAAACAACCTTATAGTAAAGGTTCCCATGCGGCCGTCTCAAGGTCTTGCCCCTACCTGCAGAAGGTGAGTAAAGTTAAGAACAACCAGAATGACCAAGCGAAGGATTCCATTCCCAACCTCTCACTTGAATGTTAAATTCTCAAAAGACGATTGTTGACGCTGTCTCCTCTCTCTAAGAGATTATCTAAATCAGAAAATTCTTAATCCTTCAACCTTTTTCTCTAGTCTCGTAACTACCCTTCTCCCTATTACCCCGCCGGCATATAAAAGTATACAAGTTCATTTTCATATTTTTTCAATAAATGAAACTTGGCTCAAGCCTAATAAAAACTAAATTTTCCTAACTACTCAATAGTAAGGAAAGACAGGGCCGACTCTTTTGGAGAAGGAGTCGCTCTCATAATTAAAAAAACAATGCCTTTTGAAGAAATCTCACTCGATAACTTTAATACAGATTCTATAGGCATCAGGATAACTATTGGTTCTTCTAAAATGGTTATAGTATCTTACTATAAGCAGCCTCGATCTGAGATGAATATAGATCTAATCAAATCACTAGAAAGAAATTTTGATAATCTTATTATCTTAGGGGATCTTAACCTACATCATCCTCGCTTGCATTCCAGTAGAATGAATCAAGCAGGCTCTGATTTTTTCAACTATTTCGACAGTGAAGACTCAAACTTACTTATTACCAATAACGATAGTCCGACATTTCTCCCACCCCATTTACTTGACTATGGGGCTATTCTTGACCTTATCCTGATTTCTTCTTCACTTACTTCTTATTTTAAATCTTTCGAATCATACACAGCTTTAAGCAGTGATCACATCCCTATAAGCATCGATCTCAAATTCGGTCAGGACTTTGAAGTAAGTAAGAATGCTATGAAATTAAATATGGATAAATTGCTCTCAAGCTTAATCATATATTCACCTCTATTAACACAGAAATAAATCTTTTGTTGTGCTGATCTTGACAAAGCTGTCGTCTCTCTCACAAACTGCATTCAAAAATCCATCAAAGAAAACACCTCTGTAATTAGTATTAGGGAAGATAACTCCTACCTCATTCTACCTAAATTCATTAGGGACCTAATTAAGGAAAAAAACAAAGCCAGAAAAATGTTCCAAAAATCTAGAATTAGTCAGTATAAAACTCTTTTCAATACACTAAACAACAAGGTAAAGAATGAAATCAATCTATTTCGTAGAAATAAATGGAAAGATTTTTGTAACTCATTAAACACGCTTACTCCCTCAAACTCTAAACTTTGGAAAAAAATCAAATCAATTGATAGCTCAAACATGAACATATCTTTTCCCAAAATTGTCACAAAATCGGGTAGACTTAATTCACCGAATGAAGTCGCTGAGGTCTTTGCTGATCAACTTGAAAAAGTCTTCTCCGAAGAATCTTGCCCTGACTTTGACAATAAGTTTAAGGAATCAATTCAAAACAACTTGGCTAAGAAAGCAGAGAACAACCTATCACCCTGCGAAGATCTTACAACCATTTATGAAGTTGAGACTGAGATCAAAAATCTTAGACCTAAGTGGAGCCCTGGAGAAGATAAGATATCTAATTCGGTTCTTGAACTCCTTCCAAAACCATTTCTAGAATTATTGTGCAGAATATTCAATGCATCACTTAATTTAAACTACGACCGTAAAAGCTGGAAATCAGCAGTCATCATAATGATTGCTAAACCTCTAAAGGACCGTAAAAACCCAGAAAATTATCACCCCATTAGTCTTTTAAACGCACTCTCTAAGCCATTAGAGAGAATAATACTTAATCGCTTAACTAAGTTTTCTCAATCCCAGGGGATTCTGAACATTTTTCAGAGTGGCTTCAGAAAATATCACCAAACTAATGACCAAATCCTAAGACTGACTCATGCAGTCAAATCTTGATTTAACTTAAACAAAAAGACTGGTGCGATTTTCATAGATATAGAAAAAGTTTTTGATAAAGTATGACATGAAGGTCTAATCTATAAACTTAAAAATTACCGATTTCCAAAATAATTAGTAAAATGGATAGAAAACTATCTTTTTTGTAGGGAATTTAGAGTGCGAGTCAATGAGTCATTCTCAGTTACCAGACTAATTCACACAGGAGTTCCACAAGGTAGCGTTCTAGGACCCACTCTATTTAACATCTTCTTCAATGACGTTACCTGTGCTGATGCAAAATCCGATGATAAATAAATCCGAGATGGCTTTGTTCGCTGATGACCTTTCCGCCTGGTACACTTCAGGCCATATCCTTATGATTCAGCTTAAACTCCAAATACTTCTGAATGATTTGTATCTCTGGCTTTCGATGTGGAGACTTAAATTAAGTGTCAGGAAATCAAACTACATAATTTTTAATCTGAATTGTTGTTTTTCATTTAACAAGAAAATGGAGGAAATGAGCCGATCCCTTATGAACAAAACCCTAAATTCCTAGGCATAACGTTGGATCAATCGTTACAAAACATATTAATAACCTTAAACATAGGGCTCAATCCAGAGTAAATATGCTAAAGCATCTCAAAGGTAGGAAATGGGGTTTAAACACTAAACTTCTGCTCATTACCTACAAAGCACTTATCAGGTCCATTCTGGAATAAAGCCCATTCACCTCCCTAACCACCTGCGAATACAATAAAAAAACAATAGAGTCCATCCAAACCAAATCCCTTAGAACAATTCAAGATCATCTTCTTCTCTCCTCTCGAATAGTAAAATGTTGAATCAGTATAACCCAGAAACTATTCAAGAAAGATGTAAAAAACTTACGAGCAACTATCTTACTAGAGCTCTTAGAGTAAACCCCCTAATAAAAGATCTTGTCACATTTTACAACATTGCTCCTCAAATAAGCGAAGGCTTATTTTGTAAAGGAGTTCCTAAGCCAACGCCATTAGCCACTCTTCAGAAGCCTTAGACAAGTTGAATAAACTGTAAATACCGTAATTTATCTAGTCTATCCCTTTAATATCATAACCAAATTAATCCACACTACAAAATATAAAATAAATGAAAAAATAAAAAAGACAATATAAGTCAAAACTCAGAAAAAATAAAAAAAATTTTTTTTTATTTTTTATTTTATTATCTCCCTTTTCTCTCTTCTCTTTGATCCAAATAAAAAAAATGTAGGTTGTATGGGGCCTCGCTTCGGAACAACCTTGAGAGATCATCTCTATAAAATTATCTATCTATCTTCTAATATTTTCTAGAAATCTTGAGAAAAAAATTTTAAGAGAATTATCGAACATAATTTCATGAATTATTAACCAAATAAAGCTTAATTTGTGTTAATAAAACGATAGACAAGAATTACGCTCATGATCTCGATAAATTCCATTTATCGAATATATCTTTTGAAAAAAAACGTTTAACATTTTGTAATTCGATCTCGATCGACGTGAAAGATTTTTACCTTTAAGAAAACTAACAGAAATCATCTAAAAAAGATTAATTCAATAAAAAATCTCATAATTATTTATTTTTTTTGTTTTATCTGTGCTGAGGGCAGTGTGACAAAATATAGAAAGACAAAATGTAGAAAACGATTTTTTATTGGATAATATAGAATTTACCTGTAAAAAAAAATGTCGAAAAAAAAAATGTAGAATTAACCTGTAAAAAAAAATGTCGAAAAAAAAATGTAGAAAAAAAAACAGTCAAATTAATTTTATTTTAATTTTTTTCTTTGTCAATTAGTAAATTATTTCCTAAACCTTCTAAAAATGCTTCAATATTCTCACTTTTATAATCTGTCACTAACCGTAGAATTCTCAAATTAGTCTCATGTTTGTCTTTTTTTTGTTTAAATTGATCACCGTTTTTAATTCTAAGCTTATCTGAATCTACTTTATTTTGCTCTCTCCTGAATAATTCTACAACTTTCGGAACAGTCAAATGTTTTCTAGTGTCTAATTGAATCTGACGATGCCAAGACTCAACATGGTTATTTGTGCGCGGTAGATTCAATTTGATTCGATCAAATAAGGACCATAAACTTGGGCTAAATCTTGGCTCATGTCGCTCTGAATTTGAATTTTGTTTTAATTTACCTATATACTGCTTTTCAAAATAGTCTAATATTGTTATAAAGCTCGACGGACTCTTGGCTTTAATTAAATTAAAACCGCGGTTTATGTCATAAATAGGCACAAACGCCAAGGCTTGTAATAACTTGAGACAGTACTTAAATTCTTTATTGAATAAATTTTGAAAACATTTTTTCTGGACTCTACGAATAAGTGATTGTGACAGGTGAAAATAGCATCCATATACATTCAATTGAGAACCAAACACTATTTTAGCTGCATTAATTGCCGCTAACTCAAAGTCACAGTTAATGCTTTTAGGGATATTTATCAAGTGTGGCAGCAGCATTTTAAAAAATTTTTTATAAGTACTTTGCTTTTTGTTTGGGAGCAGACCATAAACCATGGGAAAGACTTTGTTTTCAATTACAATATGGATGGTATAACATTGTTTAAAAAACGTGGGCGCAATATCGAACGTCCCGTCACAGTACCAGTCGTTATAATTATCTAGAAATTGTAAATTTGTCTTGGTCGTAAATATCAAAACTCTGTTTTTGTCTTGATTACCTGAGTCATCCCAATAGAACAGTTCATTGTTGTAAGTTTTTTTTTGAGTCTCTGAAATGACTATCTCGCATAAATTCTAAGCATTAAATCCAGCTAAATTTCCGAATGTATTTTTGTTTCTTTTTCTTAATATTATTTTACGTAAAGCTTCAGGTTTAGGCAAAATACTTAAAGCTTCTTCATTAATTGACAATTGAGTGTCTCTAATAATAGTTCTTGGAAAGTCGTTTGACCCAGAAGCTTTATCTTTAGTCATTTCGATTACCAGTAGTTTATCTTTACGTTCTGGTAATATATCATGATTATGACCTTTAGTAAACTTAAGCGGAGGCATTAACCCATTGGAATTCGCTCTACCTGGACATTTTGGCTTTTCACATTTCCAATATATTTTTTTAGCGGTTGTTATTGAATTTAAATTTGGTTTATCTACAACAATATACATTCCAAGTGAACATAACTTGTATCCGCCTTTGTTTGTCTTAGTTAAACACCAGGCATCGTGGCTTAGTGGCGGTTCTAGAGCCAATCTGTTCATCTTGGTAACTAAGTCCTCCGAATTCGAACAATTGTACTCTTCTTCTTCGTCGTCTTCTTTATCAATATTCGAAAAACATTTCATAAAACTTAATTCTCCATCATCACTTTCACTATCTGTGACTATATTTCTATGAGTTATAGGATTAACAATTTCATCAACACTTGCTGGTTCAACAATGGTTCCTTTTTTAACCTTTCTTGAGCGTAAAGAAAGTGAATTTGGAGATGAATAATTACTATTTTGTTCCATAAAATTTTTGATCATTTTTAAGCTTACTTTAAAATTTAGCTTTTTAATTTGAAGTTTAAGTCAAAGTCTCTAAGAGTTTTAGTCAAAGTAAAAGTCTAAAATATATTATTATAATAATATAATTAAAATTTTCTATATTTTTTTACATATAGTACTATTCTATATTTTGTCTTTCTATATTTTGTCATGTCTATATTTTGTCTTTCTATATTTTGTCATGTCTATATTTTGTTCTTTCTATATTATGTCATGTCTACATTTTGTCTTTCTATATTTTTTAGAAAATTCTACATTTTGTATTTCTATATTTTGTCTTCCTCCCGTGCTGAGCTAAAGCTCCTTCAGATTGAATAAAAAAATAAAAAAAAAATAAATATAAAAATCAAGACAAAACAAAATAAAATAGAAAAAATAAGATAAAATATGTCAAAATATAATATAAAAGAATTATTGATCTGATTAAAGTTTATACTGGTATCCTAGTGTGCAAAAGTTAAGACCCCATTTTTTCTTTGACAATATTTAAATTAAGTTCAAACTTGAACTACAACGCTGTTTTATTTAATCAACCATTGGGGCATAGGTTAATTTTGAATCAAATTTTATACCTTAGAACTTGATTTCCTTTTGACTCTCAATATTATTTTCATATATTTTTTATTTTAAATCAATATTTTCCTTATTATATTTAGTGAAGACAATGAAGCAAGACCTTTCAACAGATATTTTCATTTTCCACTTGAAGAGTCATTTTTCTAATTCGTCTATTTGTTTATCTTATTTTCTAGATTTCCTTTTTAATTAAAAATGTAGAAAGTGACAAAAGCGTTAGCAAAAAGAAGAGAATATTCACTATTTCTTTTATTTCTTTTTGGTATATCATTGATAAAAATACTATAAAGTAATAGACTAATTACTGAGCCTTGATGAACACATGCATTAATGTGGTATTCATCAATTATATGACCATTTACATTTACTTTAAATGATCTTGAGTCTAAGAATGAATTAATCCAATGTATTAGGTAGGGGGAAGGTTCATTTTTTTTAGTTCATAAATAAGACCATAATGCAAAACCCTGTCAAACGCTTTTGAGATGTCAATAATAGGGAACAAACTATTTTCTTTCTATTAAATGATTCTACAATTTTTTGGATAAGGAAGAAAAGATGATTAGTGGCTCGACGATTTTTTCTAAAACCTGATTGTTCCTGAGTTCCATTAGTAATGAGTTTTGTTCTAAATAACTATATAATCTTGAGTTGACGATACGTTCTAAAAGTTTTCTTAGACAGCTTCTCATACTGATTGGTCGGTAGTTTGCTGCGTCTTGTGTTAAAGTTGTCTTTTAAGGTTTCATATTAATGCTAGCAGATTTCCATCCATTCGGTATTTTACTTTCTCTTAGACTTAAACTAAGAAGATTCATGTCTTTTAAAATATTTTGAGGTTAATTTTTTAACATAAGCTTATGAATTTGGTCAGGTCCCGAAGCTGCTTCCTCTTAAATACTAACAGGCTCGTTAAATTTGCATTGATTTATCTTTTTAAAATACTTAAGATTATAAAAAATTATTTCTCCTTTTTTTTTGGAGATTAATTGGATCATTATTCGGACTAAAAGCATTTTGAAGAAATTAACAAAAAAAGGAAGCCTTTTATTCATCAGTTCTAAGTTCATTATTATTAGAAATTAAAGAAGGTATTAATATTGATCGTTTTTTTGATTGAAAATTATTTATTTTTTCCTGAATGGTCTAATTGGAAGCGGATTTTTCACAATTTTTTTAATAACATCAGACCAGTTTTGATTCCAAAAATTTTTTAAACTGATTCTAAACACTGAAGTCATTTGGCTGAATCTCTTTTTAGCTTTTTGACAACGATTTTTTTGAAATATTCCTAGTATTTTCCTGCGTGCCTTAATTATACTGACAATTTTCGGTTGGATATTTGTTTTGAAAATTCTGTGTGTTTGATTTGGAATGCTTTAATGAGCTGCATAAATTATTTAATAGGTAATTTCTTTTTTTAGTTCATCAATTGATGCTGAATTTAGTCCTGAGTTTTGACCTTTTTGGATTTAACGGAATAAAAATCAATTTGCTTTTTTAAAGTTAAGCTTCTTTGGTTGTCTTTAGGGATAACTGAGTAGCCAAAAGAAATGCATTCCACAATTGGAAAATGATCACTGGTCATATCTTGACTATTTAGAACCCTAAAATAAGAATAAATCAAGAATTTCAAAATATTCCCTAATGAAAATGTTAAAAGTTGGATACTTATTATTGATAACTGTGAATTAAGCTCGTTAATAATGCTTTATATAATACTTTTTATAATTCCTATTTATCTTTTCGAATATATTATAATTTAGAATTTAATAGGTGGATTATATTTACTCAAAATATAATTGATCTTTTCCTGTATTTATTTTGATATAAAGTAATTCAGAAGCAAATTCATCATACGAAAAGTCTTGGACAAACTCTAATTCTTCCTTTACTAAAATTGCTACTCCTACACCATGCTTATTGCGTGGTTTACTTATTGATTAATAATTATTAAAATCTAAGAAACGGCTGATTCACTCTAATCAAATTCTATTTAATTAAGAAATACAATATCTGGGAAAAATTGAGACAAAAAATTTCCTAAGAGATTGATCTTGCTTGGAAGATGAGAACAATTGAAATGTGTAATTACTAACCTTTCTTTAAATATGAGATTTTGTTCTTAAAATTGATTTATTTGTCTTCTTGTTCATTCAAAATTTTCTTCAAAACTGTTTTGACTGTAATATTCAATGATCGTTCAATGATTGATCCAAGTGATGTGAACATTCAGGAGTAGAACTGTTTAATTCAGAATCAAAGGTATTGTCATTTTCATTTTCGGAGACAAGTGGATCAGAATCGGAATATCTCTTGATTTGATTTTTGGTTTGGAAAAAGCCTCAGTCTCATTCTGATCATTTGAGAGGACATTGACAGGTGTTTGACTTATTGGTAGAAGATCGTTTAAACGACTTACCAAATTGTCTTCTAACACTGGAGTTTTAAGGTCTTGAGGACTAATTTGGGATATTACGTCATTGAAATTTGTTGGCCGATATCCAGGCGTTTTTGCACCATATTTTCATCATTTTTATTTTGGTCTGATTCAATTATTGATTGGGCTTCTTCTAAATTAATGTAAAGATCATTGTAGTCGATCTTTTTCCTCTCAAGCGATTTTAGCTATTCGATAATGGAGCATTTTTGTGTCAATTGTCCTTTCTGATGACACTTTTCAATTACAGTTTTTTTTGACAGGGCATTTCGCTATGTTGTGTCCGTCTTCATCAAAAAAAAAAGCATTTCTGCTTTCGTCCAACAATTGACACAACACACTTTGAACCATACATTATTGTAGGGCCTGACAAGCTTCCAATAATGTTCTCTCATCTTTTAGAAATGATATTCTCACTCTTCTGACACCATTTTTCCTCTCGGGTCTATCTCTATATATTTCTTCAGTTATGTGTTCAATAATAAGACCATCAATCCGACCAGCCTGTAAAAAAGTTTAAAGTCTATGATTTTGAAATCAGGGGGCAAAAAGTGAAACCGGAAAGTACAATTCCTTCTAAGATCCGGGACTTTACTTGCATCTTCAAGTCTGAAATTGGTTCTTTTAATATTGATTTCACGATCCAAGATTTTGGCAACATTAAAAGCAGCATTAAGCTCGATTTTCCATAATTTGTTTGAAAAGAAACTGTAGATAGACGCATCATTTTCCACTTGGTTTAGGACGATATCAAGTGCATTAAATAAGACTTTACAGCTAATAAGTTTGTCTAACCTCTTCAGATTTAGCTTATCCGAATTTTTAAATATCCAACGTCGGTATTGGTTTGTTTTGTTGTTTTGTAAAGCGACATTGCCAACACACAACTTTCAACGGTTTATTATCACGTGCAAACGCTATTAATTTAATTTTGATTATTGAAAATTGTCGTTTGGCTTAGCAAACTTAAAAAATCAAAATTAAATTAATAGCTTTTACAAGTGATAAAATACAGTCGGTATTGGTTCGTTTTGTTGAGCGACATTGCCAACACAGAACTTTCAACAGTTTTTTATCACGTGTTTACACTATTAATTTAATTTTGATTTTTTTAAAATTTGCTAAGCCAAACGACAATTTTCAAAAACCACAAATAATTTATATATTAAATAAAAATGAAAAGTAAAAAACTAAACAAGCAAATACAACAGAATTCAAAGATTCACAAGTCGACAGAGTCGTACAAATCAATCCAAATAATTCATTCATTTTAAGCATCCAAATATCAAAGCTACCCACAAACAAGGTAAGTGAATATTTGCCACAATACTGTAAAGTATCTACCACGAAAATTTCTTTAAATTCTAAAAAATGATTTGCGACATCCCATCTTCTAAAAGAAAAATTAGTAGAAGATTATTAAAGGTTTCGGCTTCAAAATCTTCATCTCAAAAAGCTTCAATTTCAAACAATTGTCTTACCGACATTAGTCCCTCAGTGATTCTTATGGATAAACTCCCAGCGATCAAAGATCCTCATGGAAAATATCAGATGTAAACAGAATATCCAGAGGGAAAAAGTAAAATGTGCATTTTCTCTAGGCATTAGACTAATTATAACAAGAGACAACAAGGACAGACACATAATGAACATTCTTAGACTCAAGATCATTTAAAGTAAATGTAAATGGTCATATAATTGATGAATACCACATTAATGCATGTGTTCATCAAGGCTCAGTAATTAGTCTATTACTTTATAGTATTTTTATCAATGATATACCAAAAAGAAATAAAAGAAATAGTGAATATTCTCTTCTTTTTGCTAACGCTTTTGTCACTTTCTACATTTTTAATTAAAAAGGAAATCTAGAAAATAAGATAAACAAATAGACGAATTAGAAAAATGACTCTTCAAGTGGAAAATGAAAATATCTGTTGAAAGGTCTTGCTTCATTGTCTTCACTAAATATAATAAGGAAAATATTGATTTAAAATAAAAAATATATGAAAATAATATTGAGAGTCAAAAGGAAATCAAGTTCTAAGGTATAAAATTTGATTCAAAATTAACCTATGCCCCAATGGTTGATTAAATAAAACAGCGTTGTAGTTCAAGTTTGAACTTAATTTAAATATTGTCAAAGAAAAAATGGGGTCTTAACTTTTGCACACTAGGATACCAGTATAAACTTTAATCAGATCAATAATTCTTTTATATTATATTTTGACATATTTTATCTTATTTTTTCTATTTTATTTTGTTTTGTCTTGATTTTTATATTTATTTTTTTTTTATTTTTTTATTCAATCTGAAGGAGCTTTAGCTCAGCACGGGAGGAAGACAAAATATAGAAATACAAAATGTAGAATTTTCTAAAAAATATAGAAAGACAAAATGTAGACATGACATAATATAGAAAGAACAAAATATAGACATGACAAAATATAGAAAGACAAAATATAGACATGACAAAATATAGAAAGACAAAATATAGAATAGTACTATATGTAAAAAAATATAGAAAATTTTAATTATATTATTATAATAATATATTTTAGACTTTTACTTTGACTAAAACTCTTAGAGACTTTGACTTAAACTTCAAATTAAAAAGCTAAATTTTAAAGTAAGCTTAAAAATGATCAAAAATTTTATGGAACAAAATAGTAATTATTCATCTCCAAATTCACTTTCTTTACGCTCAAGAAAGGTTAAAAAAGGAACCATTGTTGAACCAGCAAGTGTTGATGAAATTGTTAATCCTATAACTCATAGAAATATAGTCACAGATAGTGAAAGTGATGATGGAGAATTAAGTTTTATGAAATGTTTTTCGAATATTGATAAAGAAGACGACGAAGAAGAAGAGTACAATTGTTCGAATTCGGAGGACTTAGTTACCAAGATGAACAGATTGGCTCTAGAACCGCCACTAAGCCACGATGCCTGGTGTTTAACTAAGACAAACAAAGGCGGATACAAGTTATGTTCACTTGGAATGTATATTGTTGTAGATAAACCAAATTTAAATTCAATAACAACCGCTAAAAAAATATATTGGAAATGTGAAAAGCCAAAATGTCCAGGTAGAGCGAATTCCAATGGGTTAATGCCTCCGCTTAAGTTTACTAAAGGTCATAATCATGATATATTACCAGAACGTAAAGATAAACTACTGGTAATCGAAATGACTAAAGATAAAGCTTCTGGGTCAAACGACTTTCCAAGAACTATTATTAGAGACACTCAATTGTCAATTAATGAAGAAGCTTTAAGTATTTTGCCTAAACCTGAAGCTTTACGTAAAATAATATTAAGAAAAAGAAACAAAAATACATTCGGAAATTTAGCTGGATTTAATGCTTAGAATTTATGCGAGATAGTCATTTCAGAGACTCAAAAAAAAACTTACAACAATGAACTGTTCTATTGGGATGACTCAGGTAATCAAGACAAAAACAGAGTTTTGATATTTACGACCAAGACAAATTTACAATTTCTAGATAATTATAACGACTGGTACTGTGACGGGACGTTCGATATTGCGCCCACGTTTTTTAAACAATGTTATACCATCCATATTGTAATTGAAAACAAAGTCTTTCCCATGGTTTATGGTCTGCTCCCAAACAAAAAGCAAAGTACTTATAAAAAATTTTTTAAAATGCTGCTGCCACACTTGATAAATATCCCTAAAAGCATTAACTGTGACTTTGAGTTAGCGGCAATTAATGCAGCTAAAATAGTGTTTGGTTCTCAATTGAATGTATATGGATGCTATTTTCACCTGTCACAATCACTTATTCGTAGAGTCCAGAAAAAATGTTTTCAAAATTTATTCAATAAAGAATTTAAGTACTGTCTCAAGTTATTACAAGCTTTGGCGTTTGTGCCTATTTATGACATAAACCGCGGTTTTAATTTAATTAAAGCCAAGAGTCCGTCGAGCTTTATAACAATATTAGACTATTTTGAAAAGCAGTATATAGGTAAATTAAAACAAAATTCAAATTCAGAGCGACATGAGCCAAGATTTAGCCCAAGTTTATGGTCCTTATTTGATCGAATCAAATTGAATCTACCGCGCACAAATAACCATGTTGAGTCTTGGCATCGTCAGATTCAATTAGACACTAGAAAACATTTGACTGTTCCGAAAGTTGTAGAATTATTCAGGAGAGAGCAAAATAAAGTAGATTCAGATAAGCTTAGAATTAAAAACGGTGATCAATTTAAACAAAAAAAAGACAAACATGAGACTAATTTGAGAATTCTACGGTTAGTGACAGATTATAAAAGTGAGAATATTGAAGCATTTTTAGAAGGTTTAGGAAATAATTTACTAATTGACAAAGAAAAAAATTAAAATAAAATTAATTTGACTGTTTTTTTTTCTACATTTTTTTTTCGACATTTTTTTTTACAGGTTAATTCTACATTTTTTTTTTCGACATTTTTTTTTACAGGTAAATTCTATATTATCCAATAAAAAATCGTTTTCTACATTTTGTCTTTCTATATTTTGTCACACTGCCCTCAGCACAGATAAAACAAAAAAAATAAATAATTATGAGATTTTTTATTGAATTAATCTTTTTTAGATGATTTCTGTTAGT
This sequence comes from Brachionus asplanchnoidis, assembly GCA_025491095.1. Lineage (NCBI taxonomy): Eukaryota > Metazoa > Rotifera > Eurotatoria > Ploima > Brachionidae > Brachionus > Brachionus asplanchnoidis. Next base: position 950,044 of record JAILYF010000039.1, on the reverse strand, counting down.
TTTCTTAAAGGTAAAAATCTTTCACGTCGATCGAGATCGAATTACAAAATGTTAAACGTTTTTTTTCAAAAGATATATTCGATAAATGGAATTTATCGAGATCATGAGCGTAATTCTTGTCTATCGTTTTATTAACACAAATTAAGCTTTATTTGGTTAATAATTCATGAAATTATGTTCGATAATTCTCTTAAAATTTTTTTCTCAAGATTTCTAGAAAATATTAGAAGATAGATAGATAATTTTATAGAGATGATCTCTCAAGGTTGTTCCGAAGCGAGGCCCCATACAACCTACATTTTTTTTATTTGGATCAAAGAGAAGAGAGAAAAGGGAGATAATAAAATAAAAAATAAAAAAAATTTTTTTTATTTTTTCTGAGTTTTGACTTATATTGTCTTTTTTATTTTTTCATTTATTTTATATTTTGTAGTGTGGATTAATTTGGTTATGATATTAAAGGGATAGACTAGATAAATTACGGTATTTACAGTTTATTCAACTTGTCTAAGGCTTCTGAAGAGTGGCTAATGGCGTTGGCTTAGGAACTCCTTTACAAAATAAGCCTTCGCTTATTTGAGGAGCAATGTTGTAAAATGTGACAAGATCTTTTATTAGGGGGTTTACTCTAAGAGCTCTAGTAAGATAGTTGCTCGTAAGTTTTTTACATCTTTCTTGAATAGTTTCTGGGTTATACTGATTCAACATTTTACTATTCGAGAGGAGAGAAGAAGATGATCTTGAATTGTTCTAAGGGATTTGGTTTGGATGGACTCTATTGTTTTTTTATTGTATTCGCAGGTGGTTAGGGAGGTGAATGGGCTTTATTCCAGAATGGACCTGATAAGTGCTTTGTAGGTAATGAGCAGAAGTTTAGTGTTTAAACCCCATTTCCTACCTTTGAGATGCTTTAGCATATTTACTCTGGATTGAGCCCTATGTTTAAGGTTATTAATATGTTTTGTAACGATTGATCCAACGTTATGCCTAGGAATTTAGGGTTTTGTTCATAAGGGATCGGCTCATTTCCTCCATTTTCTTGTTAAATGAAAAACAACAATTCAGATTAAAAATTATGTAGTTTGATTTCCTGACACTTAATTTAAGTCTCCACATCGAAAGCCAGAGATACAAATCATTCAGAAGTATTTGGAGTTTAAGCTGAATCATAAGGATATGGCCTGAAGTGTACCAGGCGGAAAGGTCATCAGCGAACAAAGCCATCTCGGATTTATTTATCATCGGATTTTGCATCAGCACAGGTAACGTCATTGAAGAAGATGTTAAATAGAGTGGGTCCTAGAACGCTACCTTGTGGAACTCCTGTGTGAATTAGTCTGGTAACTGAGAATGACTCATTGACTCGCACTCTAAATTCCCTACAAAAAAGATAGTTTTCTATCCATTTTACTAATTATTTTGGAAATCGGTAATTTTTAAGTTTATAGATTAGACCTTCATGTCATACTTTATCAAAAACTTTTTCTATATCTATGAAAATCGCACCAGTCTTTTTGTTTAAGTTAAATCAAGATTTGACTGCATGAGTCAGTCTTAGGATTTGGTCATTAGTTTGGTGATATTTTCTGAAGCCACTCTGAAAAATGTTCAGAATCCCCTGGGATTGAGAAAACTTAGTTAAGCGATTAAGTATTATTCTCTCTAATGGCTTAGAGAGTGCGTTTAAAAGACTAATGGGGTGATAATTTTCTGGGTTTTTACGGTCCTTTAGAGGTTTAGCAATCATTATGATGACTGCTGATTTCCAGCTTTTACGGTCGTAGTTTAAATTAAGTGATGCATTGAATATTCTGCACAATAATTCTAGAAATGGTTTTGGAAGGAGTTCAAGAACCGAATTAGATATCTTATCTTCTCCAGGGCTCCACTTAGGTCTAAGATTTTTGATCTCAGTCTCAACTTCATAAATGGTTGTAAGATCTTCGCAGGGTGATAGGTTGTTCTCTGCTTTCTTAGCCAAGTTGTTTTGAATTGATTCCTTAAACTTATTGTCAAAGTCAGGGCAAGATTCTTCGGAGAAGACTTTTTCAAGTTGATCAGCAAAGACCTCAGCGACTTCATTCGGTGAATTAAGTCTACCCGATTTTGTGACAATTTTGGGAAAAGATATGTTCATGTTTGAGCTATCAATTGATTTGATTTTTTTCCAAAGTTTAGAGTTTGAGGGAGTAAGCGTGTTTAATGAGTTACAAAAATCTTTCCATTTATTTCTACGAAATAGATTGATTTCATTCTTTACCTTGTTGTTTAGTGTATTGAAAAGAGTTTTATACTGACTAATTCTAGATTTTTGGAACATTTTTCTGGCTTTGTTTTTTTCCTTAATTAGGTCCCTAATGAATTTAGGTAGAATGAGGTAGGAGTTATCTTCCCTAATACTAATTACAGAGGTGTTTTCTTTGATGGATTTTTGAATGCAGTTTGTGAGAGAGACGACAGCTTTGTCAAGATCAGCACAACAAAAGATTTATTTCTGTGTTAATAGAGGTGAATATATGATTAAGCTTGAGAGCAATTTATCCATATTTAATTTCATAGCATTCTTACTTACTTCAAAGTCCTGACCGAATTTGAGATCGATGCTTATAGGGATGTGATCACTGCTTAAAGCTGTGTATGATTCGAAAGATTTAAAATAAGAAGTAAGTGAAGAAGAAATCAGGATAAGGTCAAGAATAGCCCCATAGTCAAGTAAATGGGGTGGGAGAAATGTCGGACTATCGTTATTGGTAATAAGTAAGTTTGAGTCTTCACTGTCGAAATAGTTGAAAAAATCAGAGCCTGCTTGATTCATTCTACTGGAATGCAAGCGAGGATGATGTAGGTTAAGATCCCCTAAGATAATAAGATTATCAAAATTTCTTTCTAGTGATTTGATTAGATCTATATTCATCTCAGATCGAGGCTGCTTATAGTAAGATACTATAACCATTTTAGAAGAACCAATAGTTATCCTGATGCCTATAGAATCTGTATTAAAGTTATCGAGTGAGATTTCTTCAAAAGGCATTGTTTTTTTAATTATGAGAGCGACTCCTTCTCCAAAAGAGTCGGCCCTGTCTTTCCTTACTATTGAGTAGTTAGGAAAATTTAGTTTTTATTAGGCTTGAGCCAAGTTTCATTTATTGAAAAAATATGAAAATGAACTTGTATACTTTTATATGCCGGCGGGGTAATAGGGAGAAGGGTAGTTACGAGACTAGAGAAAAAGGTTGAAGGATTAAGAATTTTCTGATTTAGATAATCTCTTAGAGAGAGGAGACAGCGTCAACAATCGTCTTTTGAGAATTTAACATTCAAGTGAGAGGTTGGGAATGGAATCCTTCGCTTGGTCATTCTGGTTGTTCTTAACTTTACTCACCTTCTGCAGGTAGGGGCAAGACCTTGAGACGGCCGCATGGGAACCTTTACTAAAAGGTTGTTTAATAAGTTTTTTCGTTTTTTTCTATTTTTTTTCTATTTTTTTCTTTTAATCTATTCCAAACGATGCCATTTGTTACAGACATCTCTTTAGCGAGCTGTCTAGTCGACCGACTCGGGTCTTCCTCAAGCAGCTCTTGCAAATACGCGTCATCAGCTTCGACGGTTCTCCCAACGCGTTATTTGTCATTGAGGTCGAAATCTCCGGCTTTGAATCGAGCAAACCAATTTTGACAAGTGCGAACAGTCAGAGCGTCGTCGTCATATACCAAACAAATCGATTTGGTAGCCTCTGTCGCATTTTTTCATTCGTTAAACTTGAATAACATGCAATGGCGGATATGCATTTTTTTGTCATGCATTTTTATTTAGTTAATTATTTAGAAATTTAAAAAGCAAACATATAATCTTATATATCATTTGAAAGAACAAGAGTTGCTCTTTCAAATGATGTACAACATTGCATAAAAAAGTTTAATCTTTGATGAGATTTTTTCTTTTAAAAATCGACGAAAAAACTTATTAAACAACCTAATATTTGAGCATTTTAGAAAGGTCTCTTGACACTCTTTGTATGGGTGGTCACCACTACATTTAAGACATTTCTGAGAACCCCTACATTCGCTGACTTTGTGACCATATTTTAGGCATTTGTGGCTCTGCAGGAAGTTTCTAAAATGTTCTACCTTATGAGAGTTGAAACCTATTACCACTCCAAAATTAAGAACGTGAGATAAAGTATTCCTGTCATTGACGGTGGCTTTCACTACTCTAGTAATTGTCCCACTTTTTTTACTAATGATTCTTGACCATGAGCACAAACCTTGACCTAATAGCTGATTAGCAAGGTCTTGATCATTAAGGTCCTCTCTTAAATCGACGTTTCTGATGATTATAGAGAAAGAAGTAGAGGATTGCTTTTGAGAGGAGGAATGCCGTTCCTTGGAGGTTATTGGCTTAATGAGACCTGAGAACGCATCAGTGGGCCATTGTTGGCTAAGGGCATTATGTGTAGCTCTATCGTCAGCGGTAATAATGAGTTTTTTTTCTAGAATGAATGCACCTTTGACTTTTTCCTTCTGGATATTTGGATTGCATCGGATTATTTCCTTAAAGATCTTAAACCCTGAGCCGAACGAGTCAAAGAAAGAACTAAGTTCAAACTTAATTGCTGGGAGTCTCTCCATGGAGGGGATAGAGGGACTAATGTCGGTTATAGAAGTGTTTGCGGATAAAGCTTTTGGGGCTAAGATCGAGAAGACGATACCTTTGGTTTGCTTTTACTCATTTCATATTCTTTTAGAAGAGGGGATGTAGCAGATCTTTTTTTTGACTTTGAAGGGCTTTGAGAGTGTGAGACATTACAGTCTTGTGACAAAGCTTCACTTACCTCGTTTAGAGGCAGTTTTGTAATTTGGATTTTGGAAATAACTGAATTGTTTGAATTGTTGCCTTTTTTTTATAGGCTTGTGAGGATTTTAGTTCTGGTGTATTTGCTGGCTTAGAATTTTTATTTTTCATTTTTGTATGATTTTTTTTTCCTCGTTAGAATTTCAAAGAAATCATATCAAATATTAAGTACTTAACATATTTGAATTTATAGATATTAATTTTTTTATGAATTTATTATATTCTGATAAATGAAATTGTTATTTCTAATAGAAATAATTTCACTTAAAAAATTAATATTTTTTATAAACATAAACCATTTAAAATTGCTTTAATTTTAGGATTTATTTGGCCCTGAAAAGGGCCTGGGGGGGTTGCTATTTTGTTGTGATCAAGATTTTAACCACCAAAACCATACAAAGTTCTACCTTGTCTCTTCAAGGCATAAACTACATCCATAGCAGTAACTGTCTTGCGTTTGGCATGTTCAGTGTAAGTGACAGCATCTCTGATAACATTCTCCAAGAACACTTTGAGAACACCACGTGTTTCTTCGTACACAAGACCAGACAATCGTTTGACACCACCTCTTCTGGCTAATCTTCTAATGGCCGGTTTAGTAATGCCTTGAATGTTGTCTCTCAATACTTTTCTGTGCCTTTTGGCGCCTCCTTTTCCGAGACCTTTTCCTCCTTTACCTCTTCCTGACATAGTTACACAAATGAAATTGTTAGAATTTATTTTATATTTTTTGAATTTTAATTTTAATCATATTTGAGCTAGTATTTATAGCAAATGCTAAAAGAAAATATTATTATTTATTGAACTCTATATAACGTCCAATCAAGTTGAATAATAATTTGTACATAATTTTTACGTTTTTTTTTAACGAAAAATAATATGTGTTCATAGGTTAGTTTTGATTTTATTGTTTCTTAGCCTCACTAGCATGAAAATTAATTTTATAATATCATTTTGTTAATTCTTGTTATATTTTAAATTCTACTACTACACTGGTTTTTCAATTCAACATACTTATCTAAAAGAAATTCACCATTAATTAAAAATCATATGAAACCAGCAACGAAATCATTTAAAATCCGATTTGAAGTACACTCCTGTTTAATGTCATTTTCAAGCCATTATCCATCATTTACAGTTACAAACTTTATCTTATTGAATCAAGTGTCTTCTTTTTATTGATTTTGTAAAGAATTTTCCTATTCAATTCTTTCATTCTTTGAGTAAATTTGTTATATTTTGATCTACTTAGTACGCACAGATAAAAAACTGTTCTCCACAAAAACTTCAAAGTAAATTTTTTGGAAATAAAAAAATCCCAAGAATAATTTGATAATTTGATTATTTCATAGATAAAAAAAAAACGTTCTAAATAAAACAAGGGGAACAAACAGATCAATTAGAGACAATTTATTAAATAAAATGAAAATAATTTAATGATCTAAATCAGACATTACCCAGAGTCTTGTAAAAATAAGTACTAAAATCATTCTTTATCGAATTATATTTCTTTAAAATTATTATCCTGTAATAAGATACAGAACTTGTTTATTTTTGGTTATTGAAAAAGATGTTTAAAATTGGATTGAATAGAATTGATAAAAGAATTAGTAATTTAAATTTGATTAAAAACCGATTTTTCTAATTGAAAAAATAATATATTTTCTTTTTTTAATTTTTAAGGTTTTGACGTTTATATTGAATTTGTATCAATAAAAATCGTTTTGAATTGAATCTTCTTTTTTAATTCCTTTATAAAAAAATTAACTTGGTTTACTTGTCTCATTTTTAAATTGAGTGCATGCTTGAAGAAGCGTAGCTTGATAGTAAATTAGATTTATTTGTATTGAGAAATGAGCAATAACTTAACAATTTTGAATTATTAAATTGAAATATATATATTAAATATAACCAAATTCGATTCATAGTAACAGTTTTGCTAACAACAATATTTGAACAATAAAATTTAAACTCTTTAAAAAGTCTTAAAGATTACAATGATTTAATAACTAAATTAAATATATGAAAAGAATGCTGTCTTATTTTAAATGACTTGTTGTTTAATTTTACAGATTCAAGTTTTATTTTAAATCTACATGTTGATTTTTGGTTTAAATTATTTGGAAATAAATTTTAATTAGATTTGCTTTAAATATTAAAATGTGGTTGGCCTTGATAAAGGCCGGGGGTTTTATGAAAAAATAAACTAATAATTCTTATTCTGATTTGGCGCTTGGACCATCTTCAGTTTTCTTTGGCAACAAAATTGACTGAATGTTTGGCAAGACACCACCTTGAGCGATTGTGACTCCAGCTAACAATTTGTTCAGTTCTTCATCATTTCGGATGGCTAGTTGCAAGTGACGAGGAATGATTCTGGTCTTTTTGTTGTCTCTGGCTGCATTGCCGGCCAACTCTAGAATTTCAGCGCTCAAGTATTCCAACACAGCAGCCAAATAAACTGGAGCTCCAGCACCAACTCTCTCAGCATAGTGACCTTTTCTAAGAAGACGATGAATACGACCAACTGGAAATTGAAGACCAGCTCTTGATGACCTTGATTTGCCTTTGGCTCTTACTTTGCCTCCTTTACCACGTCCAGACATTTTTGTTACGTTTGAATTGAAATTGGTTGATTTGAATTTAAATTGAATTAACTTAATTCGTCTCCCGAAAAAATCTCTTATTTATGATATTTTTAGAGAGTCATTAAATTATTCACAAATATTTTAGTTTTTTATTATTTTAGTAAAAATTAAACTAACAGTAATAAAGGCGGTGAATTAAAATCAATTGAACAAATTATGAACTTTCTAAAAATGCAAATTAGAAACCTATTAACCAATTAAACATATTTTATTGTTTGATTGGATTAATTAGCAATTATTTATTTAATATTTGAAAATTTTAATGTCCTTCACCTTTTAACCTTACAATTGTACATAATCAATTCAACTTTTTTAATCGTGATAAATTGTTTTACAAACTGGTCCGATGGCACAATTTACATTTAATCAATTAGAGAAATAAAAAATGCCACCAAAAACACCAAGCAAAGGAGCTAAAAAAGCTGTCAAACCAACCAAAGGAGCCAAGGGAGAAGGAAAAAGAAGAAAGAAAAGGAAGGAAAGTAATTCAGTGTACATTTACAAAGTGTTGAAACAAGTTCACCCGGACACTGGCGTCTCGAGCAAAGCAATGAGCATCATGAACTCTTTTGTCAACGATATCTTTGAGAGAATAGCTTCAGAAGCGTCCAAACTATCTACACACAATGGTCGTTCGACTATTTCCAGTCGTGAAATTCAAACCAGTGTTCGTCTTCTCTTACCTGGTGAATTGGCCAAGCATGCAGTCAGTGAAGGCACAAAAGCTGTCACCAAATACACCAGCTCTAAATAAAACAACTCGCATAAAAAATTAAAAAAACCCCCGGCCTTTTTCAAGGCCAATACCTACTTTCAAATAAAGCAAAAATTTTAAACCTCTGTCAAAATTTATTTGTTGCCATCTTTATTAATTAATAAAAATAAATATCTAATATGTAATGCAATATTTATAATAATAAGCTAAAAGAGTTTGAATTGACTATTCAGAAATTTTCGCTGCCATGTGACTTAAAGGAACGAAAAATGTGTAATTTTGCTCATGTGACTCTCGCAATAGGTATCTTAATTTAATGTCATGTAAAACAGAATTCGGTCACTAAATGATTACAGTGGAGACTTATTTATTTGGTTAATTTTTTGATTTCAGTTTATTTTTTTTCCTAAATAATAAAAAATTTAAATTTTATTACATTAAATGAGATTATTATTATTATTATTATTATTTATTCATAAAATTACGCCAGATTCGGCGATGTAAAAAATAACATAAAATTGAATAAAAAGGAAGGTAGTTTTGTACTGTTTGTTTTCCTTTTTTAAATTTACAATTATGTTTAAGAAATTAAAATATTAAAATAGATTTTCATCTTGTACATAAATACCATAAAAGATTTAATTTTAAATTAAATATTCAAAGATTAAGATTAACACAAAAAAAATAACCTTGTTCAAATGTCTAAGGTAAGTATTTTTTAAATTTTATTTATCGTTTTGAGATAGGGTTGAGATTATAATTTTGAATAAAGAAAATTATTAAAATGAAATCATTATTTGATATTAGTAAAAATTAAAATGGACAAAGATATTCAACATTCAGAAGATTTTAAAATATTCAATATACTTCGTGAATTGAATGAAGTGAATGCTTCGCAAGGATGTTCTAATTCTAAATTTAAGACAAATTGGCTATAAATAATTTATTGTACCTTTTGTGAAAACATTTAATAAATTCATTATATATTTGTTTTTCAAAGCAAGTGTTGTTAATTTTTGTTAAAAGATTACTTTTTATCATAGTTCTTAAAGTAAATACCAAGATTCGTACCTAACTGATATTATTATTATTATTTTTTATTTCATTATAAATGCCTTTAAGGTGATGTGAATCTAGATTCGAATCTAGATTTTTTAACTATCCAACTCCAATGTGTAATTGCTACCTTGTCATAGACTCCTTTTTCCCTGAAAACTAAACCGATATAACTTTTGTGTCTATTTTCTGCCTTTCAATAACGATTTTTTATTTCTTTTCTTCTTTCTTTTTTTTTTTTTCTTTTATTTCCTTTTCAAATTTCAATTATTTAACTATATTTTTTAATTCTTATTTTATTCATTTACTTTTATTTTAATCATTTTTTTTATTTATTTTTATTTTTTCTATTTTTCTCTGAAGGAGCTAACGCTCGATACAGATTTACAAATAAATAAATAGTGAATAAAAAATAAATTAATTAAGTAATTCAATTCAAAAAGTGTTTCCAATAAAACTTAAATTAAGCATGAAATTTTATTACATTTCAATTTATTAAAAAATAAAATAGACAGATTATCAATAATTTATTTCCGCTAATCAAACCATCAAATATTTCATTTAAAAACACTTACAAAAAAATAAATGAAAAAAAATCCAATGATTTATTAAAAGACTTGTACAACAAATATTTCGTTAAACAACGTCGATTCAAAACAATTTTTTTCCAATCTTAGATGTTTCCAGCTCCAGCAGTCAAGACATCAAAGCATAAATCACACACTCTCACTGGCTTTTGGCAATTAAATTTTAAAATGGATACTTCTTTTTCGGAGCACCTTTTGCACAAAACTCGTCCACAATGTCGACTTGAAAATAAATGATGAAAATTATCTAGAATTATATAGGGTTCTTACCAATGATGCTTTCGATTTGTTAGCGAAAATTTGTTTCTACATTCTAGACAAATTTCAGCCTCGACCCAAGGCGATTCCTTGTTCAAAATGTCCAAAAGTTTGAATATCAATTGTTTACTTGCAACTGGATAGTTAAAAATTGATACACCATCTTCATTATAGTTTCCAATAGCTGCTCCATATCTTATCAAACTTCTACATAAATTACCGTTTCCATTTTGATAAGCAAGAAGAAGAGCTAAATTACAAGAATTTTAAAATCAAAAATTAATTATTTTTTAATATATTGACAGTTAATAGAAGCCGAATTTTAAGTTAAATATTCAAATTATATTAAATTAAATTGAATAAAAATTTAAAATTTTCTATTCTTACTAAGCCTATGAAATTCAATCAAATAATTATAAAATTTTCAGTATACGAAAGATACAAATCAGTTAAGATATTTCTTGGTTTAACCTTTAAAAAATTTGATTTTCAATGAAACATAGGATTTTAATGAAATTTTAATTTAGTATTTTAACATAAAATTCAAAATGCTCATTTAGTATTTTGAATTTTTTGTTTTACCATTTTGATCTCAAAGAATAAAAACTTTGAATTCTAAAAATTATGAACATTAAAATATTAGCTTAATCTTAAAATGCTTCATAATGATTAATGAAACGCAAATATTCTAATTCTGATCGTAAAAGAAATTTATAGAATTCTTTGAAATCTTGATTTTTACTTTTTCTCATTTCTTAATCAAATTCATGACAAAATCATAAATTTTAAGATTTTAAATTTCATAAGCATGATCTTAATTATTTTGTAAGTTCTTAAAATATTTTTTCATGCAGCTCAAGAATATTCATTTCAATCTGAATATTAATAATTTTTTAAATCTTTTAAAAGACTATTTTTAGAAAATTAAAAATGTATTAATGAAAAAATGATTAAAAAAAATTTCTAGATTTTCAGATTTATTGGTTAAATAATCCTATTTTAGTTCAACTTTTTCTTAATGTTGGATTAGTTCAGAAAATTAAAGATTTTAAATAATTAGAATTTAGAGATCTTTTCAAGTCAATCATAATCATTAAGATTGACTGACTTAATCATTAAAATAAAAGTTTTATTTAATTTTCCCTTCCGCCCATCAAAAATACATTTGACCGCCACAATTACTACTTGGAACGGCAAAAAATTCAAATATTTAAGTTATTCCCATTTATTCCAACATTATTACTTTAAAAGACTAAGAAATTTCCAGTAATTTTGATATGCTATCTTGTAATTTAAGTCTACAAAAATTAATTAAATAAAAGGAACTATAAATCAGTTGAAAAATAGAGTTAAATCAATAAGTCAATTATGAGTTGCATCCTAAAAAATTAGAAAGAATTAAATTTTTTTTTAAAAATATTCTACTAAAAGTTGGACTTAGTATAAAAAATATTTTTATTTTTAATAAATTATTTTAATATTGGATCTTCATTTAAACTTGATTATACAACTATTTAATTATAATGGAATAGTAGTAGTAAATATAGCTGTGACACAGAGGTACCTGTGTGGATGTAGGTTATAAGGCTACATCATATCAGCTCTTATCTGTTTTACCAATGGTTAAACTCGGTATACCGATCTCCTCAGATCACCGGACGCCACGTGAGCATCTAGTTTAGCTTTAAAGCTGAACTAGATGCTCCCGGTGTATTTAAAATTTATCTCAAACATTTTCAATTTTTTTCATTATCATTAAAAGTTTTTTCAGCAATACTAGTCAACAATCTTTTTACGAAGCTAATCGACGTATCTAACAAAATTAGTAAATTAAAGGAAATAATTTTTTTGATACCGCTATTTTTAATAAATATTTCGCTATTTTATTAAACTTTTCTTTAATTTAATATGCTTTCTACTATTTTAATAAAAACTAAAACTAATTACACTAATCTCTAAATAAAAGCTTAAAAGAGTAAAAATATTATTTAATTAAAATAATGTTTACGAAAATAAACATTCTATTTAAAATTTAAAATAAGTTTAAAAACCAAAAATTTCCAAAAATGTCAAGCAGCGAAAGTATTCTAATGAATAACTATAACAACTGAATATTGAACATCAATGATGTTGATGATGAAGTTGATGCTGTTAGAAATGGAAAAAGAAAAATTTTTCAACCGTAATGTGACTTTTGTTAAATTAGACTTAACTTTAATAAATTAGATTTCTTTTAATTACAATAGCGATGTTTTTATAAAATTAGCAAAAAGTTTATTAACACTAATTAGGGATGAGAAAAATTATGGGCCTAAATTAAATTTTATTTCTATTAAATTAGAATTATTTTTGAAAAAACAATTTAAACCTATTTTTATTATACCTGTATTTCCTTTGCTATCCTTTTGATCCAAACTAAAATCAGGCACAAACTCTTTGAACAAATCTAGAATAGCACTTGAATTTTCTTTTCCATAAATTCCTAAATAGTGTAAAGGACTCATTCCTCTTGAATTGATTGCATACACGTCTACATTAGTGTTGGACAACAACACTTTAACAACAGATAAATTGGCGTTTTGTACCGCAATATGCAGTGCATTATTTAATCCACTATCCAATGTATTACAATCTATTCTGTTCTCGATTAAAATGTTGGTAATTTGCACTAAATTTTGATGATTGCATTCAGCTATTAGATGAAGAGCAGTTTTTTTATTTTTAGTTAAGTCATTTATGTTCGACCCTGCCAAGAGCAAGTTCCTAACAATCATCTCAAAGCCAGACTCAACCGCCAAGTGTAATGGTGTTTTAGCCACACTATCATTTATTCTAGAGTTTACATTTACATTTACACTTATCAATGCCAAAACTGTTTCTATATCCCCATCCAAAACTGCCAAATGCAAAAAATTTCTTCCTTTACTATCTGTCTGTTCCGCTGCCAGAGGTTCCTTTCTCAATATTAGACTTGTTGCCTGATTGTTTTTTCTCATTAGTGCTGCTGCAAAAGGTGATTGTCCAGCAGAATTTTTAATCTTCAAATCAATATTAGACTGTTTTAATAAAAGTTCAATTAGAGATGAATGATGATTGAGAATTGACAAGTGCAGTGGAGTATTTCCTTCAGAGTCTTGAGCGTTTATCAAACAGCCGTGCTCGAGTAAGCACGAGGCTATTTTTTCCTGTCCCCATGTACAGGACAGGTGCAGTGGAGTCATTTTATCTTGAGCCTCTTCGGGCGTTTCTCCATTAGGACCTGGGCGCCTTGGACTGTTTATGTCACAGCCACTTTTGATCAAAAATATAGCAACTGCATCATTGTTTTCATCAATGGCTCGGTGAAGTAAAGTTTGTTGACAAGCCTCAGGTCCAACTCCCCACTCAGTTGTGTCACATTTGTTATTGACTAGAATGGAAGCTATGTCCTCTTGACCTGAGTCGAGAGCGTTCCACAATGGTGAATTACCTTCTGTGTCCAGCACGGACATGTTGGCTCCTCTTCGACACAAATTTTCAACTACTAATGGAAGATGCCGCTTTATTGCGAGCTGTAAAGCAGTCAAATTATCTACGCTTGATTTCGCGTTTATGTCCACCTTTTGGTCAAGTAAAAACAAAGTAGCTTCAGTGCATTGTCTTAAAATTGCTTGATGCAACAATGGAATATCGTCGTTGTCGGTCAAATTTACATCAGCTCCATGTTCTAAAATAAATAAATAAATTTTGTTTTTAAATTTTTTGAAATTATTTAATTTTTTAAAATTATTTAATTTTTTTAATTCCTTAAATTACCTATTAAATTTTTTGCCAATTGAAGCATACCATTCCAAAGACAAAGACTAAGAACACTCTGGCCATCTGCGTCTCTTATGTTAAAGTCTGGAACCAAACTACTTTCTATTAATCCAGTTTTGGAAGCTTTTAATTTAAAAATTTTACTAATCAATAATGAAAAAAAATAATTATTTGCTTGATTTTAGACTACCTTTTAACCTGATGAACAAGTGGAGTATATTTTCATGGTGATTTAGTATAGCTTTGTGCATTGGAGTTTGCAAATTGGTCAATTTAGATGATTGAACATTGGGGTCTGCATTTTGTTCAAGTAAAACATCAACTAATCTCATTAAGCCGAACTCACACGCCACATGCAGTACACTTTCATAATCATTATTTAGCAAATTAATTTTTGCTTTTTTATTAACCAAAAATATGGCGGCGTGTTCGAGCTCTTTACGAGCACACAAATGCAATAGAGAGTCACCATTTGAATCAGTTGTGTCTATTTCGCAATTTTTCTCTATCAGCATATTTGGAAATGAATCAACCATGTCAAAATCTGTGTAACTTTCGGACTTTACCAGTGATAACCATAGAACTGTTTGTTCATCTTTGTTTTTAATGTTCAAATTTGGCTTTAAATTATTGTTGAATAAAATTTCTTTAAAAACTGGTTTATTATTTGAGTTGACGGCTATATGAAGTGCCGTATTGCCCCGACTATCTTGTAAATTTACATCAATATCATGGCTATTCAGAATTTTGCGTACCAGAGTAAGCATGTGGTTGGACAGTCCTGGTCGGTCAGCTAGATACATCAAAGCGTTTCTTTGATCGCTAAGAGATTGTATGTTTACTGAAATGTAATTGTCTACCAAAAATAATGCCGAATGTTCATCATCTACAAAAATTAAATTAATAAAAAAAATTGGTTATTTATATTTTGGTCATAATCTTACCTCTGAGTATAGCTTGGTGCAATAGTGTTAAACCCTGGTGATCAGTTTTGTTGATGTCAATACGATTTTTTACCAAATTTTTGGCAATGCTTTCTTGTTTAGTTTTGAGAGCTAAGTCTAGAGGAAGATCATTTTTGTCATCGAATTCATTCAATTTTAATTGAAGCTTAAAAGAAATCATCAATAAAATTAAAAATAAATTAACTATTAAAATTAATTATTACAATCGAGTCATTCTCGATAAAGTACAAAAATACAACATCTTCACGTCTGGCCTTAATAGCTGCATGCAATGGATATTTGGTTTTATCTTTAAACATTTGGAATAATAATGAAGCAGGCATGTATGCAAAGTCATCGCTTGTAAAATCTTCCCAATGATTGCTGATTAGTTCATTGCAATGCGCTTTTAAAGTATTTGCCGAAATTTGCTCGGCTACTTCGTAGAATTTTATGCAGTTCTTCATGCTCACATAAGTCAATAGACCATCTTCACACCTTTTAATTCAACAATTTTTAATTTTTTTAAATTTTCAAGACTTTAATTTAATTTTTAATAATTCAATTTATAGATGCAAATTTCAAATATGATATTAGAAATGATATATTCCTTCCGTAATCTTTATTATTAATTTAAATGATTCGAGAAACTCAACTAAATAAGTTTGAGATAAACATTATTTTACTTATTTTAGAAAAATAAGTAAAAAAATAAAATGAAATTGTAAAAAAAGTAAAGAAAATGTATATATAAATGTTTATACCTTATTTTCAAATCAAATTCTAAATTATTGAATTTTTTATTGAATATAACGAAAAAAATTTGAGCCCAAATTAGTTTTAACCATTATGACCTTAGAAGTCTTCAAAACTTGATTTTATTTGTAATAAAAACAAAGAGTTTTTAAGGGTAATTTTTATCTAGGTTTTACTTTTCATTTTTGTTTAATTTTTTTTTTTTTTGTAAATGTTTCGTTTTTTTGTTTTTTTTTTTTTAAGTCGTGAAAATCGATGATGATAATCATTCCGAATGTAATTTGATTCGTTTTTTCTGTCCCAATTGTCGTTTTTCGATCAAGTTCCTAGTTTTCTATGTAATTAGTTAGTAAATTCCTAATTGTCATCAGATTCAGTGAAATTGGTGTTTCGTCTTTTTGAGTTACCTTGATTGAGACTCAGGTTTTGGTTTTAAAAGTTTTGTCGGGAACTTGTGTGTTCTTTTCTTTTGGATGCAGTTCATAGTTAGACTTGAAATGTCGGTTATAGAAGTGTTTGAGAATAAAGCTTTTTGAGGCGAAGATCGAGAAGTCGATACCTTTTGTTTGCTTTTGCTCATTTTATATTATTTTAGAAGAGGGGATGTAGCAGATCTTTTTTTGGACGTTGAAGCGCTTTGAGGGCTTTGACAAAGCTTCACTTACCTCATTAAGAGGCAGTTTTGTAATTTGGATTTTGGAAATAACTGAATTGTTTGAATTGTTGCGTTTTATTTTATAGGCTTGTGAGGATTTTAGTTCTGGTGTATTTGCTGGCTTATAATTTTTATTTTTCATTTTTGTTTGATTTTTTTTTCCTCGTTAGAATTTCAAAGAAATCATATCAAATATTAACTAGTTTAAACATATTTGTATTTATAGATATTAATTTTTTTATGAATTTATTATATTCTGATAAATGAAATTGTTATTTCTAATAGAAAAATTTCACTTAATAAATTAATATTTTTTATAAACATAAACCATAAACAATTGCTTTAATTTTAGGATTTATTTGGCCCTGAAAAGGGCCGGGGGGTTGCTATTTAGTTGTGATCAAGATTTTAACCACCAAAACCGTACAAAGTTCTACCTTGTCTCTTCAAGGCATAAACTACATCCATAGCAGTAACTGTCTTGCGTTTGGCATGTTCAGTGTAAGTGACAGCATCTCTGATAACATTCTCCAAGAACACTTTGAGAACACCACGTGTCTCTTCGTACACAAGACCAGACAATCGTTTGACACCACCTCTTCTGGCTAATCTTCTAATGGCCGGTTTTGTAATGCCTTGAATGTTGTCTCTCAATACTTTTCTGTGTCTTTTGGCGCCTCCTTTTCCAAGACCTTTTCCTCCTTTACCTCTTCCTGACATAGTTACTCAAATGAAATTGTTAGAATTTAATTAATATTTTTTTAAGTTTAATTTTAATCATATTTGAGCTAGTATTTATAACAAATGTTAAAAGAAAATATTATTATTTATTGAACTCTATATAACGTCCAATCAAGTTGAATAATAATTTGTACATAATTTTTACGTTTTTTTTTAATGAAAAATAATATGTGTTCATAGGTTAGTTTTGATTTTATTGTTTCTTAGCCTCACTAGCATGAAAATTAATTTTATAATATCATTTTGTTAATTCTTGTTATATTTTAAATTCTACTACTACACTGGTTTTTCAATTCAACATACTTATCTAAAAGAAATTCACCATTAATTAAAAATCATATGAAACCAGCAACGAAATCATTTAAAATCCGATTTGAAGTACACTCCTGTTTAATGTCATTTTCAAGCCATTATCCATCATTTACAGTTACAAACTTTATCTTATTGAATCAAGTGTCTTCTTTTTATTGATTTTGTAAAGAATTTTCCTATTCAATTCTTTCATTCTTTGAGTAAATTTGTTATATTTTGATCTACTTAGTACGCACAGATAAAAAACTGTTCTCCACAAAAACTTCAAAGTAAATTTTTTGGAAATAAAAAAATCCCAAGAATAATTTGATAATTTGATTATTTCATAGATAAAAAAAAAACGTTCTAAATAAAACAAGGGGAACAAACAGATCAATTAGAGACAATTTATTAAATAAAATGAAAATAATTTAATGATCTAAATCAGACATTACCCAGAGTCTTGTAAAAATAAGTACTAAAATCATTCTTTATCGAATTATATATCTTTAAAATTATTATCCTGTAATAAGATACAGAACTTGTTTATTTTTGGTTATTGAAAAAGATGTTTAAAATTGGATTGAATAGAATTGATAAAAGAATTAGTAATTTAAATTTGATTAAAAACCGATTTTTCTAATTGAAAAAATAATATATTTTCTTTTTTTAATTTTTAAGGTTTTGACGTTTATATTGAATTTGTATCAATAAAAATCGTTTTGAATTGAATCTTCTTTTTTGATTCCTTTATAAAAAAATTAACTTGGTTTACTTGTCTCATTTTTAAATTGAGTGCATGCTTGAAGAAGCGTAGCTTGATAGTAAATTAGATTTATTTGTATTGAGAAATGAGCAATAACTTAACAATTTTGAATTATTAAATTGAAATATATATATTAAATATAACCAAATTCGATTCATAGTAACAGTTTTGCTAACAACAATATTTGAACAATAAAATTTAAACTCTTTAAAAAGTCTTAAAGATTACAATGATTTAATAACTAAATTAAATATATGAAAAGAATGCTGTCTTATTTTAAATGACTTGTTGTTTAATTTTACAGATTCAAGTTTTATTTTAAATCTACATGTTGATTTTTGGTTTAAATTATTTGGAAATAAATTTTAATTAGATTTGCTTTAAATATTTTTTATTTATTTATTGTGCAAATAGCCAATTAAGGCCAGCTGCTTGGAGATTGCACGCTCCCCTTTCAGCAAATTAAGTGCTATAAAAAAATTTTTTTGATGTCTTATTTACAAAAAATAGAAAAATTAAATGTTAGATAATTTTAAAATTATGAAAATGAAAATTGTTTTTTTTGTTTGTTTTTAATTCAAAATCTTTAGTATTGATTTCGTTGGTTTATTTGTGGCGTTGTTGTATGACTCAATAATTTCTTTGATTTCTTCGTCAATGACAGTTGAACGAGTTAAATAATTGATTGATAAAGCTTTAAGTCTTTGTTCGATTGTGTCTATATTTGCGATTGCGTGCAATATGTTGTTACTTGTGTTTCGATTAATTTTGAATATTATTTTGAGCGCTTTATTTTGAATAATTTGAAGCTTTTTTTTAATTTTTTTGCGGATAATATGAAATGGTAACATACTGTATTGAATAATTGAAAGTATTGTAAGCTTGTACACTGTTAGTAGTGTCCTTGTTTTGAGACCATAGTGTTTGGAACTTAATATTTTAAGTAAATTTAGCTTACTACTGCATTTGTTGATAATTTCGTTGAAATGAGACTCGAATGTTAGACCGGCATCAAGGTTGATACCTAGTAGTTTTGCTTGTTTTACCTTGTCTATTTTTGTGTTATTAATTTCCAAGCTTAAATTCGACGAGAGTTCATATGATGGTCGGTTGTAATTGTTTGCGATTAGCATGTATTTTGTCTTTTGAGTGTTTAATTTTAGACCCCATTTTTGTGCGTATTTATTGATCTTATCGATTGCTTTTTGTAATAGCTTGTTGATTTTTTTGAGACTTTTCGCAGAAAACCAAACTGAAATATCATCAGCAAAAAGGGCGAATTTAACTCCAATTTTTTTCAGCTCTTTTTTTATGTCGTTTATGAAGATTGCAAATAGAAGAGCGCTCAAGCAGCCACCTTGAGGTATGCCTGCTTTAATAGGTTTTAAAGATGAGTCGATTTCATCGTGAATTTGAAATGTTCTACCATCCAAGTACGATCTTATCCATTTACCAATCATTACGGGGCATCTATATTTGTGGAGTTTTTGAAGTATATTTGCATGAGGAATCGTATCGAACGCCTTTTCAAAGTCGAATAGAACGAGCCCAGTCTTGTTTTTATTTTTTAAATTCCGAATAGTTGGCTCGATTATTTTGAATAACACATCTTGAGTAGATCGATTTCGCCGGAATCCCGATTGCTCGTTTATTAATATTTTTCTTTTTTCAGCCCAATTCGTTAAACGTTCGTTTAATATTCTTTCTAGAATTTTCCCAAGGCAGCTCAGCAAGGATATTGGTCTGAAAGAGGCTGGTTCATTTGGATCATGGGAGCTTTTATGAATCATGATTACTTTGGCGTTTTTCCACATACTTGGTACGTGTGCTAAACTGAATGAGGCGTTGAATATTTTTAAAATATTGTTTAAGCACGTTTGATTAAGATTTTTAATTGTTTTAGTGCTGATTTTGTCATATCCTGATGAGTTTTTGGTTGTTGTTTGGTTGATTGAATTTAACAATTCGGACAAGCTAATCGGTTGGTTGAATTTGATTGATTTGTAATATTTGAAAAAGTTGTTTGTTTTTTTATTTTCGGAACGTGAATTTGAAAAAACTTTTTGGAGGTGTTCGGCTAGTATTTCAACTTTTTCATTGTTTGTTTTATCTGAGTTAGGCAAAAATTTTGTTTCAATTTTGTTGTTTGTATTTATCGCTTGCCAAAATTTGCGCTCACTCGGATTTGTACTTGTAATGTTTTCGAATATCGAATTCCATTTATGATTATTTAGTGAGTCTATTGTTCTTTTTACTTTATTATCCAAACTATTTGCAAGATTTTTGATTTGTGAATCACGAAATTTTGAGTGTTTTCTAAGAAGTCTTTTTTTGAGCTTTATAATAAACAATAAAGTACCTGGTAATTTTATTTGCTGGTTTTGAGCTGTTTTTTCCGTTGTCGAATTTTCAAGCGCTTTTTTAATTGTCTCTGTAAAATCTTCAATTCTTTGTTCCAATTGTTCAATAGTTTCGATCGGATCGATAATAGGTTGTATATTTTTTATGATCTCTTTAAAACAATCCCAATCGATTATTTTGATTTTTGTTCTTGTCAATTCAGTTTGAATTTCGAAGCTAATTGGAAAGTGGTCTGACACTGCAAAATTTGTATGAACTTTAAAACTTTTGATATTGTTAGCCAAGTCATTTGAGCAAAGTGCAAGATCGAGAACATTTGTGCTTTTTCGAAATGTTGGTGTGTCGTTATTTATTACGCAAATTTTATTTTGATTCAATAAATTGTTTAAAATTTCGCCTCTTTTATTCATACTATTACAAAACCAATCTGAACTTAAAGCGTTGAAATCACCGGTTATGATTAATTTTTTTTGTTTTATTATTTTTGTTAAAAACTCGAAGTTTATTTTACTGTTCGGATGAATATAAATCGATAAAAATACTATTTTATTTGATTTGTCAAATATTTCGATTGCTATAAGCTCATGTTGTTCTGTTGATGAAAGTTTGAGTATTTTGAATTTCAAATTGTTTTTTAATATTATGGCGACTCCACCGCCTTTTGAGTGGGTTCTGTCGCAACGAATAATACGATGATTGTTAATGAAGTTGTGATTACTATGTTTGTTTGATAGATACGTTTCATTGAGTGAAAGGACGTCGACTCCTTCCTTTAAATATTAAAATGTGGTTGGCCTTGATAAAGGCCGGGGGTTTTATGAAAAAATAAACTAATAATTCTTATTCTGATTTGGCGCTTGGACCATCTTCAGTTTTCTTTGGCAACAAAATTGACTGAATGTTTGGCAAGACACCACCTTGAGCGATTGTGACTCCAGCTAACAATTTGTTCAATTCTTCATCATTTCGGATGGCTAGTTGCAAGTGACGAGGAATGATTCTGGTCTTTTTGTTGTCTCTGGCTGCATTGCCGGCCAACTCTAGAATTTCAGCGCTCAAGTATTCCAACACAGCAGCCAAATAAACTGGAGCTCCAGCACCAACTCTCTCAGCATAGTGACCTTTTCTAAGAAGACGATGAATACGACCAACTGGAAATTGAAGACCAGCTCTTGATGACCTTGATTTGCCTTTGGCTCTTACTTTGCCTCCTTTACCACGTCCAGACATTTTTGTTACGTTTGAATTGAAATTGGTTGATTTGAATTTAAATTGAATTAACTTAATTCGTCTCCCGAAAAAATCTCTTATTTATGATATTTTTAGAGAGTCATTAAATTATTCACAAATATTTTAGTTTTTTATTATTTTAGTAAAAATTAAACTAACAGTAATAAAGGCGGTGAATTAAAATCAATTGAACAAATTATGAACTTTCTAAAAATGCAAATTAGAAACCTATTAACCAATTAAACATATTTTATTGTTTGATTGGATTAATTAGCAATTATTTATTTAATATTTGAAAATTTTAATGTCCTTCACCTTTTAACCTTACAATTGTACATAATCAATTCAACTTTTTTAATCGTGATAAATTGTTTTACAAACTGGTCCGATGGCACAATTTACATTTAATCAATTAGAGAAATAAAAAATGCCACCAAAAACACCAAGCAAAGGAGCTAAAAAAGCTGTCAAACCAACCAAAGGAGCCAAGGGAGAAGGAAAAAGAAGAAAGAAAAGGAAGGAAAGTAATTCAGTGTACATTTACAAAGTGTTGAAACAAGTTCACCCGGACACTGGCGTCTCGAGCAAAGCAATGAGCATCATGAACTCTTTTGTCAACGATATCTTTGAGAGAATAGCTTCAGAAGCGTCCAAACTATCTACACACAATGGTCGTTCGACTATTTCCAGTCGTGAAATTCAAACCAGTGTTCGTCTTCTCTTACCTGGTGAATTGGCCAAGCATGCAGTCAGTGAAGGCACAAAAGCTGTCACCAAATACACCAGCTCTAAATAAAACAACTCGCATAAAAAATTAAAAAAACCCCCGGCCTTTTTCAAGGCCAATACCTACTTTCAAATAAAGCAAAAATTTTAAACCTCTGTCAAAATTTATTTGTTGCCATCTTTATTAATTAATAAAAATAAATATCTAATATGTAATGCAATATTTATAATAATAAGCTAAAAGAGTTTGAATTGACTATTCAGAAATTTTCGCTGCCATGTGACTTAAAGGAACGAAAAATGTGTAATTTTGCTCATGTGACTCTCGCAATAGGTATCTTAATTTAATGTCATGTAAAACAGAATTCGGTCACTAAATGATTACAGTGGAGACTTATTTATTTGGTTAATTTTTTGATTTCAGTTTATTTTTTTTCCTAAATAATAAAAAATTTAAATTTTATTACATTAAATGAGATTATAATTTTGAATAAAGAAAATTATTAAAATGAAATCATTATTTGATATTAGTAAAAATTAAAATGGACAAAGATATTCAACATTCAGAAGATTTTAAAATATTCAATATACTTCGTGAATTGAATGAAGTGAATGCTTCGCAAGGATGTTCTAATTCTAAATTTAAGACAAATTGGCTATAAATAATTTATTGTACCTTTTGTGAAAACATTTAATAAATTCATTATATATTTGTTTTTCAAAGCAAGTGTTGTTAATTTTTGTTAAAAGATTACTTTTTATCATAGTTCTTAAAGTAAATACCAAGATTCGTACCTAACTGATATTATTATTATTATTTTTTATTTCATTATAAATGCCTTTAAGGTGATGTGAATCTAGATTCGAATCTAGATTTTTTAACTATCCAACTCCAATGTGTAATTGCTACCTTGTCATAGACTCCTTTTTCCCTGAAAACTAAACCGATATAACTTTTGTGTCTATTTTCTGCCTTTCAATAACGATTTTTTATTTCTTTTCTTCTTTCTTTTTTTTTTTTTCTTTTATTTCCTTTTCAAATTTCAATTATTTAACTATATTTTTTAATTCTTATTTTATTCATTTACTTTTATTTTAATCATTTTTTTTATTTATTTTTATTTTTTCTATTTTTCTCTGAAGGAGCTAACGCTCGATACAGATTTACAAATAAATAAATAGTGAATAAAAAATAAATTAATTAAGTAATTCAATTCAAAAAGTGTTTCCAATAAAACTTAAATTAAGCATGAAATTTTATTACATTTCAATTTATTAAAAAATAAAATAGACAGATTATCAATAATTTATTTCCGCTAATCAAACCATCAAATATTTCATTTAAAAACACTTACAAAAAAATAAATGAAAAAAAATCCAATGATTTATTAAAAGACTTGTACAACAAATATTTCGTTAAACAACGTCGATTCAAAACAATTTTTTTCCAATCTTAGATGTTTCCAGCTCCAGCAGTCAAGACATCAAAGCATAAATCACACACTCTCACTGGCTTTTGGCAATTAAATTTTAAAATGGATACTTCTTTTTCGGAGCACCTTTTGCACAAAACTCGTCCACAATGTCGACTTGAAAATAAATGATGCAAATTATCTAAAATTATATAGGGTTCTTACCAATGATGCTTTCGATTTGTTAGCGAAAATTTGTTTCTACATTCTAGACAAATTTCAGCCTCGACCCAAGGCGATTCCTTGTTCAAAATGTCCAAAAGTTTGAATATCAATTGTTTACTTGCAACTGGATAGTTAAAAATTGATACACCATCTTCATTATAGTTTCCAATAGCTGCTCCATATCTTATCAAACTTCTACATAAATTACCGTTTCCATTTTGATAAGCAAGAAGAAGAGCTAAATTACAAGAATTTTAAAATCAAAAATTAATTATTTTTTAATATATTGACAGTTAATAGAAGCCGAATTTTAAGTTAAATATTCAAATTATATTAAATTAAATTGAATAAAAATTTTAAATTTTCTATTCTTACTAAGCCTATGAAATTCAATCAAATAATTATAAAATTTTCAGTATACGAAAGATACAAATCAGTTAAGATATTTCTTGGTTTAACCTTTAAAAAATTTGATTTTCAATGAAACATAGGATTTTAATGAAATTTTAATTTAGTATTTTAACATAAAATTCAAAATGCTCATTTAGTATTTTGAATTTTTTGTTTTACCATTTTGATCTCAAAGAATAAAAACTTTGAATTCTAAAAATTATGAACATTAAAATATTAGCTTTATCTTAAAATGCTTCATAATGATTAATGAAACGCAAATATTCTAATTCTGATCGTAAAAGAAATTTATAGAATTCTTTGAAATCTTGATTTTTACTTTTTCTCATTTCTTAATCAAATTCATGACAAAATCATAAATTTTAAGATTTTAAATTTCATAAGCATGATCTTAATTATTTTGTAAGTTCTTAAAATATTTTTTCATGCAGCTCAAGAATATTCATTTCAATCTGAATATTAATAATTTTTTAAATCTTTTAAAAGACTATTTTTAGAAAATTAAAAATGTATTAATGAAAAAATGATTAAAAAAAATTTCTAGATTTTCAGATTTATTGGTTAAATAATCCTATTTTAGTTCAACTTTTTCTTAATGTTGGATTAGTTCAGAAAATTAAAGATTTTAAATAATTAGAATTTAGAGATCTTTTCAAGTCAATCATAATCATTAAGATTGACTGACTTAATCATTAAAATAAAAGTTTTATTTAATTTTCCCTTCCGCCCATCAAAAATACATTTGACCGCCACAATTACTACTTGGAACGGCAAAAAATTCAAATATTTAAGTTATTCCCATTTATTCCAACATTATTACTTTAAAAGACTAAGAAATTTCCAGTAATTTTGATATGCTATCTTGTAATTTAAGTCTACAAAAATTAATTAAATAAAAGGAACTATAAATCAGTTGAAAAATAGAGTTAAATCAATAAGTCAATTATGAGTTGCATCCTAAAAAATTAGAAAGAATTAAATTTTTTTTAAAAATATTCTACTAAAAGTTGGACTTAGTATAAAAAATATTTTTATTTTTAATAAATTATTTTAATATTGGATCTTCATTTAAACTTGATTATACAACTATTTAATTATAATGGAATAGTAGTAGTAAATATAGCTGTGACACAGAGGTACCTGTGTGGATGTAGGTTATAAGGCTACATCATATCAGCTCTTATCTGTTTTACCAATGGTTAAACTCGGTATACCGATCTCCTCAGATCACCGGACGCCACGTGAGCATCTAGTTTAGCTTTAAAGCTGAACTAGATGCTCCCGGTGTATTTAAAATTTATCTCAAACATTTTCAATTTTTTTCATTATCATTAAAAGTTTTTTCAGCAATACTAGTCAACAATCTTTTTACGAAGCTAATCGACGTATCTAACAAAATTAGTAAATTAAAGGAAATAATTTTTTTGATACCGCTATTTTTAATAAATATTTCGCTATTTTATTAAACTTTTCTTTAATTTAATATGCTTTCTACTATTTTAATAAAACTAAAACTAATTACACTAATCTCTAAATAAAAGCTTAAAAGAGTAAAAATATTATTTAATTAAAATAATGTTTACGAAAATAAACATTCTATTTAAAATTTAAAATAAGTTTAAAAACCAAAAATTTCCAAAAATGTCAAGCAGCGAAAGTATTCTAATGAATAACTATAACAACTGAATATTGAACATCAATGATGTTGATGATGAAGTTGATGCTGTTAGAAATGGAAAAAGAAAAATTTTTCAACCGTAATGTGACTTTTGTTAAATTAGACTTAACTTTAATAAATTAGATTTCTTTTAATTACAATAGCGATGTTTTTATAAAATTAGCAAAAAGTTTATTAACACTAATTAGGGATGAGAAAAATTATGGGCCTAAATTAAATTTTATTTCTATTAAATTAGAATTATTTTTGAAAAAACAATTTAAACCTATTTTTATTATACCTGTATTTCCTTTGCTATCCTTTTGATCCAAACTAAAATCAGGCACAAACTCTTTGAACAAATCTAGAATAGCACTTGAATTTTCTTTTCCATAAATTCCTAAATAGTGTAAAGGACTCATTCCTCTTGAATTGATTGCATACACGTCTACATTAGTGTTGGACAACAACACTTTAACAACAGATAAATTGGCGTTTTGTACCGCAATATGCAGTGCATTATTTAATCCACTATCCAATGTATTACAATCTATTCTGTTCTCGATTAAAATGTTGGTAATTTGCACTAAATTTTGATGATTGCATTCAGCTATTAGATGAAGAGCAGTTTTTTTATTTTTAGTTAAGTCATTTATGTTCGACCCTGCCAAGAGCAAGTTCCTAACAATCATCTCAAAGCCAGACTCAACCGCCAAGTGTAATGGTGTTTTAGCCACACTATCATTTATTCTAGAGTTTACATTTACATTTACACTTATCAATGCCAAAACTGTTTCTATATCCCCATCCAAAACTGCCAAATGCAAAAAATTTCTTCCTTTACTATCTGTCTGTTCCGCTGCCAGAGGTTCCTTTCTCAATATTAGACTTGTTGCCTGATTGTTTTTTCTCATTAGTGCTGCTGCAAAAGGTGATTGTCCAGCAGAATTTTTAATCTTCAAATCAATATTAGACTGTTTTAATAAAAGTTCAATTAGAGATGAATGATGATTGAGAATTGACAAGTGCAGTGGAGTATTTCCTTCAGAGTCTTGAGCGTTTATCAAACAGCCGTGCTCGAGTAAGCACGAGGCTATTTTTTCCTGTCCCCATGTACAGGACAGGTGCAGTGGAGTCATTTTATCTTGAGCCTCTTCGGGCGTTTCTCCATTAGGACCTGGGCGCCTTGGACTGTTTATGTCACAGCCACTTTTGATCAAAAATATAGCAACTGCATCATTGTTTTCATCAATGGCTCGGTGAAGTAAAGTTTGTTGACAAGCCTCAGGTCCAACTCCCCACTCAGTTGTGTCACATTTGTTATTGACTAGAATGGAAGCTATGTCCTCTTGACCTGAGTCGAGAGCGTTCCACAATGGTGAATTACCTTCTGTGTCCAGCACGGACATGTTGGCTCCTCTTCGACACAAATTTTCAACTACTAATGGAAGATGCCGCTTTATTGCGAGCTGTAAAGCAGTCAAATTATCTACGCTTGATTTCGCGTTTATGTCCACCTTTTGGTCAAGTAAAAACAAAGTAGCTTCAGTGCATTGTCTTAAAATTGCTTGATGCAACAATGGAATATCGTCGTTGTCGGTCAAATTTACATCAGCTCCATGTTCTAAAATAAATAAATAAATTTTGTTTTTAAATTTTTTGAAATTATTTAATTTTTTAAAATTATTTAATTTTTTTAATTCCTTAAATTACCTATTAAATTTTTTGCCAATTGAAGCATACCATTCCAAAGACAAAGACTAAGAACACTCTGGCCATCTGCGTCTCTTATGTTAAAGTCTGGAACCAAACTACTTTCTATTAATCCAGTTTTGGAAGCTTTTAATTTAAAAATTTTACTAATCAATAATGAAAAAAAATAATTATTTGCTTGATTTTAGACTACCTTTTAACCTGATGAACAAGTGGAGTATATTTTCATGGTGATTTAGTATAGCTTTGTGCATTGGAGTTTGCAAATTGGTCAATTTAGATGATTGAACATTGGGGTCTGCATTTTGTTCAAGTAAAACATCAACTAATCTCATTAAGCCGAACTCACACGCCACATGCAGTACACTTTCATAATCATTATTTAGCAAATTAATTTTTGCTTTTTTATTAACCAAAAATATGGCGGCGTGTTCGAGCTCTTTACGAGCACACAAATGCAATAGAGAGTCACCATTTGAATCAGTTGTGTCTATTTCGCAATTTTTCTCTATCAGCATATTTGGAAATGAATCAACCATGTCAAAATCTGTGTAACTTTCGGACTTTACCAGTGATAACCATAGAACTGTTTGTTCATCTTTGTTTTTAATGTTCAAATTTGGCTTTAAATTATTGTTGAATAAAATTTCTTTAAAAACTGGTTTATTATTTGAGTTGACGGCTATATGAAGTGCCGTATTGCCCCGACTATCTTGTAAATTTACATCAATATCATGGCTATTCAGAATTTTGCGTACCAGAGTAAGCATGTGGTTGGACAGTCCTGGTCGGTCAGCTAGATACATCAAAGCGTTTCTTTGATCGCTAAGAGATTGTATGTTTACTGAAATGTAATTGTCTACCAAAAATAATGCCGAATGTTCATCATCTACAAAAATTAAATTAATAAAAAAAATTGGTTATTTATATTTTGGTCATAATCTTACCTCTGAGTATAGCTTGGTGCAATAGTGTTAAACCCTGGTGATCAGTTTTGTTGATGTCAATACGATTTTTTACCAAATTTTTGGCAATGCTTTCTTGTTTAGTTTTGAGAGCTAAGTCTAGAGGAAGATCATTTTTGTCATCGAATTCATTCAATTTTAATTGAAGCTTAAAAGAAATCATCAATAAAATTAAAAATAAATTAACTATTAAAATTAATTATTACAATCGAGTCATTCTCGATAAAGTACAAAAATACAACATCTTCACGTCTGGCCTTAATAGCTGCATGCAATGGATATTTGGTTTTATCTTTAAACATTTGGAATAATAATGAAGCAGGCATGTATGCAAAGTCATCGCTTGTAAAATCTTCCCAATGATTGCTGATTAGTTCATTGCAATGCGCTTTTAAAGTATTTGCCGAAATTTGCTCGGCTACTTCGTAGAATTTTATGCAGTTCTTCATGCTCACATAAGTCAATAGACCATCTTCACACCTTTTAATTCAACAATTTTTAATTTTTTTAAATTTTCAAGACTTTAATTTAATTTTTAATAATTCAATTTATAGATGCAAATTTCAAATATGATATTAGAAATGATATATTCCTTCCGTAATCTTTATTATTAATTTAAATGATTCGAGAAACTCAACTAAATAAGTTTGAGATAAACATTATTTTACTTATTTTAGAAAAATAAGTAAAAAAAATAAAATGAAATTGTAAAAAAAGTAAAGAAAATGTATATATAAATGTTTATACCTTATTTTCAAATCAAATTCTAAATTATTGAATTTTTTATTGAATATAACGAAAAAAATTTGAGCCCAAATTAGTTTTAACCATTAAGACCCCAGAAGTCTTCAAAACTTGTTTTTATTTGTAATAAAAACAAAGAGTTTTTAAGGCTAATTTTTATCTTATATTATACAATTCTATGTTATTATAAATATAAAAATAATTAATTAATTCAAGTATTTTATAAAATAAATTAATCTAAGGACAAAATTATTGAAAAACATAAAAAAAAATTTGAAAAGCCTAAAAAACTTCATGGGTCTTTAAGTTAATATTTTGTAAATGATGTTTAATTTATAAAATAATAAAATCAAAATAAGTAATTTATATAATTTACGAATTTAAAAATTTATATCACTTTTTTGATATTAAATTAGGGGTCAAAAAAAATTGATTATTTTTTAGTTAGGCTTTTATTTAATTTTATTTTCAATAGTGAAAAAACTTTTCTAGTGTTAAATTTGTGTTATATGTGAAAAATTTCCAAAACATTAAACTTAAATTTTTTAAAAGCATTTGCATAACATGAATATTTTAGATTTTACCAATTTTATTTATATTTAAAATATAGCTCAAAATACATTATTTTAATTTTTTAAACATTAGAGTTTAAATTTACTCAATATAGACTATATTTCGATTAATTTAAAAATATAGATTATATAAAAAATCACTTAAATCGATTATTTATTTGTTTATTGTATAAATGATTTATACAGTCAAATAGGAAATCTAGTAAAATATTAATTCATAGAAAATTAATAAAATAAGACGAAGATTTATATTTTAATCAAAAAATTCTTTTAAAAATTTTTTCTTGTGAAATTGAGAAAGAAATTGTGAAGCAACTTTATAGAAAATATTTATAAAAAAATGAAATTTTATTAAATTTAATTAATTAGAAAAGTCACTCCCGAAATTAGTTTTTTAGAAATAAATTTTCATTTTTCATTTGTAAATGTTTAAAAAATTTTAAAATGCTTGTAAATTTTTAACTATGAATAATTACGAAAGATTATTATTATGAAAAAATAAATTTATTATAAATTTTCAATGAATTATTTTTTTGCATCAAAAATTTTTTTTGAAAATATTTCTATAAAATGATTATACTATTAAAAATATTCAAATGTTCCCCGTCTTTTCCCATTAATCGAAATTTAAAAAAATCATTCAATTGAGAGCATTATCTCTAATAAATATTATTAAGTAAGTGAGTTTCCTCACTTGTTTTTTAGAATAGTAATTATAACAATATGTCCTGGTGAATAATGGGAAGGCGCTTATCTCCTTTTCCAGAACTTTTTTAGCAACAGCTCTAACCTGATACAGAGGTTACTGTATCGAGTTAGTCATCTACACCGCTATTATTATCCATTTTTTTATTCAGCTTATTCTTATCCATCCGAACTAACTTAGCGTTAAATCCATAATTGACCATTTTTGAAACTAACTTTGACGGTTAAAGGTGAAAAAAGATTGATTATTAGCCTATTATTATTAGCCTTCTATTTTTATTATTTAATTCTTCAACCTACTTGAGTTTAAGCTCTTTGAGTCCAAATCGATTGGCCTGTTTCATTGTTTCAAGAAAAAAATCTTCATCATGCTTTGATGAATTCTCAATTTGGTCCGAATAACACCATTTAACCATACTAAATGCAATATCGTAGTTGACATCTTATTTTTCAAAAATCAGCTAAATGATTTTTATGATTAAAATTTAAAATAAATACCTGATAGATCAAGTTCGCTGATTGTAGATAAATCATGGGAATTCCAATTTTTACTTCTTGCATCAAGAACAAATTTATGCGCCTTTAAATGCTTATCATTTTTCAAAATAACTTTTAGATCACTAAATTTCTTCATAAATCAATTTGTAAAACAGAAAGTTCTTAAAATCTAATACCTGTATAAATCTTTGTCGAAGAGGTCACTTATAGTCTTAAGAAGGCGGCTTATGTAACTTTCGTTCGGGTCAAAGTGCGGATTTTGATTCGATATAGAACTTAGTAGATTATACTTTTTTTCTAATTCGGTGTACTTGTTTTGTAATTTTACATATTCTTCCCTTAAAAGAGCCAAGTGCTTTTGTAGCTTGATAACTTCAACTAAAAAAAATCATGTTTTTGTGCCTAAAATCAGGTTTATAAATACCTTCTGCCATTAGAAAAAAAATTTTTTTGAATATTTTGTAGTATAATATATTGAATTTTTTATTTTCAAGCTTTAAATCTAAATGTTATTTTTTTTTGCTATTTTCAAAAATCACATGACTTCCTCTTAGCATAAAACAAGGGCAAAAAGAAAGCTATATTTGCCAGAAAACTTAGACATTGTTTGCAAACTACAGTTGAAATATTACCAAATTTTAGTCAAGTCAAGTATAAGTCTTGGTTAAATTAGTTTAAAAATTTTATTAAAATGATTTCAAATATTTTGAACTGGTTGAAAAAATTTAAATCACAGAATCCGCCTGTACCCAAAGCGTTTAAGAAAAAAAATACATCAATTTTTTTGAACAAATATTCCACTCTTGTTTATTTCATTGTGGTTTGGCACGTATTTGGCTACGTTTTGATATCCAACGCCAAAAAACAAGCTGATTCCGAAGGTATTTTAAAAATGAAAAAATTTTAAAAAAGTAACCATTTTATACAGGTATGGAATTACACAGAATTTTGGCTCAAGGAAAAAGTATCAAAAAAATTGAAATAAGCAAAAACTTGGAAATCAAGACTACAGATCTTTAATAATGACAGATTTAGCTTTATCAAACGATTTATTTTTTAAATTTCATCAATTACAAATAAACTTAATTAAAACACCATCTAAAGAAAGCATTAGTGACTACCACAATTGCTTGGTTCAGTATTTCAATCAGTCATCTATTCACCAACTAAATGCACAATCTGCAAAATTAATCGAATTTTTCATCTATCCAATTTTGACCGTACTAAAACGCTTTCAATTAAACTCAGACTCAAATGAAATTTTATTAAAATCATGCAGTTTGATAATTACTAAAATTCAACTTAATGATCTAAATATTTTTCATGACATTTTCAACACCATATCTATTCTTCTTTCAAATAAAAAATCAAGTCCATCAGAAGAGTTTGTGTGCACATGTTTTCAAGTGATAGAAACTCTTTTTAGAAGTGAAATTTTGTGCAAATTTTATAAATTTTCCAACCTTACTTCAATTGGTCTAATAGTTTCCCTTTGTTTGGACACTTTGGTCCAGTCGAATTCGCTAGAGGTCAGACTTAAAGCACTTTCGGCTCTCAAAAGTCTGCTAAATCAACACAAAGAAAAACTTTTTGTACTATTACCATCTTTTCTTCCCGGAATATCCATCAAACTTGTCCAAAAATTCCTACTCACTCAAAATCTCAAGCTCATTAATCACAAAGCGGTATGCGCGGTTCTTGACATTTTTGCACATTCTATATCAATTGTATTCAATGACCAACTGTTGGACCCAAAAGTTTACCAGGCATACTTTGATGCGTGCAACGGAACAGAACTTAATCCAAAAGTAAAAGAATTGATTATAGATCGATCAAAAAATGAGCAGTGGTTGTCTCAATCGAGTGAAAAAATGTTTTTTTTGATTGAAAAAATGCTCCAAGCTTTAATAACCACAGAGAATGTGCACATTCAAATGAGTCTTGTCAAGTTTTGTGCATCCATATCAGAAAATTGTTATTTTACACTAAACAAATATCTTCCTAAACTACTCAGAATACTGGTGACATTCGCGGTCAGTGATAGTGAAAATGTTGCCAAATTAGCTCTAAAGTCAATTGATATTTTAGACAATAAGGAAACAATTGAGGAAAAAAATTCGAAAAATTTTATTCTTCACAATAAGTTCTCAATATTGGACTCTTGTTTCGAGCAAATATTGATAAAGCTTCCGCGACTAATGCAATCTAAATCCAGTGCCAAAAACGAAATTAATGACGAGTACAGAAAAAGTAATTTAAAAACTTTGTATGGCTATTTAAAACTGGTGGGTGACTCTCAAAATTTTGGTATAAAAAAATTTTTTCTCCTCAACTCAAACCATGTGCGTCACTTGATCGAAGCTTTGCTAAGTTGTGTGCAGTTCAATTTTAAAAATTTGAACAATTTCTACGAAATCGATAGTCGCGACGATTTCATGAAAAAAAGTAAGAGTCTTAGTAATTACACCGGCTTGAATACTTACCTAGAAGACACAGTTTTGTATGAACAACTCATTCAAATATGTGAATACCTTGGAAGATCAGATTCACTTAGGCTTTTAATGGATGAACTTTTGACCAGAGACTTGGTTTGCTCGGAAAACGGCTTTTTAAAACTTGAAGTTATGTTCATTATAGATTTACTACTGAGCGGGCTCAATAAGAAAAAAAAATCACTCTGCCAAAAAGAATTGACTTCCATTATCGGTTTAATTTTGAACAATTTTCTGACAGATTTTACAAATTTGACTGAAAAAGGTGTCGAAGAAATTGAAGCAGTATCACCTTCAATTGCCTACAGAAACAAGTTAATCATCCAAACATGTCTAACTTTGGAGTCAATCCGGCTTTCTAGCCAACTCTTGCACCCATCTAATTACAACTTTTTCTTAATCGATACCTTATACTTCATCCTAGAGAACTATTTGAACAATAATTTACTAATTCGGGTTGTGTCGACCCAGTGTCTGGTCGAGCTTGCCACAAATCTTGAGTACATAAACATCCAAGACTTGTTATCCCAAAATTTTGACTATATAATGAACGATTTGATCCTGAAGTCAACTAACCAGAATAGTCTATTAAAATCAGACATGGAAATAAACAAAGATGACTTGAATAAACAGTCCAGTCATGTATTTGTGCTCTGTGCATTGTTGGAAATATCCAACTCGGACATAGTGCCATATTTGGGGCGAATATTTGACGAGTTTTTTCTAAGCATTCAAATAAACCCCTTAGACATTCGCCTTATTCTGGGAGTTTGTCGCATCATGAGTTTTATGGCCAAATCGGTGCCAAGATGGTATCCGATAAAATTTAATTTTATTGAAGAGGACAAAGCTCAAGATGATTTGCTAAATTTAAATTTAAAAAAAGTAGCCCAAGTGAGAAAAAAATCAGACTATTCAAAATCGTTTAGGCAAACTCTAGAAGAAATAGATGAGATACGTGAAAAGATTTATGATGAAAAAAG
The DNA here is from genome assembly GCA_025491095.1 of Brachionus asplanchnoidis. Lineage (NCBI taxonomy): Eukaryota > Metazoa > Rotifera > Eurotatoria > Ploima > Brachionidae > Brachionus > Brachionus asplanchnoidis. The sequence continues at coordinate 915,284 of JAILYF010000039.1, read as the reverse complement.
CGATAATTCTCTACCAGAAGATGATAAAAAAGTACCTGAATATGTAAAATTGGAGACTAAATGCTTTGAGTTAAGTATTCATTTAATATCACATCCTTGTCGTCAAGTTCGAATTCAAATTATTGATTTGGTAAGAGAATTGAGCAAAAATATGGCCGAATACACGAACGAATTTTTGCCTTTGGTTCACAAGCTGTGGTCACCAATATGTCAAAGATTTAGCTTGGATGATTTGATTGTTAAGAGCAAAATAATCCAATTGCTCTATGATTTGAGTATATTGTGCAGTGATTTTATTAGCTCAAGATTTTGTAAAGAGTTCTTGCCAAGATTAAGCACTTTTATGCGAGATCAGTCATTAGTAAGTGCTCGTTCAACCAAAGTAGAGGGCTCGAATGTGGGCGATGCCACATATGTTTACTCGCATGCATTCAAACTTCAAAGTTCCATTTTGGCCAATTTGGACAAAATGTGCATTTTATTCGAAATTAAAGATTTAGAGTTGGAGACACTAGTTGATTCGTGTGTATTGGTTTATTTGAACAGTTTGCAGCCGAGGAAATTACAGTATTCGGCTTTGGAAGCTTGTAAGAATTGTGCTTTGATTGATGCTGATGTTGTTTGGTTAAGTTTGCATTATGTTATACCATTTAAGAAAATTTTATGCCAAGAATTGGCGCAGAGTTTTTTGGGAAAATTGGACTATTCGTCTGGAATAAAGCCTAAATATGATTTTAGTATTAATCAAGATATTTTATATTCGCTATTAAGAATTTTTAGTGAAATATAATTTTTATTTAGAACAAATTAAAAATATTTTATTACTAGATATGTTTCGCTTCAACTGTTTTAAAAAAGAAATAAAGTTTTTAAATGAATAAATTGTTTTTTTTTTGCACTAATTTTTAGTAATTATTTTATCATTAAATTAATGAAACTACAATAAAAATATTTTTAGAGTTTTGTTTTGACTGAGCTAAATATTTTATTTGTCGTTATAAATTTTATATTTTTTGAATCAGGTTACTTTTTTAAATCTAATTATTTTAATAGTGATAAAAATTTGTCAAAATGAAAAAGAGAAGTAGACCCGCTAATTCTAATAATGGGAAACTAAATATGATTGATGTAAACCATGTATAAAATTTATTTAGATTATAATAACTTTATGTAACTGAGGATAAACTAAATTTATATTTTTTATATCTTTAAAATCATTCTGTTTGTTAAAAAAAATTATTGAGCTTGTGATATGTTTCTTTTTAATTAATTATTTTGAAAAATAAATAAAATATTTTAGCTATTTAAGTATAATAATAATAATAATTTTTTTTTTTATTTCAATGCATAAGGAAAAGAATCATCAGAATTTTAAGACTAAATTCGATTTTGTCGCATTAAAAAATTTATGTTTTTACAGTAAAAAATTCCGAAGTGTTTTCTTATCTAATAAAATTAGAAAATTTTTGAAGAGAAAAGACGCGCGAGTTTTTTTTTTTCAAGGGTATTTTGAAAGTCGAAAAAATTTAATAAATTTCTTATATTATCAAATTTTATGTAAAGTCATTTTTTATTTTATGAACACCAAAAAACAAATACCAAAATTTTTAATTAAAAATAAATTGTTCTTTCAAGCTTAACTTTAAAACTTTACAAATAATCTTCGAAAGTTTCATCACCAATGGAATCAAAATTTGTAGGAGTTACTGTTTCAGACGATGTTTCATCTGGTTCTTCAACAACCTCTTTTTTTTAAGCACAACTTCCAAGATTTGATGTTCTACATTGGTAATAGGCTGACTTTAATGGAATTTTTAAGTTACCAAAAGTCTGAAAAAATTACTAAAAATTTCAAAATGAATTCAAAATTTTATAATTATGTAAAAAGATTTCAAAAATTAACATTTAATTTCTTAGATTTGAAAAATTTTCAAAAATTTTTTTTTTCAAAAAATGGACTCTTTTTGAGCGATTATAAAAAATTTTAAAATAAATAAATAAAAAAGTAAAACCATCATTTTGCTCAGAATTTTGTCTTGTTTCAGAATTTGTATAAAAATATATAGGTTAAGGGGTTTGCAAAAAAGTAGATCCCGAAAAAGTTAAAAAATGTCAAAATTTTTCCTATTTTTTTCCGAAAAAATTTTCAATTTTTTTTTACAAGATAACCAGCTCAGAATATAGAGCATTTAATTCTCTATCAGAAAATGTGTCGATCTGAAAATATGTCGAGTAGATTCGATTGATTAAATTCTGAGATAAAAAAGCTTAAATAAGATGTACTTTATATAAGGCTGTAAAGATTCAGACCCCCCTAGCCCATAAAAAAAATTTTTGACCCCCCCTAAAATTTCGGCTAAACATAGGTTTTCATATACGTAGAATCCAAAAATGAGGTCGAAATCCATATCTGGAGATAGTGGGGAAGTTTTGCATCGCGCGAACTCTAGAATTTCGAATAAAAAGTCTTGTTTTCAAAATTAAAATTCAAAGTTGATTTTTCATCGAATTGTTTAAGGTAATAATGTGATTCCTTAAAATTAGTTAAGATAAATTGTATAATTAAAAGCAACGACTTGTATAAACAAATTTTAAAAAGTGCAAATTTTTATAATCAGGTTCAAATAATTTAAAGCATTCTTAACTAAAAAATTAAATACAAAAACATACTTTCATGTGTAGAAAAATAATAAGAAATCAGATCAAAGATTATTACCTAAAAACCAACGAAAATTCATAAAAATCCACATACCCTCAATTGACTCTAAGTAAAAAAAAATTATAAAATATAAAAAAATGAAATCTACTTTAAAAATATATTTTATTATTCGAATATTATAAAAATATGTTTTATGAATCAATCCAATGAATATTTTCTAATTATTTAGTTAAATAGCTAAATATTAACCTAAATTTTTAGAAACATTAAATCTAAATGCATATTGTTTAATGTGGCAATTAAAATAAGGAGGTTTTTGAAGACTTTTATTTAAAATAAAAAAAACCTTTTCTATTTTAATTTGAAAAATTTATTTTTGACAGATGTTTTTTTTTTTTATTAGTTCTATTGTAGCATTATTTTATTTCAGTTAATTTTTTCAGAGTCGATTTAATACATAAAATGATTTTAATGATTTATTTTACTTTCTGTGTTCATTTTTATATCAAAATCATTTAAATAATTGTAAATTTTCAATACTGGCAGGTTCTATAAGCAATTATTTATTCTTTGCAGACATTTTGTAAATTTCGTTTCTTTTTATGAAAAAATAATTAAAAGTCGTTTGGTTATTTATTTAGTGATTTAAAATTGTATAATAAAAGAAATCTTTTTTTGCAAAATTTTCACCTAATATTAACCCTAGATTTCCAAAATTTTATTTTTTTTGTATACTAAAATCAGTAGTATAGTAAAATGATAATTTAAAAAAGTTAAAGCATCCATTGAGTATATAGCATGCAAAATCTTTTATTATTTTATCAAAAAGTCTAATGATTATTCAATATATGCTTATCGATGAATTATATTGGAATCTTTAATCCTACTATACTAGTTGCAATTTATTTATGCCGAGTCAAAATTAGACAAAGTTTTTAATATGACTGAGTCTGTGTCATAAGGTATATTAAAGTCTCGATGTTTTTCTTTTTAAATCAGTGTTTTTGAAAAATTGTGCGGTAACTAGAATTAAATTATAATCTAACAAACAGTAAAATTTTTTCCAGAATTTTGATACAGAAAAATGATTGGATTCTAAATATATCTTTTTTTATTAATAAATAAAACGTTTAATAATTATCTAGAATACTTCAGCGAAAAACTTGTCCTTACTTTAATTAGTTTTAAAGGGATTTAAAAATCTTCTGAGTATTTTGTTTTGGTTTTTTGACCATAAATTTTGATGATTTTCCAAATAAAAAAATAAGAATTCAAATCACGGATAATTTTCAGATCTTATATTCAAAATTATATTAATTAAAAGAGTTGAATTTTTTTTCTTAAATATATGAAGTGGTTTTACTAACACATCATTAACTGTATCGAAGTTAAAAAACTTTTAAAATTTTTTTAATGTTTTATTGAAAATAAAGTTTAAATACCAGGGGGCAAAATATAATAAAATATTAAAAAGCAATTCATATCCTTATAATTAAATACTTGATTGTTAAATTTTTATAACCATTTAACTATCGAGGGAATGTAGTAATATAAAATTCAAAATATTATAAGACCCAAATAGAAAATCGTTAAAATGATAAATTTCCTGTTACCTTTGAAAAATAATGATATTGAATTCGGCTTTTTAAATGGTTTTAAATGAATTTTAAAACTTAAAGTAGAAAAAATAATTGATGGCTTTTCTATTTTTTTTTTATTACTAAATTAATTTTTAAATATGAGAATTATCCACCAAAAATCTATTTTTGATATTTTCAAAAGGATTTTAAATTTGTGATATATTAAATCATGTACAATCTGATCTATTAGATGCTTTATGGAGATGAAATTTTTTTTTTTAATTATAGTATACTTATTTCATAGATGGATTAATATTCTGGAATGATGACTTGTGTTTCAAATATTGATCAGTCTTCTTCATAATTTTTAATAACGAATTTTTTTTCATTATTTATAACATATTTATAGTTTATTTCAAAGAAATTAAAAAATAAGTGAGTCGTTCGATCATATAATAATAATGTAGAATTAAAAATTAAAATTTTGAAATTTTTTAGTAAAATTATTCATATTTCAATAAGTTCAGTAATTATTTATTTATTTTATTTTTTGAAAGTATCAAAACTTAATTTGTTAAAGAATATCCATAGTTAAAATTAATGTTTTTTTTTATTCTAAATTTAGCTTTCTTGATTTTTTTTTAACAAAGCTTGATCAAAAACAATTGTTCTTCTTTGTTCGATGTGTTGTCATCAACTTCCCTTGAAGTATATTTGTAATTTTAATTCATATCATCATCTTCAACATTAACGTACTCGATCTTTCTTAATGATTAAACATCAACAGCAAGTTCAGTCAGAGAAAAATAACTTTTTATGCATTTTCATTTTTGGATCTATTTCATAATTTGACTTAGAACAAATTAGATGCCAAAAATATTTAAAATTAAGTTTTAGGTCCAATTCAAGAACAGACTGGATAAATACAGACGTAAGGAGAAACCTACCATGGATGAAGTCATGAGGCTCGGTAGAATCGATACGAGGGAATGGTGACCTAACGAAGAACAATCTTCTTTTGTGATGAAGGCAGAGCTGGAAGTGACTATGCTCTAAACACAGTCGTGGGAAGGCTTAGCAACTAGAACAGGAATGGGTCATACCACCAGATCTGATTAAAAAAAAAAGAATTTGAGTTACCTTGATTGGGATCTTTATGAAGCTTGATTAATCTGGTTAATTTGCTAGATTGGATCGGTCTAAAAATCTAACGAGTAGAAAAAAAAAGAAAGAGAAGAAAAGAATTAATTTATTAAAGATAAATTTAAAAATCAAAATGCAATGGTGATGTAGTATATATAGTATATGAAAGTATGAAGTAGTATATGAATGTTTTTTTTTTTATTGTTATTGTTATTATTACATACCACAGTTAACATAGATGGGATCCTACTGTTTCCCATCTTCGCAAGTCTAGCTTGCTAGCTTGTTGTAACTTATATTATTATTATTATTATTATAGGTAAAACGATTTGAATTTCGAAACTTTAATGATTTGAATTTTATAATTTCAAAAAATATTAAATTTTCTACAAAAATACAATAATGATAAGGAAGGAAGATTCTATAAGAATAATACAATAAGGATATTCTTAATTTCTTTTAAGTTACAAAAATTATGAATACAAATTTTTAATTTAGATACATAATCTCTATTTTTTTAATTATAAGTTAAGTTTTTAATATATATTTGAATTTTATTTATATTTATATTAATTTTAATTTTTCATTTTTATTTATAAAATCTTTCGTATTAAAAAATTCTATAAATTTTGAATTTGTTGACTCTGTAAGCAGGAAGAGAGGAGATCTGACAGAATACTTAAATTTATAGAAAGATTTAATTGTCATTTAAGTGGCACAATCCAAAAAATTATCCAAAAGTTCTTTAGAAAAATTAAATGCCAAAAAAAATTTAATTTATTTTTCCTCCTATTTGATACAGAAAAAGGATGGTCGGAATTTTTCATAATTCATGATTTTTCATTGTGAGAAACGAAGCTTTTTTAAATAAAAAAAATAGTCAAATTAACCAATTCATTCCTTGGGTCTTTGCGTTTTAAGTTTGGATATGGATTTGTTTTGTTTAGATTAAGTGCTTAACATATTTCCTCAAATAAAAGAAAGTTCGGTCATCAAAGGGTTTCTTCTATTCGAATTTTTTTCACTCCAAAAAAGTGTTTCAAGTAAAATAAATTAATTTTTTTTTCTTCTATTAGAAACAAAAAATGCATGTTTTACATGACAAATGACTGGCAAATTTTCTTTTAATCGAGACACATTTTTTGAGAAAAACAACTCAAATAAAGACAAATTTTTAACTCAAATACTAGAAAGTTGCTTCTATTTGTGGTTAATTATATTCTATGAAATAAGGTAGTATGATGCTTGATATGATAATTCTTAATTGAATTACGATCTAAAGACAATTTAAACTTCTTATTAAAAGGACTTTTTTAAGAATGTGGTATAATTTCTTATTTTTTTCTGAGCTTAGTTGGTCAGACAATTTTAAAAGTTTTTTTTACAACTCTGTTGTTAGTACATCTGAATTGGCAACCTTTCCTCATTGAAACTTCTATTTTTAAAGACTATAAAATAAATAAAGTATTACTGGATTTTTTTGATTTTTTTCGTCACCATTGGATGGTTTTCTTTCTAATTGATATATTATTCTGCGCAAAATTATTGAAATCTTGGGACATTTTCGGCTGGTCATAATTTTTAAAAATATGAATGTTTTGAAAATTCAATAAAATCTTTAGAATAAAATTGTTTAGAAATATTTGTTTAAAATTCTTTAAAAAAAAACTTTTCGTTTTTATTTTTGAAAAAAAATTAAAAACTTTTAAAATCTATTTGTCACTTAAATTTATTCTAAAGATTTGATTGAACTTTCAACTTATAAGTAGAAAAATAAAAAAAATTTACACCTTTTTTATTTTTTAGAAAATCTATTTATCGTAAAACATTATAATAATTTTCAAATTAATTTAGGAGTACTTTTAAAAATTATGAAATGCCCTATAAATTCAATAATTCTTATTTTTTTCGGAAAAATATAATAATTGGAAAGAAAAGCTACCAAATGGTGAGGTAAATAAAAAAAAAACATTTATGCTTTTATTCAATTTTAAGTCTTAAAAAATCTAAGTTTCATTAAAAGTTGCTAAGTCGAGTCGCTATCGTGAATGGACAAAACAAAAACAAGAGTTGTATCGGTCGAAGTTTGAACACTTGGAACAGTGACAACAGAGTTCCCAAAACACTTATTAAAATTGCCTGGCCAACTGAGCTAAAATAAATAAAAATTTACCATTTTTAGATCCTTATAAATTTAGATTTTCTCTGCTGATTTTTAAAGATATTCGCATTAACAGGCACAGATACACAGAATGAGTTTTATTAATACTACTATTATTATTATTAGTTTGTAGTTTTTTTCAGGACATAGCGAATTTTCATAATTTTCAAATCTTCTGAAAATTGTCAATTAAGATTATCAGCTTTAAAAAAATTGACGATAAAACAATATGAAACAAAATATGTTTCACTAAATTCAAAAAGTTGATTATTAATTTTTAAATTTATCAATTTATTCGAAATTTCTCTTTTATTTTTTTTCTCCTGACACTTACAGCAAAACAAGCAGTCCACGATCAATATTTGCATAATGAATTAAAAATTTGTACAGGAATATTATGTAATAAAATTTTCAAAGAAATCAAATTTTTTGCCACCAGTTTACCAGAACCAAATTTATCTTTTCCACTGTGCCAATGAGGAGTTTTAATTGATTGATAGGAGTAAAAAAAATACAATTTTTCCAACATCAAGATCAGCCAATAGTTTATAGTTTTTTTAATGTTTTGAACATAAAATTTATCGATAAAGAATCGATATCAAGCGTAGTTTGTTGATTAGTATATTTTAATGGCCAATAGCTTGGGTCGAAAAGCGCACATAAGTCTCAAATTAAATCACAAGAGATCTGAGAAATGCATATTTTGGCATTTAAATTAGTAAATAAAACAATTAATGTTAACAAAACGATCGTTTTGGCCTTTTATAAATGCGAAATATGAGTAAGCAACAAACAACAAGTAGCTTTTTACGAGAATTTATTCAACATTAAAATTAACAAAAAATATAATAATAATAATTACATTAAATCGAATTAGAAAAAGAAAAAATTAAAAAATTAAAAAAAAAAACATATAAAAAAAAATTCAATTTTAAAGCTTTAAATTAGAGAAAAATGCCACAAAATTTATTAAACAACTTTAAACCTGAACAATACTAATATTAATCACCAATGCTCTCTTAACCCAAGCTTCTCTCTTAAGTAAATTGTGGTGCCGGTCTAAATATTTACACGCCAGATCAGCCACTTTTGAGACAGAGCATTGAGCATTAAAATTTAAATTCAACAAGTCCTAGTCTTCGTCGTCATCTTCACTCTTCAGACTCGAGTCCAAATCTAGCTTTGACTTTTTCATCAAGTGAATGCCGGGCATGTTGTGGTGCATCATGTTGGCCATGTCCAGATCGTGATGCTCGGAACTGGTCGAGTCAATTTTGACCGACGGATCATTTAAACTTTTTATGTTGTTCTCTTTTTTCCATTTCATTCGTCTATTTTGGAACCAAATTTTGATCTGACGCTCAGTCAAACCCAACGAGTGCGCTATCTCAATTCGGCGCCTTCTTGTCAAATACCTTAAAAAAAATTTTTTAAAAATAAATAAAAATTTCCTCAAAATCTTTTAATTTTTTTTTAATTTTTTCAAAATTTACTTGTTAAAATGAAATTCTTTTTCGAGCTCGAGTGTTTGGTGCCGCGAATAGGTCTGTCTGGTTCGTTTGTGGTCAAAGCCGGTAAACTTGCTCGCCTTTATGTTAGTGGCAGGTCTCATCCATGGATAGATCAAATTTTGATTGTTCATTTGGCTCATTTGTGGCATTTGCTGGGTCGGCAGCGCCGAAGCAAAGGCGGTCTGGTGCGGGCTCATCAGATGGGCCTGTGGCGACTGCAAATGGGTCTGGTTTGCCATTTGGCTGTTCATGTGCTGGCCATTGATGTGAGCGTGCTGGTTAGACTGAATGCAGTGCACCGATTGACCCATGCCATTGTAGCCATTGCTGTCCATTTGTTTGTAGGAATTCAGGTAGTCGGGCGACGACGAAGAGGACATCGAGGCGAATTGACTGCTGCTGCTTGTCGAGCTGCTGCTGCCGCTGCTCGGGTTGTTCATGGCCATCAGAGGGTTGGACAAATGGTTCTGTTGGTGAATGGGAGAGGCTAGATGCGGAAAGGTGGACACTTGGCCGTAGCTGTTGGGCGTCGAGGTGCTGTTTTTGGTGCTCAGAGACGGCATATGGTCGTACATGAACCGGTTGAAATTTTGCTCATCGAAGCGACTTGGCTGAACTTGCTGCTGCTGCTGCTGCTGGCTGAGCATGCCAACCGGCTCGTTCGGGTTTATTTGGCTGCTTTGCTGCTGGAGTTGGTGGTGGTGCATTTGCTGGTGATTGCCAAGTTGAGAATGAGATGGGCTGGACATGGCCGCGGCGGCAACTGCGACTGCTGCCGCGCCAAACAAATCATTGGCCGAAACTAGATTGTTTGGCATCACATTTCCAAAGTAATTGCTCATTGTATTTGCCAAGGAGGCTCTTTGTGCCGACACCTCTTCTGAATTTTATGGCCAAATTTATTTTAGTTTAATAGAGCTGTTGTGAATTATGGCTCTAATTAATTTTTATTTGAAAACTATTAAGCAAAAAATGATAGTCGAATTTTTGTTTTGGATGAATGGCCTTATATGATATAGATATAAATTTTCTTAGATTTTTTTTTTTAATTTCTTTTTTCTAGCTTGTACAGAATTTTAGATACGAATTTTTTTCTTATATAAAAAAAAATAAATAAAGCAAAAATTTGAGCTCTAGTCGAATATGAGTTGAGATTGTTGGTCGTAGCCAATCGCTTTGTAGCCTGGCACAATCGAATACCATGTAGAAAAACTAATCAAAGTTAAATTAGCAAATGAAAACTTTTATTCGTTTGTATATTTATCAACACTGAGTCGGATCCAATGAGAAAAATGCAACCTAATTAGATACTAGATTCGAAATTTTAACCTAAACACCGCCTTCTGTTTTTTTTGTTGCCAAAAAAAATTTACCTTTACTCGATTCAGTAGGATCTTTTTATTTTTCTTTATTAAAATAATTTATTTTTAATAGCCATGTTTTTGATAGGTTTTTACATAACAAATTTACCTATCGACATCAATTTTTAAGAATGTCTACATCCAGAGCCCGAATATATTCATTAATACTCATTAATTAAGTCGTTGAATGTTAAAATTAATTTTAATTAATTTTGTTTTTTAAATTAATTTAAAAATTTCAAATCAGTTTAGTCGAGTTTTGCTTTTAAGCAATTTAGAAAAAAAATTATTAAAATTTATTTTTTTTTAGATAAATTTAAATTTTAAATAAAAAAATATCAAAGATAAAAAATCGTTCTTTGTAGACTTTTTAAGCTTTTTGAATATCTTAAGGATCCAGATTAAAAATTTATAATAAAAAAATCGATCATAATAAGCCCTTTATTTTTCAAATATTAAATCTTTTAAAATTTAATATATAATTTTTTAAATATGTAATGAAGAAAACAAAAAAAAATAAAAATAAATATTTTCTTTATTAAATAAAATTAAAAGAAATAAAGAAAAATAAAAAAAGTTAAAGGTTCACTTTAAAAATGTTAAATTTTATATATATGTTAAAGAATCAATCTAAAAAGTAATTCTCAGGAGACTTTTTAAGTCTTTCGAATACCTGAAGGATATATAAAAAAAATATCAAAATATCTATAATATAGGTCTTTAATTATTAAAAATATGAAATCTTTTGAATAAAATTTTAAAGGCTTTTTTCTAAAATAATAAATATGGATATTTCTGAACAAGTTAAATGAATAAAAAGAAAAATTTTTAAAAATCATTTTATAAATTTTATTTAACTAATTAAAAGAATGAAAAATAAATTACTTCAAAAAATGGAATTCTTTAGAAGACTTTTTATATACAGTTTATTAAAAAAAAACAAAAAAAAATTATAAGTTTTAAAGCATTATATTTATTGAATTTTGACAAAATTAAAAAAAGACTGATTACTCCTTGATTTGCAGAACATAGCATCACACTTCCTCAATTTGATCTTTTTTGTTTGTATATGAATTTAACTTTGGTCAGATAGTTAAGTATGTAGTATGTAGTTATCTCATTTGTCAGAAAATTATGTCTGGTGTAGTTGACTGATCTCTTGTTCTACGAACCATTAGAAATTGAGAATATTTTGTAAAGAATTCTTTTGTTCAAAATAGGTTCATTTAAACACCAAAACTAGAACCTATTTTGGTAAAGATTTAGAAATTTTTTTTTTTGTTTTAAAATTTTATAGCAATCAATTGAATTAATTTAATAATAAAACTAAGATTTAATTATTTTAATCAATTGATTTTATTAATAAAAAAAAGATATTATAATAAAATAAAAAGTATTTATTTTTTGAATTAAATATTGATTTAATTTTATTTAAATTTTTTTTTTTCAACAACTTATTCAGATCCGTTTTTAAAATTTGAATAACCAATTTTTGTTCTCAATTTAAATTTTTTAAAATAAGTTATTAATATTTTTTTTAATAAATTCAGATCAAATTTTTCAGAATTCAAGTATTGTTTATAAAAAAAAATCAAATTTAAAGAAAATCCTTTAAAATGATTTACTTAAAATTGTTCTTGAAAATTTTCTATCTGATAGAGTTATTTAATCAAGTCTCAAGATCAATATTCTTGGAAGTTTAAGCATTTTTAATACATATAATTAAAATTAATGTTCTATCTTTGTTTTCAAATTTAAATTTATGTGTTTACAAAAACTGACTCTGGAAAATAATCATTTATTCATTCTATAATTTATTGGTATTTCAGGACTTGTAAACAAATTAGGGATATCTAGTTGCATCAACGCTAAGTAGATCATCCGAGTTTTGCTTGCTGTTTCATGGCGCCGATTATCTACTTTGTTGCTGCTATTCAAAGCCTTCATTGATCTATATGAGTAAATTTTATTGCTTTTAGGCTGCTGGCTGAAAACAAAAATGCTCACTTGGTTCTAAATAAAAAAAAAAGCTATTAAAACTCTTTGAAAATTGATTTTAGCACCAAATTTGGCGAATCTGCAGCCATAAAATTGATGACATTTAAAATCGAGTCCAAAGTGGAAACGAAAAGCAATAAAAAAGATTAAATTCTGTTTTTATATCACCACAGGGATAGATTTAATTTTTGGTGAAAAACAAAAAAAGCAATTATCTAAAATCTGAAATTCAACTCTATCAGGAAGGAATAGACGAAAGGCTGAAAAAGAGAAATATCGTGCAGTTGTTCGATACAGATCAATATCCGCAGGGCAAAATCTGAGAAAACACCGATGCTCTTAGTGCAACCGGGTCATTACAAACTCGATTGCAAAATTGTATTAAAAAGTCATTAAACAAAACAAATAAGATTATTGTCACCGTCTTTGTGCCCTTTTGTAACAAAAAAATTTACGACTTATCATTAAAAATCGATTACCTTACGAGGACTTTTTTTGCTGGGTTTCGGCATTTTTTGGTTGTAAATTTTTCTTAATTACAATGTCACATTGGAGTATTAAAATGCAATGAGAAATAAAATTTACATGATTCGGATTAATTATCCGATTTTTGAAACTACCTGGAGCATGTTTTATTACTGAACGAGTAATTGAGACCTATTTTTTGCCAATAGTCAAATTAAATTACCATATTTAGCGTTAAAAACAAGTGTAGAGTACCACAATAAAATCACATGCTAATGAGAATAAATTCACTAAAGCCTGGTTGTGATCTACCATTTTAAAAGACACTTTTTGATAACAATACGCGAGATTTACTCACCGGTAAAATGTCATTCGAAATTTTATGGTTCGAGCTATTTTATTTGGTCTCAATGGCTCGTTAAGGTTATTTTATTGGCAAAATGTTTATGCAACCATCGAATTTATAGATCATAAATTAATTAGGTTCCAGGATTCAATAAAATTTTTATTAAAAAAAAAATTTTGTTTCTATTTATTTAATTTCTAAGCTCTATGAGTTGAAAATTATTTGATAATAAAACCCAGAGCCCAATCAATTTTACCAAGGGTAAAATTTGGCAAAAATTATTTTTAATAATTTTTATTTACCTAAAATTATTATTTGAATTATTATTAATATTATTATAAAAATTATTTATTTGAAATAATTTTTCTAAAAAAAAATTAAAAAATCGAATTAAAAATTATCCAACAAAAGTTTTGAAAAAAAATCAACTTTTAAATTTCCAATAAAAATTACTAAGATTCTTGACTAATTGAAATTTTATTATTTTAGTTATTTCAATTTTTTTTCAAACTTCCTTTAATTCTTGACTGTTTTCATTTTTTGGTAAAAACCACAATTACAAAGTTGAAGCAAAAATCTTAATAGCAATTGGTTAATTTTTTAGTTTAATATCTTTAAGATGAAGAACGTAAAATAAAAAAGAGAAAAGATATGAATAAATAAAATTTAACCTTAGTTGTAAATATAAAGTTTTTTTTTTTAATTTTCCTTTTCATGGCAACAGTCACAAAAGATATTGATATTGAATTTTTTTCAAGGAATAAACATATTCAATCTAAAAAGCGAAAGCTAAATATTGGGTTCGGTAAGTTTTTCAAAATTATTATACTGTCTTAGCATATTTTTTGAAAGTATGATTAAAGATAGAATGCTTTATTGGAAAGAATTTTATTTCAAAAAATATACAAAGATTTTCCCCTTTTCTACTTACAATGATTCTACTAAATTTTTTTTCGAATCAATCGATTTGATAGCATCAACTTATTGTGAAAGGATACAAGTGATGTATACTGACTTTTTTTATTTATTTATTTATTTAATTGATTAACCTCCTACAAGAGGAGCAAGTATAAAAGAAAACGATAATAAAAGATTTTATAAAAGTTTTTACAATTTAAATTAAAACAAGATAGAAAAAATAAAAATTGACAATTCGAAATAAATTCAGTTATATTTACAATTTATCTATTCCATGTTAAAAGTTTTAACATGAAAAAGTAATCACCTGATCCGATGTTTTCAATACAGGTCTGAATGCTCACATCTAGGCCGCCATTTGGAATTAGCTCACTCTTCAATCGGATGAGCATGGGTTTAAGGTTTGAGTAAATAGTGGAAAAGTCATATCCAAAGTGTTGTGCCAGGAAGTTAAAGTCTTTCACACTCGATTTTGAACTTTTAGGGCGAGTAAATAACTCCTCAGAAATAAACCCTAGTATTTTGTCGCACAAATAGTTTGTTCTGATTGTTTGAAGGAACGAAATTTTCGAGTGAATATATAATTTTTTGAAACTGACTTTTTTTACAAAAATAGTTGTGCTTGATGTTATTGATATGTTCAACAGTTGATTGAAAAATTCAAGACTGAAAAAATTGAACATTTTTAAATATTTTTTTGGTATTTCTTTCCTTTATCCTTAAAACAACCTTTTATCTAAATATATCTATTGATCAGAGAATGGAAAATTATCTCATTTGTCAAATTTTTAAAATTTATGTACAAAAAAATTTCAAATAATAAATTATTTCCACATGATCTTGCATTAATTTCTAAATTTTCAGTATTGACATCTTAAAAATCTAAGAAAAAAACTCAAAACTCATAAAAAAAATTTAAAAACAATCTAATGGTCATTAACAATGGAATATTTGACTCAATTTTATTAAATATATTTTATTGACAAATAGATTTTTTTGTGATAAAAAGAGAGTTAGCCAAATAAAATATTGAAACTGTAACTACTTAGAACCTAATAACCGAATAATAATAAGTGTCTCAATATAAGTGTCTGAATAATTAAAGCTTAAAGTGTAATGAATCTTTATTTTGTCTTTTTAAAATAATATTCAACAGATTGAATTTCAAGAATATTTTTGAATAGTACTAACAATTTTGAGATTTAAATAATAAAATAAAATAAATTTAACACAAATCCTTAAGTTGCTGATCTTTACCATTTGGATTTTTTGTAAAAAATTTTAAAAATTCAAATTTTTTCCACTGAGATAAAGTAATTCAGAATTTTACGATTCTGTCCAAAATTATTTTAAAACTTTATTTTAAGGTAAAAAATTTGTCATCCAGCTAATTTTTTGCGATGAATTAGAATTTAAGCATAATTTAAACAAATTTAAGCCAAATTGAAATTAGTCTTCGGTAGGCTGCTTGCTGTAGCTTATTATTATTAAACTAATTGAGTATTATTTTATATGAAAAAAATTCCAAATTTTACTAGATATTCAAAAAGATTTCAATCTGTTAATACTAAAAACAAGAACGAATTATTTGGATTGAAAAAAATATACGGATTGCAAGACTTTTTCCGCACTTATCCACTAATATAATTTAAGAAAATAAAACTTTGAATTAAATATTTAAAAAATTAAGTCATTTTTTATTTTGTTTTTTTGTACTCTTGAAACGTTGGTTTCATCAGAACAACTATTTTCTAGTTTCGAATATTGTAGATGGATGGTACTTTCGTAATAAAAAAATCCAGAAATGTTTTGAATGAATCAAATCGAAATTTAATTTTTTATTTATATTTTTTATCATTTGTTTTTTTTTGATTAATTTTTTATAAATATTTATAATGTTATATTTGTATGAACAAAAATGTTCTTTTTTCAAATTTTTGATTCGAATATTTAAGAGATTTAAGTATTTTATATATTAAAATAAATTATTTTTCAAGAATATTTTTAAAATTGCTGAATTTTCGAATTAAAAATAATTTTCCTTTGTTGGAAACCGCTTGTTTTTGGTATTAATTACAATTTAAATTAATAAAATCGAAAAATTAATAGTGATGTTATTTGGATTGACGTTTTTCAAAATTTGTTTAAATTTCATCCAAATTTTAGACAATTTTATTTAAATATTGAATTCAAACAGAAATAAATTTAACTTGGAATAACAAATAAATTTTTATTTGATTCCAAAGTTTGAATAAATGAAAGATTCAATAACTAAAACCGAATAAAAAAATTTAAATAAGGAAACAAATTAATTATATATTTGAATTTTAAAATCGAATTAATTTAAAAAGAAAAAAACGAATCGAATAAAAAATTGTCTAATAAATATTTTTTAAAAATTTGAATACAATACACTATTAACTCTCTTGAATTACCATAATTTTGTCTAATTTGTCAGGCGACAATCTGTTGCGTCTCTCCTAAAGAGTAAGCTGTATGTGAAAAAAGCTGTTCGGCCGGAACTGATGTAGCTGGAATACAAAAAAGATGTTGCACAACATGATAAAGAATAGGATAAGACTTATGGTTCTGTTGCCAATACTCGAGTGGCTGAACATTCTTTGAAGGCTCAGAATTATACCGTACAGTTTCTAAATCTCTTTGGTCCATTTTTTTTAAATCTTTACTTGAAACTTTTTCAATATTACTATCAAATAACTTTAAAGTAGTCCTGAGCTTTTTTTTTCACTTGTGACTGGTGCATTTTGTGACGGAACTGGTACTAAATTTGATTTTAATTCATTAGAAAAATTGGAATAAATATCTATTGTTGTTTTTTTAGCAATGATCATAAATTTTTTCCTATTTTCAGCACTAAAACGAGTAAAATTTTTGGTTCGAATATCTAAAAATGTAGAAGTTATATAAAACTTATTCTCAAAAATTTTGTACTTTTGCGAATTTAAACAAATAATAAATCACTTTTTCAAATTACAAAAATTTTTTTTGTGCATTTTGTCATATTTTTAGCCAAATTGTACATTTGATTTCTTTTTTAACTGATTTTTGTTTTCAAATCAAAAAATAATTTGTCTTTTAAATTTGGATCATATTTTATTTGAATAATTAACTTAATTTAAAAAAAATTTAGTTTCTAATTAAGATATTTAAAAATTCGAATTTTTGGTTTAAGTAAAATAATTCTTCGAATCTGATTTATCCGAATAAAAATTGTTCAAATAACATCACTAGTCGGAACCATAGCTCAAACAAAGGTACAGGAAAAGGTAATGAGCGCCTCCCCATTATCCACTTAGATAGAAAAGGGATATATTATTATAAGATATTCATAACTTTAAATAATTTAAAAAGAATCCAAAATGACCTCTTGTAAAAAATACATATGAAATTTTGATGCTTGAAATTTGGATTTGCTTCTAATTGGTCTATCAAAAAAAAATTTTATTTATTTATTGATTGATTAATTATTAGTTATTTTGAAAATATTAAACAGAAAATTCTAAATTAAAGCTAAAAAAAATGGATTTGAAAATTTATTAAATTAAAATTAATCAATTTTTTAATAATCTTCCATTAAGATATAATAAAAAATCGGTTATTTAAATAAAATTATTTACGGATTATAAAAAAAAACAATTTTGTTTTTTACTAATAGCCTTTAAACCACAAGTTATTTAATAAGTGTTTGACCGATATTAATAACTATTGTTTATTATTAATTTTCAGTTTTTAGTCAAGTTTTACTGTATTTATATTAGATGATAAGAAGAAACATATTACATGGTTTTTAATAAGTTTGAATGTTTTAAATTTTCTTTTATAATTTTAGACTAGTGTTGAAGGTAGAGATACAAATAAGTAATTATATTATTAGTTTTCTTGAAAAATCTTAATTGTTTGATATTCAGGACACGTATTCTTATCAGGCTTTGAAACTTTTGTTTTAAATCAAGGCAATGGATCAATTTTTCTGATAATTCAATAAATTCGACCAATTTGGCTACTTAAATAGGATAAGGCTCCAAGTTTATTGAGGAATCGAATTGAAGGATCTTTTTATTTTTTTTTAAAGAAAGTTTAAATTTTTTACTCCTCAAAAAGATTTAACCACGAAATATTTAAATTCGTGCAAAAATAAATATCCATTTGATTAAAATACTTTTAATTAAAAGAATAATTATGGATATTGGTTAGGTATTTATGTCATGTCATGATGACATGCAAAATAATAAAGATTGTATAGTTATTGCAGGGATCTTTTATTAATCTGTTTAGTTAAGTTAACATTTTACTTATTGTAATATTTTTAAGAACTGATTTATTTCTTTTATTAAAAAATGTGTTAAAATTTGGCCGAATTAATTTAGAAGATAATTTTATTCCCAACATCAAGGAAAATCAAAGCCGCTATTTTTAAAAACATTAAAACTATTTTTTTAAATTCTTTCAAAATTTATGAGATTTTTTTTTCTGGTAAAAAATTTTTGTAGACAAATTGATAAAAATTAATATCCTTTATTTTTTCGAAACTATTAATTTAACAATCGTTAATGAATTATCAATCGATTTTTCAAAACAAAAGTTGAAGTCTGTTCATTACTTGTGTTGGGTGGCGGTCCTAGAAAGAATGGTCCAAGACGGACGGTCGAGATCGTCTGAAAAGACAGGTCTTTTGGACCGTCCGTTTGCAAATGACCGGTCCTATTCGAACGGACTGTCTGAATAAATTAAAGACCGTACGTATGTTAATTTTTAATTTAATTAATTCAATTTAAAAATATGCCTAATAAACATTGTTTTTCATTAAAAATTTCTTTCAAAGTTCTGATTAATTTTAGAACTTTGAAAGAAAGTCTAGGCTTATTATCTTGGTGCAATATAAGATTAGATCCATATTTTTCTGACCCTAATGGAATCAAATATTCAGAAAGTATTTCTTTTTATAGCGATTTAACTAAATTTAACTTTAAAAACTAAACATTTTAATTTTTTTTGAATAAAAAATTTAAAAATGAATTTAATTACTGCAAAATTGCTTGAATCTCAACATAAAATTGAAAATATTTTGAAACTTTTTTAATCTTTCCAGAACAATGTAGCAAACTTAATATAAATTTTTAAAACAAATTGAGAAAATGTAATCTAGGAAAAAAATATTTTCTATAGTAAAAGACTGATGAGATCAGGAATAACAGGCTTTAATTAAGGAGACTTAGAGAATATCTGACTGAGTGCTACAAAATCAACTTTTTTTAAATAAATAGCAAATTTTTGGGCAAGGTGAAAAGTGAGTTTTTCAAAAATGATTTGATCAGTCATAGTTAAAATATAATACTCTTAAAATTATAAGAGTCTTTATTTAATAAATTCTACTCCTATATAAAGATTTTCGATATGAAAAAACTTGATATTGTTTGGGAAAAAATAGCTGCTTTTATTATTTTTTTACCACGACAATTGTCAGTCATTCTCCCAATGTCACCCAATTCTATCACAATTATCTAACCAATAAAGTAAAGCATAAAATCTTTTAAATTTTTATTTTAATCACTTTAAAAAAAAACCGAAAAAAAGTTAATAATGAAATGAATAAATTCTTGATTATTGATTTATTATTTAGTGAAATTTTCAGCTCAATAATCATCACAGTTCCTTTCATTAAAAATAATTATTTTTTACAAATTAAACTAAAGATAAAACTAAAAGTTTTATTTTAAATTTTTTCAAACGTTTAGCGATCTTTTTTTTTTGTAAAATCTTTTTTTAAGCTTTTTTTTACGCCACAATACCATGCTAATTTTGAAAAAAATTCTAAAAATTATTCTTAAATTTTACTTTTACGAATCTTATTTTCCCTAAAAAAATAACAAAAAAATTGATTAAACTGAAGGCTTTAGGGCTTTAAACAAAATAATTGGTGGGTACTTAAAATAATCATCATAAAATCCTTCAGTATCCTCGTAGTTTTCGTCAAGAGTCGGATGAACCCATTCGAAATCCACAAAACCATATTTGGCAAAAGTTTGCTCGAAAACTTCTGGTGGCCAGTAGTAATTAATTACTTGGAATAAAAACCTACCATCACTTGCATCACCGTGGTAAAATTTTACAGTTTGAGTTTTCTCATTGTCTCTTATGAACTCAAATCCGTACTTGCGTAACAGTCCGAAGCACTCTGGGTCGAGGAATCCATTATCCATCAAACCGCAGCACAATCCACCTGGTTTCAACGAAGTGTGCATGGACTCCACAAAGCCTTCCAATCTATCAATTGTTTCAGCATACTCAAGCAAATGCGATGAAAACACAATATCAAATTGACCAATTTTAAGTTTAGTGGAACAATCCGCAGCAAAATAAGCTATGTTGCTGTATTTCTCAATATTATAGCACAAACTCTTTGCTTTTTTTATCATTTGCGGTGATATGTCTACCCCGTAGATTTTGAAAGCATTGAAATCAGCAAGAGTCCGCGTTGAACTACCAGAACCACATGCATAATCAATTATAGTCTTACCAGTAAGATCATGGTTTAAAAGCTTCTTTATTGATGGTCTATCGACGTGAAGAAAAAATGAATTTTTCTTAAAAAGATCGTAAAAGTCAGCTTTGTCATCTGTCTCATACTGATTGTGTCTGTTGATTTCCTCACTCTCCATATTGGCTTCCAAATTCTCTGTATTCTCTAATTGCATTTTGCTAATACATTCTATGAATATTTTATGAAATTTCAAGCAGAAAGTAAAAAATTAAAATGAATATTTTTTCTATAATATAATTCATAATTTAAAAAATGCTTTAAATACATGGGGCGTAATGACGAGGCGAATAAAAAAAGGGTGTATACGAGTAATTTTAAGTAAAAATTATTTTTTTAATTATTTTTTTTTAAATATAAAAATGAGTTAGCATTTTGGTTTATGAGTCCTGATTCTCTGAACTAGTCTATTGTAACAAAAGTATAATAGTAATTGTTTAATTAACATATAGAATTTTTTCATAAAAGCGATTTTTGGAATATAAAATTGTCTTTTTGTTTAAATGAAATTGAGCATTTAAAAAAAGATCATTTATACATTATTTAATATAATATTAATTTTTCAAAAAAAAGATAAAATAAAGCACTTTTATTAAAGAGGAAATTTTTTCAATTAAAAATTTGCTGATGGTATATTATAATTTTTTTTATTAAACTAAATGAAATTAAAAAATTATGTCATATGTGAAAATAGACTTATGGTGCTAAATTAGAGAAGACTTTCAACTGATCCCTTTAATTTTTTAATTTAAAAAAGTATGCTCATTTTTTCAAAATAATGTAAGCTTATTCATCACAGACACATAAACTGTCCTTAAATCTATGTTGCATTTTAAATTGACAATTACTTCTTTTTTTTAAATTTTTTTCTTCATCATCTAAGTGATTTTGAAATAGATAATAATAATAATAATACATTGGTGAACTTTTTGTCATTTGTATTTTGATATTTTTATTTTTTATTTTTAAGGAATTAAAAATATAAAGCCCAAATAAAGAACAAACAACATCAAATAAAATCTCAAAAAAAAATAAAAAATATTTAAAAAAATTAGGCCTTTTAATTGAAATTTATGCGTAATACAATTTATCCATGGATAGTCAATGAGACTAAACTATTAAAAATCATTTTCCTTTTTGTAATTTTTATGCTTTATGGTAATTTTATTTTATTTGACCTTGCACCTTTTTTGCTATTTTACTCACTAAATTAAAATTTAAAAGGGGTCTGGGGCGGAACACTGGTTTAGGTGTTCGGCTTTGTTGTAGATAAGAGAGCTTTAAGCTAAAATTAAAATAAATAATTAAACTATTAAAATCCCTTACAAAAAGAATTTTCTTTTATTCATGAGTATTATTAATTGGAATTGATTTGACTTAAATTTCTTAGATTGGTAACAATATGAAAATAATCGAGTCTTCCCGGTTTTGTGAAATTCAGTACAAATTGATGAAAAGAACAGAAAGAAATATTAAAAAATTGGAAAACTTTTTTCTATAAGTTTAAAATTAGTTTCGTGATTACGACATTGGGCAACTTTCAAAGTTGCTTCAGTTATCAAGGTCTGCAAAACTCTGCAAATTTAGCAGAAATTAGATTTCAATGTGTTCAAGTGTAGTGCATTTTGCATAAATTTTGCACATCATTAGCAGACTTTTACAGTTGATGCAACTTTGAATGTTGCAACATATTGCATTTACGAAACTAATTTTTAACTTTTAGCAAAAAAATTATTCAATTGTTTATCATTTTGTTCTGTTATTTGTACTGAAGTTCACAAAACCAGTCTTCCCTGTTTTCTGACCAATCCGGTCAGCAAACAGGTCTGGTTTTGTGATCGATCACAAATTTTCGTGACTTCTGATTTCGTAACCATAAAACTAAATAACTCAAACACATCCTGGCAACACCAAAAAATCGTATAATAAAAAAGAAATATCAGTAATTTAATGTAATGTAAATGTATTATTTTATTTTTGAATATTTTAGATTTGAATTGAGTACATCAGGCTCAGAGTTGATCAAAAGTCAAAGTCTGACTTGGATTTAAAAATTTTTCTTAACTTAAGTATAGAAAATAATATAGATTGTAGATTTAGGATTCATTAAAGACAAGAATTTTGACTTTAAAATTCTGACTGACTTTTGACGCTTGACTTTTGACCAACTCTGATCAAACTTATAAAATATTTGATAAACGTTTCCCTGTAAATGCTAAAAAACACTCAAATTTAAACTTTAATCCAAAAATATTTGAATTGATATGAGCTTAAAATAAATCTTGAATCCAGAATCATTTAAGATAAGAAATTGAATATATTAAATATTTGAAGATAAGAAAGTTGAAGTCCAAAAAATAAATCCCTAAAAGTGTTCTGAATGTGGTAGATTTTTTGAGAGCGAAAAATATTTGAAATTACATCCATTAAGATGATAAAAAAAAATTTCATAGAAAATCTTAAATTTTTTAGGTTTTTCCCCCAAATTTATTTAAAAAATCATCAAAAAAATTACCTTAAAATTACAGCTTTTATATTCTTCGTTCCATTAAATTTATTAATTTTGAATTAACTGTATTTAAAATATATTTTTGAGTTTCTAAGAACGAGTTAAGACAGAGGCAAATATTATATAAAATATTTTATTAATTTATTTGTTGATCTGAACCGAGCATATGCTCCTTCAGAATAAAAAATATAAAAAAAAAATAAAAAGAAAAAAGTACAAATAAAATAGATCCAAGTGAAATTTTATAAAGGCTATCCAAAGATCTATAAAATTTTAAGTTCATTAATTTTTTAAAAATTAATTACCGAATAAAATCTTCTTCAGTTAAAATAAAATAATATTTTCATTTCACAAATATTACATTAAGATACAAACTGGGATATTTGATTTGTTTTCGTAAATTAAGCTGGTGTTAACTTATTTTAAGGTTGTATAATCTTAATAATTTGAGAATTTCATACAACATAGCCAAGGATCACAATCCAATCCATTCAGCCAAGAGTCATAAAATTTAATAATATAATAAAATTTCTGATATTAGAAAATATTATTCAAGTAAAAATAACAAAAAACTAATCTAGCTCATTTTTAAATCACTTTAAATGTAAATCGATCTGGTAGAATTATATTAGAGGATATAAATTGATATTACAAAATAAAATTAATCTAAAAAAAATTATTATTTTCGATTTATTATTATTTTATTTTTGAAAAAACTTTCTACAATTTAATTTAAGCTAATTTTTTGAATACTTTTTGAGAAACCCAATCCTTCAAACTAATTAATAAGCAGCGCCCTTTTTATTAAATCATGTTTTTGAAATGATTTTTAATATTCAATGATTGATGAAAACACAGACTAAAATATTCCGAGTTGAATTAAAACCATTTTCACCTTTAGTTCGAAAAAATTTTGCTCAAATATCCCACTTATTACTTGTGTCCCCATCTTTTTGGTCTATGGTTTGTCAAAATAGGCAGATATTCAAAAAAAAATTTTGACTAAACTGAGCCTCTTTTTATCATTAGAAAATAAATTTTATAAAATTTTTTGATTCTAAATACACTTTATGGGTGAGTGTAAAGTAAAGTGTTACAATTTATTAATTTTATTTCAAATTTTTTCTGTAAATTTAAATTTTTATTTTTTGTTAGTTATTTTAACCGACGCTAAGTTATTGATCTAATTAATGAGGCTTAAAAAATGACCATTAAAATCGATGTCATAAAAGTCAATTAGAATACCCCAATCTTTTATTTTTCCCTGAATATTAAATGCAATCTCTTAATATTAATTGAATATATAAAAAAAAGTTAACACCAAATGAAATCGAAATCAACATATTTAATATATTGATAGTTATAGATTAATATGAAACGTTTTATAAAAATTAAAACCAATTTAATACAAAGTAGATAACTAATATAAATGTTTTATAATTCAATGATAAATGAAATTAAGAAAATTTTTAATTCAAGGCTTAATTCAAAATAAGATTTCTTCAAAATAAATTGTATAGATTAATAAAATGAGTTCTATATTAATTAAATCTTAATTAACAGGTATTTCAAAATTTCGATTCAAATTGTCAAAAAGGTTATAGTTAAGGATTCATTTAAAGAAAGGATGGATTTTAATCTTGAGGTATTTTTGTGGTTTTCTTTAAAAAAATTGGGGAAAAAATTAATTAATGGAGGCTTTTTTAGACAAAAATTTGTGGGATTACTTTTTATTGTTTAATTTAAAATTAGAAAAATTCAAATAAATAATTTTTTTTATAATTTAGAACAAAATAATAGAACAAATTTTTCATCATGATGATGAAAAAGCTAATTACTTTAATTTATAAGTTAAAAATCAGTTATATTATGCAACATAGTGCAAGATACATAGTTGTATTATTAATAATTCTATGTTAAAACTCTGCAAATTTAGCAAAAAATTAATTTTCTATATATGGCAAGTTTTTTTTTCTATTTAACTTTTTTGAAATTTTGAAATTACGTTGTTTAATTTAAACTCGATGCTTAAGCATGTTAAAATTTGAAATTTAATGACGCAATTATTTCTAAAAATGTAAAATAGAAAAAAAACTTGCCATATTTTAATATATATGTGCATTTAGCATAAATCTTGAAAATCGTTAGCCGACTTTGGCAGTGGATGCAAGTATTTAGGCTTCAAATTGCATTCACAGAACTAATTTTTTTCTGTTCCTTTTCATAAAACCATTAATTCTTATATTTTAATTAATAATTATTTTATTTTATAATGTAGTATTTATATTTATTTTGTTTAAAAATTATATTTAGATTAAATGCTAAAAAAATAAAAATAAAAGAATAAATTTATTTTTAATTAAATAAAAACTTGAAAGTTACAAACTTCGCTTGGCCAAACATAATTTTAAAATTTTTACTTTGTCTTTTTTGATTATCAAAAAATTTTCTATTTATTTTCAATAATATTTTTAGTAATTTTATTATTTTATTATTTTAAAAACTTTTATTTCATGAAAATTTCCTATTTATGAAGATAATTGTTACAACATAACTTTCGGTAATTACATGGAACTCATTGCAATAGTTTATGGAAATATAATAATTAACGTTTTGTTTTTTTTTATTAGTTCGTAGCAATGAAAAAAATTTCAGATTAATTTATCCATTAAAAAACTTAAAAAACAGCTAATTTTAACATGGTCTTTAAAAAATTTCCTTTTGTTATTTCCAAAATGCTCAAAAGAATTTTAGAAGATTAATTTTATGTTCGGCTCATCTCTTGTACTATAATTATGAAAAAAAATTATTTTAAACTAGTAGATAACTTTTTATTTTTTTAGTTAAAAATACTGGTCGATTTTCCTTATATCTATTAAATTGCAAGATCTTTGAATCTAAATAAAGAAAAATATTAATGAAAGCATATTTTCTTAATTTTTCCCGAATATGTATTTCCACTTAAAAAAGATATTCTCTACAATTTTTGTGTATGAAGATTTCTATTTTATAGAAAATAGTATATATGCTATCTGCTAAAAAGCAAGTGATAATGGTAAATTTTCAGTATAAACTACCAGCAGACTAATTTAAGAATAAATTATCATTTATTGAGAAATCATTTTTAATTAATATATTTGGCCATTCAAAATAATTTTATTGAATTTTTTTTCTTAAACTTAAATCAAATAAAAAAGATAATTTAATTTAGGTTATTAGAATAAAATTTCTAAGCTAGAAGTATTTATCTCATAAATTTATCATTTTGCTTTAACTAAAGTTCAGTCGAATCAGCTTTATTCTTTAGACGCATTGAATATTTTATTAACTTTATCTAATGATTTATGCCTAATATAAATTAGTTTAAAAAAATTTAACTATTTTCGTAAAGGTTTTTTTTTAACACAAAACTCAATTTTTATCAGATTATTCTTATTAATCAATTTAACATTTAGAATATAAGTACTCTAAATATATTCTGATCTCAATCGAATTTTTTTCTATTTTAAATTTCGTCTATTTATTTGGCTAAACTCTCAAAGTGCTGAGATTTTAGAACTACATCTAATGCTTTCCACCCAAAATTCTTAGATTAAATTTTCAGAATTCTGTTTTTAAATATTCATATTTTTAGTTAACAGTTCGCCATATTGTAAATATAATATGTAAAAATGCTGATTTTTCCAAGGCTGAATTCGTTTTACCAAGAGTTTTGTTTTGATCAGTCGGTTCACTATGATTGAAAGGCAAAGAGCACCATGGATAAGCTAGACCAGACAAAAATCACAATGAAAGCTACGCTTGTCTTATTTTTGCTCAGAGGCAAACTCTGAGACCATTTTTAATAAAGGTGTTTAATATCAAAAGCAATAAATTAAGCAAAAATATCTACATTCTAATAAATTAGGTTAATTAATATGGTCTAATGAAATAGCCATAATATTTAAGCTTAAATCGAAAAGCGTCGATTTAAGAAATATATTTTAGCAAAAAGTTTCATAATCATGGTGCATTTGCAGTAAAAAAATAATCATGAATTAGGGCTCTAGTCGGATTAAAAACGAGAACTCTCTTATTAGGGTTTATTTGCCTAATGAAAAGTTATAATTGCATTGAAATTTATCTAGAACGATTCTAAATATTTTAGACTAAACATAAGCATATTGAATAAACCATTAATTTATAATGAAGTTTAAACTTAATGCTTTGGCTACATTTTTATTACTTTTTTTATAAAATACTCATAAAGGCTGGATAAATTTTAAGCGTTGATTTTCAATAAAAAGCAAAAAGTTGGAAAAATTGTGAATTAAGATTTTAATTAATTCAAGTAAATGTTGCTTTGTTCGTCATTTGTTAATTTTATTTATTCAAAATTTTTGAATAGTCTTTAATCGAAGAAACATTATCTTTGCATAATTTCAAATCGTGGTAAAATTAAAAATCATCTTTTTTTATTTTTCCTAGACTATTTAAAAATGACAAGCGAAAAGTGTCCTGTGTGCTCCAAAACAGTTTATCCGATGGAAAAGATAAATATTGACGGAAAATCGTTTCACAGAGGTTGTTTTAGATGTGCTCATTGCAAAGGAACATTGAAGTATTTTGATATTAATTCTTTTTAAAAATAAATGATAAGCATTTTTTGTCAGATTGGGAAATTTTACTGCATTAGAAGGGCTTTTCTATTGTAAGCCGCATTTGATACAAATTTTCAAAGAGAAAGGAAATTATGACGAAGGATTTGGTAGAGAGCAACACAAAACCAAGTGGACCAAAGCTAATGAGTGAAGTTTGAAAAAATTTAGACTCATCTATTAAGTATTGCAAATGTTACACTAGTCCTTTAGCAAAATCTACATAATAATAGATAAAGTTTTATATGATAAAAATTTTCAAAATTTAGACTTAATTGTACATAGAAAAAATAATTGAATTTGGTTTTAAGCTTTCTTTTTTATAATAAAAAATGATTTTATGAATAAATTTAAATTTTAAGATTTTTTATTAGATTTAATTTAACAGAGTGTTTTTTGATTGAATTTTTTTTCAAATTTCGGCCTTCTAAGGGACCAAAATAGTCAACTACGCTTACTCATCTGCTATTTTAAATTTAAATACTAAAATTATTTAAAACGAAATAAATAATTAATAAAGTACTACTTTGACTCTCTTTTCAAAAATTAAAAAATTACTTCTAAAAAGCTAAAATTTTTCTTTTTCAATTATCAAGATTAAAATTAAAAAAATAATTAGAATTTGATAGCAATAATTCAAATTAAACATGTCAAGTACATATTATTTCTTTAGATTTTTTCTTTACCTTTTTTTTTAGAAAGAGAAATGCATATTTTAAGTTAGGAAAAAATTAAAATATAGTAAGATAAAAAAAACAAAAAATAACAAAATTGAATAGAAATTGATTACCGGCTTTATAATATTTTTTATTTCGGATCAAAAAAAATCAGCATGAATCTGAGTAGACATAACGCGAAGAATATTTTTTATCATACTTTCATTAGCAATAACAACCAGTGAATTATTGTGGTAGCATTTCCATAAAGAACAATTCAAGAAGAAATACGAAAGATTAAAAATGATTGGAAAAATACATCATTCTGCTTTTCATTTAAATTAAAATAAAACTTTAAATTTTATGGTTTTGTGAAGCTCAGTACTAAAGAACAGAACAAAGTGTAAAATAATTAAATAACTTTTTTAAAAAGTTGTTATTGCTATAATTGAGGATCAGAATCATTGTCTAAGATATGTGAAAAACCACTTAATCAATTATTTATTAAAATAATTAACTATTTAGTTTCATAAATTTTTTCAAGAATTTTAATATAAAGCTTCCAAAAATTCAAAAAATAAAATTCATTAAACAAAAGATGTTATACTAAATTTTAAGGAAGAACTGATGATTAATTATTAATAAAAATAATTTTAGATATTTTTTATTGCCCTATGACCTATTCTAATTGGAAATCTTTTTTGTTATTTTTTAATTTGTTTTATTTAAATGTTAAAATAACGAGTTAGTAGATCCATCAAAGTTAACCATTAACTTTAATGGATCTACTAACTTTTTTTTGTTCTTTTTTTATACTATAAAAAAGAACAAAAAAAAGTTGAGTACCTTTTAAAAATGACCCATAATCCTTTAAATTTATGCACCAGTTAATTCTCAAATATTCTTGAATTGGGTGGTTTTAATTGTTAAAAATACAGCTTAAATGATTAGTTTGATAAATTCTTCTCTTATCTTTTTTTTTAAACTCTTTAATTGTCGGCTTTAAACACAAAAAATATTTAATCCAAAATACATATTTAAATTAGGAAAAAAAAATTTCCTTGAAAAAATCTTATTCTTATGAAAATTCAATGTTCAAATATTTAAAGAATTTCTTATTATATTGAAGTTAATATTCAACTTGCACTAAATCTAACTTGCTTTGATTTCTAAAATTTGCGATTTTTGAATTAATAATATCTAATCTTAAAAGGGTTAATTTACTGTATAACTTTATGCTTCGATTGCATGTCATTTAATTCCATCTTTATTTTTCCTATTTTTGGGTTGTCAAGAAAATTTTTGGAGCTTTATTGATACTTGAGGATATCAAATAAAATTGAACACTTCTAAAACTAATTTTACTTCTCTATCCAAATGATTTTCCTTGAATATTTTGATGGACCTTTTTTTCTTTGGTACAACTAAATCTTTCATTTAAACTTTCTAAAGCAACTAATCCATGCTTTCAGTTCAATAATATCTCTAAAATTTTTGAATCTAATTGCTAAACTGATTGATCTTGGATCGAACATTTTCGAAAAAATTTCGTTGACACTTTGCTCAGAAATTACAAAAATAACTAAAATTTTCGAAAACCACCCGATTCCTTAACCCATTCGCTTCCAAAAAATTATTTTTACTTTTTTCTCATTCTTAATATGACTCGTTCAGTGTAAAATTAGCTAATGATAACCATTGATTAACATCAATAAAAAATAAAGATCATCTTATATTCTTTTAATTATCTAGAGTATAAATTTTAGAATCAGCACTAGATACAAGTCTTGTTTTAGTTTTTTAATATTTTTTAATTAGATCTAGTGAAACATTCTTTGAATTATGAATACAATAAGATATTTTTTTGCAAAAAAATTTTTATTGAGTTACACTCATATAAAAAATATTTTTTTTTAATTTAATTTATTTAAATAAATTATCGAGTTAAAAACCCTTTAAAATGAGACCCTGGAACTTTAGTACTCCAGCTCGGCTTCAATAAGCTTTCTGTATTCTTCATATCCACCTTCAATTGACTTTACCTTGCCATCTCTACACAGCCATAGTTCTTTACAAATCAATTGAATCAATCTTTCGTCGTGACTTACCAAAATCACACCACCCTATTTGAAGATAATAAATTAAACTTAATCAAGACTTCAATGCTGTACTATTTACTCCAAATTTATTCAGCGCTTCTCCCAATGCTTCAATAGTTTCCATGTCCAAGCTTTTTAAAAATAATTAAAAAACAAAAAAAAAACAAAAAGATTTTTACTGATTTGTAGGCTCATCAAGAACAAGAAAATTGGGTCTAAAACAAGACAAAAATTAATTTTTTTCTCATTAATAAAACTTACTTTTTAATAAAAACCTGAGCATGGAAAGTAATGCAAAAGCAACCCTGCTTTTTTGTCCTCCTGAAAGACTCACAATCGGTTGCAGAGCCATATCGCCTATAACTCCGAATTTTCCCAATTCACTTCGATACTCCTCAATGTGTCGACCAGGGTACTTTTCCTGCATGACCTCGACACTGTTAAGAGCCAGATTGAGACCATCTATATGATGCTGGGTGAAATAGCCCAGTCTTAATGCTCTATGAGTGTGCCGAATGCCTTTTTTGGGTTCAAACTCTCCAATTAAAACTTTCAAGAGCGTGGTTTTTCCGCAACCATTTTCTCCGACTATACAAATTCGAGAGTCCATGGAAGCTGAAATGTCAACATTTTTAAAAATGAAGCGCTCTGTTGAATAATAAAAGTCAACTTCATCGAGTCTCAGAATAGTTCCATTCATCCATTCCACATCGGGGAATCTGCAAAAATTTAAATTAAAATCTGAAATAAAAAAAAAATTTTCTTTAGATCTTTACTTGAAGTGAACTTCTTTTTCTTTTTCAATCGGTTTTAGTTCAGGTCTAAGAAAAAATAAAAT
The DNA here is from genome assembly GCA_025491095.1 of Brachionus asplanchnoidis. Taxonomy (NCBI): domain Eukaryota; kingdom Metazoa; phylum Rotifera; class Eurotatoria; order Ploima; family Brachionidae; genus Brachionus; species Brachionus asplanchnoidis. The sequence continues at coordinate 883,844 of JAILYF010000039.1, read as the reverse complement.
TTAGAAAAAAAAATAAAAATTTAATTTAAACTCATTAATTTGGAACTCACAATTTTTCGAGCATTTTTATCTTGCTTTGTACCTGGGCTGCACGATTGGCATTATAGCGAAACCTGTCAATAAACAACTGAATATGCTGTCTGTATTCAAGCTGAGCTTCGTATTCTCGCTGCTGATTCTTGAGATTTTCGTTACGTATTTTAAGGAAATTTTCGTAATTTCCGCGAAACGATTCAATAATTTGATTGTGCAAATAGAGAATTTCTTGTGCAACTTCATTCAAAAAACTGCGATCGTGACTCACAATCAACAAGGTACCGTGCCAAGTCTTTAAATAATTTTAACTCCAAATTTAGTTTAAATCTTTTTTATTTACTTGAAGATAATTTTCTAGCCAAATTATAGCCTTCAAATCCAACATGTTAGTAGGCTCATCAAGAAGTAGTAAATCAGGACGAGCGAACAAAGCTCTGGCAAGTGCAAGTCTCATCCTCCAGCCACCTGAAAATTCTCTTTAAAAAAAAAAAATAAATATGCTTAAAAATTTTATTTTTTGTTACCTTGTAGCTTTTTTTTGTTCATCAGGACTAAATCCAAGACCGCATAGAATTTTTGCCGCTCTTGACACAGCTTTGTCAGCTTCGATGGTTTCGAGTTCTTGAAAAACTTTCTCCAATTCTTTGTTAAGATCGGCATCATTTTTCGATTCCCTTTAAAAAAAATTTAAATTTATTAATTAAAAAAAAAGGCTGAATTTATTACTCAGAATGCAGTTTTTCAGTTATTTCCTTTTCTTTTTGTAGCAAAGTACGCCTTTTTTCGTCACATTCCAAAACACTATCTATAGCCAGGGTATCATCACCGTGAACTTCCTGTTCTACGTGAAGTATTTGGATATGAGATGGGATTTTTAGCTGACGACTGCTGATCATCTTTAGTAAAGTTGTTTTACCAATTCCATTACGACCGATCAAACAGTATCTGCGTCCAAAAGCAAGGGTCAAATTTGCGCCTGTCACCAAAGACCTATGTCAATTTATTTTAAAAAAGAACCCAATTTTTTTAAATTCAAACAAACCTATTGCCAAACGCTATATCAAAGTTTTCTATGCAAATGTCGAATGATCTGTTGGATACTGATTCCTGGTTTTCAGCTTTGCGACTGATGGACTGACTTGCTGAGGCCAGTTTAGATGAATCGTAGTTCGATAAATCAACAACAGGCTTTCCTTCTCGTTTGTCCAGTTTCTGCTTTAGTTTGGCTTCGGCCTTTTCCAATTTTTTATGATTTACATAAGTAATATTTTCTCTTTTATAGTCAAACATTGATTCAAATTTTTTGTTAAATTCTTTTTCTAAATCAGCTGCATTGGACGCTATCTGAATCGGATTAGACAGTTTTTTTACATCTAAATCCGAATCGTTGTCTCGATTTTCCGCACCTTGTCTATTTTTTTTTTAAAACAAAAATTTAAATATTTTAAAAATTCCTTACGGTTTGAGGATTTTGAAAAATTTTGAACACAGGTCATTTGCAGATCTTTCGTCACCAATTTCCATGAGATAAGGTCCAATTGTTTCTTCTATATCGTCAACAGTTTCAAACTCATCATTGCTAAGACTTATTGACTCCAGAATGTAATTGAGGATTTCATCATCAATTTTATTGAATTTTTTAACTAGTTCTGATTTTATTTTACCAAGGGTTGCCACATCTAAACCATCCATTTCTATCTGTCCAGACTTGAAAATTATAACCAAATGATCCAAAAAAATTGAGATAAATTCTTATATCTATCCAGGTTTTCCTAATAATAAAGAATATAATGCTCAATTTAAATTAAGCACGAGTATATGCCAATTTTTCTCTGAACACAAATTTCATCAGTCAAAAGTATGTGAATGTACTCCGGGTGCTATATTTAATTTTGTTTTGCAATTGAATATTTTAAATCATAAAGTTAAGTTTTTCACTGAAAAATAATATAAATTGAATTTATTTTAATAAAATAATTTAAGAGCTGAAACTCTCAGGCGGTTCAGAATGGTTGATAATTTTTTTGTTCACTTAATTTGTTAGATACACTTAAAATCATTAAAAAACAATTTAAAAAAAAAAGATTTCTGTTTGTTCATATTTTTGAAAAATTTCTAATTATTAATAAATTGTAATGAAAATTTTGGTATATTAATTAGTCAGGTCCCGTTGAATTTTACTATTAATGTCTAGAGTTCCTTTGATTCATGAACCTTTCTTTGGATCCATATTTTTATCATCTGATAATGGGTGTTGTTGAATTTCAAATACAAATTGAACAAAAGTTCCTCATTTTTTGATAAATTAAAATTAAGGTTAATAAAAAATATTTGAAAAAATACTGCAACATAGTGCAGTATACTTTGTTGCATCTTTTTTACCTAAAATAATTTTTCTCTTGTTAAAATAGAAAAAAAATAAAAATCAATAAGATTTAAATAGATTATTGATTGGATTTACTTAAAAATAAGAAAATAAAAATTTTATTTAAGGTTAAGGTGCAACTAAGTATTTTGCACTATGTTGTAGTATTTTTTCAAATATTTTTTATTAACTTTAATTGTAATTTATCAAAAAATGAAGAATTTTTGTCCAATTTTTATTTGAAATTAACAATACCCCGAAAATGCTTCATTAGTTTTTTATCACCTAGATAATTATTAAAGAATAATTAAATTTGAAGAATTGTTTATAGTTATATCTAATTAAATATAGTCAATGAACCGATACTAAATATTAATTCCAGTTCAATCTTTTACTGCTAGCTTGCAGTTAAACATTAGTTAGGTTATGTTTTATTTAAATTCAATAAAAAGTAAAATATTTGGAAATTTTTGAGAATATAGCTGCAAATAAAAGAGCAACTAGTGATGCAAAATCAGAATCGTGTCTAATTTCTGAATCTGCAAAAAATTAAAGAGACAAGTGTCTCTTTTATCAAAAAATAATTTCTCAAAAAATAATTTTTTTTGATAGTTTATTCACAGAAAAGTCATAAAAACTAAATTTTATCATTTTATAGTAATTTTTTTTAAGCTGAGGCTTTTTGCTTCTAAAATTTATTTTAATATACATGAAACCTATATATTCAAAATTTTCACTTATAAAAATAAATAGCGTAAAAGTAAAATTTAAATTTTTTTAAATTTTTTGTAAAATTAATTTTCTTTATTAATTTATTAAGTTCTTAAGTTTATTAATTTTCTTTCTTTATTCATGATAAAATATTAGTTTTGTTAATAAAATCTTTTTCAATTCAGGCAAAATTAAAATGATATATGAATAATTGAGTTCACGGAGTATTCGATATACCGGAAAGATTTCTTTTTACCGATCAAACCGGACTATTAAGAAATGACTTAAAAATGGCATTTAAATTTAAGCCAATTTTGTAAAAATAAAATATTAAATAAAACAATTGATGAGGCAAAAAATAATTTTCTATTATCAATATTTAGCTGAGCTCTATGACATATCGAAAAGCATAAAATGTTGTTTTTCAAAATGAAAAATTTCACTAAATCTACCTTAATAATTTCACTTCAACACACTTAGCCTCAACTCATAAAGAATGTAAAATTTTTGCAACTTTAATCTAAAGAATCAACTTATTCTATTTTGCTAAAATAAATGGTTTGACTATTTAGTTATGACATATATTTTACATTAACAAATAGGTTTATTTGCTCATGACAGACCAATACTTCATTTAATTATTTATTTATTTCAAAAATTACGCCAGATTAGGCAATGATAAAAAAATTAAATATAAAAGAAATTAATTTATGTCACAATTTTTAACAGCATTATTCTAAAAACTAATTGCTTAAATGTTGGTAATTTATCATATTGTTTTTTATTAATTATATTTAAAAAAATAAAATTATTTTATTTATTAATTTAGATATAATTATGGCGGAGCCTTGGCCGGTTAGAATGGGGACTTATTTCTTCCCTTCAGCCACATGATTAAATTTTGAGACCTTATAAAATATAAAACAAATTTTTCGAAAAATGTTAAATAAGCTTGAAATAACTTAAATTAAATTAAAATAAAACGGCTCAAAAACAATAGTGTCTCGTAGGTTGAGTGACGTTTAACAGTGGTTCTTTAAGAGAATTAATATAGACGTTTTATTTTTTTACAGAATATTAATGAACAAAAATTTTAATTACTCAATTTTCACAACTTGTTTTATTATTAATATTTAATATACTAAATACAGTCAGTCTGCGGTTATATCACTACATACTTATATCCCAATTTGGATTTATCCCTGAATTATTTAAGAACGGATTTCTTCTAATACATTTACATTAAAAATAATGTTAAGTTAAATCCACTCGAGATATCCCCAAATTTACTTATAACCCGTTTTTTTGAAAAAAATTATTACATACACACAATAGTAAATAAGCTACACTTTTATCACAAAAAAATTTATTGTAAAAAAAATGAGCCGAAAAAAGCGAACAACAATTATAATTGAAAGAAAAATTGCTATTGTTAAAGAAAAATTAAAAACAGATAAAAGCGATGATGATCAAAAGACTAATTTTAATTTAATTTCCGAAAATTTGTTAATTTTTTCTATATTTTATAAAATAATTTGTTTTAAATTACCCTAAGTGAATTCGTTTTGTTTAAAAAATCAATTAAATGTAAATAAATTTTGGAAAAAAAATATTTTTTGGTTTTATCCCAATTCATTTATATCCACAAATTCTTCTTGGACAAAAGGGATGATATAACCGCGAACACACTGTATATAAATTACTTTCAAAAATTTAACATGGTTGTACTGGACAAAAATTCAAAACCCGTTGGCCATGTTAAAAGATATGTATACGAGAATGGGCGTTGCTTCGTATTTTGTCATAAAACAAGTTTTGTAAAAGACATGACAACAGTCTTACTCTTACTATTAAAATGAAGTGTCGCATCTTTATTTCAAATGAATCGCGCTAATTTTTTTTTGGAGGTATTTTGCATTAAATCAGACTTTTAATTCATTTTCAAATTTGAATATTGAACGAATATAAAAATTTTGATGATATATTTAAAAATTTAATGAACAAGAGAAGGAATTTAAGAATTATTAGTTAATTTAAAGCAATCTTTGATTTAAAAAAAACATTTAATAGATTATTCTAGCGAAAAATTGTATTATTTAACGGTAGAGAAAAAATTAATAATTATTAAATAAAAAATTATTTTTAATTTTGGTTCATGAGTTTTTTAAAAAACAAAATGACAACATAATGTTATAGGAGATATCCGATTATCAAACTTTTATTTAAAAAATGATCCGGAATCATTTTTTAAATAAGTAAGAATCGATCGAATTCAAAAAGCTTTATACAAAAAAAAATACTTAATGAATTATGGTTACGAAAAATTCAGTATTCCTTTTTCAAAATTTTATTCTGTTGATGAGAAATTCGAGGATGATCTAATTAGATCAGTGGATTTGGAAAATATTTGTATTAAATCTACTTTATGTGATGATATTGATGTGGATTTAGATAGTTCTATTAGAAAAAATGAAAAAGGATCCGAAAAGATTGAATTTGCAGTGGATTCGACATTAAATATTGGTGATATATTTGATACAACTATTTCAACATTTCGTATTAGCTAAAAAGCTTAAGTGTATGAGACTCGAATATCTACTCGAAAGAAATTATTTTACTAATTTGACTATTAATTATTATCAAATATTATTTTTGTTTTGTTTTTTTATTTAGTGAATTAAATCAATTTTGAAAATAATAATAATAATAATATATATAAGCTACCATAAGACTAGCTTGCGGAGTTGGCCTCCTAGGAGGTCACCTATGGTAGCTCCTTGCACATAACACATAGAAAAATACTGACAGAAGAAATACAGTTTAATTTTTAGGTCAAAATAAGAGTTAAGATTACAAATAGAAAAAGCTAATAAAGAAAAATTTTATAAATAAATGTTATTGAAAAATATTAAAATCAATATATATTTTATTTTATGTTTATATCCTAAACTTTCTTATAAAATAAATTTGAATTCTTTCTTTTATCTTTAATTATTGAATTATGGTATTTTCACTAAAGGCCCAAAATATAATCGTTCCATCATAAGTACAACTGAAAACATTTAGAACAACAATCTTTAGAACTTCCAATAGTTTAATTTACTCTAAATGAGCTTTTAATTGTTTTTTTTTTAAATCCTAATACTTAATTATACCATCATCACATTCCGTTCCATTTCTGAACACATTATATTTTTTAATTTATTTCAATTTTGAAAAAATAATAACTAGAAAATTCAAGCTTTAAATTGAATTAAAATATTTTATAGGTGTTTATTATATCCTCATTATACATTTTTTCCTAAGATTCAGCAAACTTTCATTATATGATAAGTTCTAATGTATCAAACGTATGCCATGCAATTAAATATTCACCGAAAAACAGTCTTTCAAATTTTTTTTATTTGTGGCTATTTTGACCAGAATCATTATTCTTCCTTAATTCCTAAAGAACAAATTCACATTGAATTAAAACCAAAAAATAATTTTACAACATTTTTTAAATTTCTTCACAAGTATTCAAAATTTTAAAGCATGGACTTGGACTTTTGAATAAGAATTAAAAAAAAAAGTCGTGACTTGGACTTGACTTGAGACTTGTGACTTTTAAACAACTCTGTGCATAACCTTTATTTTTGTAATTTAAAAAATTTGATTTTTAAACGATCTATTATTTTTTTGATGATTAATTTTAATTGTTGATTTTTCAGAAATTTTTTTTAATTGTTTGTGTAAAATTCATTTAATCCAGAAAAATTAAATGATTTTCTCTCAATTGTTAAGACCTTTTTCAAAAAAATAAATAAAATTTTTTTTGTCATTTTGATTTCAAATTAAAAAATTTTGTAAAATAACTTAATTTAAAAAAAAATGTTAAAAATGTTGTAGCTATCTAAACTCTTAGATATTATAATCAAAAAGTGTTAATAATTTTTATTTATTTAAAAATGAAATTTCATGTAAATTATATTAATTTATATGATTCAACCAAATTGGAACAAAAATTTCAATAAAAGTCTTAACTAAAAAATAGTTGCCATATATTTGAAAACTAATAGGATCAGCAAAATTAAGAAAAAGCAATCAAAATTATGACTTATATACACAAACCAAATTTTTTTTCTCAATCGTTTAATTAATTTCTCAAAGACTCAATTTCTTCATGGTTAAAAAATATCTTAATTTAAAAACAATTTTTTTTAAAGATTTTTTTCAATTTATTTAATTATTAGTAGCATTCAAAAGAAATTTTTCGATTGACGCAGAGTATATTGCAGTTAAAGATTGTGTCCCAGCAGTCTTTAACTGATGCAATGATTCAAGGATTAAAAATAAAGAACTTGAGCAACAACTATCACTCGATTCATTATCTATTTATTTATTAAAAAAACACAAAATTCTTCAGCATATAAATTATCCTTTTGAATATTTAAACCTTTATAAAATATTTTTTAGCTCAATTTTTGAGTGTTGTTTTATTTCACTGTAAAACTATTTATAAATCTATTTTTTATTTTTAAACTTAAAAATATTCAAAATATCATCCTTTTTTATGCTATTTCAAGAGTAAATTATTTTTTTATTTAAACAAAAAAAATAATATTTTAAAAATGTAGATAATTATCGAGTTAAATATGGACAGTTATTTGTATTTAAAATTTAAAAAAAACTAATTAATTTCAAGCCTATGACATTTAGATCTAACGCGCCAAATTTATTATCTATATAATTTCCTGTCTGTATGTTTGGTATATAGATTAAACCTAACTATTAGACAACGAAATTTAATCTTCTCAAATGATTAGAACAACTATTACAAACAAAAAATAAACTTATTTTGTTTAAATTTTGTTTAGACCGATTTCAAATATACAATCAATGGTTTTCTTTATTTTCTCTTTAATTTATTTATTCTAATCCTTTGTTGCCAAAGTTTATTCTAGTTACCAAGGTTTTGTCTAAGGTGTTATCAGTGATTTAAAAAAATATACCGAAACAGTATATCGCAAAAGATTTGTTTGTTATTTTTAACATTTAAAATTTTTTTCGGCCAAATAATAATCTTTAGATTTTTCACAAGTTTTAAATGTTGCTAATTATGAGCTGGATAAATAACAAAAAATTTATTAACAAAGATTTAGACTCATTTTGGCCAAATGAGCAAAGATTGAATAAAATGCTAAATGTAATCGGATTCAAAACTTTGGACTTTGATGAAGCTTAGTCTTGTTAACAAACTAATTTGTCTCGCTCAGTTGTAATGAGGCAAAATTTCTCAAAATAATAAAAAAAAAGTATTATAGCTATATTTAGAAATTAAAAACTAGGCATTTTAATAAAAAATCAATTCGGCTTAGGTTGAATTTTTACTTTAAAGATTTATTTAGAAAAAAAATTAACTAAAAACAAAAGCTTAAAGAATTTTAGAGATTTTAAACGCATGATTGAGTTTATGCCTATAATTGGAAATCGATTTAAATCCAAATAAGACCGGAGCTTTTTTCTTTAATTAATATTTCTTCCTTGAGATGAAAATTCAAATCGAATTCGCTTTATAAAAAAGATTTGGAATAAATTATTTTCGGGGGCAAGATATCTGAACGGAATTCATTAGTATAATTTCAGCCATGATTTTATTTTGGTTCATTTATTTTGATGAATTAGTAAAGGCTATGGATTATGTAATTTTTATTAAAAAATAAAAAAAATAAATATTGATTAATCTTGAATTAATCTAAAGGTTGGTCTATTCGGTACTTAATGGCAAAACTGTGACTTTGAAAATATCAAATTGTTCATTAAAAAAATACAAATTAGCTCACTATGTTATTTTTTGACTGTGTTTACGTAACTAGATTATCAAGCTTTTAACAAGGATTTAAAATTTTGTTTTCTATGTTGATTGTTGATTGTAATTAATTTTATTTCATAACGTGTATTTTGCTGGCTTGTAATGGCTTACTACCTTTATTTAGATCAACAAGGATAGCCTTAGAATAAAAAACAATTTTGGTCTTTGATTGTTTGTACAACTAGTAAAAATCTTGTTTATTATTTTTATTAAAGCCTAGTCAAAGTAGTGATATTTTTTAGCTTATGAATTTTTGAAGTATTTTTGATTTTAGTTAAATTATTTTCCTGAACAGCTAATTGATTTAAATTCTTGAGGAAAAAAATGAATATTAAACAAGTTAAAGAAACAATTTTAAAAAATATCGATTAAAGTTGGAAATGAGTCTTCCTTGGATATGAACATTTATGGTATTTGCTAAGGACGCAATCTATCGGAAACCAGTAATTACTTCTTTTTTTTTCTATAACTAAATTGGAGAAAACAGCTTTTATGGAAATAACATACCAAAAAACAACCGGTTTGACTAAAACAATAAGGAAACTGAATTTATTTTAAATTTTTTTTTTGAATATTTTTATTAATTTTAATTGTGTTATAAATTGGACTCTTTCGAAAAAGAAAAATTAAAAAAAAAATTTATTGTTGATACAAAATTATGCGGTCATGGAAGCATTTCTAGACCACAATGATATATTCTAAAGCATTTCTTTATTAATTGCTGCTTAAACGATTGTAAATTTTTAATAGACTGTGAAGCTGTAATTATTTAGCAATAAAAGATCGTTTAATTTTACGGCAATATAAATTAAGCCCTTTTTGACTGAGGGCTATTTGAGACTAATGACAAAAGTTCTGAGAATTTCAAATACCTAAAAGTAAAATTTAATTTAGAGAAAATCTTAGAGCAGTTTTTTAATTAAAATTCCGGTCCAAATAATAGCTAAACTAATTAGAAGATTATTTTTCTAATATTGCGTTTTATTCAGGAGCCCAGCTAGCAATAGATTTTTGAATTTTTCCACTATCTTGCTAATTAAAAAAAAGAGTTATTTGAATAGGACAACGTGATACAAAACTTCACTCTTTGTTAGACCTAGCAAATTTTGGTAAACAAATTTGTCAAATCTGTGCCAAAACAAAACGCGAAAAGGAAATAATTAATTTCAAATTGTATCAAATTTGAAATAATGTTGACAAAAATTCGAATGTAATGTGAGAGAGGTGCTTTGCAATTGTGTCCAAATTTCAAATTTTTATTATTTATTTTATATTAGCCCATTTACCTATAAGCTAAGTGGATACGTCTTAGAAAAACAAAAAAGTAGTATCTAAAGTCACTTTTGAAATTCAGTAGTTGCAATGTGGCTAAGCAAAGCCTTGTCACATAGACATTTTTTTTTCTCCTGACATATCAAGGAAGCTTGTTTCGATTTTATTTCAGAAGAAATTTGTTCTTTTTTTTTGTAAACAAAATATTAAGAATAGTTTTTGATGCCAATAGTCAAATTTGTAGTTTTAACCTTAGCTCAAAATTAATTTTTAGTTTTTAAGGCTTTAGTGAAACAAAAACAAGAATCGTCACCTCATTCTAAGGGCTAATTCGACTTGTTCAAAATCAATTAGAGCAAATGAAAGAATATTTTCGTTTGTTTTGACTAAAAAAATTCGAGTAAATAAATTATAAGTAGTTTAAAGCCTTAGTATTGGTTTTAAGCCGAGCTATTTCAAGGTTTTAAAACTCTACTTGTACTTCTTTAATTTCGGTTTTTTAATAAATTATGACTGAGAGAGTTAACTTTTTTTTTATAAAAAAATTCAATTTATTTGGTTTCCAAGCTATCCAAATAACATTTAAATTTTTAATCTGGTAGTTCACATTCATATATAAAAATTTAAATTTTTTCATTTAAAAAATAATTTCAAAATAAAATGTAAATTTTTAAATAACTTGAATTTAAAATTTTTTCTTTATTATTTAGAGCAGATAAAAATAAAATTTTGCTCAAGAAGTATGATAGCATTAAAATAAAAGCTAAAACCAGACTAATAAGAGAAGAATAAAATGCCTCTAAAGAATTTTAAAGATAACAATTTAATTTTTAATTTTAAAATTAGAGATGTTAAATATTCAAAATTGCTGCGTTTGTTCTGGTAGTGGTCTCACAAAAAAATTAAACCTAATTCATTTTAGTGATTATAATTTTGTTCAGGGAATGTTATTAGTAAACAAAGCCGAAAGGTGTTCGAATAATTAAATTTTCTCTTAAAAGCAGTTCAATTTTTGAGCGGAAAGAGGTCCTATTTCAAAAAGAAAGAAAAATACGAGACAATTTATTCTAGATAATTTGAAGAAGTGATATTTTATTTTGTCTATAGACACGTAAAATTTTATCATATAATTGTTTGTTCAAAATTTAAATTTAAAAGATATTCAATTTTATTCGAAAGTTAATTCTATTTTTTTAATAAACAAATTTTAAAATAAACTAAATCTATAATTTAAATTTCAAGTTTATTTATCTTTTATTTAGGATACAAATAATTTTTTTTATTTAGTAGATGATGAAGCTAATTTAAATATTTCGTGTGATTGTTAGCAAAATATTCGAGCAATCGACTTACATTTCCATTGGCGTTGTTTTTACCATGTCAAAGCAGTCTGAAGCTTGGCCGAGCATGTTAGGCAACAAACACGGCGAATTCATCCTGAATGGATTTCAAATACTTAAAACAAATAATATCTTATGTGACGTCACTCTAGTCGCTCAAAGTTTGTTGTCACTTTTTATTTTTGTATTCAACTTGATCTCTCTACTAAGGCCCAAGTTAACTTAAAAATAGTAGATAAACATCAAAATATTTGCTTTTATCCTTAGGCCAATCTACCCACATGTCTATTTTCACTATTTTTTTGTTTAATTTCTGTTGATAATCTTTTTGTTGGACATTTATTAATTATAGAACCAAATTGACCTTAATTAAATCGAAAGCAAAGTGGTCAGTCATGCAAAAAACGTAAAGATAAATCGATTTATTTGAATATTTTTTGACAAAAGAATAATATTTTTGTTAAAAATTGGTTTTACATTAGGTAAATGGTTACTGATGTTTAGAACTAAATTAATGATTTTTTAATAAATAATACAAAAGAGTCGTAGCTTTCAGTACCGTTGCAGTGCTAGTGAAACTTTATCAAAATAAAAATTATTCTTTTTCTTGAACTAGTTTTGTATGTGTTCAAAATTTATTTTTAAATAAATTTTTTCTACAACTGAAGTTCAAAGAATTAAAGACATTTCAAATTAAAGAAAGGAATTTGTCAGGAAATATTTGTTATAACTTAAGGGTTCCAGATATTCTTTTACTAAAAAAAGTGCCATTTTCTTATGATATATTCTATTTAATCCTATTAATGAAAATTGATTGTGAAAGAAGCATATCATGAATATATGATTTCTTAAATTTGTTGTTATAATTAAAGAATAGTCAAAATTAGGTTTTTGTATTTCGGCTTAAGGCTAACCTAAAATTCTAATAAGATTTTGGCTAATAAAAATTAATGATCAATATTTACTGATCATGCTCAAAAATTAGAATTAAAAAATACTTTTTTAGCATTATTTTATTAAATTTGATGCAGTGACATATTTTTTATTTTAAATAGATAATGAATAACTACAACCAAGTATTGTGTTTAATTCTGAATTAATAAATTTTTGGAAAGTTTTTTAAAAAATTTAGTTAAGCATCAAGTGTTTACTAAAAAGATATTGCTTCTTTAGTATATTTTATTACTAAAAAACCTATTTTTAATAATAAATTTTGATCTTAAAATTGAAATTTCCAAAATTTTGTGCTGTAGAATAAAATAGAAAATGATATAAAATTTAAAATTTTTAGATGCTTTTTAAGATTTAAATTATCTTTAAACAGAAACCTTTTTTTTCTCATTAATTTATTTATTTAAGATTAAGTTTATCTGAAACGATATATTTTACGTTATCTATTTGTAGGTTTAATATCTATGATAAATTTTCACTCAAAAACAATAATTTAAGAAAAGAGTTAAAAAATTAATCAATAAAATCAATTATTAAATTCTCAAATTTCCATTATTAGAACATAATTTTTTTAACACATTTTAAATAACAGAATAACGGATTTACAAATACCAAAACATTCTCGTTTCAAAGAAAGAGACATTTTTTGCAAAAATTCAAAAGTTTCACAAAATTTGTAGAATTTTCTCACATTACAAATAGATTATTTTTTTTTAATAATATAGATGGAAGACCACCAAGGAAGTTCGGAAGTGCCTGCGCCTTCTTTTCAGTCCCGTGTTTTAATGTCATGTGAAAAATAAAGAAAAAAAAGATATTAAAAAACTAAATTAAAAAAATGATTCTAAATTAAACAAACAGATTATTATGATTTCAAATAACATCAAAACAACATTTTAGCATTTTTTTTAGAATTTCTATCAACAATATTAAGCCCTAACGTTGATTAGAGAAGGAAATAATTAATTTTAACTTAAACTTTTTCGAGGTACAAAATCAATGCGTTTTTTATGAACCCAATCTCAGGAATTAATTGATTTTCGTTCTAAAAAACTTAAGGATGATGCATCATCAGGTCTGATCAAATTCACAATCTAATTTTAAAAAATTAACTCTAAAATGTATGGCAAGCTGTCTTGGAAAATTGCTTTAACGCATTTCTTATCTTAGAGTTATTGTTTTTTTAAAGCATAATTCTTTACAAATTCAGGTGCAGTTGGGTTTTAGGAAACACTAACGAAATGCCATTAATGTTTTGTTTTCGTATTCCAAATTTGTTGGTATTGTGAATTTTGGTACAAAAATCAAAAACAAAATATTAAAAGTGTCAAAACTTAAGTTCTGAAGGACCAAAACGTGCTCTGTAAATTGTAGCAACTGATAAATCTTTTGTACCACCATAAACTGAGTCTGCAAAACTCTGATAAATTAAAAACATTTTGAATTTTAGTACAAAAAACAAAAACAAAATTTAAAAAACGCCAGAACTTTAATCTGGAACAACTAAAACATGTTCTGTAAATTGTAGCAACTGATACATCCTCTGTACCACCACTTAAAGTTGAGTTGAATTTTTATTATAATATAATATCCCAAATTTTGCAATTTTCTGAGTTCTGCAGAGTTTTGCAGAATTAGTATATTGGTGGTACAAAAGTTGATCAGTTGCTACAATTTACAGAACATGTTTTGTTCCTTCAGAATTTAAGCTTTGACACTTTTAATTTTTTGTTTTTGATTTTTGAACCAAAATTCACAATGCCAAATTTATTAAAATTTGTAAATATTAAGATAAATTAGTAAATTTACGTTAGAATTAACAAAAATATGACGAAGAAAAATTGATTATATTTAGATAATTAAATGAAAAATAATTTCAATCTTTGTTTAAATCAAAAAAAAAATAAAAAAAACTGTTAATTTTGGTAAAGACTTATGTGACCTGGTCTCAGTTAAGCTAAATCAAAATAGATCAAAGCTTCAGAGGCATGAATAGAAAAGCGGCGATGATGTTTGAACTGCAAAATACATTTATAAATTTGAAAAACAGTTTAATTTTAAACATCAAAAATTATTTTTAAAATATGTGCTTAACATTTTTAGGCATAATTTTTTAATCGCAATCAAAATTAAAGAAATTTAATTGTTTATATTTAGAATTATGGATCGAATATTGATAGAATCACTACTAAATTTTAAGTTTTTTGACTTTGTTCTTGCTTAATAAATTTTTTTTTTTAATTTTTATGCTAAAATTTTTTAAAATTGCCAATTTGCTTTTTTTATTTTTTTTTGTTGCTCCAAACTTGACTGCAGCAAAAAAATCCATTAAGGAAGTGAATTAAAATTTAATAAATAAAACAAAAAATATCTCAATCGTAGTTTAAACAAAGATCAGATGTCCAAATATTTTCTATTCATTTGTTTTGTTTAGAAAAACTTAAAAATCAGCCTCAAGAGGATAGTTTAGAAAAAAAATCAATATTCATCGAAAATCCCAGGCTATTTGCCAGAATTAATCCATAGTGAATTTACTGTCCACTGGAAGCATTTTCTGTTTAGAAAATGATGATAATTTTATTCATGAACAAATTTGAGAAAAACTACGGTCTAGCGATCTAAATCAACCAACAAAATATTTCACTTGACCAGTTCCCAATATTTTTAGGCATAAACCTCAACCCTAAGTTTAAGTTTCATAACCCATCTAAAGCACATAGGAAAAAGAATTTCCATTAAAATTAATTTGTAAGCGTCTAAAATTAAAAAAAAAAAGAAAGTGAATGCTTTTAATTTTCAAATTCATGATCCGATCAATTTTCGACTACAATTTTGTGATTTACCAAGTTTTGTCGTCCAGTTTCAAATCAAGCTTGAAATACTCAGACATATAATGTTTTTTCCACACAAGCCAACAATTTTTCACATTCATCAAAGCCTTAACATTGACCAAGTTAAAGAAGGAATAAATAAACTTTTTATTAATTAATGTAAAAAACAAAACACTCCAAAATTTCTTATCAAAAAGATTTAATTAGATATTTTTTATTCAAATTTTTAAAGAATAAAGTCTAAAAAGAGGGTCTTTTGCCGCTCGGATAAGTTTGTGGGGGTTCTCTTCCAAATTATTCGATAAAATAAATAATTATTCATGATCAAAATAAAAAAGAGCTCTTTATTTCTCAAAATTTGATCAGCAAAATGAACAACAACAAAAATTTTAAAATGCCATTTACAATATATGAAAAAAAATTTTATTTTAAATATTTGTTTCTGTCAGTGAGGAAGTGTTAGGCAAAAAATACAAAACAAAATATTCAGACACACTAAGTTCTTTCCACACAAGCCAACAATTTTTCACATTCATCAAAGCCTTAACATTGACCAAGTTAAAGAAGGAATAAATAAACTTTTTATTAATTAATGTAAAAAACAAAACACTCCAAAATTTCTTATCAAAAAGATTTAATTAGATATTTTTTATTTCTTTTATTCAAATTTTTAAAGAATACAGTCTGAAAAGAGGGGTTTTTTTCGCTCGGATAAGCTTATGGGGGTTCTCTTCCAAATTATTCTATAAAATGAATGATTATTCATTTCCAAAATAAAAAAGATTCCAACTCTTTTTTTGTTAAAATTGAGTGACAAAATTTAATCAGCAAAGTGAACAACAAGAAAAATTTGAAAATGCCATTTACAATATATGAAAAAAATTTTATTTTAAATATTTGTTTGTCAGGGAGGAAGTGTTAGCCAAAAAATTCAGAACAAAATATTCTTACACACTAAGTTCTTTCAACACAAGACAACAATTTTTCACATACATCAAAGCCTTAACATTGACCAAGTTATAGAACGAATGAATAAAATTTTTATTAATCTCTGTAAAGAACAAAACACTCTTAATTTTCTTACCAGTGAATTAACAGGATAATTTTTATTTTATTTTTTTTACTCAAATTTTATTTTTAAGGCTTAAAAGGTGGTTTTTTGCTTTTGCCTGTGGAGGTTCTCTCTCCTCATTATTCTATAAAATTATTCATGAACAAAACAAAAAAGATCCCAAATGTTTTTTTGTTAAAATTGAATGACAAAATTTGATCATCAAAATGAACAACAAAAAAAAAGTGAAAATAGATAAGAAAAAAAAAAAAATTTTTTTATTTCTTTATTAGATTTATTTCTGTCAGAAAGGAAGTGTTAGGCGAACCAATCTAAAATATTCAACTGCTTAGCAAATTAAAAAATAATTCTGTTGACTTTTTTAATTTTTATTTACAAAAAAAGGCAAAAAATTTGATGTGCACAAAATTTTGCTGGCGTCAGTGAGCGACTACTTTCGGTCCATGTTCACCAGCGGCATGAAAGAGTCTAGCGCACAGGAAATCGAACTGAAAGGCGTGACAGCCAAAGGCCTGGAAAAACTAATCCAAATCGTGTACACCTCGAGCACCACTTTCGACAGTCACTCTGACCTATTCGAGGCCATCTCCTGCGCCAGCCACCTCCAATGCCTGCTCGCACTCGACTACTGCGAAAAAACCCTGCTCAAGCGGCTCACCTGCCGCAACTTCAGCTACTTCATCCAAATGGCCAAGATGTACCGGCTGCACAACGCGCTCAAACAAATCGATCTCTTCATAGCCAACAACCTAGCCCAGATTATAAATCAATCGGGCTGGCACAAACGCCACAAAAAGCACCAATTCTCATACAGCCAAGACGACCAGGACGCTCAACTCCCACTCGACACTCACTCGGACATCATCGGCTCCACCAACTTGACCTATCACCAAATATCCAAATGTCTGCGCAACAATCAGCTGAGAATGCGCGAAATCGACCTGTTTGTGCTCGCGTGGCAATGGATTGAGAACAACAATCTGGCGGTGCCAAACGCGTCAAAAACACTGCTGAACGAGCGTGTGCGCATCACTCAACACAAATACAAAAGAAAAATATGCATTATACGCAGCCTCATGAAAAACATACGCTTTGGCCTCATCGATCCAAACGACCTGGTCAAAAGAGTGCAGGGGGCGCACAGTCTTGTGCTGAGCGACAAGTGCATCAGACAAATGGTGCTTGACGCCTTGAACTATCACTTAATGGGCACCACAAGCCACCACCAACTCGTCAAAATACGCTCGCCCATCACATCACTGATGATGATCGGCGGCCGCGAGATCACACCCAACCCCAACATCCACGACTCCTGCTACCTTCTCAACAGCGTTCTCACCGAGACCCATTCGTTCAAAATACGCAAAAGTCCACTGACCAGCCTGCCCAACAACCTCAGTCACATGCAATGCGTTCTCGTTGACAATGTGCTGTTCTTAATCGGTGGTTGTTTGTCGCAGTGCGCTCACGGCGAGTCGGCCGTCAGCACCACTTACAAATACCAGCCGTCTCTCAACAAATGGACCAACATTGCTCAAATGGTGGAAAAGCGCGCCTACTTTTACGCGTGCTCTCTTCACTCGCACTCAACGCGTTTTGTGTACGCGTTCGGCGGCAAGAACCGGGACGGCTCGCTCTGCTCAATAGAAAAATTCAGTCCGGATACTTCAAAGTGGTCGCTGTGCAAGTCGTTGCCGTCGACTTGTTACGCGCACGGCGGCGCTGTGCTCAACAACACGGCCTACATTTGCGGCGGCTACACAAACGGTCAATTCTCGGCCAGCTTGTACTCGTTGAGTGCGCTGAGCGATCAGCTGGAGGAGCTGCGCGGGATGAATGTGGCGCGTGGTTGGCACTCGGTGTGCGCCGTCCACGACAAGTTGTTTGTCTTCGGCGGCTGCTACTTGGACGCCCAGGCCCAAAGCATGCAGCTGGCTGAGGCGACGAACGTGGCAGAGTGCTATTCGGTGCAGACAGATCAGTGGAGTATACTGAAGCCGATGGTCAACTTGCACAAAGAGGCCAGTGCTGTGCACATCAATCGCAGCGTTTACATATTCGGTGGGTACAACATTGCGGCGAAGAGCGGCCAAAAGCTCGTCTCCAGGTATGACTTGGAGAGTGGTGAGTGGCACACGGCCGGTCAGTTGGCCAGTGGCATGACCGGGGTCGGATGTGTGGTCATGGACCTGCCGTGGTACTTGGTGCACAAGCAAGAAGCCAAGTGTGTGTCGAGCTCGTCGTGCTTAAGTCATTTGGCCGATGATGTGAGCGATGAAGACGAAGAAGAGAGCACTGGTACAAGTAGTGATGAAGATGAATTTAGCATCTATACTAATAGTGAGAGCGATGGTGAAGAGGAGAATTATTCTAAAACAAATCAAAGGAATAGTTTAACACAAAATCTTTAATCTTTTCTCTTTTTCTCTTTCTTTCTCTCGTTTAATAACACCTAATCCGACAAAAATTGTAAAAAATTAAAAAAAGAGTAAAAAATTTTTCTCTTCAAACATTAAACAAAAAAGAGATCTACTTTTGCGGCTAATTTAAATAATTTTTTTAAAATAAAATCTGTGACAAAAAAATTTTTCTCTTTCTCTCAAAAATCTATTCCAAGGTGTGATAGTAAAAGATCACTAACCATCAAAATTGACAGTACAAACAACAACCAACAAAAAAAAAAATTTTACATAAAAAAAAAAACTAAACTCTTTCTCTGTTCATTTAGTTTAGAAATGTTTTAAGTGTGTGATGGAACATAATGACACTTCAAGCAGACATCCAATTTGAGCAAGCGGCAGCGCCCAAGTACTTAAGCGCAAAGAGCGGACGAAAGACGGCGTCCAACGTGTACTCGAGCAGCGAGTGCATACTGAGCAAAGAGGGCACGGACGTTAACTTCAGCTCGTCGTCCATATCGAGCACCTCGGGCTTCGTGTCCGGCTCCAACTCGATCGCCAACTCGCTCAGCTCGTCCACCGCCGACTTTCCCTGCATCCAGCCGGGCTCGGTGTCGTCGACGCGCCACTTCTACGAAAAAGAGCGCCACTCGAGCTACCAGCCGGGCCGCAGCGGCATGAAACCGCCCAACAGCCGCAAGCTCAGCGACATAAAAGGCTCGAACAGCTCTTTGTGCGCGCCCACCGCCCACCTAGAGCCGATATTGTCGTCGAGCCGTCACGCTTCGTCGAGTTCGGCGCGTCACGTGATCATGACGCCGCGCAACAGCACCAGCACCGTGAACAGCCGTCGCGGCTCCACCACCGTCGCCAGCAAGTCGCGGCCCAGCTACAGCAACAAGAGTGTGGACGACGACGACGACCTTGACCTGGCCATAAACGACTACGACGAAGACGACGACATATTCGACTACAAAGAAAGCACGAGCGACAACCTCAACTCGAAACAGTACCACAACTCGCTGAGCACGGCCAGTTGCCTCGAGAACGAGATAAACTGCTTGAACACATTCAGCATAACGCCGGACACGTCGTCCAGCTCGGCCAGCTCGTTCGCCAACAGCAAGACGTCGCCGTTCAAAAAGTCGCCCGGTCCACTCGTGCACGGCCGAGCGCTCAACAACCGTCACTTGAAAATCAGCTCGCACAGTGCGCCCCTGCCGCCCCGCTTGCCCGCCACAACCCGCTCATTTTTTGTGCACAACTCGAACGATTATTGCGTTCAAAGCGCCCACTTCAGCCACTTTGACATACAGAGTGTTTACTTTAACTTCAAGAATGTGAAGTCGATCGTGAGCTCGCTGCACATGTCCATTAATGGGAAGACGGGAGCGAGTGCTGCGTCGCGCCAGTCCAGCATGGACAGCCTGAATCGGACGCTGCCGCCGGTGCCGCAAGTTATAGTGAGCAAAAAGATGCCGGAAGACAAGCGGACGCGGCTGTCGGCGTCCATGCTGGTGGCGGATTCGATGCTGCCGCCGATATCGCCTCGGCTAAGGGAGGAAAAGGCTGTGTTTAATTTGTCGGCCGAGTCGGAGCTGGAGACAAAGTGTAGCGAGCTGGTCGAGGAGTGCCCGTGCTTTGAGCTGGAGCTCGGCGGCGACTCGTTCAAAGGTCTGGGTCTTGTGCAAGATGTGTCGCAGCGGCGCATGATGAAGCTAAACTCGATCAATATTTTGGACCGAGTGAGCGCCTATTACAAAAAGGACATTGTTGAGCTAATTGAGCAGAATAACAACGAGCCGTTTACTGTTGAGTATCAGGATTATGGCGCTTTTTTTTACAGATACTTTTTTAGTGGATACGATCATGCCAACTATTTGGGCGTAGACAAAAGTCTTGGACCTGTGTGCATCAGCATTCGACGCGATAAAATTATCGCTGAGCCGAATTTAAGGTGAGTTTTTTTTTTCTGATTTTTTTTTTGTTGTGGATAAAAAATGGAAATTTTTTTGCTCGGTCTTTTTTTTCTCACCTAAAAATACACTTGGGAATAGATTTTTTTTTTTATTTATTTTTTAAATCTCAAATTTTAAGAATATATTTTTTTTGTGGATAAAAAATGGAAATTTTTGGTCTGATCTGAATTGGAAAATTTTTTTTCGCTCGTTTCTTTTTTTCCTAGCTAGAAATGCAACTGGGAAAAAATTTTTTTTTTTTCATTTTTAGTTCTGCTGCGATACTTGGTTCTGAGGAAAAAATACGAAATTATTCAAAATTATATCTAAAAATTAGTTAAATCCAAAAGGGTCATTAAAAATTAGTTTTTTTCGTTTTTTTAATAGAGTTTTTACAAAAAAAAAGGAAAAAATTATTTTCTCTTCAAAGTATAAAAAAATTATTTACCAAAATTTACGTAAAATTACGTAAAGAGATATTTTTTGAGGAGAAAAATCGAAAAGAAAAGAAAAAAAACGTAAAAAAAAATAAATTTTTTGAATTTTTGTAAACATTAATTAGTAATCATTTTGCATCATAAATAGTTGCATCAACTCGCAGATTTTCTTTATTTGTACAAAAGTGATTTTACGTAAAATAAGCTAAAATTACTTAAATTTTCTTCAGAACTACTTATCGTAGCAGCATTGTAAATATTTTTTAGTTTCAAATTTTTAGTATTAATCTAAAAATCTCTAATTCTAAGAATATGTTTTTTTAAATAATTCGACAAACAAATCTTTCACCAGAAATCTAATTGGCTACTTTTCTGTTGCCATTTCCTTTTATAATTTATTATCTATTTTATTAAGATTTTGGGTTTTGTGAAATTGGGTGCAAAAGAACATGGTAAATTATGTCTTTTAAAAATAACCCAATTTGTAAAATTTACTCTTAATTAAATGACATTTTGTGTGATAAAATACATTTCTTTATTTAGTTATTATAAAAGAAGGTTTTTTATAGAATTTTTATAAGAGTTTGAATAAATCTTCGTTTTTCATTATTTATTTTATTATGACAATACTTTTTAAATCTAGTGTTAATTTTTCATTTAATTTAGTTAAAATATAAAAATAAAATTTTCTTTCATTTTTTATCACTACCAGATAGATAATTATTTTTTAAAACACGCAATATCATTTTGAATTTCCTATTATCAAAAAATTTTGTTAAATTTAAATTCAATTTGGGCAATAAATCTGCTTTTTCTCTAAAACTTGTACGTCATTGTTAAAGTATTAGAAGCAAATACATTATTGCAGAGTTTTTGCAAGGCTTAGTAAATTTTTTTAGCATAGCCATGCAATTGACTAAGATAATATACATTTATATCATACAAAAAATACATTTAAAAAAGACTGCAGTCATTTGAATTAATTTATTAGGCTTATAGAGATTATTGAAAATCTCGTTTGAATTTTATGACACGTCTTCTATTCAAGACACATCATCAAAATTTAAAGGTTCCAAATTTTGAATTTTTTTCTTAAGTTAACACTTAACCATGTGATCAAGTCACATGGTTATAAAACAAATAAATTTCATGATCATTTTCCAAAACTTCACTCTTTTTAACAATTTTATTATTGGTCTTTATTTTACCACGTTTGCAATGAGTTATAAGCTTAATTGAAAAATTAAAAAAAAATTAATATATTTAAACGCATATTTTTCTAATTATTTCTCACCATTAAAATGACAATTTATAAACGAAGATTTCAAAATAATTTTTTCGAGTCTTGTAAAGCTGACCATCAATGATTTCAAGATTAACAATTTAACTTTCTCTCAATTTAATTTCAATATGAAAAAAAATTTATTGTACATTTTAATTTTTTTTCTTTTCAGTTGAACTAAAATTCAATTTTCAACATATTGTTTAATTCAAATAATCTTATATTTTCTTTTTATTAAATTTAATTATTAAATAAAAAATAATGAAACTTTTAAACAGAATTATTTTAGGAAGAAAAAATTGAATAAGTAATTTTTCTTGAAAACAAAAAAAATTAATGCTCTTAAAAATTTGTATCTCGTACGCTCAGCGGTTTAACAAGATAGAGACCGAGTGATGCTCAAGTCCGCCTAGTTAAATATTAAAAGGGACTGAGTCCCCTTTAAATAGTTCTTTTAATTATAAATAGTCATAATATTTAAGTTCAATTTTAAATTTTCAAAAAAAATAGAGAAAATTAAGATTTTTTAAATTTATTTCTCTTAGGAATAAAATATATTTTATAATTTTATTACGATTTTTAATAATAAAATAGGAATCTTTTAAATTTGTTTATACTATTTTTTTAGAAGTATTTCTCTTCATAAGCTAAATATATTTTTTCAGATATTTTTTTTTTAATTTTGATTCCGGGTACTTATAAGAGCAACACTTTATACAATCCATTTAAAGAATTGCACCACTTTTGACTGAAGTTATCTAGAAATTTAAAACACGATGATTAAGAGATTACTTAACAGTACAAATATTATCTCTGATTTTTAACATTCATTTTCTTATTTAAAATTTAATTGACTACCCATTTTTCTTATTACATGAGCTCAACCCTTAATTCTTTTGTGTAGTGATTTAAAAAATTTCTAAATCTATTTGTAATAGCCTTTGCTCCATCTGCGACCAGAATTGTCGGCTTATAATCCTATTGATAAATATTATCTGTAATCAGCTTTAAAGACTCAAATATAAAAGCAAAATCATCTTGATCTTCGCCATATGTAACTTCAATTCCGAAAGGGTGAAAAGCGTATTACTAATAATTTGAAATTAGAACTTAAAAAAAAACATTTAAGGTGATAATTTAATGGTTTAAATAGAAAAAAACATAAAAAGAGAGAAAAAACATATAGAAAAGAGAAAAAAACATGAAATCAATTTTACTAATTTTAGCTTATATTATGAGAGAAAAAAACATAAACTATAAAAAATCAAAAAGAGATAAAACATAAATTTAAAATAATAAAAAACTTAAAAAGTTAAAATGAGACAAAATTTAGATTGAATCTAATTCAAGAATTTTTTAAAGAAATAGTTAAAACCCTCCAGTTTGAAAAATTTTTAAGTTTTTTAGATAAATTAATTTTAATTTTTCAACTAATTGAATTATTAGTTGAATCATTAGTAATGATAAAAAATGTGTTAAAATACGCTTGAATTTACATGAAAAAGTTAATTAGTCTATTTGCGCAAAGGATTTTAATTTTTGTTTTTTATCTTTAATTTTAAATTGATTGTATGTTTTTTTTTTTAACTAAAACTATTTTATTAAACTAAAAATATTAAAATAAATTGAATTTTGAATTTAAGTTTTGTATTCCTTTTTTATAATTGGTCATATGTTTTTTTTTCTTATTAATTAAATCAATATTTTTTCTGTATGTTTTATTTTCTTTATTTATCTTTTTTTTTAATCGTTTTATATGTTTCGTTCTACCTGACTCTAATTTAATGATCTTGCTGTGAAAAAAAAATCAGCATAAAAATGAATAAATTTTTCTGGTAAAAAAATACTACTGGTAGAAAGAAATAAAGGCCTATTTTTTTTATTTGTTTTTAAATTAGAAAGCCTATTTTTAGTAACGTAATTATCCGAATTTAGTGACATGTCACTATTTGAAATAATGATATGTCAGTAAAAAATGAGCATTGATTTTAAAAAAGCAATGTTCAATTTTTACGACATGTCTTAAAAAATGCATAAGTAAACTTTATTTTTTTAAATACATCCGGTTTTAAATATATTCGGATTTAAAACATAATTAAATTTCCATTTTTAAAATAATTTCATAAAAGCTGAAAAAGTTTTTTCACATTTAATTACATGTCACTAATAATGAATTTTTACTATTTTCAAAAACAGTGCTCAATATTGAATAACATGTCACTAAAATAGAGTACTCTATTTTAAAGACATGTCACTCAATTCGGATGATTACGATAATTATAATTTTTTTATTTTTTCATCTAAACTCTTTTAATTTTAAATAAAAAAATTGAATTTCATGTAATTTTTATTAAAAATTTATTCTCGATCAAAATTAAATTTTAAAATTTAAAATAAAAAAAAAAACTTTTTTTTTATTAGGCTTTAAATTAAATTAATTAAACAAAAAATATTCAATATTTTTTTACAACCAAGATCAAACAGCACTAATTTAAATTTAAATTCAAATGAACGCAGCACTGATTACGCATATCGCTTCATAATGCGAACATCCGACCTTAACACGCTGCGCGGCACCATCCTCGAGGAGAACATTTCTGTAAAAGCAAGTAGCTCCAAAGGCCTTCCGCACAAACAAATAATACAATATCTGGTGCCAGATCTGAGCTTGGACTGCCTTCGACTTGCCGAGTCCAAAGTGGCCGACAAACTAATTGAAATAGACGAACAATATTTGATCAAAAATCACAAAATTGGAATTTTGCTGTGCAAGTCTGGTCAGTCGACCGAGGAAGAAATGTACAGCAACCGAGAGTCTACGCCTGCATTCGATGAATTCCTGCAGTTGTTAGGCGAAAAAGTTCAGCTTAAAGGCTTTAACCACTACCGCGGAGGCTTGGACAACCAAAATGACACCACTGGAACCCACTCTGTCTACACAAAATTCCGAAACAAAGAAATAATGTTCCACGTGTCCACTCTGCTTCCCTATTCGAGCAGTGACAAGCAACAGCTAACTCGCAAACGCCACATTGGGAACGATCTAGTCACCATAGTCTTCCAAGAGCCAGGCTCTTTGCCTTTCTCACCAAAAACCATCCGTTCCCAATACCAGCACATATTCATCATTGTCCGAGCCATGAATCCCAACTCGTACAACACCCAGTACAGTGTGGCCATTAGCTACAGCAAAGACATACCATCTTTTGGACCGGCTTTGCCCAAGAGACCACTTTTCCTCAAAAGCAAAGAATTCCGCGAGTTTTTGCTTGCTAAAATTGTGAACGCGGACAATGTGGGTCTAAAATGTGAAAAGTTTACTCAAATTCGCATGCGCACCAGAAATGGCATCCTCAAGGACCTAGTCGATTCCTATTCGACCAAGTTGACGCTCGACAATTGCTCAAATGGATCCAATACAGGTCTGATAAGTCAACGATTGGCCATGTTTAATTTTAGTTCAATAAACAAAAAAAAGCTCAGATCAAAAAGTTGCCAGGCTTTTAATGCTAGTTTTAGCAGCGAAGATGAAGCAAATGCGATCCGAATGTGCAAGCTAAATGGAGCTGTCTTCTGGAATATTGATGTGGTCGAAGATTTTCAGTATTTGATCAGAAACTGCTGCATTCTCGGCGTGTCCAAGCAAAGTATTGTGGTTGTGGACGTGCAGCAAAAGTGTGTATTGTTCTCGATTGGATGCAGTGCAGTGATAGGCTGGACAATCTATGAAAATGATTCTACTTTGATTCTGTACTTTGATCTGGGAGAATGTGTCAGTTTTAAGCTCAGAACCAAATCGGACCTGTACACTGTTGTAAAAAGATTGGAACATTTTACCAAGGGTTGCAAGACAATCGAGTTGGGCATTGAAAAAAAGGACTGTGGCCCGTTGGGCTTTAACATTCATCATGATGGCGTAGTGACCGAAGTAGAGCCTTTTAGGCTGGCGTACATTCGCGGGTTCAAGCAAGGCACAAGGATCGTGAAAATAGGCGAACATTTTGTCATCAATTTAAGTCATGAAAAAATGATCGATCTGCTCAGAAATTCAAATTATCTTAAGATAACATTTTTGCAGCCGTTCGAAGACGGCAGTGCCAGACGTGGTCAAGATGACAGCTTTTCTCTCTATGCTTATCTGAGCACTTGTTCTTCGATAAATGAGAGACAAATTGATTCCATAAAGACTACACCAGTTTTGACCAATTTTCAAAAGTTTAATCGCGTCCAATTGCCCCAGCTAAGCGGATTTTCGCCGCAGAAAATTCGCCGCACAACCGCGACCGAAAACAGGGCCAAATTTGCTAATCGTCTTTCAGCGTCTGGCTCTTTGTTGGATGACAATGAGCATAGAAAAGAAATTGAGCTTACCAGTGTTCAATCGCCCAAAAAGTTTTTTAACAAAAATGTGTTCGATTGGCCACGAATGGTTCAAACGGCGACCAGAAATTTTGAAAGTAAGATTTTATTTTATCAAAATGGAGTGGAAAAGGATTAAAAATATAATGCATTTAATCAGAGTTGGTCAAAAGTCAAGAGTCAGAATCGTTAAAAGTTAAAGTCAAAGTCAGACTTTGACTTTGAAGTTTTTTTTTTTATTTTAAAGTCTTAGCTTTGACTTTAATGAACTAGGCCGCCAAAAAAACAATCTGGAACGGCAATCCATCTGTCAGGATCACAGTCATATGATTTTTGCCGTTCCAGGTAGCTATTGTACCGGCCTAATAAAAAACAACCTGAAAAAGTGCCTTTTAAAAAAAAAAAAGCTTTGGCCCTGACTATTTTAAAAAAAATTAAAGTCAAATTTAGACTTGACTTGAAATAAATAAAATTTAAAATAAAGTCCAGACTTGACTTTGACTTTTGACCAACTCTGCATTTAATCATTTTCAACTAAGTTAAGTTCAGTACAAATAGCTGAAAAAAGAAAAAACGATATTTTTTGTTAACAATTAAAATTTTAAAAATTAAAATTTAGTTCATAATTGTGTCTTTTAATTTCGATTGATTTAATTTAAAAAATTTTGCTAATTTTTATTTAAGAACGCATCAAGCTCCGTAGGGAGCAAAAGTTTAAACAATTTATTAAATATATGAATATTAATTTTTAAATAGAAAGAAAATTTTAATTAGAAGTATTAATACCTTAATAAATTTATGGTGCATGTAACAAACACAATCTCGCTCATCTAAAAACATTTTTAACTTACATTGTATTTAGTTATCATTTTTTAGAGTAAATTTTTTTTAAGAAAAACTGTTAATAAGTTAAAATTGTTTAATTTCTATTTAATTTAGTCTTAATTAATTTTTTAATGAATAATCTAAATTGAATTGGGAATTTTAGTTAATAATGAAAACAAAAAAAAACATTTTTGTTATTTTTTAATTTGGAGAGAAAATAAAAATCTGGGATATTTTACTCAAATTTTGTGGTACTTGAACTAAATTTCGTTTTAATAAATAGAAAATATTAAATTTCTTTTAAAGTAATTTAAAGTCGACTTCAGTCTACCTTATTACGTTTTAAAACAATTTTTTTTTTTTATTTTCATCAGGAGCCAAATAATTTTAAATTAAATAAAATAATTCGACTTCAGTCTTTTTTTTTTACTTTTTTTAATTTATTTTCAATTTATGTCTAATTGCTTATTTAAATTTAAAAAAAATATATTTTTTTGATAGATGCTCACAAAGGTTCAGACAACTTTTATGATAATGGACAAAAAAGTCGGGTAAATAGCTCCAGCTCATCCTACTACATACCAAAGGAGGAAAGGAAAAAACCACCAAATTTGGAGATCAAAGAATGGTATAATTTATTGATTAATCAAAAAATATGATTTTATATTAAATTAAAAAGTATTGAACAAAATTTGGAAAAAAGTGCAACATATGATGAGCTTCGCGAACGATTGTTGTACTTACAGCTTGAATTGAACAAAGAAAAGCAGGAAAAAGACAAAATTGAAAAGCAGGAAGCCCGAATCAGAGAAGAGTACATTTATTTGCAGCAAGAATTTTTACGGGTAAAAGAACAACTACGGGTTGGCACACCATCAACACCTAAATCACGTAAATACTCAAAAAACGAATTTATTGATTGTGCCAGTGAAATTAAGCTAAAAGCAAATGCAACGCCTCAGGTACTTCGTATGAATCCAAACGAAACATTTTTTCCGAATCACACTTATGCTTTTACGAATGATAGCCATGTTTAAATATTGTTTTTAATTTTATTTTTTTTGAATTTTTATATTATTTATTTTGGAAATCAAATAGAAGATAATACCTCATATGAGACCTTGTACTTCCAACCGGTCTAAATATTTTTTTATGTTTAATTTCTCGACTGTTTGAGATTTTTTTGTTATTTTTTTAAACGTTTATGTCTTATAGCTCAGAATGAAGTTTGTTTTTTGTTAAGAAAAAGTTAAGTCCTTATTTTTAATAAAGATAACCAGCAGGTTAATTGTAGACTAGACAAGAAGGTTTAGTTTCTTTAAGGGTTACTAAAATAAAATCCATTTATTTTCTTACATGTTTGACATTCCGAAAGATCTGCTTATAGAAACGCGATGCCTTCAATGAATGGCAAACAAAATTTTATATGCAATTTGCTTTAAAATTTTCTTTTTATCTTTTATTTTTTCGATTTTACAGATGGTATTAAAATGAATGAAATATTTTTAAACATTAAAAATAAAAAAAATAGCAATATTTATTTTTCTAAAATTTATTATTAAGAAAGAGTTAAAAAGTACAACTTTTATATATTTTTTTATATATTTAATAAAAATTTGAAAACAAATTTACCTTGTTTAAATTAAATTTTTTTGGCAAGTTTGAATTAATTTTTAAAACTAAGAATATTTGGCTGTAAATTCCAAATAAATGAATAAAGATTTTGAAAAATTGTCCCATTAAGTTTTAAATATTCATAATTCACAAAATAGCTACCAGACGGAAAAATTAATAATCAAATTTCAATTCAATTAATTAAAAAAATTTAATTAAGAATTTGACGAAAAAGTCTTTAAAGAACCATTTATTTTCAAAAATTTTTGAGTCATTAATTTAAGAGTTAATATTTAAGCGTCATTTATTTGGCAAAGTAAAATTTTTGCCCATTTTTATTTTGTTCAACTTTGCTCAAAAATAAAATGCAAACTTTGAAGAATTGCAAGTTGCAATTTTTATAATACTTTCTTGAAATTATTATGATAATAAGAAATTCTAAAATTAAAAAAAAATTACTTTTTTTTTACATTAATTTCTTTTTAAATTAATAAATGAAGGACAAGTTTAATTTTTTTGGATGATTTCAGAATAAGTCAAAAATGTCCTCATGGTAAATAAGTTAGAGAAAGTATGCTTGCTGATTACTAGGCAAAATTTAAAACCACTAGAGAACTTAAAACTGATATACAAGGGTAAAAAAATAGAACAGCCAATTTAAAAATAAAAAATTTAATAATCATAAAATTCATATTCATATCAAATATTTTATTGATTAAATATTAATAATAATTTAAAAATAAACTTGAAGTGGTTTTAGCTAAAAAAAATTACAAAAACTGAAAAAATGAAGAAAAAAAAATCATTTAAACTCAAAAATCTTCCAAATATCTCTTTATATTGTTTTATTGAGAATTGTTTTTGTCATAATTAATTCAAGTCATTGTCTTGAATTAATAAAAAAATTTTGTACTGTCAATAACTTAAATTTTGTTTAAAATGAAAAAATAAAATTGATCTTAAAGTTTTTAGTCTTTTGACAAAAATTAATGTGGCCACAATCATGACTGCATGGAACCGCGTTTTATTTTGATTAATTTTAGAAATTTAATATGAAAACAATTTTAAAATAATCAAAAAAGCAGAATTAATTTTGTTTGATTAATCCATTCATCAAAAAGAAAGATTTATTCAACCGATCAAACCATAAACTTTTCATAGGTCCTGATAAATCAGACAGAGAAAGGATCATAACTGATTAGTAGGATAATGAATCTAAAAAAAATTAAAGTTTAAAAAATCAATTTCACATAAAATATTTAATTGGCTAAATATTAATAATAATTTTATAGAAAAATTGAAATGACTAAAAATAAAATCATTCCATAAATACAAATTAACTTAAAATAAATATCAAAATAATAACAGTTATATCAAACTAAAAATAATAATTAAAAAATAAACAATTAAAAAAAATTATTTTAATTCAAACAATTCTCAAACAGCTTTCCCTATCGTGTTCTTGCGTTCTTTCCATAAAATTCACATCGCTTTGCTATTGGTAAATATGATTATGTTGTTACGTCAAAGAAAAGTTTAGATAAAAAAAATAATTAAAATAATTTTATTAATTTTATTTAAAAAAAAAATAAAATAATAACTTTGATCTTGATTTGAAGTTATTATCAAGTCATTTTGGCCAGATCGGTACCAAATTCATCGTACAAAAAATTACAATCTCTTTAAAATGTCACTCATTCGGTCACTTACAGAATCATCTGAGTCTTAGGGGTAAGGATTAAAATACCATAAAAAGAGTGAATCAAAAAATAGAACACATAAAAATAAAAAATGCTAATCAAAATTCTAAAAAGATTAACCAACACATAAATTTTTTGTATAACAATTGAAAAAGATTAAAAACCATAAAAACTAAATTTAATTTTTTTTTTCTGTTACCAACACATAATTTTTAAATCAATAAAAAATTTAATTTTTATTTATCTGTTAAAAACACATAATTGTTAAATCAATTTTAAAAAATTAAATTTTTTTTTTCAACTTTGCAATACTCCAGCTGGTTTTTCGATGTCAAATAGCCCAATAGAATCTTACAATAATAAAATTAAAACTCATTTTACAGATAGGAAAAAATTTAAATTACTCCCAGTATTTGAAATTTTTGAAAAAGTAGTTATGCTAGAGTCTAGGGAGTCTTTAGATTGTGTTATTTCAAACTGTGCTAAGGCTACATATACGTTAAAACTAGCAGCTAAAAAAGAAATAGAGAAATATTTTAATGTGTTTTTAACTTTTTATTTGAATGAAATTTAGAATAACTTATGTGTTATTAACACTTATATCAAATAAAAGACTTAATTTTTTTTTTATAAATTTATTTTATGCGTTTGTAACATTTTATTAGAATCATTTTATGTGGTTGTAATCTTTTTTGATAAATAAATATAAGCTTATGTGTCGTTCACATTATTTATGCTTTTTAATCCTTTTTTATGGTATTTTAATCCTCACCCGAGTCTTAGTGGCTTTGTTGCTCTGGATGCTTGACCCCATTCAGGTTTATCAGTGAGTTATAGCATTGGTAAGCAATGGTTCATCTTTAAAAAAGCAAAACAGTGGCGAGAGCAGGTTGTTTATGCCTAGGCAAAAGGACTGGTCTCCGTTAGACAGAGTGAAGTCATCAAAAAAATGAACAGGCTCTCGGTGTTTTTGTTTTACTCGTCGCTGTAAAATTTAGTATTGCGGTAAGTTTTCTAAACGTCCTTGTAAATTTTGTGCTAAATGAAACAGTTGTTGTTCGTCAGAAAAGTTCGAGAAAAAAGTCTGATACTTTTTCGAGAAAAATTGGCAATAGATTGCCACGCTTGGACGCCTCGCAGTCTACCTTGAATATGCGCTGCCTGAGCTTTTGAAACTGAATAATGCGTCTATCGACGTTCATTAGGTTTTGACGGTCGGAATATCCAAGAGGAGCCTTGATTGATACTTTGTTTCATGAGGCTCAGGTCGAACAAGTTGGTATCATCGTTGCCATTTGCGCAGAGTACGACCGGTTGAAGCTGAACATACTAAAATAAAATAGAGGTCTCAAAAATAGCATAATTCAAATAAATTTTAAAAATTAAAAAAAAATTTAAAATTGGAAATTTATTTATTGATTTAATAATCGCAAAATACATTTGAAATTTGATAAAACTTGCAGTTTTTCAAAATTTGCATTTTATTTTTGAGCAAGATTGAACAAATTGAAAATGAGCAAAATTGTCATTTAAAAAAAGTATTAAATCGTCACTTAGAATAAAAGTCAATTTAATTTATTATTCGTAAATTAAAAGTATTACCGTAAATATTTGTTTTTTAAACCCCAATAATTTGGTTTTGGCACTTTAAAAAAAAAAGTTTTTTTGACTTACTTAAAATTCAAAAATTGAAAATTTCGTCATTAAGTTGGATTCCAGTTGCAACGATTATCATCTATTTTAAGCCTCCAAACCAAATTTTTGGGCTTTAAGTGCGACGTTAAAAAACAAATATCTACGGAAGTTGTCACAGAGTCTAGTTAAAAGTCATTTAATGCGTCGCACAAAGTCAAGGTAAAAATTAATCATCAATAAATAAATATCGTAAAATCTTAACCACTGTAACAATGTCAAAATTTGTTCCAAGAAGAGTAATCAAGAATTTACGGTAAATGTTATTAGTTAAAAAAATTAAGAATTCAATTATATAGCATAATATTATATTATATATTATATATTATAATTTTCAAAATAAGAAATTAATTAATTTTTACTTTTACTTTAAATTTTTATTAATTTATTTTTATTACTTCAATTCCTTGCAAAATTATGGAAAGCATAATAAGAACCAAAATGGAAGACTATCTTTACAAGAATAATATTTTATCTAAAGAACAGCATGGATTTGTCACGAAAAAGTGATGTACATCTAATCTTCTGGAAACTTTAGATTTCATCTCAATGAGTCTAGACTAAAGTAATCCTGCTGATGTGATTCTGCTAGATTTTGCGAAAGCATTTGATACTGTTCCGCACAGACGACTAATAGCTAAATTGAAAGCGTATGGCTTTGATGGTCTGACACTAAAATGGATTGAAGCTTTCTTGAAAAACAGAAGACAACGAGTTATTCAAGGTGAAATTTTGTCGGATTGGGTTGAGATTTTTAGCGGTGTACCACAAGGGTCAGTGATTGGTCCACTATTGTTCGTTTTGTATATCAATGATCTACCAAAAGGAATAGAGAATGTTGTCAAAATATATGCAGATGATACTAAAATTTTCTCGCAAACGGTATCAGAAATAAGCACAGCGAAACTACAATCAGATTTAAATTTAATTTTCCAAGTGGACTCAAGATTGGCTACTTCTCTTAAACTGACAATATAATTAATAATGTTTAAATGTTTTTTTTAAGAATTGTTTGGGTCAATTAAATTAAACTTATTTTTTTCCTTCGACTTTTGAAATTTTTAAATTTTAAGAAATTTTTAAAGTAAAATGTTTGATCAAATTAAAACATTTCAAATGTTCTCAGAATATTTAAAATTTGTTATTTCACTATATTGCAAAATAAATTAATTAATACAGACAAAATTAATTAGTAAATTATTTTATTCTAAAAACGGCTCAGAAATCGCTATGATTCTGATTTAAAGAAAATCAAACAAAGTTGAACCTTTTTTTTTTTAAAGTATTTTTATATCATTTGTATTTGATGTTAATCTGTTCGAATATTCGATTGTTTATGAATAATTCAATAAAAAGTTCAACTTTTTTCAATAAAAAGATAAAAAAATTATCTGTTAAATTTGCTACAATTCTATTAAATTTTTTATCCAAACGTAGCATTGAGTAAAATTTTGGTAAACATTGCCTTGTACAAACATTGGCTTTTGAATATTCATGATCTTCTAATTATTTTTATTTTGGCTTCTTAGTTATTTTAAGTAAGCCAGATTTTTTTGCAAAATTAAAATAACAAAATTTATTACATGACAGAAAAGTTCAGAAATTTAAAACCTTTTTCGAGTTTTATTTGAGACTAATCTCAAAAATTTGACTTTAAATTATCGAACATCGTAATTTTTTCTTGATTCATTAATAATTCATCAAACATGGTGCTGGTTAAAATTTAAAAAAAAAAATAGACTCAACTATCTTTAAAAAAGACTTAAAAATAAAATGAATGAAAATTATATAAAAATGAAATTTATAATTTTTAAATTAGTCTGATGTTAAAATTTGAAATAGCCTATTTCTATATTAAATAATTCAAAGCAAGAAAGGAAGTAGGAAATAGTAATGCTACCGTAAAAAGTGAAGAAAGAAGCGCGTCCACTTTGACTACGTATCATCGATATCATGTAATAGAGACCCTAATTCATCGAAAATATGAGTTCAAAACCGAAAATCAAAAATAAAAGTAAAAACTAAAATTAAATGCAGCTTTTCAGTTCAAACCAAGAGAAAAACTTAAAATTGAAATGCAGATTTAAAGGCAGGGATAAAAAATTTTTCCTAATTTTTTATTTCAAAGTGTTATGAATCTTCTTGATATTGAGAGAAATGAATTTATTTTGGCAAAGGAAAATTTTTGATCATATTTAATTTTTCAAATTTGATCAGACATTTTTAAATGTGTAATTAAATTTCATCGCAGGTTTCGATAATTTTATATTAAAATCTTATATCAAAGCTTTATTTTAAAATTTTTGAAAAAGGATTGTAGTTTGTAAACAATGCATTGAAATTTAATTGTGCATTTAAATTGTTTTTATCAAATTTGAAAAATTAAATTTGATTAAAAATTTTACATTGCCTTTATTTTCAATTTCACTGATATCTAATTATTATTATTATTATTTTTATTATTTATTTCATAAAAATTAGGCTTGTCTTGCCGATGTAAAATAAAATTTGAGTTTATTATGACTTGTTGGGTAATTATTGTTTAAAACATGCACCGAAGCTCAGTTAACTTTTTTTTTCAATTGAAATAAAATCTTGAACGACACTTGACTTTCGCCAGATAGAATAAATGATTTAATATTTATCAAGAATGAATTTAGCTAAGAATCAGAGTAATTATGCTCCACGCCATTACCAAAAGAACCAAAATTTTTTGCTTATTATCTGAATTTACATCTTTGACAAAATAAAAATGACAAAACTTTGAGGTTTAAAAATTATATCAGCTAATAATTATTGGATTCAATACTTTTTTAGCTGATTGTATCCAAAGTTTTTTATCCGGAATATTATTTAAGATTATTTTTTATTATTTTGTTCGAGGCGTTTTTCAAATAAATAAAATAAAATTATAAATTTCATGTATCCTTTTATTAAAATTAGATTACTACTCAAACAAACAAAAAAAAGATGTTAATGAAGATTTAAATTATTTTTTTTTAGACTTAAATTAAAAGATACACTTGAGGAAGGTTAATAGAAAAATAATGATGATTTTCAATAAATCTTGGTGCAATTTTCTAATTTCAAAAAATTTAAATCCAATAAACATCAAATTTTGTGCTTAAAAAGAAAATTTTTTTGTTGTTAATCCATTCATATATAATTTTTTCTAATATTTTAAACTAGAGAAAATTTTTAATCTGAAGACATCAGTGTAAAGATTTGAGGAAAATCTTAGATCATTCTTGTTTGTTTCATTCTACTATTGAATGTTTAATGTTGATATGACGCCATCTCAGCATCATTTATTTTAAAGTTTATCTAACGTTTTTCAGAAAAAAATATTAGTTATATCATTAGAGTCGAAATTTTGATGAACATAAAATCTAGTTCTTAAATTTCTAGTCAATTAGTGAATTCTCTGCGAACAATATCTTAAAACTAGTTTTGAGAAATTTACATAAAATACGACCAAACTTTCAAGATAAATATTTAATAAACAAATTTAAAATGACAATAAAAAAAATCTTGTAAGTAATTGCAAATTTTTTATGGAATCACCAAAAATTACTAGTTTCGAATTAAAGTGTTGTAATATTTTATAGCTTAGATAAGTTTGAGATAAAAACTCGCGAAATAAAATTTTATTAAAATTTAAATTTTTAATTGCAAGTCTTTTTTAATATGCTTTAAAATGACGCCAGCTGAGATTTTCAAAACAACACTGTTACTGAGCTTTCTTTTGCCAATGGCACAGTGCTCCGATGACCTGTCCGAACTAATATGTGCCACGGCAACTCCCAAAGACGAACGCACTCATCAGACAGTCAACTGCAGATTTCTTGACAATGAAATCTATTCTGAAATTCACTACCAGTGCACAATTTTCGTTGATAAAGAATTGCAGTCATCGAATTCTCAAAGTGTGGTCCAAGTCGAATTTAGTCTTCTTGGTTCTGCAAAGGAATCAAAAACAGCAAACTTCTTTTGGAATAGTCATGTAAAACATCACTCTGAATCTTTGGAATCACATTCAGCTGAGGAGGAATTCAAACATAATCAAACTGTAGATTTATCTATTAACTCTAAGAACGAATCTACAGCCAAAGTAATTCTGTACAAACTTCACTATGAAACAGTATACACAATTTGTGTGAACATGAACAACACTTTTGAGCAAAAGGTTTGCTGTACAGTGGAAAATTTGGAGGAAGAAGAAGAATCGAATATTTACATGGTCCTTGTGGTACTTGGAGTGCTGTTGCTAATTTACGCATTTGTAATCATAGCAACAAAAGTTACTTCCAAAGAAGAGAAATCAATTGACGATCTATTGGAAACACTTCCAACAGCCCATGTAGAACGTTTGAAGAGTCTTTTTGAAGTGGCCGAAGAGGAAGAGGATGTGAGCGAATATGATTCGGATGAGACGGAAGAAGAGAAGTCCAACGACTCACTGCCTGTAGGTAAAAAGCTAAAAAATGACAAAAAAGTGACAATAAGAGACAACTTTGGCTATGAACCTGATTCCGATGAGGAAAAGAAGGAAAATTATGACGATGAAATTGATGACATTCAATTGAATCTGTATAAAGAGGCACAGAAATTTAGAAAATTGAGCCGAATGAGTATAGCAGGTTTTTCTTCAGAGGATTTGACAAAACTAAGAGAAAAAAGAACTAAAAATGTGAAATTTGACAAAAATTTGCCAATGGTCAACGAAATAAATAAAATTAAGCTCAAGGTTTATAACGAAAGCAATCGAAGAGCGTCCATTAAGCCATATAAAAGGGCATATGATCTTGGTGCTTCTGATTCTGACTAGTTTTAATTATTGAATAGCTAAAAATATTTTATTTTGTTATGGATATGATATGAAAAATATCTATAGCCTTATTATAAATTAAACAAATATAATTATTTTAAAAATATTATTGTTATTATTATTATTTTTATTTATTGATTTACGCTTCATAGACAAATAAAAGATTACAAAAAATTTTTTTTTCCATTTAAATTTTCGAAATTGGGTGAAGAGACATCAACATTTTGAAATAATTATGTTATGGCTTATTGTAATTTATTTAAAAATATAAAATAATAATTTTAAATTTCGAAATAAATATTCAATTTTTTTTCTCTGTTTTTGTATCTTTGAAAATTTTGGCGACTCTTAATATGCTTGACTAGAGTAACAGAAAGATGCTACACTCTAAATGAAATGAATTTTGGCTTACTTATCTTAATTTATCTTAAGGTATTTTAACCTTTAGCTAAACTTCTAAATTTGCATTTGAACGTGAAAATAATTTCCGATCAAATAAATAATGAGGGCTGTTAATTACCTGTACTTCGTAAATAATTACTTTCTGTTGAGATTAATTACTTTTTGTTGATAAAATAAAAATTCTATTTTGGACAAAAAAAATTTACTTAACAAGTTGAAATTAATTAGTTTTTGTTTAATTTAATTAGTTTATTTAGAAAATAATTACTTTCTGTTGAGATTCATTACAATTTGTTGAAAAAGTAAAAATTCTATTTAGGACAAAAAAAATTTACTTAACAAGTTGAAATTAATTAGTTTTTGTTCATAATAATTTATTATGTTATACAATGTTTAGTTTGTAGTCTAAAAAAATTTGAAATAAAATTGAAGAAAAATGTTTAATATGTCGCGGAAAGTTGTTGATTTACAAACTGAGTGCAAGAAGTTAAAATTGTCGTACGCTGGAAAGAAATCCGATTTGATAAAAAGATTGAACAATTTTTAACATTAACTCAAGATACAATAAACTAGAATTAGATAAAAAAGTTAATTTTGATAAATTGATTTCATTTCAATCCGCTTTAAAAAAAAATAGAATTAAATAGTACAGATTGGTCAAGTAGTAGATGCACTTGTAGTTATTTTTTCAAGAACTATTATTGCTCTCATATTATTTCTTTAGCAGTAAAACAAAAGCTTTTAGCAATGCCATTGGAGTTTATTCAGACAACTGTTGCTCCAAAAGCAAAAGCCGGAAGACCAGCTAAAGCAAAAGAATGCCTAGCTAGAAAATAAATTTTTTTTTTAAAATTTTTATATTTTTTGTTTTTTTGAAATATTGTTTAATAAAATAATTATCATGAACAAAAACTAATTAAAATAAACAAAAACTAATTAATTTCAACTTATTAATTAAATTTTTTTGTGCAAAATAGAATTTTTACTTTTTCAACAAATAGTCATGAATCTCAACAGAAAGTAATTATTTTCTAAATGAACTAATTAAATTAAACAAAAAGTAATCATTTTCAACAATAAATTTACAACTAATTAATTTCGACAATAAAGTAATTATTTTCAACAAAAAGTAATTATATACAACAGAAAATTAAACGTAAAGTAATTAATTTCAACATGGAGGTAATATTTTCTCAATAATGAGGGTCCTACTAAAACACTGACCCCAAATTTTAAAAATATCTTAACTCCAGCTTATTTTAATAAGCAAAAATATTTATAAAAGTTTTAAAATTTCATTTGCTTTGGAATTTACTGTAATTTTTGAAAATTATTTTTTTTTTCCCATGATTTTTATTTTATTTTGAAAATAGATTTTTTTTTATTGTTAAAAACCTGATCCCAACCAACAAAAAGGTCAGAAGGCGGTTAGATTTTTTAAAAATATAAAAAATTTCGATTTCAAAAACTACTTATTACACTACACATACTACACATTACAATTTACACTTTACATACTTTTAATTACACTTTCATTTTTTCTCAAAGAGTTCAAAAAAATTTTAAATTCCTAGAGTGTCGTCTTTTTGAATTGAGTCAGAGATATGTTGGAGCAGGGCTGAGTAATTCTGTTACATTGGTTGTCAGACTGGTCAAAGAATATTGAGAGGGTTTCGAATGAAGACATATCGACAAACTCTTAATTCTTTTTTCTTTTAATTTTAAGATTTTTCAATTTTTATCTTATCGAGCCAAAGCTTCTTTAGAATAAAATAAAAAAATAAAGCCAATATGGTAAAAAAAATTTTCATGGAAATAAGCTTAAATTAAGAAAAGAAATTATAATAAATAAAAACTTGTTTGTTTGTCTCTATAATTGATGAAAATTTAATTCTATTAGACGTGCTTTTAAGTAATTTTTTACTTTTCAAAGTGAACAATATAAGCAAATTGAACACTGAATAATCTTATAAAAAGTTAAATAAAAATGAAAGTTTATCAAAAGTTAAGGTTATACTTAGATTTTATCTTTTATATTTTTTCAATAAAATTTCAACTTAGACAATTTTTCTAGTTTTTTAATTTTTTTTGAAATAAATTGATCAATTTAGATTGTAAATAAATTAACTTTCTTTTAAAAATCAGTTTCTTTAAGACATTTATTCCGAATCAATGGACAAAATACTTTTTTGTAAAATTTTGCTTATTCCATAAATTATTATTGATGATAAAATTTTGTAGAAATAAATAATTTTTCTATTAATCTGTTTATTCTTTATCAAAACTTTTGGATAAGATCTATTTATTTTTAACTTTATTCAAATTCAAGATCAAAGCCCTGCAGGAAAAGAAACTTATTTGAATCGATGTGAGTATTTTTGGTTAAGAATCCAATACTTTTTTCCTTTCTAAGCTACGGGTTTGTTAGATGAGAAAAGATAATCTAAACAAAGCAAATAAAGCAAAAAACCTTAACATGTAAAAAACATAAATTAAACTATCATGGCATTGTGAATTTCCATGCAAACCTTCCATTAATTAAACAAAATTAAATATTTTTCATTAATTTTAATTAAAAAAATTGATAATTAGCTTTAATTATGAAACAACATGAAACAAATTATATATAACTAAATTCAACAAATTAAAAATTAATTTTGATTCCCCAGTTAACTAAATCTTAAAGGATCTTTAGAGAAATTTTTGAAAATTTTTAAGATTTTTTTTAAAAGGTAATCGTACATTATAATCGTAAATGAGAGAATATTATAATTTAATAATTTTACTTAAAATTCTTCAATAAATTTTAAAATGAGACATTTTTAAAAATTATCTCTTCTCTTAAATATCTCAATATTTTCTTTAAGAATTTATTTACTAAGTATTTTTTAAAAGAATCTGCATAAAAACTGTTAAAAATCTCGGAAAACTTTTTGATTGGTTGAACAGATATAGCATTCTATAGAATACAAAGAGAAAAAGTAAAGATTTTTTATAAACATTAATGAATTCATTTGTATCTCTTGGATATCTCTATTTTTTCTTCAAAATAGGTCAAACTATTAAGATTATTTAAAGAATCTTTAAAAAAACTACAAAAAATCTATATTGAATGTGTGACTGTGTAGCCAGTGAACTAAATTTTAAAGGACCTTTAAAGATATTTGTTGAGTTTTTAAAGAGTTAATCATACATTTTTTTCAAAAATAACTTAAAAAATTTATTTATTTTTTTCTTTGAATAGTCTTCAATTTTTTTCAATTTAGATAAGTTAATCGTAAATATTTATTTTTTCTCTCAATTAATTTTTTTAACATTTATTAATAATGATAAATCTAAATATTTTTTTATCGTCTATTTTTAGAAATAAATGAAATAATAATAATTCTTATTTATTGTTTATTTTAAACCTTTTGCTCAAAAGTGTAGTTCATGTTCACACAGATTGTGTATACTGTTTCATAGTGAAGTTTGTACATAATTACTGTGGCTGTAGATTCGTTCTTAGAGTTAATAGATAAATCTACAGTTTGATTATGTTTGAATTCCTCCTCAGCTGAATGTGATTCCAAAGATTCAGAGTGATGTTTTACATGACTATTCCAAAAGAAGTTTGCTGTTTTTTATTCCTTTGCAGAACCAAGAAGACTAAATTCGACTTGGACCACACTTTGAGAATTCGATGACTGCAATTCTTTATCAACGAAAATTGTGCACTGGTAGTGAATTTCAGAATAGATTTCATTGTCAAGAAATCTGCAGTTGACTGTCTGATGAGTGCGTTCGTCTTTGGGAGTTGCCGTGGCACATATTAGTTCGGACAGGTCATCGGAGCACTGTGCCATTGGCAAAAGAAAGCTCAGTAACAGTGTTGTTTTGAAAATCTCAACTGGCGTCATTTTAAAGCATATTAAAAAAGACATCTAGACAAACATATCTAGACATCTAGACAAACAAAAACTCGATGATATTGTGACAATACTTTAAAAATATTTATTTAAAAAAAATTAATATTTGTTAAAAGTCTTTCTCAGAAGCTTAACAATGCAAAAATTAACTCTTTAAATTGAGTCATATCGATTCAAAATTAAACAAAATTAAAATAAAATAATAAAAAAGATTTTTTTCAAAAGTTATTTCTTTAGCTTAATCAAAAAATATGAAAGTTAAGTATTTTTCTATTAAAACAAAATTAAATAAATATAATATTTTTTAATTTTAATCCAGTATTTTTTGAGAAAAGTTTTTTCGATCCGACACAGTTTTGAGTTGATATTCTATAACATTATTATTATTTAATCTTCACATTTCGTTTTAAAATAACGTAATCACCCGAATCTAGTGACATGTCTTTAAAATAGAGTACTCTATTTTAGTGACACACTTTTGTAACATGTCAAAGATTCTATAGTGACATGTCACTAAAAATTTTATGACATGTGACTTAATTCGGATGATTACGTTATTTATGTAAAAATTGACAAACAAAAAAAACAAAATTAGAGTATACCTTAATATGACCATTTTCATTACCTATTTTAAAAGCTGTTTGATTTGTATTTAACTTATTTTTTCCTAAGAATAAATATTATTGAATCGAAAAAGTATAGCACAAAAAAAGAATAAATCGTAAAAGTATAGCACAAAAAAAAATGAATCGTAAAAGAATAGCTTGAGACTTTATATAATTGTAGCTAACTTAAATTGAATTAAATTAATTATTTATTTTATTGTTTAGTTGTGTCGAGCTAAAGCTTCTTCAGATTAAAAGCAAATCAAAACTGAGAAGAAAACAAAACGATAAAAATTGAAAAATCTTAAAATTAAAAGAAAAAAGAATTAAGAGTTTGTCGATATGTCTTCATTCGAAACCCTCTCAATATTCTTTGACCAGTCTGACAACCAATGTAACAGCATTACTCAGCCCTGCTTCAACATATCTCTGACTCAATTCAAAAAGTCGACACTCTAGGAATTTAAAATTTTTTTAACTTAGTTTTATTCAACATTGATATTAAAAAAGAATGTATTGTTAAGTTAGATTTGTCAATAAAAAAATTTTATTTTCCAAATTGGTAAACTTTGGAACAAAAATTGTAAAAATATTTTAAATATTCAAAATAAAGTTTAAACAAGGTATCGTTATTAATAAAAATATTAAAATTTGAGTGATCTAATCAAAAATGAAACAGGGGCAAATTTTCAATGCAAATCCTGTATTCCTTTTTCACATGAGCTTTGCCAAGTGGCCAAATAAATTAAGTTGGTCCAAACAATGTACATATTTTTCTGATTTATTATTATGATTTATTTATTATTATTATTATCATGAATTTTAAGCTGACTTGTGATTTGAATCAGCCAGTTCAAAATTTGGAATTTTGAAAGCTTTTCGATTTAAAATTTAACTTTGGCTAAAGTGTCTTAGAAAGCCAATTTTTTTTTAAAAAAAGAAATTGAATTAAAAAGAAATTTTGCTTTAAATAAAAATTTATATGGAAACAAAAGGTCAATAATGTAAAAATCCGGTGAGACAAAAATATGTGATGCAATTATTAATTTTATTTTATTTAATAAAACTATTAAGAAATTCTTTTAAAATTTTAGATTCAAAATTAGGATTTTAATACTAATATTTGTTAAACTCTTTAAGAATTCATCAATATTGAAAGATTGATTGATGTTGTTCGACAATCGGTTCAAGTCACTGTGATATTTTAAGAGAGTCCAGTAAATACGATGCATGCGATATAGCTTATAAGTTTTGTTATAAAATATTATTCAATTTTTTGGAAAAAATTAATTTTCCAATTAAACTAC
The DNA here is from genome assembly GCA_025491095.1 of Brachionus asplanchnoidis. NCBI lineage: Eukaryota > Metazoa > Rotifera > Eurotatoria > Ploima > Brachionidae > Brachionus > Brachionus asplanchnoidis. The sequence goes on along the minus strand of JAILYF010000039.1, from coordinate 840,099 downwards.
ATATAAATGAAATTAAAAAAAATTTAAGATTTCCTATTATTTTACTTACTAAATTTAACCATGATTTAATTACTATTTTATATGTGGAAAATTGAAGTTTCAAATCAAATTTTAAAACCAAAACGATAATTTAAAATTTTAAAACTTAATTAATTTAATGATTTTGATAATTTAAAAAAATTGCTGTTGAACCGACAAAAAGAGGAGGTAGTCCAACTAATCGTAAGGCTAACGTTGAACTAAGTAATACTAAAGAAACTCAAGTTAAAAAAAGACGTGGTCGATCACAAAAGACCAAGTCAGCTTTGAATATTGATTATGTCATGTATTTTATGCTATAGTAATTTTTAATACTTATTTTATTATATGATAGACTGATTTTTATATGCTATAATGGCTAAATCTTTATGCGTTACTAAATTTTTTTTGATTATGCGCTCAAAAAAATTTTTTTATTACTATAATTTTGTTTTTATTCTTCAAATACATTTTTCCATATTGGATGACATATTATGTCTAATAATGGTTCATTAAGAAGTACCATCAAAATTATTTACCTCTAATTTTATCAGCAAATGCAATATTCGTTAATTAAGAAATTCAAGTTCATTCATTCAAACTAAAATAAATTTTAGTTTTCCACTTAAACAAATTGAAATTTCTTAAACATTTAATTTTTTTTTTCTTTAAAGATTTCTTTAAAGATAATTTGAAAATTTTATATGACATGTCAGATAATTGAATTAATAAAATATATTTTTTCCCAATTATTAAAGAATAATGATATAATATATATTATGATCTCGATTTCAAACTTCAATTTGACTTTTAGTTCAATAAAATTAAAATTTTGTTCAGTTTTAAAATATTTAGATAAAGGCTATCCCGAAAGTGGTGAGATGATAATTTTAAACACATTTAGTTTATTAAAGGAATTTTTATTATGAAATTTATCAACTTTATAAAATAAAATAATAATTTATTTTTTAATGTATTTATTTTTAAAAACTGTAATAAAAACCAATCAGTAAGAAAAAACATAAAATAATTTACATTTATATAATATATACTCATTTTATTTAGTCGCGAATTAACTTAAAATGAGGAAAAGTATAATTTGAAAACTTTCAATTATAATTAGAAAAACAAAAAACTATATTAAATATATTGTATTCATACATTAACTAAAAATATTGCTTTAGTGTTTAAATTTTATTTGGCCCTGAAAAGGGCCGGGGGTTTGTTTTTCGTTGTGATCAAGATTTTAACCACCAAAACCATACAAAGTTCTACCTTGTCTCTTCAAGGCATAAACAACATCCATAGCAGTAACTGTCTTGCGTTTAGCATGTTCAGTGTAAGTGACAGCATCTCTGATAACATTCTCCAAGAACACTTTGAGAACACCACGTGTCTCTTCGTACACAAGACCAGACAATCGTTTGACACCACCTCTTCTGGCTAATCTTCTAATGGCCGGTTTAGTAATGCCTTGAATGTTGTCTCTCAATACTTTTCTGTGTCTTTTGGCGCCTCCTTTTCCAAGACCTTTTCCTCCTTTACCTCTTCCTGACATTGTTGCTTGATTGAATTTTAATTTCTATGAAAGTTACTTGAATGTTTTATGAATGATGAATTTCTCCAACGAATTTGAGCTAGTATTTATAATCAATCCCAAATGAAAAAATTATAATTTTTAACTTTTACTAACATCCTATCAAATTGGATTTAAATTTGTGCATAATTTATACGTTTTTTTTTTAGTTACAATAATATAATTTATTCTGAAAAAGTTATCGCTCAATTAGAATTTTAAAAAATTAAGAAAAAGCCAAGGTTTATTTTTTTGATTAAAATTATTTAGAATAAAGAAATTTTGGTTTTGTCTAAAATTTGATCTTTTTGTTCAACCAGATTGATAACCAAATTGATGATCATTAAAAATGCTATATAAAAAACAAAAAAAATATTTTATTAATTGTTTTTATTTTTGCCATGCTAAAGCTATTCAGATTAGTTTCGATATATTTATATTAATTAATTGATTTGATTAATTATGATTAATTCAGATTTTATTTTCTTTTTGTAAGATGAATATTTAATAGATCAAACTTTTAAATTTTCTATTCATAATTAAATTATTTTTTGAATTAGTAAAGGGAGCAACATTGGCATTGACGTTGGGATCTTCAAATTGCTTTTATCTACTCTATTTAGTAATAAATTTCTCAAATTTTATTTTTATTAATTATGAGCTAATTTTGTAAGTATTTGGTCAAGTCTAAAGGATTTCTTTTCATCCAAGCGTCTAAAATACTCAGTCAACGCCACTCCGTTTCTCGACACAAATTTATTCATTTAAGTTAAGCTTAAGTTCCTTTCGATTAAAAAAAAAAGAAATAATTCCAAAAAATTAATTTTAAAGAAAAAAAAAGTTTTTCACATTATTCTTTCGTGACACTAAAAATCTTGTCAAGCGATTAAAAAAAATTGTCAACTTTCTCAAGAAATAACTGCCTCATGGTATAGTTATTATTTTTTTGATGATATAAACAGACTAAATTTCAGGGTTACAACATAAAGCGTTTCTCTGTTAATTTTGATTAGAGCGGAGAATATTTTGAATGATAACCTTTAACACAACCAATTAAACAGTCAAAGAATCACTTCTAGAATTATTCTGATCGTCTTTTAAAATATTATTGTGGTGAAGAGAACAAAAAAAGAAAAAACTTTAAAACTGTATAAATTGTAATAAAAGAAGGTACAAGGTCAGTTAAAGTGACTTGCACTTGCATTGTATAAATGAGAAAGGTTTCAAATGACATGGCTCAGATTAAAATATTTAAAATTGATTGGAAAAAAAAAATTAATCTAATTGGAAATAAATATTAGAGTAAAGCGTAAGTTATGTCTCTTTTTTTTAAAGTGGATTGGATTTGATTTTTAAGATTGTTTCGATTTTTTATTTGTTTTTTTAAGTTTATGAAAAAACGAACCTAGGAATGATTTGAAGACATCAAATTATTCATATCGACACGAAAGATTTACATATTAAATATTTAAGAATTACATATTTGGTATTGTACATCTTTTATAAAAATTAATTTTTTTGAATATCTTAGTTAAAACAAGCAAATGTAATAAAAGATTTACATTTATTCAAAAATTTAAGCTTAGAATGTGGGAGAAAAAATAGATTTAAATCTTAATTTTAATTTTGTAAATGAAAAAGTTTTAATTGGATTTGCTTTAAATATTAAAATGTGGTTGGCCTTGATAAAGGCCGGGGGTTTTATGAAAAGTTAATCGAACAATTCTTATTCTGATTTGGCACTTGGACCATCTTCAGTTTTCTTTGGCAACAAAATTGACTGAATGTTTGGCAAGACACCACCCTGAGCGATTGTGACTCCAGCTAACAATTTGTTCAATTCTTCATCATTTCGGATGGCTAGTTGCAAGTGACGAGGAATGATTCTGGTCTTCTTGTTGTCTCTGGCTGCATTGCCAGCCAATTCTAGAATTTCAGCGCTCAAGTATTCCAACACAGCAGCCAAATAAACTGGAGCTCCAGCGCCAACTCTCTCAGCATAATGACCTTTTCTAAGCAGACGATGAATGCGACCAACTGGAAATTGAAGACCAGCTTTTGATGACCTTGATTTGCCTTTGGCTCTTACTTTGCCTCCTTTACCACGTCCAGACATTTTGATTCTTTTAAATTCGAATAACAATTGATTTAACTTTTATCCACAACAAAAAAATCTCCTATTTATCATATTTTTAGAAGTTCATAAATTTTGGATTTTTATTATTTTAGAAAAAGTTAAATTAACAATAAAGTAGGCGGTGAATTAAAATCAATTTAACAAATTATGAACTATCTAAAAATGCAAATTAGAAACCTATTGACCAATTAAACATATTTAATTGTTTGATTGGATTAATTACAAAGAATTTATTTATTGTTTAAACATACTTCACCTTTTGACTCTACAATTGTACATAATCAATTCAACTTCTTTAATCTTGATAAATTGGTTTTACAAACTGATCCGATAGCACAATTTTCATTCAATCAAGGAAAGAAATAAAAAATGCCACCAAAAACACCAAGCAAAGGAGCTAAAAAAGCTGTCAAACCAACCAAAGGAGCCAAGGGAGAAGGAAAAAGAAGAAAGAAAAGGAAGGAAAGTTATTCAGTGTACATTTACAAAGTGTTGAAACAAGTTCACCCGGACACTGGCGTCTCGAGCAAAGCAATGAGCATCATGAACTCTTTTGTCAACGATATCTTTGAGAGAATAGCTTCAGAAGCGTCCAAACTATCTACACACAATGGTCGTTCGACTATTTCCAGTCGTGAAATTCAAACCAGTGTTCGTCTTCTCTTACCTGGTGAATTGGCCAAGCATGCAGTCAGTGAAGGCACAAAAGCTGTCACCAAATACACCAGCTCTAAATAAAACAACTCGCATAAAAAAATTAAAAAACCCCCGGCCTTTTTCAAGGCCAACCTCATTTTAAAAATGAAGCAATTATTTTTGAAATTCTTTAGTTTCAAAACTTTACTAAAATAATCAAAAAAAATTTAACTTTTGGGAATATTTTACATTTTATCTTTCAAAAATGTTTCACCTTATCAACAAATAAAATTAGGTAATTTCAATTTTATCCAAAATTTTTTATCCTTTTTTTTCAATTTAAATTGCAATACTTAAAAACAAAAAAAATCCTAACCTTGTGTCATTAATTAGCAATAGTTTGATCAAACTCAAATTATATTTTGCCAATATCTGCATATTTTTCAATCAAATGATTCACTGTGAAAGGCTTGACCTAATTTAAATTTTATAAAATTTCAACTGAATTAGGCGCGCATTAATTTCATTAAACCTAGGCCCTAAATATGAAAAAAATTTAAAAATATTTTTGTTAAATTTAAATTCAAGCAATCATCTATTCATCTTACAGAGTTCATCCAACAATCCGAACATTCAACTAATGATTGAAACCAATACATCACAGTCACTCAGCAGAGATCATTCGCTAGAGAGCGGAAAGCGTCGAAGCCCGCGCCGCAGACACGACACGCACTCGCGGCGTCGCCGCTCACAATCCAGGTCTTGCTACCGATCTAGATCGCGTGTCCGCCCTAGATCGCGCAATACGAGACAGAGATCACCCTATTCACGCTCAAGCAAGCACAGGGCTGATCATCGGGAAGAGCCCGACCGATTCAACCCTCCCAAAAATGACATTTTAGCTGTTTTTGGCCTTGATCGCGACACAAACGAGTCTGATTTGTTCAATTTTTTCAAAAAGTATGGCTGCAAGCGGTCCAAAGTTATTTTTGACAAGAGAGTAAAAAAATTTCACTAATCCGAATTTTTATCTTTTATGATTTTAAAAAAAATTTAAAAGACTGGCAAACCGAGAGGCTTTGGATTTGTCTATTTTGATTGCATTGATGACGCCTCAAGAGTAAAATTTGTGATAAAATGATTATTTTTAGCCGCATGTGGATTAATGATTGTATTTTTAAGGCCAAACGAGCCACAAACGGAAAACGTCTGCTGAGCAGGGAGCTTCGAGTTGACTATTCAATTGGAGAAAGGAGCTTTGCGAGCAACAGACAAGGCTCACATGATAAGATCTATGGCTATCAAACAAATGCTGAGTCAAATGGTTTTTATGGATATTGATCATGCAATTGAATTTAATTGTAGAGTATATGAAATGGTTGTTTTTTTTTAATATGTCTTTTGTTAAAATAAAAATTCAATTTTGAAAAAAAAAATGAAATTATGTGTAATTTGAAATTATAAAGTTGTTTAAAAATTTATTCATTTTTCAATTTTTAAAAACTTTGATTTAACTTCTCTTTTGGTTGCATAGAAATTTTCATGAGAATTTTTTTGTTACTATTCATAAATTTATTTGGTTGTTAATCAAGCTAAAGATAATTCAATGAAAAAGATCAAAAACCTTAAAGAAAAATTTATGTAAATTAAAAAGACCAAGAAAATATCAAGTTAAATTAAACGAAATAAAGATTAAGATAAGAAGAAAATTAATAGATATTTAGTAAAAGAAGCAATTGATTTTGAAAAATAAATTATTAAAAAGAAAAAAAAAACAATTAAGTCATTAAGAAAATTGCTACACTAGTAATTTGATTAAAGGACTTTACCATATTTTATAATATTTTGCGTTAATTTTCGTAATTTCACAAAACTTAATGATAATTTACGAAAATTCCTATAAGAAAAAAAATTATACATTTACTGTAATTTACGTGAATTATCATAAAATTTTGTCAAATTATGAAAATCTACCAAAAAAAAAATTTTTTTTTTTTTTTATTTTTGGAATTTTTCCAGACTTGCTTAAAAGTCACATTTTTAAGTCTAAGTCACAAAAATTTAAGTTAAAGTTATGACTTGCACAAAATTTTTTATCAATACCTGCTTCATCAAGACCAATTGAAAGACTTTTTTCTAAATCTGGTTACATTAACAGACCACATAGGTCAAGATTAACAGCCAGGAATTTGGAATCAACTACTTTATTGGTATCAAATATAAATTTATTAAATGAATAGAGAATAAAATACTATGTATTTATTACATTTATAAATTACATCACTTTGTTTGTTTAATATATAATTGAATTTAATAAAAATATATGAAATATGAAAAAACTATATTTAGAAATTTATTTCATTAAAAAAAAAGAATTTTAAGTCATTGACTTGACTTGACCTAAGACTTGAAACTTAAAAACAAGTCTGAATTTTTCTATTTGTTTTGGGATATCGTGCTATATAACTCACCCTTTTTGAATTTATAAAGTTAAACGAAGCTGAAAATTTGTAAAATCTGAATCTATTATATTTGTTTATTAAATAAAAAAAAACCGAAAATTTTTTGTGCAACATAAATTCTATTTTGAATATTATCCGTACATACGGCAAAATAATCTTTGGACCAAGAATATAATCGCATAGATGTTCGGTCAAAAAACGGACACTTTTAAAACTAGTGCAGTTTGTGCCATTTAGCTTGACGAATGCTATTTAACGATCTTTTGAAACTTATGTTAAAGCGCCCATGATAAATCGCCCATAAATAGGTGGCCCTAAGCGCTAAGATTACCAAAAATACTCTTGTCTGGTTCAGCTAAACGGTCCAATTTTAAGACTGCGAAATTGGACCTGTCTCTGAACCATCTTATCACAGTCGCTTTAAAATAAATTTCTTAAGACCGTCAACTAAAACTAATTTTGAATTGTAGAGCACACAGTTGTGATACGATCAAAGCCAAATAAAAGCTTTTCTTTAGATTATGGATGAGTTAAAATATTTTAAAGATGAAGATTGGGAATTTTAAATTAATTTACAATTTAGTAAATTTAAAACAATAACTTAATACCTGAAGCACCTTAAAATTACTCTTTTTCGATTCTTGGCCGCTAAAATCCAATTCATTTTTGCTATTTTTGTATAATTTATTTTCCAGCATAAAAATAAGAATAACTTTCTAAATTAACTAAATTCAAATAAAAAAAAATTTGTTCAAATTCATTTATGTGGTAATTATAAAGCGACAAATTTTGTACAAAATGTGAAAAAGCATAGTGTGCATATTGTACAAAAGAAATAGAGAGTATTTGTAAAAAGTGTGATTGACCATGGATATTTTATAAGACCTATGAAAAGACTAAATTTAATAATTTACTATTTTAATTCAATTAATTTCATAATTTAAATAAATTCGAACATAAAATATATGATTTATTCTTTATTTTTCAAAACGAGTCAAAATGACTCGTTATGGTGCTTATAGTAGTTTGAAATTTTGTAGTTTCAAGTGTTAAAACAATATTAGATCATTAAAAAGCTAATTTTATTAATTCAAAGATAAAAAAAAATTATCAATTTTTTTATAAAATAAGAAGCCTCATGACTTTAGGCAGATACTTCTCTTTTTTAATTTATGCTAATAAACAAAAAAACGAAATTTATTTTTATAATTTTAAAATTTTATTTCACAATGTTTCTTAAAAGGTAGAAATTTTAAATTTAAAAAGTTTGGTTTTTTTCTCAATAGATATGCATAATCGAAATTTTTAAACTTTATTGAGCTAGCTTAAAAAAAATTTGAGAATTTAAAATAGAGAAAACTTTAGGTAAAAAATAAATTATTTTAAATATTTTAAATTTGCAAAATTTCTTATTTTTTTTTTTTTTATTCTTCTTTTTAATTTCACTTTAAAAATTGAAGAATTTAAAAGATGAATTCAATGAAATTTTCTTGTATTTTTTTGACAGATTTTCTCTAAAATACTCCTAATGTCGAATTATGATCATAAATCAAGAAAATTAAATGAAAACAAAAGACGATCAAATTCTAGAAGCCTTCAATCAAGCCTTGAGAATATATCCGATGAATCAAGATCGCCTGCTAGATCTCGTTCGCCTTTAGAGAGACACGACAAACAACGCAGCTACAAACCAAATGACAGAATTCATCAGAACCATCATCCGAATAAAATTCTGGCAATATTTGGTCTTGATTTAGATGCTAGAAAATTCGATCTTTACAAGATATATGATCGTTATGGCTGTGTGAGATGTAAAGTGATAATAAATAGAAAAGTAAGAAGACCAAAATACAACAATTGATAATTCTTTTTTTGAAAAGACTGGAAGATCGAGAGGATTTGGATTTGTTTATTTTAAAACCACCAAAGAAGCTATTGAAGTAGAAAACAATACATTGGAAATTAAGAAAATTTTAAAATTTTTTATTCTTTAGGCAAAATATGCAACCGAAAATAAAACAATATTGAACAGAAAAATAAGAATTGATTATTCTATGGAGACAGGTTCAAACTTTTATGACCAAGCAAGAGGATCCAGTCAAGATTTTTACCAAAGCTCGAGACAAATAACGCGTGATCGTTACAGGCCAGAAGAACGAAGCGAACCAAGACAAAGGTTGATTATATTTAAACAAAAGATTTGATTGATTTAATTTTTATAAAAAAGTTATAATAATCGATTTGAGAAATCAAACTCAAAAGTATATGAAAGTCACATTCCAAGACATTCAAGTGGAAGATATTCTTCGAGCTTTTCTGAAAGTAAAAGACGAATGATTTAATAAAAGAAAATTTTATTTTTTTTTGTCAAAGGATATCATAGAAGTATGTTCAAACGATCAAGATATTCATGAATAAACTATCAGTGGTCATTTTTAAACAAGTTACATTCAATTGAATAAAAGAAAGTATTATAATAGTTATATTTGGATCAGCACTTTAGATTATATTTTCATTTATTTGGGTTGAATTTTATGTATTATTTTTTAGATTTAAACATTCATTTGGCTATTTTTTATATTTAAGTTAGAAATGTTAGAATTTTTTTAATAAAAAATTAATCTACGCTTAAATTATTTTATTTTACTATAAGAATCTAGGAACAAACATTGTGCAATTTTTGGGTCCTAAACAGTCATAATGATACAAAACTAAATATCTTTTTCCTGAATATTTCAACTTATTTTTGAATTTTTTATTTTAATGAATGAAAATTCAAACTTTTTGAATTAAAATTTAAAAAAAAATCACTTTTAATATTGATGGACCTAAATGTCAAAAATAAAACTGAGAGAGCTCTGCAATTTGTTCGATCTAATTGGATTGGATACATATTAAAAAAATGGTAAAATTAGGATATACACAAAAAGTGAAAAACTCATTGATTTTTTTTTAAATAATAAAATAAAGCTAATTGTCAAAAAAATTAAAAAATAAAAAAATCTAAAATTTATGAACTTCTAAAAATATGATAAATAGGAGATTATTTTGCGAGTTGATTAAAGAAAAAATTATTGTTTTTCAAATCAACCAATTTCAATTAAAAAGAACAAAAATGTCTGGACGTGGTAAAGGAGGCAAAGTAAGAGCCAAAGGTAAATCAAGGTCATCGAGAGCTGGTCTTCAATTTCCAGTTGGTCGCATTCATCGTCTGCTTAGAAAAGGTCACTATGCTGAGAGAGTAGGCGCTGGAGCTCCAGTTTATTTGGCTGCTGTGTTGGAATACTTGAGCGCTGAAATTCTAGAGTTGGCCGGCAATGCAGCCAGAGACAACAAAAAGACCAGAATCATTCCTCGTCACTTGCAACTAGCCATCCGAAATGATGAAGAATTGAACAAATTGTTAGCTGGAGTCACAATCGCTCAAGGTGGTGTCTTGCCAAACATTCAGTCAATTTTGTTGCCAAAGAAAACTGAAGATGGTCCAAGTGCCAAATCAGAATAAGAATTGTTAGATCAATTTATCTTAAAAACCCCCGGCCTTTATCAAGGCCAACCACATTTTAATATTTAAAGCAAATCCAATTAAAACTTTTTCACTTACAAAATTTGATATTAAGATTTAAATTTATTTATTGTCTCACATTCCAAGCTTAGATTTTTGAATAAATGTAAATCTTTTATTGTATTTGATTGATTTTTAATTCAGATATTTAAAAAATTGATTTAAAGCGGAATATCTCAACTATTACAAGCAATTGCTAAAAGTTCCTCGATCGATAACCATCACAAATGTTGGTTTTATGCAAATTGTAATTCTCTGTAAACAAAGAAAAAAGATGCACAATTCTTAATATGATATTCTTTCATGACATGATCTTAAATTTTCGATTTTTAAATTTATTTTAACCTAAATTTAAAATTTTAAAGATAAAAGATATCTAAGATCGAAAGAAGCTTGAGCTCGGTACAGATAACACAAATATAAAAATAAAATGAATTTGTGTCTGGAAGCGGAGTGAAGGTGGTGTTGACGGAGTAATTTCTTAAAGCTGTTTGTATGAAAAGAAATCCTATCGATTTGACCAAATACTTACAAAATTAGTCCATAATTAATTAAAATAAAATTTGAGATTTTTTTTTTAAGAAAGTAAATTTAAGCAATTTGAAGATCACATCGTCAATGCCAATACCGCTCCCTTTTATCAAGTTAATTAAAAATTTAATTAATCAAAAAAGTCTGCATAAGTATTTAAATTATTTGGTGGTTATTTTTTGTAACTTTACACAACAGTTGCTGTTTTGAAAAATTTTTATAGAAATTTTCTTTTTTAAATAATTAAATGTTTAAAGTTTGATCGATTAAAAGTAGAAAAAAATATTTTTTTTGATTTTTTTTTCAATCTGAGTAGTTTTAACTTGGCACAAATAATTTCAATTAAATAAATATATTAGATCACTTTATATTTTAGATCACATTTTTAATGATCATCAATTAGGTGAGCAATCTGGTTGAACAAAAAGATCAAATTTTAGACAAAACCAAAATTTCTTTATTCTAAATAATTTTGATCAAAAAAATAAACCTTGGCTTTTTCTTAATTTTTTAAAATTCTAATTGAGATTAATCTAAACTCCTTAAGAAAAAATAATATTATTTTAACTAAAAAAACGTATAAATTATGCACAAATTTAAATCCAATTTGATAGGATGTTAGTAAAAGTTAAAAATTATAATTTTTTCATTTGGGATTGATTATAAATACTAGCTCAAATTCGTTGAACATTCAAAAAACATTCAAGTAACTTTCAAAGAAATTAAAATTCAATCAAACAGCAATGTCAGGAAGAGGTAAAGGAGGAAAAGGTCTTGGAAAAGGAGGCGCCAAAAGACACAGAAAAGTATTGAGAGACAACATTCAAGGCATTACTAAACCGGCCATTAGAAGATTAGCCAGAAGAGGTGGTGTCAAACGATTGTCTGGTCTTGTGTACGAAGAGACACGTGGTGTTCTCAAAGTGTTCTTGGAGAATGTTATCAGAGATGCTGTCACTTACACTGAACATGCCAAACGCAAGACAGTTACTGCTATGGATGTTGTTTATGCCTTGAAGAGACAAGGTAGAACTTTGTACGGTTTTGGTGGTTAAGATCTATATCACAACAAAAAACAAACCCCCGGCCCTTTTCAGGGCCAATAAAATCTAAAAAATAAAGCAATACTTTAAGTTAATATATATGAATACAATTTATTTAATTATTTTTTCTAATTATTATTATAATTATTTTTACAATTTTTATTATTATTATTGTAACTCAGAAGTTTTCAAATTATACTTTTCTTCATTATTAGGTCAATTCGCGACTAAATAAAATGTATGAGTATGTATTATAAAAATGTAAATTATAAAAAATGCAATTTATTTCATGTCTTACTGATTAGATCTAATACAGTTTTGAAAAATAAATGCAATAAAATTAATAAATTTAATTTTTTTTTAATTTAGTTGATTAAATTCATAAAACATATTCCTTTAATAAACCAAAAATATTTTTTTAAATTTAACATCTCATCGCTTTCAAGATAGCTTTTTCAGGGCCAAATAAAATCTACAAAATAAAGCAATACTTTTAGTTAAAGTCTGCATAAGTATTTAAATTATTTGGTGGTTTTTTTTGTAACTTTACACAACAGCTGCTGTTTTGAAAAATTTTTATAAAAATTTTCTTTTTTAAATAATTAAATGTTTATTAGTTTTTTTTAAAAAAACAATAAAAAAATATTTTTTCTTTTACGAGTATGAAAATATGAAAAAAGTTACATTTAATTTAGCATTGTAAATCTATAACTCTACTTTAAATAAAAAATTTCTTTGTAAATTTTATGTTTCAAAAATAAACTAAAAGAGCCACAAAGTAATTGTAAATTAAAAAAAATCACAAGATAAATAAATCCAATTTCATTCTTGTAAGTAGAACATCATTCATCTTTTTTTCCTTGGCTAATTTTTGTTTGACATGTGACTGCTTTTTCAAAACCTCTTCTTGGGTGTTCGAATAGCCTTCGATGGTAGAATCAGACATTTTATTGAGAAGTATTTTCTTATTCAACTGAATGCAATTAAGGTAATTTTTTTTACTAGCCAATGTCTGTTTTTCCATTGTTTAATAGAAACCATTCAGAACAAAAGCTGAATTGAGTCGTTTTGGAAGCCTTTCTTTTACTGAATGGTGACCTAACCGGCCTACACGGCCGTCCTAACCGGCCCATCTGGCCGACCCGTCCTAATCATCCAATTTTTATTTTATATTCATTTTAAATTATTTTTCTTAAATTAAAATTATTTATTTTTTAATTTATCTTAAGAATTTGCACTCGCATCTGTAAATACCATATTTTTTCTGCAAAAATTTTAGATAGAATTAAAAAAATAATTTTAATATATGAAAAACAATATATAATAAATAAAAGGTCGGACGGCAAGGCCGGTAGGTCGGCCGACAAGGCCTGATGGGTCGGTTATGTCTAAGCTGTTTTGGTCGGACGGGTCGGAGCCGCAAACAGGCCTGGACGGTCGGCCGCGCTGGCCGTTGTTTGGACGCGGCTTTTTTTGCGTTATGTTTTTATTAGAACCGCTGTATTCTGTTAATTACTTCTACTTTGAGAATGGTTATTTGCTGTTGAAATAAATTACTTTTTGTTGAAAAAATAAATATTAATTTAGACAATCTGAAATTAATTAATTATTGCGAAAATAATTTATTTTAATAAATGTGTATTTGCATTTGTGCCAAAAAAAAATTTAAATAATGTTGATTAAGAAAAGTGACTTAGGATATGTTTTTTGAGATTATATCCATTTTCCTAAAATTCATTTACTATCAACAATAACATTTTTTATTAATAATTTAATGATTATTTAATTAACAATAGAAGCACCAAGGTTTCAAAATGACTCTTTTTGATTTTTTAATAAGTTATAATTCAATAGACTGAAAAAATTAAAACTTGAAATTGTAAAGTTAGCATTAAATAAAGTTAAATTTTAAAAATTTTATACTAACATATTCACATGATGCTTCATTTTTTTAAATTGACTATATACTACTAGATGCACCAAAAAAGGTCAAATGACTCCTATTGAAATTTTATTCAATTTGAAAGCTTTGATTTAGTTTTTTCTTTAAATAAAATGAATAATACTAGAATTTCTGCTCTAAGTGCTAAAGAAATTATTAAAAGATTAGCTGACATTGAAACTGATGACTTGGAAGCCTTAAAACATCTTTAATTTTAAAAAGAGTCATTTGACTCCGTTTGGTGTTTCCATTATATTTTTTTTTGGTGCTTCTAGTGTTTATAATTTTCTTCATTCGAGTTATTTATCTATGACATTGAAAAATTTCATACAAAGCTTCCAATTAAAAAATAAAATTATTTATATTTTTGTTAAATAATTTATTTTGCAGACTTCCGTAGTAGATGTAGCAAAAATTGTTTCACTTTACTTAATTTGTAGGATTAGATTTTGACATTTAGAACAAATTTTTTATTTTTTTATAGAATTTTTGTAACATTAACTTTAAAAAATTTAAATTTTAACTAAAAATTTTTATTTCTTTAAATAAATGAGTGTATCTACAAGACAAATTTCTGCTCTGGACACATTGAAAAAAAAAAAAAATAGAAGTTTTGTTTGAAATTTCACAATGTCAGATTTATAACTCGAAAGAAGATTAAATAATTAGTAAAATATTAATAAAAATGTTATTATTGTTGTTTTTTCTTATTTAAAGATCTGTTTATTCATTTTCTTTTAATAATTAACAGATTGTACTTATAATGAAATAGAAAACTATTAATAACTTTGTACATGTAACTAGATTTCAATGCATCTAGCTTCCATAGATGTCTTCTTAGGAAGACGTCTCCGCAAGCATGTTTGCCGTTGCTTATTTATTATTATTACTATTGATAGTAAATAAATTTTAGAAAAATGGATATAATCTCTAAAAACATATTCTAAGTCAAAAGAACTTAAGTTGTAATTATTAATTTTAAATTTTTTATCTTTTAATTAAATACTTTTTTTTGTTTTTCAATTTTATTTTTCATATCATTTAACTTAATTTATATTTGTTAAATATTTATTTTATTTCTTTGATTTTTTAAAAAGGATTCGATAACTTAGAGTATTTTTATATTTAAATAAATTAAACATAAAAAAAATGAAAATTTTGAAAAATATTTTTTTAATTATCCATTAGTTATTAAATCTTAAAGGAATTTTGAAATTTAATGTAATTTTGCGGATTTTTGAACACCTGTTTGTTGCGCCCTCTACTGTCGCTTTGAAGGTTTCGTTGAATTCAGGCTCATTTCTTGGTCGAAACGTTTGCTTGAGCTGTTCCGCTAATATGTTAGCTACCACATTTGGAGTAGTTACAAGTTGCTCTTGAACCTTGAGGAGCGGACATCTCGGTGGTTTTAGTGTGTTGGAGTTTTCAATTGATGATATTTTGCGCCAGAGCACTGTGTCTGATGTTTTATGAAGGTTCAACCCTGTACAGAATTATCTTCCTTTATCCTGTTTATTTTACGCAACTTGTTTCTTGATTTGTTCGATGAGTTTGTTGATTTGATGCACTATTTCTGTTGATCTTTTTTCCAAAAGAAAACGCTGGAGTTTTCTCTTCTCTTTGATGAGAGTTACAATACTTTTTGGTTAGACTTGTGTTTGATAGCTCTTGACTGAGTATGTTGCCTTGGCTCCGTTAATAGTCGACAAGATTGTTGACTCAATTTGTTGAGTTAACTTATCAATATCCTCCTTGGTTTGAATAGTTTCTCCTAACAATGGGCGAAGGGCTTTTTTGGTAGCTTCTTTAAATTTGTCCCAATCGACTTTTGTCTTCGTTATTGTAGTTTGCTGCTGTCTTTCATTTGGCTTGGATTCGACTGTGAATAGTATCGGGAGATGATCGCTTCGTGGACTAGTGAGTGTAGTTGGTTTGTTAATGCGGACGTCAGCTGAGTCGCTTGTGAAGATAAGATCGAGCGTTGATGCATAGTGGAGTCTGTGAAATGGAGCGTAGGTAGGAGTATCTGTGTGATGAACAGTCAGCTCAAAATCATTGAGTACAGTCTCAAGAGCTAAGCCGTGTTTGTTCGTCTCTGATGAAGCCCAGAGTGTGTTGTGATTGTAAGATATCCAGCTACTTTAGTGTTGGAGTAACTGAAGATGTCTTGCATTGTATTTTTGCTGATTTTACCTGGTGGAAAATAGACAGATGCTACGTGAAGATCTTCTCCGTTTGGTAAGATCTACGGTAGACGAATAATGATCCATTCGGTAATGCTGTTGTTTGGACTCTTAGAGACGACAAGGCAGGGAATAGTTTTTCTCACGCAGATGCACACACCTCCCCGTTCAGCCCGTGTTCTGTTGTGCCTATGAACTGTGTAGCCTTTGATCTTGAATTATTTGCTTGGCTTCAACAACGTTTCGTTGAGCATAATGAGGTCCAAATGTTCGTCTTGTGTCGCTTGTTCAATGTCAATTTTCTTGTTTAAAGCTGATTGGACGTTGAGGTGTAATATGTTGAGATTCCTATACATTGTGGTTTTTGTTTGTCTCTTTCTTTGCATGCGAAAATGTTTCGTTATGCAGTGTCGATGTTGATTGTCTTGTCAACTTGTTTCGGTGTTTCGCGCTATTTTGGGCTTTTGTTCTATTGTCTTTTTTGATGTTCGTTGTTCGGATGTAGCTTACTTCGATGTTGTTGTGGTTACTTGATACGTCTAACATTGTGTTGTCGAGGTCCATTTTGTTGTTTGGTTCTGTGTGCATGTTGTCGCTAATCGATTGGGGAGACGGAGATCGACTGCGTTTGGCTAGGTGAGTAAGTTTGTGATGTGGTTGACTTGGTTGAGTACGTTGCGCTTGTGTGGATATGGTTTTTGCTTGGTGACTTTGTAAAGCGTTGCAGATGAGGTTCTGTACTGTAAGAATTAAACATTGGTGCCCAATTATTGAACAAGCTTTAGACAAGTTGTTCGGACGAACTCACGCGTTTTAAAAGGATTTATTTCTCGATTATGGTCAGTAGAGAAACTGGAGTGATTGGAGGTTGTTTGCAGGGCTATTAATGGTCTGTATTTAGTCAGCATTTGACGCAATAAATCCATTAGGATTTCTTTTTTTGGTTTTCAAAATTTGATAATTACACGTGTTTAGTTGTGATTTGTACTCTGTCAAGGAAGGTGTCAGTAAAATCACGTTGTTTTTCTTTCAAGTCATTATTTGGTCATTTCATATTCATTAATTAAATATATCCCACTTAATAAATACATCCGACATATCAATCTTCAAAATTTTTAAGACCACAACTTTCAGGATAGATTATTTCAAAATATTTAAATTGGTTTTGGGATTAATTTATGAACTGGATGTCTTAACAAGAATACAAACAGCTAAAACCCCACTACACAAACCAAGTGGTACGGATACATTGAGACAACACTCAGAGACTTTTGGTCGAACAACTAGTCAATATTTATCATCGCTTCCTTGTTCATATTCTTCATAGCGATGATGATTTCAAATTTTCGACGCCAAAGAGCCTTCGAAAAACAAATACACGAGTCTATCAATCTTATTAAGCAAATTAGTAACAAAAACACGTCACAGTTTATATGTCCAAACGTCAACGCAAATGCGAACTCAACGACAACTTAAGATACACACAGTGCGACCTCAACAACAAACTCACTAACGAAAAATGCATATGCAACATTCCGAGCAACACCGACGACGTCAATACTAATAACGACCACATCAAGGCCAAACACTAAGTTAACATCAATGACAACAGCCGACGTCGACTACCAGTACTTAAACACATCTTTACGACAGAACAGCACACCAAACACATATTCAGAGACAAGAAATCGCTCCTACGTGATGAACCCATCTGCACCAAATGCATCAATAAGCAGTGAAGATTCAACTTTTCAAGCGCAAAATAGACGTGTCAGATTCGCAGACGAAAGACGCCTAGAGTATGAAACAAATTCTACAAACGTTTCAATGTTTCCTTTTATATTTATTTAAACACCCGAAAAGTTCGTTGCAAGAAGAACGGACGTCAGAATATGGATCAAAGAATTCGATTTATTCATCCAAGGCCAAAACTTCACCAACAATAAGATGAAAGTAGTGCTATCCTACTTAGACAACGAAACATAATATATCGTTGAAAAAACACAGTTTAGCTAATACGACAGCATTGCGTATCGAGAATTCAAAATTTAATGATCCAGCCTTATTTCAGGAAACAAAAGTCAGAAACGGAGATGAAAAGAAAATTTTACGAACTAACCTGTTAGGAACACAATTGCGTGTTTTGTCAAGACAATAACATCCGGAATTGTTGCCATTCCAAAGTCATCAAGGATCAATTCATCAAGTGTTTGAAAGATAGATCTTTAAGGACAAAGTTACAAATAGACAAGGATATCAAGTAACTCAATGAAATTGAAGACGATGCAATGAGATACGAGAGAAAGTACGCAGACGTCAACGATTTACCATCACACTTTTATAACAAAAGAGAATATAACCCACAAAAAATCGACAAATTGAAGTCGATAAATACAAGTCAAAACCAAAATCAACCATATGTTATAAACCTTAAAAATATATGTTCCTTCCGGATCTGTTAGGATCTAGTGGTTCACGGCTTTAACACAAATAATAAAAGAAAATTAAATAGTAATAATAACTTTATTAATAAATGACCACTTCTAGCCTAAACTGATATTAAAAAAAATGGAGAAAATTAAAGAAAAAAATAATAATTTAAAAGTTTTTCTTCTAATCTCACATGTCTAGTATTTTACACAGTGTAAAATACTATACATTCTAAGCGCTAGAGATCAACGTATTGCACTGTGAAACTATATAAATTAGTTGAAAAGAGTCGGTGTTGTAGTTATTGAGAGAGCTACAGCACATCCCATTACAATCAACTTACCAATCGAACAGTCAAAATTACCAACAAAATCAAAATAGACAACAAAGCCAGCTGTATAACAATGAAGAGATCGAGTACTACAACTGTAACAAGATAGGGCACTACAAACGCGATTGCCCAAACAAGCCCAAGGACGCATCGAACAATATTAATCCACAGCCCACAGATATGCATGGAATAGATAAATTGAATGACATTTACGTTTTATTTCTAGTAGATACGGGTGCAAAACATTCTTGCATTAGCAAAAGAGTATGTGACGCTCTAGGATTGACACCAATCAAGATTTCAATGAGAGTATGTAACCAATTGGAGGAGGAGATGAAGACGTATGGGCGAGTGACGGCGATATTCGAAGTAAATTGGAGCGAAGTAGTGTTTGAGGCGCTCGTGATCCATAATTTATACAACAAAGTAATCCAAGTTTTAGATACACTAAAGAGATTTGAGACGCTTAGAAACGCATTGAATATTTTGAAAATTTGGACGTCGAGAACATATGATATATTTATGGAAGAGTTTTTGTCTCAAGGAACATTTGGTAAACAATTGAAAATTTGCAAGGAAATGATGTTGAAGATTCCAAATGATTCACTTGACCAATAGAAGATTATTTTAAGTTCAATTGACTCATCCAAGTTCAACGACGAGTTAATTCGCCAAGACATTTACAGTGTGAATAACATTAACATAGGACAAATAGAAATAAATAAAGAGACACTCGATGAATAAAGATACCAAATCAACAGACAAATCGAAGAATTGTCAGCAAAAAGCTATAAAGATCTTACACCAATATCAAGAGCAACACATACGATCGAATTGTACGAAAAGACTCCATTCAATGTTGAAACAAGACCAATAGCATTTTCCAAAAAAAAGAAGTTTAAGAACTTCATAGACAAGATGCTGAATTCCAAACTGATTCAACCTAGCAAGTCCCCATCCTCGTCACCAATACATTTTGTGAAAAAGGCCTATGCCATACGAATTAATGTTTGCCCACAAGCCAAAAATTCCCATCGACCTCATTTACCAGACAACACAAATTAATTTAAAATTGGATCCAGACGGATATGCAGATAAGATAAAGGAGGCACTAAAAATAGCCCACGAAAGAGTACGGATTAACCGTGACGCTAAAATGCTGAAAGCCAAGTTAATATACGACAGACAGGTTATGGCAGCACCTTTCAAAAAGGGTGATGCGGTCTGGCTTAAAAACGACGAAACCAAGAGGGGCCAATGTAAGAAGTTCATTTACAAATGGAAAGGTCCATATCTAGTCACTGAAAAGATAAATGACGTCAATTATATTGTTAAGCGCTGTACAAAAAAGAATGCTGAATCACAGTCAACAGATAATGATTAAAAAGACGTTTCTATAAATTGGATGAGGAACACGAGTTGACCGAGCCAACAATCCAAAAGATGTCTAAAATTAAAGCCAATCATAAAATTTTATACGCCAGAAAGTTGATAAAAAGGGCCAAAAAGGATAAAAGATGAAGAGAAAAAAGGATTGGAGAGACTCTACCAGGAACAGTCATAGACGTCTAAACGGACCGACCCAAACCAACCCTACTGACCATGGCAACCACTTCAAATTTGGATCAAACTGAAACGCAAGAAGACAACATCGATGACCTGAGTGACCCAAACTCCAATAAAAAAACTAGTACAGATATATATGTCCCATATAAGCCGCGACGTCAACGTAAACCTCCGGACAGGTACGATACGTCTCATAAATGAATGAAGAAAAAATTAAACAATTGTAAATATGGTTTCGAGTAACAGTTATTATTTTAATTTATTTTACAACCAACCAAGACAAATTTAGTCAAACATTTAATTTAAATACTCAAGCTATTATCGTATAACTTAATTTTCATATTAATCGAAAATAATTACAAAATAGATAGACGTCAAGAAGAGCATTGTGACCAGGTTATCATCCGCTGTTTCCTACGACAATTCGACAACTTCATGTTGAATTGCTTCGTGGACGAGTTGAGAGGTCAAATTGGACCGGTCAGATACTTTAGAGTGATCGAAGACCATTTTAACAAACGTCTGGACACGGTGGGTATTGTGAGATTTACAATCCAATTACTCAGAGAGGTCGTGAGGACGTGGACCCATAGGGACGAAGAATATGAACGTCAGGGATGTATGATCGAACCAATTCAGGAATCCCAAAATAAACAGGAGCCGGAGTCGATACAAAATCAAGTGCTGCGACAGAGTGAGACGTCGAGTACGACTAAAATCAAGTGGGTCGTTTTTAACGAAACTGGTACTGAAACCGAGGACAACGGACCGGACGTCGATAAGCAGAGACATTGAGACCCAGCCTCGGAGTGGCTCTTAAAAAGGAGGAGAGCATTGTTAAATGCAAAAGTTTGTTTATTTTAGTTTGTTTCATTTTTTGTATAAATTTGTTTGTTTAAGCCAGTTTCGGTTTCAGTTATTGTTTAAGTTATTTTTCCGTTTAGCTATGTTTTTTGATTTGAATAAAGTTAACATTATAATTAAAGTTTTTGTTTATTTATTTTTTAACCCAATATCATCTACCAGAGACGTCCATCCATCAAGGAAAGTTAAATTAAACATAAATACAAATTAAAAATTTAACATGTTATCTCGGCAATAAGCATAACAAGGAGCTCAGTTACTGGTTTGAGTTTGGCTTCAATCGTGTCGTTGATCATGTTTTTAATTTTAGGCTGTGTTGGTGTAGAGGGACATGCAGAAGGTTTTTTGGAGACTACAGAGCTCCAGCTTCTGCCTTGATTTAGTTTGTTGACTTGGCAATTTGTAGTAGAAGTTGTTGTAGTCAGTTGTTCTTTTGGTTTTGGTGTTGGCTTGAGAGTAGTGCTTTTTCGTGCGCAGGCAGCGTGATATCCATCATAGTTAGCGCATTTGAGTGCTGCTGAGCAATCTTTATGTTGGTGGTTGCCACCACATCTGAGGCAAACTGTCTGGTTTGGACAGATGGATGCTGAGTGTCCGACCTTTTGGCAATTGAAACATAGGAAAATCTTTTGGTCTTGTGAAACTTTGAATCGGCAGAGTGCCAGCCTTAGCTGATTGATCATAAGAGAGTTCATAGCTTCTTTGGACTCTACGTGTATCAAGACGTACTCGGTGGGTGTATTGGAAGCTTTGTTGATGCGTCTTTTTGCAGCAGTGATGTCTTGGTTATTTAATTCTGCGAGAATGTCAGAGTCATTGATGTCAATGTCAACTGGTACTCTGTGTATTGTTGCTCTAATCGAGTTTGGTTTTCGCCTAGGAATGGTGACGCCGGAAGTAAAAGCGTCCATGGGCCAAGGTTTGCTCAATTCTACGAGTGTCTCTTTGTCATCGGTGGCTTAAATGAGAAGACTCGCGTCACTGATTATTGCGAGGAACGAGCTAGCCGTGACTAGCTTAATAAGCAGATGTAGGCGTGTGTAAGAAAATCACTAAGCGCAATGAAAAATAACCGGTGATGTCGAAAATTGAGATTAATACACACGTTTAAAAATATATACCCATAGAAAATTTCATTTCTCTGAAAAAAATTTTAATAAATACAAATTGCTTAATTAAGAAAACAAAAATTCTTCTTTTGAAAACTAGTGTTGTGAGTAGATTTAAAATTTAAAAAGACGATTCAAGCCGACTTTTTGAAACTCAAACTATGATCAAATCTTAAACCCAAAATACAAATGTAAACTGAAGGTGTTAGGTTTTTATTCAACATTTTAAACTTTAATTTATTTGTCAGATATTCTTTTGACATTAACTTTATTTTTTCTTTCAAAAGTTTCAATTTTTTCTTGTATTAAATGAAAACTATCCCTAGTTTGTATTTTGTGAATTTCGAAAACATATAAATTAAAAATCTTAGTTTTTTAATAAATTAATGTTTAAAATTAAACGAAAAAAACTAGAAAAAAATACTGCAACATAGTGCAACATACTTTGTTGCATCTATTTTACCTAAAATTAAATTTTTATTTTCTTTTTTATTTGGTAAATCAAATCAATAATTTATTTAAATCTTACTGATTCTTTATTTATTGTCATTTTTTACATTAAATAAATTATTTGCTGAAATATTCAACATTCAAGCTATTAATTTACAGTAATGTCAATTTGATCTTTATTGACTTTGGAAAAAAAATTTAAAAAATTTGAAATAAATTTATTAGTGTTTATTTGTTTTCATAAAAAATATTTAAATATTTTATTTTTTATAATTTTATAAATACATTATTAAAAAAATATTAAAAAAATTCTATTTGTATTAAATAAATGAAGTCTTAATCAGTCGACTACGAAAAGGGCACTAGCCTGTTGATTACCTTGAAATCGAAAATTTTTATTAAATTTAATTTTTATAAATCAAAAAATGGAGAATTTTTGCTCTTTTTTACTTGAAATTCACAATACCCTTGCTTGTTCGATTAACGATTTAAAATAATTGAAACATTAAGATTAGATATTAAATACCTTGACTACTGCTTTGAGAAGTTTTTTTTACCTGACTCGGTTAAATTTATGACTATATGATAAATAAAAAAAAGGAGACTTAGGTACCAGTTGAAATTATATTTTATAATTATAAGATTATTTTTTAATTTTTTTATAGGACAGGAGGTTTAAATGAAAATAAATGGATTTGTAATCTAGTCTTGGGTACTGGGATTAAGGCTATTTGTACACCAGATCCACGGGGAATTTGAAAGGATTAACGGTTGGTCTAATCATTCCCCAAAGTTTAATATATAGCTAATAAGAAAATATTAAGCTTTCCACTTAGAAAAAAAATTGATTCTAAATATAAATTTTGAATAAAACAATAAAATTTAATGAATAAAATATTCGACTTTATTCGATTTTCTGAAAATTGGAGTCGATAAGTCAAAATTCGACCAATCGAAAAAAAAGTCGACTCACAACACAATTGATGACCCTTCCTACGAAATTAAAAAAAAATAAATAAATAACGTCTCGTTACTCGCATATAAAGCTCGGCTTCTCTATCTTTTTGGTAAATTTGATTTTGTTTAAGGTGACTTTTACATCTTATCAGTTCTTTCTGAAGTTGGAAAGGGTTCTGGTAAGAGCTAATTACGTTTGGTTTTAAGTATAGTTTGATGGCTAATAGACAGAATAACAATATATTATCTTAAAAAAATTAATTAAATTGATTTCCTAATTAATAAAATAAATATAATTCCAAATTAATTAATAAATTAAGCCGTTCGTAATATAGATCAAATTCTACACTTTATAATACTAAATTTTAATTGCGAGGAACGAGCTAGCCGTGAGGAGCTTTATAAGCAGATGTAGGCGTGTCTAAGAAAATCACTAAGTGCAGTGAAAAATAACTGGTGATGTCGAAAATTGAGATTAATACACGCTTTAAAAAATGTATTCCCAAAGGAAATTTCATATTTCTCAGAAAAAATATTAATAGAAGTTGCTTTATTAACTTAACAATAATTCTTCTATTAACCCCTCTTACGAAATTAAAACAAAATAAACTACGTCTCGTTACTCGCATATAAAGCTGGGCTTCTCTATCTTTTAAACTGTATGTAAATCTACCTGGAATTATAATTTCAAAATTAAATGCTTCATTTTTTAAAATGAGGTTGGCCTTGAAAAAGGCCGGGGGTTTTTTTAATTTTTATGAGAGTTGTTTTATTTAGAGCTGGTGTATTTGGTGACAGCTTTTGTGCCTTCACTGACTGCATGCTTGGCCAATTCACCAGGTAAGAGAAGACGAACACTGGTTTGAATTTCACGACTGGAAATAGTCGAACGACCATTGTGTGTAGATAGTTTGGACGCTTCTGAAGCTATTCTCTCAAAGATATCGTTGACAAAAGAGTTCATGATGCTCATTGCTTTGCTCGAGACGCCAGTGTCCGGGTGAACTTGTTTCAACACTTTGTAAATGTACACTGAATAACTTTCCTTCCTTTTCTTTCTTCTTTTTCCTTCTCCCTTGGCTCCTTTGGTAGGTTTGACGGCTTTTTTAGCTCCTTTGCTTGGTGTTTTTGGTGGCATTTTTTATTTCTTTACTTGATTGAATGTAAATTGTGCTATAGGACCAGTTTGTAAACCAATTTATGAAGATTAAAAACGTTAAACTGATTATGTACAATTTTAGTGCCAAAAGGTGAAGTATGTTTAAACAATAAATAAATTTTTTGTAATTAATCCAATCAAACAATTTAATATGTTTAATTGGTCAATAGGTTTCTAATTTGCATTTTTAGAAAGTTCATAATTTGTTTTATTGATTTTAATTCACCGCCTACTTTATTGTTAATTTAACTTTTTCTAAAATAATAAAAATCTAAAATGTTTGTGAATAATTTTATGACTCTCTAAAAATATCATAAATAAGAGATTTTTAGCGAGTCGTTTAGAGTAATTGTTTTTCAAATCATCCAATTTCAATTCAAAAGGAACAAAAATGTCTGGACGTGGTAAAGGAGGCAAAGTAAGAGCCAAAGGCAAATCAAGGTCATCAAGAGCTGGTCTTCAATTTCCAGTTGGTCGTATTCATCGTCTGCTTAGAAAAGGTCACTATGCTGAGAGAGTCGGCGCTGGAGCTCCAGTTTATTTGGCTGCTGTGTTGGAATACTTGAGCGCTGAAATTCTAGAGTTGGCCGGCAATGCAGCCAGAGACAACAAAAAGACCAGAATCATTCCTCGTCACTTGCAACTAGCCATCCGAAATGATGAAGAATTGAACAAATTGTTAGCTGGAGTCACAATCGCTCAAGGTGGAGTCTTGCCAAACATTCAGTCAATTTTGTTGCCAAAGAAAACTGAAGATGGTCCAAGTGCTAAATCAGAATAAGAATTGTTCGATAAACTTTTCATAAAACTCCCGGCCTTTTTCAAGGCCAACCACATTTTAATATTTAAAGCAAATCCAATTAAAACTTTTTCACTTACAAAATTTGATATTAAGATTTAAAATAATTTATTGTCCCAAATTCTAAGCTTATATTTTTGAAAAAATTTAAATCTTTAATTATATTTGATTGTTTTTTAATTAAGATATTTTAAGAATTAATTTCAAGCTGAATATCTCAACTATTCTAAGCAATAGTTAAGTTCCTCGATCGAAAACCATCACAAATGGGCATGTAGAAGTTTATGATCAAAACTTTATATCAAATTGCTCATTTTATATTTAATAATAAATTTCCTGAAGATTTAGGCAGAATTTTATAAAATTCTTGATGTAACATTGATTAACATAGTTTGTTACATTAAAATTTCAAAAAAAAAAGAAAAAATTTTAATTAATAGTATGTTTAAAATTAACTAAAATGATCGATTATTTTTGATTTTTTAGTAAAGTTAATAATGCAAATAAATAAATTTTTTTTTAACATAAAATATTATTTGTTTTCTTAATCTTATTATCTTTGCGAAGTTAAATCTTTTGTCTTTCGGATTTTGTACTCTTTTTAATTCTAAAAATCGATTATTAATCCATTTATTTTATGATCAACTTAAAATAATTTTTTGAGACTGTAGCATAATATTCTAAATCATTACCAATAAAAAAAAATCATTTCGTTAATTTAAGAAATTATTATGCTTACTTTTTAATTGAGCATTTGATCATTTGATCATAAACTTCAACATGCCCACAAATGTTGGTTTTTAGCAAATTGTAATGCTCTTTAAACAAAAAAAAAATGCACATTACCCGATATGCTATTCTTTCATGATACTATTATTAATATGATACGGAAGAAAAAAAAAACAAAAACAATCTTAAAAATAAAAACCATTTCTTAAAAAAAAGGTACAATATTTATGCATTTCTCTAATATTCATTTCCTACAAGATTAATTAAATTTAAATGATTAAATCTTAAACATGTGATTTGAAACTTTTCCCATTAAAACATTGCAAGCTGCTTATTCATAAAAGACACTTTAACTGTCCTTATATCTTCTTTATTTTAATTTACAATTTATTCATTTTTATAATTTTTTTCTTTTTTGTGTTCA
The DNA here is from genome assembly GCA_025491095.1 of Brachionus asplanchnoidis. Classification (NCBI taxonomy): domain Eukaryota; kingdom Metazoa; phylum Rotifera; class Eurotatoria; order Ploima; family Brachionidae; genus Brachionus; species Brachionus asplanchnoidis. Next base: position 813,188 of record JAILYF010000039.1, on the reverse strand, counting down.
TCACCCACAAGGTTTTTGATCAGAATAATTATAGCAGTGATTTTTTGACTGTTGAGTTGGCTGTGTCCAAGACAAATCATTCAAAATCTTCTCCATTTTAATCACAATTTTACAGAGAAACGCATTATGTTGTGATTTGAAAGATAGTCTGTTTATATCATTAAAAAGTAAATAGCGATACCGTGAAGTGTCATATCTTATATCGTAAGATAACTGACAAATTTTTTTTAAAGGGTTTCACAAGATCTATAGTTTCTTGAAGGTATAATGTGATTATAACTTGGATTATAGCTTTTTTATAGTCAAAGTCAAATTTTTATTCTCCATTATATTCTATTTCAACTTTATTTATTTTAAATTTATTTTTACCTAAATTTAAAATTTTAAGATTAAAGATATTTTGGATTTTTTTTTAATCGAAAGAAGCTTGAGCTCGGTACACATAACACGAATAAAAAAATAAAATAAATTTGTATCGGTGAGTGGAGTGAAGTGGAGTGGCGTTGACGGAGTAATTTCTTTTAGCTGTTTGGATGAAAAGAAATTCTATCGATTTGACCATATACTAACAAACTAAGTTCATAATTAATAAAAATAAAATTTGAGAATTTTTTTTTTTTAATAAAGTAAATTTAAGCAATTTGAAGATCACATCGCCAATGCCAATGCCGCTCCCCTTTATCAAGTTAATTAAAAATTAAATTATGAATAGAAAATTAAGAAGTTTGATCGATTAAAAGTAGAAAAAAATATTTTTTTTTGATTTTTAGATAACATTTTTTATGATCATCAATTTGGTGATCAATCTGGTTGACGTAAAGATCAAATTTTAGACAAAACCAAAATTTCTTAATTCTAAATAATTTCGATCAAAAAAATAAACCTTGGCTTTTTCTTAATTTTTTAAAATTCTAATTGAGCGATAACTCCTTAGGAAAAAATAATATTATTTTAACTAAAAAAACGTATAAATTATGCACAAATTTAAATCCAATTTGATAGGATTTTGGTAAAAGTTAAAAATTATAATTTTTTCATTTGGGATTGATTATAAATACTAGCTTAAATTCGTCGGAGAAATTCATCATTCATAAAACATTCAAGTAACTTTCATAGAAATTAAAATTCAATCAAGCAACAATGTCAGGAAGAGGTAAAGGAGGAAAAGGTCTTGGAAAAGGAGGCGCCAAAAGACACAGAAAAGTATTGAGAGACAACATTCAAGGCATTACTAAACCGGCCATTAGAATTATTAGCCAGAAGAGGTGGTGTCAAACGATTGTCTGGTCTTGTGTACGAAGAGACACGTGGTGTTCTCAAAGTGTTCTTGGAGAATGTTATCAGAGATGCTGTCACTTACACTGAACATGCTAAACGCAAGACAGTTACTGCTATGGATGTTGTTTATGCCTTGAAGAGACAAGGTAGAACTTTGTATGGTTTTGGTGGTTAAAATCTTGATCACAACAAAATAGCAAACCCCCGGCCCTTTTCAGGGCCAATCAAATCTAAAAAATAAAGCAATTCTTTTAGTTGATGTATGAATACAATTTATTTAATTATTTTTTCTAATTATTATTATAATTATTTTTATAATTTTTATTATTATTATTGTAACTCAGAAGTTTTCAAATTATACTTTTCTTCATTATTAGGTCAATTCGCGACTAAATAAAATGTATGAGTATATATTATAAAAAAGTAAATTATAAAAAATGCAATTTATTTCATGTCTTACTGATTAGATCTAATGCAGTTTTGAAAAATAAATGCAATAAAATTAATAAATTTATTTTGTTAAATAAAATTCATATAAAATATTCCTTTAATAAACTAAAAATATTTTTTTAAATTTTACATCTCATAGCTTTCGAGATAGCTTTTTAGGGCCAAATAAAATCTACAAAATAAAGCAAATTTTTAATTAAAGTCTACATGATTATTTAAATTATTTGGTGATTATTTTTTGTAACTTAGCCTAATCACAACAGTAACTGTTTTGAAAAATTTTTATAAAAATTTTCTTTTTTAAATAATTAAATGTTTATTAGTTTTTTTTAAAAAAACAATAAAAAAATATTTTTTCTTTTACGAGTATGAAAATATGAAAAAAGTTACATTTAATTTAGCATTGTAAATCTATAACTCTTCTTTAAATAAAAAATTTCTTTGTAAATTTTATTTTTCAAAAATAAACTAAAAGAGCCACAAAGTAATTGTAAATTAAAAAAAATCACAAGATAAATAAATCCAATTTCATTCTTGTAAGTAGAACATCATTCATCTTTTTTTCCTTGGCTAATTTTTGTTTGACATGTGACTGTTTTTTCAAAACCTCTTCTTGGGTGTTCGAATAGCCTTCGATGGTAGAATCAGACATTTTATTGAGAAGAATTTTCTTATTCAACTGAATGCAATTAAGGTAATTTTTTTTACTAGCCAATGTCTGTTTTTCCATTGTTTCATAGAAACCATTCAGAACAAAAGCTGAATTGAGTCGTTTTGGAAGCCTTTCTTTTACTGAATGGTTTTTGGGATTGTCAAATGGATCTATTTTGCGCTTTTTGTCCCAAAATATCGACTCTACTTTACACTCATCAGAACGATCGTTATTTATTAGCTCATTATCTGTATTTACACACTTGTTTGATTTGAACGGATTTTTAAAAAAATGACCACATTCTCCATCTTTCATTTTCTCAAGCCATTCAAAAATGTACAAAAATTTGTCTCTTTGGCCCAGCTTGGTCCTAGAGTTATGCATACTTAAATTCTCTTTCCTCAATTCTCCATAGTAGATAGGGCCTCTATTCCGGTGCACATCTTCTCTAATCTTTGCTTCCAAATGTTTGCTTAATCTTAGATGAGCAGATTTAGGTTTTTTATACGAATCCATTTCGTTTGTGGAAATGAAATGATGCTGAATGGCTGATTTAGAGCGGCTTGTATTCGTAAACGAATTGTTAGGGTGGTGTTCTCGATTTTGGGACAAATATTTTGCCAGTTTGGATTCCACGTGCAGGTATTTCTTCTTTATAGGATCTTGGAACTCAATCATATGACTCAAACTGGCATTTTGCAGATTAAATTTTAGTGACTTTTTCTTTAGTTGTACAGAGCCAAGAGAGTAAATCTCTGGAGATTTGATCTCCATTGTTCCATGATTGAATTTGTCATAGTCATGCTCGGTTAGCAAGCTTTTCATTGAGTTTAAGTCAAAGTTTTTTTGTTTATCCTTAAATGATGAACCTTTGGCAACTATTAGCTTTCGAGATATGTATTTTTCTTTAAAGCATTCGATGCTGTGGCGCCTTTTTGAGCCGGCCTGTGATCTAACAAGCTTTCGGTCATGTCCTGTTGAATTGGATCTAATGCGAAAAGGAAGCGCTTCTTCAACATAATATTGATTCCAAACTTCAAATTGCTCAGAATCATCAAGCAGTTCGTATAAAGTAGGCTCTGGTTTGTCAGCTATTTCAGAGGGTGGTCTAAAAAATTAAACTTCAAGTTTTTGTAGTTTTATTTAATGAGACTGGTTTCTAAACGATCTATAACTGTACAGCAGTTCTAATAAAAAAATAACGCCAACGATCAGACCGGTCGGCCAACGGTAATATGGCGTCCCAACACGTCCGACCAATCCGGCCTTGCCGTCCGACCTAACCGGCCCATCTGGCCGACCCGTCCGAATCATCCAGTTTTTATTTTATATTCATTTTAAATTATTTTTCTTAAATTAAAATAATTTTTTTTTATTTATCTTAAGAATTTGCACTCGCATCTGTAAATACCATATTTTTTCTGCAAAAATTTTAGATAGAATTAAAAAAATAATTTTAATATATGAACAACAAGATATAATGAATAAAAGGTCGGACGGCAAGGCCGGCTAGGTCGGCCGACAAGGCCGGATGGGTCGGTTATGTCTAAGCTGTTTTGGTCGGACGGGTCGGAGCCGCAAACAGGCCTGGACGGTCGGCCGCGCTGACCGTTGTTTGGACGCGGCTTTTTATGCGTTATGTTTTTATTAGAACCGCTGTAGGCTGTTAATTACTTCTACCTTGAGAATGGTTATTTGCTGTTGAAATAAATTACTTTTTGTTGAAAAAATAAAAATTAATTTAGACAATCTGAAATTAATTAATTATTGCGAAAATAATTTATTTTAATAAATATGTATTTGCATTTGTGCCAAAAAAAATTTAAATAATGTTGAATAAGAAAAGTGACTTAGGATATGTTTTTTGAGATTATATCCATTTTCCTAAAATTCATTTACTATCAATTAACCCTAATGTTACCATCGGCATCAACCAATCTTTGAGAGCAATAATTCTACTCTTAAGTCTTATTCTCCAAATATTTCCATAACTTGAGTTTTCATGGCAAAATGTTATTTATTGTACATTTTTATATTTTTACATTTTTACATTTTTGAGAGAAGAAAATAAAATCTCAAAATCAAAAAATCTAAAAAAATTTTCATTCAAGAAAAGTAATAATAAATTCGCAATAAATTAAAAGGGATTTTCAAAAAATTATCCTTGGTTTTTACATTTAAATTTTTCTAAAACTCCCTTTTAATTTATGGCGAATTTATTATTACTTTTCTTGAATGAAAATTTTTTTAGAACTTTTGATTTTGAGATTTTATTTTCTTCTTTAAAAAATGTAAAAATGTAAAAATATAAAAATGTACAATAAATAACATTTTGCCGTTTTCATCTGAATCTGAGTCATTTTTAACTGTTTTAACATGCTCTCTGTAACTTGTTTTCATACAACATCTTGCAAAGTATCCATATTCATTACACTTGTTGCATCTTTTATCTTTTGCAGGACACGATTTTTCATGTGGATATTCGTTACCGCACTTGAAGCATATTCTTCCTTTACTCGACTTTGGGTCCTTTTCTCTACCATTATTCTCTTTCTTGCTAGCATCTCTATAATACCTATTCTCTTTAGTCTTATCTTTACCATCTTTGTTTAGCCAATTTACTTCTGTCCTTTCACTCTCATTAAACTTTTTGAGCTCTTTCAATTGATTATTTAGAGACTCTTCTAATTTACCATATTTAATTAGGTCATCCAGACTAAGCTCTTTGTCAGCTTCTAAAGCTCGTCGCTTTAATGTAGTCGATTTGCATCTATGAACTATTTGAAGAGCTATCTCGTGGTACTCGTCCTTGAACGCACAGATTCTTGCTTTTCCTCTTACTCTTTTGACAAAATCTTCAATAGATTCTTCTTCATGCTGAAACAAATCTCTAAAATGCAACAAATTCAATTTTTAATTGAATTCTATTTAAATTGTAATTTTATTTGATTTGTAATGGTATTTAAACTATAATCTATTTATTATGTAATTCTATTTTTGTATTCTTGCATATTTTTTCTTTGTAAAATTCTTGTACATAATACTTCTTAATTCCACACAATACTTTCTTAGATTAAATTAAACAATGTCTCTAACTGAACTTAAAAAAAAAAAAAAATGTATTTGTCTGTTATTTTCCATCTTTTCTTCGCAGTTTCGGCTACCATAGATGTCCTCCTAGTAGGTCATCTCCGCAACCATGCTTGCTGTAGCTTTTTCTTATTATTAATTTGGACTTAAAATTACCCGCAATCTTGCCCTTGACCATCTCATAGTCATCTTCATTTTCCGCATACTTTTTGTATTTGTTTCCAATGCTGAACCACCAAAGAAAAACAGCTAGTCCTGTTTCAGCTTGTCGTCCTTTATAGTCTTTATTGCCATCAATCTCTCCAGCCTTGCCACCCACTCTTGCCATCTTTGCACCCTATTTTTATCTTCATCAATGTTGAAAAGTTGCATCAGCTGCTTTTCTAAACTCATTTTCCTCACCGCCAATAAAGCGATCCGGATTTTAAATAAAGTTTATTTTCTTATTTAAATATTTCATTATAATCTTAATAGAAAGTGGCCACTCTAAGTGACCAAGTTAAATAAGCTAATGAAATAGAAGGAAAATAAAGAAACACAAAGAAATATAATAATAAATCTTTAGCTTTGTGTTGGCTTATATACATTAACTTTAATGTGCTTTCATAATATAAAATAGGAAAGGTTTTTCAACACTTAAAACAAACAATTAAACAAATATATTATTATATTTGGAAGTGGGCTAGGTCTTGAACAAAGAAACATTAGTTTCATGCGTGTTCAAATTAAGTTATTATTTCACGACACTTCATTTTGTTTTTCAATTTTATTTTTCAAATCATTTTACTTAATTTATATTTATTAAATATTTATTATATTTCTTTGATTTTTTAAAAAGGATTTGATAGCTCAGAGTATTTTTATATTTAAATAGATTAAACATGAAAAAATGAAAATTTTGAAAAATATTTTTTTATTTATCCATTAGTTATTAAATCTTATAGGAATTTTGAAATTTAATGTAATTTGGAAGATTTTTGAGCACCTGCTTTGTTACGCTCTCTACTGTCACTTTGAAGTTTTCGTTGAATTCAGGTTCATTTGTTGGTCGAAAAGTTTGCTTGAGCTGTTCCGCGAATATGTTAGCTACCTCATTTGGAGTAGTTTCAAGTTGCTCTTTGTGGTGTTCAAATCAAATAAGAGGAGAGAAGCGAATAGGAGGATCCCGTTTTCTTTTGGCTTAAGCTCAAAAATTAAAGATTTTAAAAAACAAAGCTTTTCTTTAGCTGGACCATTTAGCAACTTCACACTTGGCGACGAGAATTAAACTACAGTGGACGGAATATCATCTTCAATAAGATTCAAATCCGAGCAGAAAGACATGAGTAACGACAGAAGTGGAGCCACGTGCGGCTCATTCATCTACGGTGGCAAACAGGCAACTCTGGGGTCAAGATGGGAGACTTGGCTGGAGCGCTTCAACATCTACCAGACCGCCACGGACCTGTTGCAGACGACCAACGTGGAAAAGGCTAAGGCAACATTTCTTCTTCTCATCGGAGAGGAGGCTTTCGAGGTGTGGAAGACTCTACGGAAGCCCGACGACACGGACACGCTCAAGGAGGCACAGGAGAAGTTGACAAAGCACTTCGTGGAGAAGAAATCAGTCTTCACCGAGAAGTGTGTGTTCCGGCGTGCCATGAAGCGCCAGGACGAGTCGGTCAACGGGTACGCCATGAGGCTACGACGAATGGTGGCGCACTGCGAGTTTGGAGCGGCACTGGAGACCGAGATTTTGAGCCAGTTCGTTGTGGGCGTCGGCATCGATGAGTACCAGCGAGAGTGCTGCCGCACCAACGATCTCGATTTGAAGGCAGCGCTGGAGAAGGCGCGCGGCTACGAGCGAGTGGCCGAGAATGTCAGCGGGCTGCTCAAGCCAACCGTGACGGAGATGAGCAGCAGATCAATCAACATCACCGAGCGCAGACCGATGAGCAGCGGGCGTAGTAGCAGCAACAACAGGCCGAGCTGGTCGACACCAAGTCATGGTTCGTCGAGGCAGGACTGTGGATACTGTGGCAGGCGAAGCCACAAGGAGAAGTCAGAGTGTTCCACGTTGAACACGGAATGCAGGAAATGCGGCATCATGGGTCACTTCGCGAAGGTATGCAGGGGCACAAGTGGAAGCAAGGATGCGATGAGTGGCGGTCAGCAACGAGCAAGCATGCATCAGTTCCGAGCGAGGAGCAGTGGAGGCAGGAGCCAGATCAGACAGCTTACCATGGATATGGACAAGTATGAGGTCAACAAGCAGGAGTACGACAAGTTTATACGTTACAAGGCCAGTTGCGATTGGGAGGTCGGCACGATTGGCAATCGAAATCGCTACAACGATGGACCGAGAGCGAGTGTGCAGATGGGCGGCACAGCTGTGGATTTTCTGATTGACACAGGAGCGCCGATCAATGTCATCGACCAGTGGACATACGAGGCGATGTCCAACAAGCCCATGCTCGAGCGCTGCAACAGCAGGCTCTATGGATACCGAGCAGAGGAGCCCTTGCCGATACTGGGCCAGTTTATGTGCCGAGTCAGGCGTTGTCGAACGGAGGTGGCAGCTGGATTTGTGGTGATCAAGGGGGGCGCAGATTGTTTGCTGAGCTATCGCACGGCAGTGGATTTGAACACCACACTCTTGAACCTTGAGGAGCGGACATCTCGGTGGTTTTAGTGTGTTGGAGTTTTCAATTGATGATATCTTGCGCCAGAGCACTGTGTCTGATGTTTTATGAAGGTTCAACCCTGTACAGAATTCTTTCCATTTATCCTGTTTATTTTCCGCAACTTGTTTCTTGATTTGTTCGGTGAGTTTGTTGATTTGTCGCACTTTTTCTGTTGATCTTTTTTTCAAAAGAGAACCCTGGAGTTTTCTATTCTCTTTGATGAGAGTTACATTACTTCTTGGTAAGACTTGTGTTTGATAGCTCTTGACTGAGTATGTTGCCTTGGCTCCATTAATAGTCGACAAGATTGTTGACTCAAGTTGGTGAGTTAACTTGTCAATATCCTCCTTGGTTTGAATAGTTTCTCCTAACAAAGGACGAAGGGCTTTTTTGGCAGCTTATTTAAATTTGTCCCAATCGACTTTTGTCTTCGTTATTGTAGTTTGCTGCTGTCTATCAATCGGTTTGGATTCCACTGTGAATAGTAATGGGAAATGATCGCTTCGTGGACTAGTGAGTGTAGTTGGTTTGTTGATGCGGACGTCAGCTGAGTCGCTTGTGAAGATAAGATCGAGCGTTGATGCATAGTGGAGTCTGTGAAATGGAGCGTAGGTAGGAGTATCTGTGTGATGAACAGTCAGCTCAAAATCATTGAGTACAGTCTCAAGAGCTAAGCCGTGTTTGTTCGTCTCTGATGAAGCCCAGAGTGTGTTGTGATTGTAAGATATCCAGCTACTTTAGTGTTGGAGTAACTGAAGATGTCTTGCATTGTATTTTTGCTGATTTTACCTGGTGGAAAATAGACAGATGCTACGTGAAGATCTTCTCCGTTTGGTAAGATCTACGGTAGACGAATAGTGATACATTCGGTAATGCTGTTGTTTGGACTCTTAGAGACGACAAGGCAGGGAATAGTTTTTCTCACGCAGATGCACACACCTCCCCGTTCAGCCCTTGTTCTGTTGTGCCTATGAACTGTGTAGCCTTTGAGCTTGAATTATTTGCTTGGCTTCAACAACGTTTCGTTGAGCATGATGAGGTCCAAATGTTCGTCTAGGGTCGCTTGTTCAATGTCAATTTTCTTGTTTAAGGCTGATTAGACGTTGAGGTGTAATATGTTGAGATTCCTATACATTGTGGTTTTTGGTTATCTCTTTCTTTGCTTGCCAAATTGTTTTGTTATGCAGTGTCGATGTTGATTGTCTTATGAAACTTGTTTGGGTGTTTCGCGCAGTTTTGGGCTTTTGTTGTACAGTCAATAACCGGTTATCCGCAATGAGATTCGAGCTTTTTTTTTCAAAGTCGTCCGGATAATAAATTTTCCGGATAACACGACTTGATAACGAAAAGAGGGGTAAAAACTGGTGTTAATTGATTTAGAGTGTTTATTTAGAACAAAGAAACAATAAACGAATAAAATCAACAAATTAACGGAAGGAAGAAGTAAGGAACGAATAAAATTAGGGACTTGATACATAGGTCTTATCATTTTTGATGCGAATTACAGAATGACTCACATCGTTTATGTTTATATATTAAGGTTTAACAGGAAGTAATACAGAAGTAATGCTGTTCTTATTGAGTGTTTGTTGTCGCTAATCGATTGGGGAGACGGAGATCGACTGCGTTTGGCTAGACGAGTAAGTTTGTGATGTGGTTGACTTGGTTAAGTATTTGCGCTTGTGTGGATATGGTTTTTGCTTGGTGACTTTTAAAGCGTTGCAGATGACATTCTTAGTGAAGCATTAAAACTCTGTTGATGTTGCTGTGTGTTAAATTGTTAATATGTTGGGTGGCTGTGTAAAGCTTTGTTACTGTTGAGAGGGAGAAAACTTCTCTGTTTGAGATGAGTAGTGTTTGTTAAATGCAAAAGTTTGTTTATTTTAGTTTATTTCATTTTTTGTATAGATTTATTTGTTTTAAGGTTATTAATGGTCTGTATTGAGTCAGCCGTTGACGTCAATAAGCCCATTGGGATTTTTTTTTTGGTTTTCAAAATTTGATTATTACACGTGTTAAGTTGTGATTTGTACTGTGTCAAGGACGGTGTCAGTAAAATCACGTTGCTTTTTTTCAAGTCAACATTTGGGCAATTCATATTTATTTAATTAAATAAAGCCCACTTAATAAATACATCCGACATATCAATCGTCAAAATTTTTAAGACTACAGCTTTCAGGATGGATTATTTCAAAATATTTAAATTGGTTTTGGGATTAATTTATGAACCGGATGTCTTATCAAGAAAACCAACAGCTAAAACCCCACCACACAAACCAAGTGTTACGGATACATTGAGACAACTCTCAGAGACGTTTGGTCGAAACACCAGTCAATATTTATCATCGCTTCCTCGTTCATATTTTTTCATAGCGAAAATGATTTCAAATTTTCGACGCCAAAGAGCCTACGAAAAACAAATACACGAGTCTATCAATCTTATTAAGCAAATTAGTTACAAAAACACGCCACAGTTTATATGTCCAAACGTCAACGAAAATGAGAACTCAACGACAACTGCAGATACACACAGTGCGACTTCAACAACAAACCCACTAACGAATAATGCATATGCAACATTCCGGGCAACACCGACGACGTCAATACCAACAACGACCACATCAAGACCAAACACACAGTTAACATCAATGACAACAGCCGACGTCGACTACACGTGCTTACAACAAATATTCAGAGAACACATTCGTGAACACATATTCAGAGAAAAGAAATCGCTCTGACGTGATGAACCCATCTGCACCAAATGCATCAATAAGCAGTGAAGATTCAACTTTTCAAGCGCAATATAGATGTGTCAGATTCGAAGACGAAAGAAGCCCAGAATATGAAACAAATTCTACAAACGTTACAATGTTTCCTTTTATATTTATTTAAACACCCGAAAAGTTCGACGCAAGAAGAACGGACGTCAGAACATGGATCAAAGAATTCGATTTATTCATCCAAGGCCACAATTTCACCAACAATAAGATAAAAGTAGTGCTATCCTACTTAGACAACGAAACACTACATATCGTTGAAAACACAGTTTAGCTACTACGACAACATTGCGTATCACGAATTCAAAAATTTAATGATCCAGCTCTATTTTAAAAAACAGAAGTCAGAAACGGAGATGAAAAGAAAATTTTACGAACGAGTACAGCAACCATATGAAAATGCATACCTGTTTGGAACACAATTGCGTGTTATGTCAAGAAAATAACATCCGGAATTGTTGCCATTCCAATGTGAAATATAATCAAGGATCAATTCATCAAGTGTTTGAAAGATAGATCTTTAAGGACAAAGTAACAAATAGACAAGGATAAGTCACTCAATGAAATTGTAGACGATGCAATGAGATACGAGAGAGCGTACGCAGACGTCAACGATTTACCATCACACTCTCATAACAAAAGAGAATATAACCCGCACAAAATCAACAAATTGACGTCGATAAAAATAAGACAAAACCAAAATCAACCATATGTTAAAAACCTTAAAAATTTATGTTCCTTCCGGATCTATTAGGATCTGATAGTTCGCAGCTTTAACACAAACAATAAAAGAAAATTAAATAGTAATAATAACTTTATTAATAAATGGCCACTTCTAGCCTAAACTGATAATAAAGAAAAAATAGAGAAAATAAAAGAGAAAAAAATAAAAATTTCAAAGTTTTTGTTCTAATCGCACATGCCCAGTATTTTACATAGTGTTAAATACTATACTTGCTAAGCGCAATAGATCATTGGTATTGCTCTGTGTAAATAAAGACATTTAAATTGAAAAGAGTCGGTGTTGTAGTTATTAAAGAAATACAACATTCCTTCTCCCTTGAAGAAGATAAGATAAACAAAAAAACAAATAATAAAAAAAGCGAGAACAAAAACAAAATAAAAAATAAAAAAACAGAATCTTTTATCAGGATGGCTCATAAACTTCCAAAACTTCCTGTAGGCTCTTCACGGTGTCATCCAGTTGACGGATGGTCTACTTTGCTTTGTCGAGCTCATCCTCAGCTTGTCCTAGACGAGCTTCGGCGTCCCTTCTTCCTTTTTGCTCCTCTCTGAATCGACGCTCAATGTTGGCAATAAGTCGCTCTTGTGACTCCATAGTGTGGTTTGTCCTTTCGAGATACTTGGCTTTTTCGGCATGGTACCAGATCGGCTTACCATCTTAGTCCACCATCGTCTTCTTGGACCACTGTGCAGCTTCTGACTCGATGTCGTTCAGCTTAGCCAGGAGTTTCCTACTTTCAAATGTCATGCTGTTCATAAATTCAACAGCTTCACCATGTCGTTCAGTCCTTTCCATCCGACAGAACGAGATGAACGTTGTTCTATCGTGGTCTCTTGCACATCTCTGGGACTTTCAGGTTATCGACGAGTCCCAGTGTGTTATTCAAACCCTGCCGGATGATCTCCTTGTTGATGAAAATCTTCAAGGTTTCCGTCGTTTTCCTACGACCTCCTCCTAAAACTGTGATATATCTGATGTATATATCAAAGATTTTTGCCATTTTTGTGTATTTTCTTTTTTTTTTTTTTATTATTTTGAATTTTTAAATATTTATAATTTATGTTTAAATTTGATTTTAATATTTTTAAACGTTGTTATTGTCGACACCAATTTTGTCTGATAATTACAACTTTAAATAAGGTTCTTCTGGAAATATCCTCTTTACAATGAGGTTCTTCTGAGTTTCCTCTCCTCAATTTTTCTTTTTTTCTTTAATAACAAGATTAAAAAACTAGTCGGTCAGGTTGCTTCGATCGACGAGTCGACCTTCTTAGTTCACCGCAAGATTTCAGTATACGGTTTTTCTTGTTTTTAATTTTTTCCTTAAAGCCGACATTTGAATCACTGTCACTTGTATACACATTTTCTGTGGACATAGGGTGCGTATTAATCGTATCCATGACACTGTGTTCATGTTCATTATGATTTTCTATAGACTTCCACCTTGGATTATTCAAATTTTTGGAGTACTTTCTTTTTTGCTCACTTGGTTGTTCGTCTGGTTTTTCTTTTACCATGGGTAAGCTATGTCCAGTATAGAAGTAATACTTGAGTCTATTTTTGTGGACCTGTCTCACTATTGAACGAGGACTTGTTGCGAGTTTTATTAAAAAGTCACAATTGTTTTCGTTTTTCCCAACAACGATAAAAGGTCCATGGTATTTGTGTGCCAGATCATGTGAAAGACCCTTTTTCAATTTCGGATGATCCGTTAATACGTAGTCTCCAATGTTGTACTCAAATTTCTTGATCTGTCTGTAATGATCCAATTTGGCTTTGTCCATTCTACAATTCCTATTCTTTGTCGCCATTTGGTAACACTTTTTCAGTTTCATCTTAAGCTCTTGAAGATAATTGGTTGCCACTTCTGGGGGATTTTTTTCAATTATATCATCGTAGTCTTCTAATACTGTTACCTCACCGTGCTCATTCACTATATTATACTTATTTAAAATCTTTTTTCTTTCGAGTAGGTCAGTAGGTGGTATAATTAGGTCGATTGGAATTTTAGACCTTCGACCGAACATCATTTCAAAAGGTGTTTGACCAGTTGCATTATGTCTACTAGCATTGTAAGCAAATGCCAGTTTATTTAAGTTTAGGTCCCAACTCATTTGGTCATTATCAACAAATGCTGCAATCATCTTCTTATATGTTTTTACTGTGATTTCACTTTGACCATCACATTGTGGGTGAAAAGGAGTTGATTTTAACTTCCGTATGTCCAGATGCTCATAAACCAGGTCTAAAAGCTTTGATTGATATTGTTTCTCCCCGTCTGATAATATTGATTCCGGGATTCCATATCTATATTACATTTATCCACTATATTATTTGCAACTGGCGAGGTTTTACTGCTCTTCAGTGCATGAATTTGTATCAGCTTTGTAAAGTGATTTACTATGACTTGGAGATACTTGTTACCATGGTGAGTTACCGGGAATGGTCCTGCCAAATCTGTGGTAATCAATTTATTAGGACGACATGGTGTTAAGTAGATCAACTCAGCATGTCAAGCTGGCTGAGTGAGCTTGATCTTTTGGCACACATCACAACATTTGACACATCTCATTATGTCGTCTTTTATGAATGGTCTGTAAAATCTATCAGTTATTTTTGGCATTGTCTTTGATTTTGCTTAATGACCATTAGAAATTGTTCTGTGGATTTAATTGACAATTTGCTACACTATTTGTTTTGGTAATACCAATTGTGTTGTTTTGAAACCATTCCTTGCTTCACTATGACGATATAGAATATCATCAACATTCGTAAAATTATCCTACTGTTTGTATAGTATACGGCGTGTCAGGCTCTCAAAAATTGAGATTTTAGGTTTCTCGGACCCATTTTTCAGGATAAGTCCTTTTATCCACTGGATATCTTAGACCTTCTCTTGTTCTTCTTTAAGGCTCTAAAATTCATTCTCGATAGAAGAACTTGGGTTCAGAGCTATTCTATCGGCGTTTGTTATTTCACTCTCCGATTTAGAGCTGCTGTTTGTATTCTTTGTTGCATCATCTATGCTACGTTCATTCTCACTATCCGAAGCTGAAGAGACTTGACCATGAATTTTTTCAATACTTGCTACCAAATTGTCGTGATAATCGTTTTTTTCTTCTGCATTGTTATCTTCTGGTGGTAGTCTTGATAACATGTCGGCTACGACGATTTCTCGACCTTGCTTGTAGACAATTTCAAAGTTGTATATGCTTAACCTCTCATATTCGACTCATATTTGTCTTGTTTTTGGCCTAGGAAACTTTTCAAATTCTTGTTCGAGGACTGCACAGTAACCGTAGTCACATGCGTCTGTTGTTAAAATCATTTGACGTTCGAAATTGGGTAAACACAAGTTCACTGCTAAAGACACTTTTTAGTCTCTCAAAATGTTCAGCTTCCTTGTTCCATGTGAGTTGAACTTTTTTTCCATCGACTGCGCCATTTCATTTTCGACAGCTCTTAGGTGCACTTTTTAAACCCATTAACTCATAGAGAGGTCTGGCTAAAAGTGAGTAGTGATCAATGAATCGGCGTTAAAAGTTTGCAACGCCCAGCCAAGGCTGCAGTTGGTTAATTGTAGCTAGTTTTCCGTATTTCGCTAAGCCCAAAGCCCTATTTGGGTCTGGTTTAATCTTTTCTTTGGATATCACATTTCCCAACAACTGAATTTCATATTCAATTGGGACACTTTTTTCGCATGAAACTTTTAATGATCTCTTGTTCAGTGTATCCAGTACAGCCATTACAGTGTCCATATGATAATTGATCCCATTCTTTTCACTGTTTGTAAATAAAATTGAGTCATCCAAATAAACTCTTAGAGAATTATCGATTATAAATCGTTATAAACATGCTTCTATAAAACGCTGAAACCATGCAGGGACAGTTTTGATGCCCATTGGCATTGAAAGATACTCAAACAGACCAAATTCGCAGATGAAAGCAGTGTACTGTATGGAGTTACGATGGACAAGAATTTGGTGGTATGCTGCTTTCATATCGATTTTAGTAAAAGTGTCTGCATCTTCTAGTTTGGCATAAATATCCTTTATGGACGGAATTTGATAGTTATCGTCCTTTGTCACTTTGATTAGTGGCTTGTAGTCCACTGTGATTCTAATAGAGCCGTCGGCCTTGTCAACTACTCGAATAGGAAAACACCATTGACTTTTACTTTTACATGGTCGAATAATCCTTGCCTTCAGTTGTCTATCCAGTTCAGTGTTTACTTTATCTTTCAGATTCCACGGTAGTTGTCTACATCAACATTTGATTGGCTTCTGGTTTGGGTCTTGAAACTCTATTTCAATTGCAACATCTGAATTGTTGTCCTGTTTTAAATCCAAGACTGATTTGCCGAAACTTCTTCAATTTTATTTTTTAACAAAGCACGTTCATTTTCAACAGCCTCATTTTTTGAAAGGCTAGTTTCTTTCAATTCTTCAACGATTTCAGTCTCAATCACAGTACCACTATTTTTTGGTATTGGGACTTCTCCTTCCCCTTTTCCGAAATTTTCTGGGTGTACTCCAAAATCAAAATTGGTAATTCTTACGACTTCATCTTCTTTCACATTGTAGTAAGTGCATGATTTCAAGTTTTTTTTGAAACGTTTTTCACGCATTTCTTCTCTAAAAATTCTTCTTACTTCATCAGACATTGTTTTTACAATTGTCTTTATGTGTTAAAATGTAGGCTCAAGGTGCTTCAGCTTGTTAATTAAATCTCTACCCAAAAGATAATCATTATTAGAAATTGTCTCAGGGACCAATATTTCCACATTCTTAAGGATTTCTTCTCTTGAAACAATGCAGCGTGAGAGCTTCACCTTGCCAAGAATTTTTATAGGACCTGAGCATGAGAAATCTCGCTCCCCGAGTGAATCTAGAGTTATGTTCCATGTGCATGCCTTTTTATAAGATTGTCCTATATGCTCCACTATATGTATTTAACAAGTGTGTTATTGAATATTGCCACACTTATCACTGGCTTTTCTCGGTTAGGACCCTTTCTTAAGTTCACAGCGTTAATTACGTGAAGAGGCTCACTGTTGCCTTTATCTTCAAATTTAACCTGTTTCTGCGTTGACTGGTGTGAGTTAAATGCTTTGTCTTGTCTCTGATTGTTTGGTTCTCTTGGATTACTATAAGAATATGAATTTGATTTAAAATTAACATTAAACGTCTGTTTTATTTTGTTGAGTTGCGTACCTATTGTTCTGGAGAGCATCATATTCACTTGTGGTGGTATTATAGAAAGGTTGCTTATCGAAACAAGACATCTTGCAGTTCGCATAATTGATCAAGCCTTTTTCGGTTTCGATTTGTCTCATTTTCAAAATTTTTGCTCGAACCTTTTCACAAATACGTTGATTATACAATCCTTCAACAAATCGATCTTGAGTTAAACGATCAATGTCATCGGAAGTTTCCGTTTTTGGAAATATTTTAGTTAACCATTTTTGTTTCTTTTTCGTCATAATCTACAATTAACTCACGTGACGATTGCTTAAAGTCAGACAATTGATCCCATTTCACATTGCTTTTGAATTTCACTGTATTTGTGAATTTATCACACAATTGTCTTTTGAAACTTTCGAAGCCTTAAACTATTGGTTCATTGCGGCACGTATCCAAATTTATAATGCGTCTGAGGACTCTGTTGTCTACATAACTAATTGTGATGTCAAGCCAGTCGGACTTTTGAAATTGCTTAAAATAAATCTCCAATACAATGAACCATGATTTCACATCTATTCCTTCCTTAAGCTCGTTCGGTGCCTTTAAAGCGTATGAATTTCTAGCTTCGCTATACAAGGTCTTATTAATCCCCTCGTTTCTAAATTGCATGGCATTAACAAAATTAACATAGGCTGACGCTGAGCCACTTGTTTGAATTGAAGTCGGCGTGCGAGGTCTCCCTTTTATAAGACGAATTG
This sequence comes from Brachionus asplanchnoidis, assembly GCA_025491095.1. Classification (NCBI taxonomy): domain Eukaryota; kingdom Metazoa; phylum Rotifera; class Eurotatoria; order Ploima; family Brachionidae; genus Brachionus; species Brachionus asplanchnoidis. Next base: position 795,589 of record JAILYF010000039.1, on the reverse strand, counting down.
TTCCATAGAATAAGATCAAAGTGATGATTAAAATCACTGTCTCTATTGGAATTGTGACGATTGACGTCTTTCAAAATTGGATTGATTTTGTCCATGTGCTGATTAAATTAGACATTGATTTCTCACGCATTAACTCTGTCTTATAAATTGAGAGAGCATGTGTTTCACACGTGACAACTCAACTCTATAATAAAATTGTAAATGCGATTTTGCACATATTGAGAAAAGGTTGTTTTTTTTAAAAGAGAATAGAAAAGAAATCTTAAAGCCTAACTTAAACTGAAAGTTACGCCAATGTTATAAACCATAAAAATTTAAGTCCCTCCGGATCTATTAGGATCTGATAGTTCGCAGCTTTAACACAAACAATAAAAGAAAATTTAATAGTAATAATAACTTTATTAATAAATGGCCACTTCTAGCCTAAACTGATAATAAAGAAAAAATGGAGAAAAAAAAAGAAAAAAATAATAATTTCAAAGTTTTTATTCTAATCGCACATGCCCAGTATTTTACATAGTGTTAAATACTATACTTGCTAAGCGCAATAGATCATTGGTATTGCTCTGTGTAAATAAAGACATTTAAATTGAAAAGAGTCGGTGTTGTAGTTATTAAAGAAATACAACATTCCTTCTCCCTTGAAGAAGATAAGATAAACAAAAAAACAAATAATAAAAAAAGCGAGAACAAAAACAAAATAAAAAATAAAAAAACAGAATCTTTTATCAGGATGGCTCATAAACTTCCAAAACTTCCTGTAGGCTCTTCACGGTGTCATCCAGTTGACGGATGGTCTACTTTGCTTTGTCGAGCTCATCCTCAGCTTGTCCTAGACGAGCTTCGGCGTCCCTTCTTCCTTTTTGCTCCTCTCTGAATCGACGCTCAATGTTGGCAATAAGTCGCTCTTGTGACTCCATAGTGTGGTTTGTCCTTTCGAGATACTTGGCTTTTTCGGCATGGTACCAGATCGGCTTACCATCTTAGTCCACCATCGTCTTCTTGGACCACTGTGCAGCTTCTGACTCGATGTCGTTCAGCTTAGCCAGGAGTTTCCTACTTTCAAATGTCATGCTGTTCATAAATTCAACAGCTTCACCATGTCGTTCAGTCCTTTCCATCCGACAGAACGAGATGAACGTTGTTCTATCGTGGTCTCTTGCACATCTCTGGGACTTTCAGGTTATCGACGAGTCCCAGTGTGTTATTCAAACCCTGCCGGATGATCTCCTTGTTGATGAAAATCTTCAAGGTTTCCTTCGTTTTCCTACGACCTCCTCCTAAAACTGTGATATATCTGATGTATATCAAAGATTTTTGCCATTTTTGTGTATTTTCTTTTTTTTTTTTTTATTATTTTGAATTTTTAAATATTTATAATTTATGTTTAAATTTGATTTTAATATTTTTAAACGTTGTTATTGTCGACACCAATTTTGTCTGATAATTACAACTTTAAATAAGGTTCTTCTGGAAATATCCTCTTTACAATGAGGTTCTTCTGAGTTTCCTCTCCTCAATTTTTCTTTTTTTCTTTAATAACAAGATTAAAAAACTAGTCGGTCAGGTTGCTTCGATCGACGAGTCGACCTTCTTAGTTCACCGCAAGATTTCAGTATACGGTTTTTCTTGTTTTTAATTTTTTCCTTAAAGCCGACATTTGAATCACTGTCACTTGTATACACATTTTCTGTGGACATAGGGTGCGTATTAATCGTATCCATGACACTGTGTTCATGTTCATTATGATTTTCTATAGACTTCCACCTTGGATTATTCAAATTTTTGGAGTACTTTCTTTTTTGCTCACTTGGTTGTTCGTCTGGTTTTTCTTTTACCATGGGTAAGCTATGTCCAGTATAGAAGTAATACTTGAGTCTATTTTTGTGGACCTGTCTCACTATTGAACGAGGACTTGTTGCGAGTTTTATTAAAAAGTCACAATTGTTTTCGTTTTTCCCAACAACGATAAAAGGTCCATGGTATTTGTGTGCCAGACCATGTGAAAGACCCTTTTTCAATTTCGGATGATCCGTTAATACGTAGTCTCCAATGTTGTACTCAAATTTCTTGATCTGTCTGTAATTATCCAATTTGGCTTTGTCCATTCTACAATTCCTATTCTTTGTCGCCATTTGGTAACACTTTTTCAGTTTCATCTTAAGCTCTTGAAGATAATTTTTCTTTTTTTTTTTTAATAACAAGATTTAAATACTAGTCGGTCAGGTGGCTTCGATTGACGAGTCGACCTTCTTAGTTCACCGCAAGATTTCAGTATACGGTTTTTCTTGTTTTTAATTTTTTCCTTAAAGCCGACATTTGAATCATTGAGAGTATTGAGAGAGCTACAACACATGCCATTACAATCAACATACCAATCGAACAGTCAAAACTACCAAAAAAATCAAAATAGAAAACAAAGCCAGCTGTTTAACAATGAGGAGATCGAGTGCAACAACTGTTACAAGATAGGACACTACAAACGCGATTGCCGAAACAAGCCCAAGGACGCATTGAACAATATTAATCCACAGCCCTCAGATATGCATGGAATAGGTAAATTAAATATCATTATCGTTTTATTTCTAGTAGATACGGGTGAAAAACATTCTTGCATTAGCAATAGAGTATGTGACGCTCTTGGATTGACACCAAACAAGATTTCAAAGAGAGTAAGTAACCAATTGGGGGAGGAGTTGAAGACGTATGGACGAGTGACGGCGAAATTTGAAGTAAATGGGAGCGAAGTAGTTTTTGAGGCGCTCGTGATCGCTAATTTATACAACGAAGTAATCCAAGGTTTAGATACACTAAACAGATTTGAGACTCCTAGAAACGCATTGAATATTTTGAAAAATTGGACGTCGAGATCATATGATATATGTATGGAAGAGTTTTTGTCCCAAGGAACATTTGGTAAACAATTGAAAATTTGCGAGCAAATGATGTTGAAGATTCCAAATGATTCACTTGACCAATGGAAGATTATTTTAAGTTCAATTGACTCATCCAAGTTCAACGACGAGTTAATTCGCCAAGGCATCTACAGTGTGAATAACATTAACACAGGACAAATAGAAATAAATGAAGAGACACTCGATGAATAAAGATACCAAATCAAAAGACAAATCGAAGAATTGTCGGCAAAAAGCTTTTAAGATCTTACACCAATATCAAGAGCAACACATCAATCGAATTGTACGACAAGACTACATACAATGTTAAAACAAGGCCAATACTATTTACCAAGAAAAAGGAGTTTAAGAACATCATAGACAGGATTCTGAATTCCAAACTGATTCGATCTAGCAAGTCACCACCATACTCGTCACCAATACATTTAGTGAAAAAGGCCTATGCAGGCATACGTCTGACAATTGACTATCGGAAGTTAAGCAAGTTGGTGAGGGATGCATATATGTTACCAAGAATTGACATCCTGTTGTTTAGATTAAAAAAAGCGAATATATTTTCAAAGTTTGTATTCTCTGAGGTTATTTTCAAATCGTCGTCGAGGAAGAATGCAAGAAATACACCGCTTTTACCTGCGAGTTTGGTCATTTTGAGTTCAACGTCATGCCTATGGGACAAACCAACTTAGGTGCAAATGTTTGATTTCGACATTGAGTATCGACCTGGATCCAAAAACGGAACAACGATGGTCTATCTAGATGGCCAATAGACAATGGAAGAAGAATAGTTCATAATTAATAATTTAATGACTAAAATGGACACTTTGAACGAATTGGAAATAATCTTTGAAGAAAAGGAGTGGAGTGATATCGAAGAAGAGCCAACGACCATAAACGTTTTGTTGTTTAACGAAATAGACGGAAAGTGTGAACAAGCTTTGGATGAGAACATCGAATGGGCAAAGAAACTTGTTTAAAGGAGAAATAGATTCTAGGGAAGTCAACGAGTCGACGTTAAACGACGAACAAAGTGCATTCATGAAAGAAAAAGATAACTTAAAAAATGATAATGACACTTTATGGCCAGTTTCAAATGAAAAAGAAAATAAGGTCAAACGGTACGTCGTTCCAAAGACAGATAGAACAAAATAGATTGAGTCCCAACGCACGTCGATTACAAGTGGACACTTAAAGTTTGACAAAACCTTAAACAGAATTAAAAACAGATTTTATTGGCCAAAGTATCATACAGACGTTAAAAAGTTCATTCATGAGTGCCTAATGTGCCAAAGGACGTCTAATCCTCTACGAAACAATAAAGTGCCACTCAAACCAATACTGTCAAACAAACCATTGGAAATACTCACCACCGATATTTTAGGTCCACTTAAGGTTAGTAAAAATGGTTATAAATACATACTTGTTATTATTGACCATTTTACAAAATTGCTTGAACTTTATGGTATGAAAAACATAGACGCCAAATCAACGGCCGGATGCCTTTTAGACTTTATTTGTAGGTAAGGTAAACCAGAAGCCATTCTGTCAGACCAGGCAAAGAATTTCCAATCCAAGTTACTAGAAGAACAATGGGAACTTTTGGATAAGAAACGCCTTCGAACAACACCATTTAATCCTAGATGTGATGGAGAGAGAGAGTAATTCGAGTGATGAAGAGGATGATAACTTGCTAGGTAAATAAAACACACGATGACTGGGACGAGTAGTTGCCTTTACTTAAACTAGCGTATAATTAAGCAATACATTCAACCACAAAATATACGCCATACGAATTAATGTTTGCCCACAAGCCAAAAATTCCCATCGACCTCATTTACCAGACACCACAAATTAATTTTAAATTGGATCCAGACGAATATGCAGATAAGATAAATTAAAGAGACTCTAAAATTAGCCCATGAAAGAGAACGGATTAACCCTGACGTTAAAATGCTGAAAGACAAGTTAATATACGACAGACAGGTTATGGCAGCACCTTTCAAAAAGGGTGATGCGTTCTGGCTTAAAAACGACCAAACAAAGAGGGGCAAATGTAAGAAGTTCATTTACAAATGGAAAGATCCATATCTAGTCACTGAAAAGATAAATGACGTCAATTATATTGTTAAGCCGGTGTACAAAAAAGAACGCGGAATCACAGTCAACAGATAATGTTTAAAAAGACGTTTCTATAAATTAGATGAGGAACACGAGTTGACCAAGCCAACAGTCCAAAAGATGTCTAAAATTAAAGCCAATCTTAAAATTTTATACGCCAGAAAGTTGATAAAAAGGGCCAAAAAGGATAAAAGATGAAGAGAAAAAAGGATTGGAGAGAATCTACCAGGAACAGTCATAGACGCCTAAACGGACCGACCCAAACCAACCCTACTGGACATGGCAACCACTTCAAATTTGGAACAAACTGAAACGTAAGAAGACAACATCGATGACCTGAGTGACCCAAACTCCAATAAATACATATATATATGTCCCATATAGGCCGCGACGTCAACGTAAACCTCCGGACAGGTACGATCCGTCTCATAAATGAATGAAGAAAAAATTAAACAATTGTAAATATGGTTTCGAGTAGCAGTTATTATTTTAATTTATTTTACAACCAACCAAGACAAATTTAGTGAAACATTTAATTTAAATACTCAAGTGATTATCGTATAACTTAATTTTCATATTAATCGAAAATAATTACAAAATAGATAGACATCAAGAAGAGCATTGTGACCAGGTTATCATCCGCTGTTTCCTACGACACTTCGACAGCTTCATGTTGAATTGCTTCGTAGACGAGTTGAGAGGTCAAGTGGGACCGTCAGATACTTTAGAGTGATCGAAGACCATTTTAACAAACGTCTGGACACGGTGGGGTTTGTGAGTTTTACAATCCCCGTGACAACATCAAGTGTCTAACTACTCGATATCAGAGGATCGTGAACCCGCAGGATACAACACACTTTTTACAATTCCGGGAGAAAAAAGAAAGAAGAGAGTGCAACTTAGACGATTTCCCACACACGGAGGTGAAGATAATTAGGTGACTCCGTGACGGCAGAGAGGTCGTGAGGACGTGGACCCATAGGAACGAGTAATATGAACGTCAGGAATGTATGATCGAACCAATTCATGAATCCCAAAATAAACAGGAGCCGGAGTCGATACAAAAGCAAGTGCTGCGACAGAGTGAGACGTCGAGTACGACTAAAATCAAGTGGGTCGTTTTTAACGATACTGGTACTGACACCGAGGTCAACGGACCGGACGTCGATAAGCAGAGACATTGAGACCCAGCCTCGGAGTGGCTCTCAAAAAGGAGGAGAGCATTGTTAAATGCAAAAGTTTGTTTATTTTAGTTTATATCATTTTTTGTATAAATCTGTTTGTTTAAGCCAGTTTCGGTTTCAGTTATTGTTTAAGTTATTTTTCCGTTTAGCTATGTTTTTTGATTTGAATAAAGTTAACATTATAATTTAAGTTTTTGTTTATTTATTTTTTAACCCAACATCATCTACCAGAGACGTTTATCCATCAAGGAAAGTTAAATTAAACATAAAAACAAATTAAAAATTTAACATGTTATCTCGGCAATAAGCATAACAAGGAGCTCAGTTACTGGTTTGAGTTTGGCTTCAATCGTGTCGTTGATCATGTTTTTAATTTGAGGCTGTGTTGGTGTAGAGGGACATGCAAAAAGTTTTTTGGAGACTACTGAGCTCCAGCTTCTGCCTTGATTTAGTTTGTTGACTTGGCAATTTGTAGTAGAAGTTGTTGTAGTCAGTTGTTCTTTTGGTTTTGGTGTTGGCTTGAGAGTAGGGCATTTTCGTGCGCAGGCAGCGTGATATCCATCATAGTTAGCGCTTTGAGTGCTGCTGAGCTATCTTTATGGTGGTGGTTGCCACCACATCTGAGGCAAACTGTCTGGTTTGGACAGATGGATGCTGAGTGTCCGACCTTTTGGCAATTGAAACATAGGAAAATCTTTTGGTCTTGTGAAACTTTGAATCGGCAGAGTGCCAGCCTTAGCTGATTGATCATAAGAGAGTTCATAGCTTCTTTGGACTCTACGTGTATCGAGACGTACTCGGTGGGTGTATTGGAAGCTTTGTTGATGCGTCTTGTTGCAGCAGTGATGCCTTGGTTATTTAGTTCTGCGAGAATGTCAGAATCATTGATGTCAATGTCAACTGGTACTCTGTGTATCGTTGCTCTAATAGAGTTTGGTTTTCGCTTAGGAATGGTGATGCCGGAAGTAAAAGCGTCGATGGGCCAAGGTTTGCTCAATTCTACGAGGGTCTCTTTGTCATCAGTGGCTATAATGAGAAGACTCGCGTCACTGATTATTGCGAGGAACGAGCTAGCCGTGACGAGCTTAATAAGCAGATGTAGGCGTGTGTAAGAAAATCACTAAGTGCAATGAAAAATAACCGGTGATGTCGAAAATTGAGATTAATACACACGTTTAAAAATATATACCCATAGAAAATTTCATTTCTCTGAAAAAAATTTTAATAAATACAAATTGCTTAATTAAGAAAACAAAAATTCTTCTTTTGAAAACTAGTGTTGTGAGTAGATTTAAAATTAAAAAAGACGATTCATGCCGACTTTTTGAAAAAAATTTAAAAAATTTGAAATAAATTTATCAGTGTTTATTAGTTTTCATAAAAAATATTTAAATCTTTTCTTTTTTTTAATTTTATAAATACATTATTTTAAATATTAAAAAAATTCTATTTGTATTAAATAAATGAAGTGTTAATCAGTCGACTACGAAAAGGGCACTAGCCTGTTGATTAACCTTGAAATCGAAAAATTTTTATTAAATTTAATCTTTATAAATCAAAAAATGGAGAATTTTTGCTCTTTTTTACTTGAAATTCACAATACCCAAGCTTGTTCGATTAACGATTTAAAATAATTGAAACATTAAGATTAAATTTTTAAATACCTTGACTATTGCTTTGAGAAGTTTTTTTTACCTGACTCGGTTAAATTTATGACTATATGATAAATAAAAAAAAGGAGACTGAGGTACCAGTTGAAATTATATTTTATAATTATAAGATTATTTTTTAATTTTTTTATAAGACAGGGGGTTTAAATGAAAATAAATGGATTTGTAATCTAGTCTTGGGTACTGGGATTAGGGCTATTTGTACACCAGATCCACGGGGAATTTGAAAGGATTAACGGTTGGTCTAATCATTCCCCAAAGTTTAATATTTAGCTAATAAGAAAATATTAAGCTTTCCACTTAGAAAAAAAAATTGATTCTAAATATAAATTTTGAATAAAACAATAAAATTTAATGAATAAAATGTTCGACTTTAATCGATTGTCTGAAAATTGGAGTCGATAAGTCAAAATTCGACCAATCGAAAAAAAAGTCGACTCACAACACTATTGATGACCCTTCCTACGAAATTAAAAAAAAATAAATAAATAACGTCTCGTTACTCGCATATAAAGCTCGGCTTCTCTATCTTTTTGGTAAATTTGATTTTGTTTAAGGTGACTTTTACATCTTAACAGTTCTTTCTGAAGTTGGACAGGGTTCTGGTAAGAGCTAATTACGTTTGGTTTTAAGTATAGTTTGATGGCTAATAGACAGAATAACAATATATTATCTAAAAAAATAAATTAAATTGATTTCCTAATTAATAAAATAAATATAATTCCAAAATTAATTAATAAATTAAGCCGTTCGTAATATAGATCAAATTCTACACTTTATAATACTAAATTTTAATTGCGAGGAACGAGCTAGCCGTGAGGAGCTTTATAAGAAGATGTATGCGTGTCTAAGAAAATCACTAAGTGCAGTGAAAAATAACTGGTGATGTCGAAAATTGAGATTAATACACACGTTAAAAATATATTCCCAAAGGAAATTTCATATTTCTCAGAAAAAATATTATTAATAGAAGTTGCTTTATTAACTTAACAATAATTCTTCTATTAGCCCCTCTTACGAAATTAAAACAAAATAAACTACGTCTCGTTACTCGCATATAAAGCTGGGCTTCTCTATCTTTAAAACTGTATGTAAATCTACCTGGAATTATAATTTCAAAATTAAATGCTTCATTTTTTAAAATGAGGTTGGTCTTGAAAAAGGCCGGGGGTTTTTTAATTTTTTTATGAGGGTTGTTTTATTTAGAGCTGGTGTATTTGGTGACAGCTTTTGTGCCTTCACTGACAGCATGCTTGGCCAATTCACCAGGTAAGAGAAGACGAACACTCGTTTGAATTTCACGACTGGAAATAGTCGAACGACCATTGTGTGTAGATAGTTTGGACGCTTCTGAAGCTATTCTCTCAAAGATATCGTTGACAAAAGAGTTCATGATGCTCATTGCTTTGCTCGAGACGCCAGTGTCCGGGTGAACTTGTTTCAACACTTTGTAAATGTACACTGAATAACTTTCCTTCCTTTTCTTTCTTCTTTTTCCTTCTCCTTTGGCTCCTTTGGTTGGTTTGACGGCTTTTTTAGCTCCTTTGCTTGGTGTTTTTGGTGGCATTCTTTATTTCTTTACTTGATTGAATGTAAATAGTTCTGTAGGGCCAGTTTGTAAAACAATTTATCAAGATTAAAAACGTTAAACTGATTATGTACAATTTTAGTGCCAAAAGGTGAAGTATGTTTAAACAATAAATAAATTTTTTGTAATTAATCCAATCAAACAATTTAATATGTTTAATTGGTCAATAGGTTTCTAATTTGCATTTTTAGAAAGTTCATAATTTGTTTTATTGATTTTAATTCACCGCCTACTTTATTGTTAATTTAACTTTTTCTAAAATAATAAAAATCTAAAATGTTTGTGAATAATTTTATGACTCTCTAAAAATATCATAAATAAGAGATCTTTAGCGAGTTGTTTAGAGTAATTGTTTTTCAAATCATCCAATTTCAATTCAAAAGGAACAAAAATGTCTGGACGTGGTAAAGGAGGCAAAGTAAGAGCCAAAGGCAAATCAAGGTCATCAAGAGCTGGTCTTCAATTTCCAGTTGGTCGTATTCATCGTCTGCTTAGAAAAGGTCACTATGCTGAGAGAGTCGGCGCTGGAGCTCCAGTTTATTTGGCTGCTGTGTTGGAATACTTGAGCGCTGAAATTCTAGAGTTGGCCGGCAATGCAGCCAGAGACAACAAAAAGACCAGAATCATTCCTCGTCACTTGCAACTAGCCATCCGAAATGATGAAGAATTGAACAAATTGTTAGCTGGAGTCACAATCGCTCAAGGTGGTGTCTTGCCAAACATTCAGTCAATTTTGTTGCCAAAGAAAACTGAAGATGGTCCAAGTGCCAAATCAGAATAAGAATTGTTCGATAAACTTTTCATAAAACTCCCGGCCTTTTTCAAGGTCAACCATATTTTAATATTTAAAGCAAATCCAATTAAAATTTTTTCATTTAAAAAATTTGATATTAAGATTTAAAATAATTTATTGTCCCAAATTCTAAGCTTATATTTTTGAAAAAATTTAAATCTTTAATTATATTTGATTGTTTTTTAATTAAGATATTTTAAGAATTAATTTCAAGCTGAATATCTCAACTATTCTAAGCAATAGCTAAGTTCCTCGATCGAAAACCATCACAAATGTTGTTTTTAGCAAATTGTAATGCTCTTTAAACAAAAAAAAAATGCACATTACCTGATATGCTATACTTTCATGACGCTATTATTAATGTGATACGTAAGAAAAAAAAAACAAAAGCAATCTTAAAAATCAAAACCATTACTTAAAAAAAAGGTACAATATTTATGCATATCTCTAATATTCATTTCCTACTAGATTAATTAAATTTAAATGATTAAATCTTAAACATGTGATTTGAAACTTTTCCCATTAAAACATTGCAAGCTGCTTATTCATAAAAGACACTTTAACTGTCCTTATATCTTCTTTATTTTAATTTACAATTTATTCATTTTTATAATTTTTTTCTTTTTGTGTTCATCACCCAAAAGGTTTTTGATCAGAATAATTATAGCAGTGATTTTTTGACTGTTGAGTTGGCTGTGTCCAAGACAAATCATTCAAAATCTTCTCCATTTTAATCACAATTTTACAGAGAAACGCATTATGTTGTGATTTGAAAGATAGTCTGTTTATATCATTAAAAAGTAAATAGCGATACCGTGAGATGTCATATCTTATATCTTAAGATTAAGATAACTGACAAATTTTTTTTAAAGGGTTTCACAAGATCAATTGTTTCTTGAAGGTATAATGTGATTATAACTTGGATTATAGCTTAAGTCAAAGTCAAATTTTTATTTTCCATTATATTCTATTTCAACTTTATTTATTTTAAATTTATTTTTACCTAAATTAAAAATTTTAAGATTAAAGATATTTAAGATTTTTTTTAATCGAAAGAAGCTTGAGCTCGGTACACATAACACAAATATAAAAATAAAATAAATTTGTATCGGGAAGTGGAGTGAAGTGGAGTGGCGTTGACGGAGTAATTTCTTTTAGCTGTTTGGATGAAAAGAAATTCTATCGATTTAACCATATACTAACAAAATAAGTTCATAATTAATAAAAATAAAATTTGAGAATTTTTTTTTCAATAAAGTAAATTTAAGCAATTTGAAGATCACATCGCCAATGCCAATGCCGCTCCCTATTATCAAGTTAATTAAAAATTAAATTATGAATAGAAAATTAAGAAGTTTGATCGATTAAAAGTAGAAAAAAATATTTTTTTTTGATTTTTAGATAACATTTTTTATGATCATCAATTTGGTGATCAATCTGGTTGAACAAAAAGATCACATTCTAGACAAAACCAAAATTTCTTTATTCTAAAGAATTTTAATCAAAAAAATAAACTTTGGCTTTTTCTTAATTTTTTTCTATTTGAGCGATAACTCCTAAAGAAAAAAATAATATTATTTTAACTAAAAAGACGTATAAATTATGCACAAATTTAATTCCAATTTGATAGGATGTTAGTAAAAGTTAAAAATTATAATTTTTTCATTTGGGATTGATTATAAATACTAGCTCACATTCTTTGGAGAAATTGAATCGAAAGACATCAATCTGAAAGATTTGAAACTCAAAGGAGAAAAATTCAATCGGAATCTGACAATTTGATCGAATCGCTTTCAACTAATTGATCTATTGATCATTGATCTACAAACTTGAAGAGAAAATACGAAAAAAGTTCGAACACGAATCAAATTATATTCGGAATCATTATCATCATCGATTTTCACGACTTGAAAAAAAAAAAAAAAAAAAAAAAAAACAAAAAAAACGAAACATTTAAAAAAAAAAAAAAAATTAAACAAAAATGAAAAGTAAAACCTCTAAACCAGCAAATTCACCGGAACTAAAATCCTCACAAGCCGATAAAATAAAACCCATCAATTCAAACAATTCAGTTATTTCCAAAATTCAAATTACAAAACTGCCTCTGAACAAGGTAAGTGAAGCTTTGTCACAAGACTATAATATCTCACACTCTCAAAGCCCTTCAAAGTCCAAAAAAAGATCTGCAACATCCCCTCTTCTAAAAGGAAATGAAATGAGTAAAAGCAAACCAAAGGTATCGGCTTCTCGATCCTCGCCTCAAAAAGCTTTATCCTCAAACACTTCTATAACCGACAGTAGGCCCTCAATGCCCTATATGGACAGACTCCCAGCAATTAAGTTTGAAATACTTAGTTCTTTCTTTGACTCGTTCGGCTCAGGGTTTAAGATCTTTAAGGAAATAATGCGATGTAAACCAAATATCCAGAAGGAAAAAGTCAAAGGTGCTTTCATTCTTGAAAATAGACTCATTATAACCACTGACGATAGAGACACACACAATGCCCTTAGCCAACAATGGCCCACTGATGCGTTCTCAGGTCTTATCAAGCCAATAACCTCCAAGGAACCTCATTCCTCCTCTCAAAAGGAATCCTCTTCTCCTTTCTCAATAATTATCAGAAACGTTGATTTAAGAGAGGACCTTAATGATCAAGACCTCGCCAATCAGCTATTAGCCCAGGGTTTATGCTCATGGTCAAGAATCATTAGTAAAAAAAGTGGGACAATTACTAGAATAGTGAAAGCCACCGTCAATGACAGGAAGACTTTATCTCACGTTCTTAACTTTGGAGTGGTAATAGGTTTTAACTCTCACAAGGTAGAACATTTTAGAAACTTCCTGCAGTGTCATAAATGCCTAAAATATGGTCACAAAGTCAGCGAATGTAGGGGTTCTCAGAAATGTCTTAAATGTAGTGGTGACCACTCATACAAAGAGTGTCAAGAGACCGCTCTAAAATGCTCAAATTGTAAAGGTTCCCATGCAGCCGTCTCAAGGTCTTGCCCATACCTACAGAAGGTCAGTAAAGATAGGAACAATCAGAATAACCAAGTGAAGGATTCCATTCCAAACCTCTCACTTGACACGTTAAACTCTCAAAAGATGATTGTTGATGCTGTCTTCTCCACACTAAGAGATTATCTAAATCAGAAAATTCTTAATCCTTCAACCTTTTTCTCTAGTCTCGTTACTACCCTTCTCCCTATTACCCCGCCGGAATATAAAAGTATACTAGTTCAGTCTTCTATTAACAAATTTAAGAATTTAATTACTCCTGATAATGCTCAGAATAGGACACATCAACATTAAATCTTTATCTAACAAGAGGACTGAACTGTACAATTTTATTTCCGGCAATAATATTCATATTTTTTCAATTAATGAAACTTGGCTTAAGCCTAATAAAAAGCTAAATTTTCCTAATTACTCAATAGTAAGGAAAGACAGGACCGACTCTGTTGGAGGAGGAGTCGCTCTCTTAATCAAAAAAACAATACTTTTTGAAGAAATTTCTCTAGATAACTTTAATACAGAGTCTATAGGCATCAGGATAACTATTGGTTCGACTAATATGGTTATAGTATCTTACTATAGGCAGCCTCATTCTGAGATGAATATAGATCTAATAAAATCACTAGAAAGAAAGTTCGATAATCTTATTATCTTAGGGGATCTTAACCTACATCATCCTCGCTTGCATTCCAGTAGAATGAATCAAGCAGGCTCTGATTTTTTTAACTATCTCGACAGTGAAGACTCAAACTTACTTATCACCAATAACGATAGCCCGACATTTCTCCCACCCCATTTACCTGACTATGGTGCTATTCTCGACCTTATCCTGATTTCTTCTTCACTTATTTCTCATTTCAAATCCTTCGAATCTTACACAGCTTTAAGCAGTGATCACATCCCTATAAGCATTGATCTCAAATTCGGTCAGGACTTTGAAGTAAGTAAGAATGCTATGAAATTAAATATGGATAAACTGTTCTCTAGCTTAATCATAAATTCACCTCTTTTAACTCAGGAAGAAATCATTAGCTGTGCTGACCTTGACAAAGCTGTCCTCTCTCTCACTAACTGCATTCAAAAATCCATCCAAGAAGCCACTTCTGTAATTAGGATTAGGGAAGATAACTCTTACCTCATTTTACCTAAATTCATTAGGGACCTAATTAAGGAAAAAAATAAAGCAAGAAAAATGTTCCAAAAATCTAGAAATAGTCAGTATAAAACTCTCTTCAATGCACTAAACAATATGGTCAAGAATGAAATCACATTATTTCATAGAGATAAATGGAAAGATTTTTGTAACTCCTTAAACACGCTAACTCCCTCAAACTCTAAACTTTGGAAAAAAATCAAATCAATTGACAGCTCTAACAAGAACATATCTATTCCCAAAATTGTCACAAAATCGGGTAGAATTAACGCACCTAATGAAGTCGCCGAGGTCTTTGCTGATCAACTTGAAAAAGTCTTCTCTGAAGAATCTAGCCCTAACTTTGACAATAAGTTTAAGGAATCGATTGAAAACAACTTGGCTAGGAAAGCAGAGAACTACCCATCACCCTGCGAAGACCTTACAACCTTTTATGAAATTGAGACTGAGATCAAAAATCTTAGACCCAAGGGGAGCCCCGGAGAAGATAAAATATCCAATTCGGTTCTTAAACTCCTTCCAAAACCTTATCTACTACTATTGTGCAGAATATTCAATGCATCACTTAATTTAAACTACGTCCCTAAAAGCTGGAAATCAGCAGTCATCATAATGATTGCTAAACCTCTAAAGGACCCTAATAACCCAGAAAATTATCGCCCCATTAGTCTTTTAAACACACTCTCTAAGCTATTAGAGAAAATTGTACTGAATCGCTTAACTAAGTGTTCTCAATCCCAGGGGATTCTGAACATTTTTCAGAGTGGCTTCAGAAAATATCACCAGACTAATGACCAAATCCTAAGACTGACGCAAGCTGTCAAATCTGGATTTAACTTAAACAAAAAGACTGGTGCGATTTTCATAGACATAGAAAAAGCTTTTGATAAAGTATGGCATAAAGGTCTAATCTATAAACTTAAAAATTACCAATTTCCAAAATATTTAGTAAAATGGATAGAAAACTACCTTTCTTGTAGAGAATTCAGAGTGAGAGTCAATGAGTCATTCTCAGGTACCAGACTAATTCACACAGGAGTTCCACAAGGTAGCGTTCTAGGACCCACTCTATTTAACATCTTCTTCAATGACGTTACCTGTGCTGCTGCAAAATCTACTGAGATGGCTTTGTTCGCTGATGACCTTTCCGCCTGGTACACTTCAGGCAATATTCTTATGATTCAGCTTAAACTTCAAACATTCCTGAATGATTTGTATCTCTGGCTCTCGATGTGGAGACTTAAATTAAGTGTCAGGAAATCAAACTACATAATATTTAATCTAGGCAACAAGAAATTGGAGGAAAAAGTCTCGCTCAAATTCGGAAATGAGTCGATCCCTTATGAACAAAATCCTAAATTCCTAGGTATCACATTGGATAAATCCCTCTCTTTTACAAAACATATAAATAACCTTAAACATAGGGCTCAATCCAGAGTAAATATGCTAAAGCATCTAAAAGGTAGGAAATGGGGTTTAAATACTAAACTTCTGCTCATTACCTACAAAGCACTTATCAGGTCCATTCTGGAATATAGCCCATTTATCTCTCTAATCACCTGCGAATCCAATAAAAAAACAATGGAGTCCATTCAAACCAAAGCCCTTAGAACAATTTCAAGGTCATCTTCTTGTCTCCTCTCGAATACTAAACTGCTGAACCAATTTAACCTAGAAACTATTCAAGAAAGATGCAAAAAACTTGCGAGCAACTATCTTACTAGAGCTCTTAGAGTAAACCCGCTAATAAAAGATCTTGTCACATTTTATAACATTGCTCCTCAAATAAGCGAAGGCCTATTCTGTAAAGGAGTTCCCAGGCCAACTCCAATAGCCACTCTTCTGAAGCCTTAAACAAGTTGTACAAACTGTAAATACCATAATTTATCTAGTCTTACCCTTTAATTTAATAACCACATTAATCCACACTACAAAATATAAAATAAAAAGATAAAAAAAAAAAAAAAACAATAAAATACAAAACCGATAAAAAATAAAAAATATAATTTTTTTTTTTTTTTTTTTTTTTTTTTTTTTTTTTTTTTTATCCATATCTTCTCCCTTTCCTCTCTCCTTTTTGATCCAATAAAAAAAAAAAAAAAATGTGGGTTGTATGAGGCCTCGCTTCGGAACAACCTTGAGAGATCATCTCTCTAAAATTATCTATCTATCTATCTTCTTTGGAGAAATTCATCACTCAAAAAACATTCAAGTAACTTTCATAGAAATTGAAATTCAATCAAGCAACAATGTCAGGAAGAGGTAAAGGAGGAAAAGGTCTTGGAAAAGGAGGCGCCAAAAGACACAGAAAAGTATTGAGAGACAACATTCAAGGCATTACTAAACCGGCCATTAGAAGATTAGCCAGAAGAGGTGGTGTCAAACGATTGTCTGGTCTTGTGTACGAAGAGACACGTGGTGTTCTCAAAGTATTCTTGGAGAATGTTATCAGAGATGCTGTCACTTACACTGAACATGCTAAACGCAAGACAGTTACTGCTATGGATGTTGTTTATTCCTTGAAGAGACAAGGTAGAACTTTGTATGGTTTTGGTGGTTAAGATCCTTATCACAACAAAAAACAAACCCCCGGCCCTTTTCAGGGCCAATAAAATCTAAAAAATAAAGCAATACTTTTGGTTAATGTATGAATACAATTTATTTAATATAATTTTTCTAATTATTATTCTAATTATTTTTATAATTTTTATTATTATTATTGTAATTCAAAAGTTTTTAAATTATATTTTTCTTCATTATAAGGTCAATTCGCGACTAAATAAAATGTATGAGTATATATTATAAAAATGTAAATTATAAAAAATAAAAATGCAAATTATTTCATGTTTTTATCTTACTGATTAGATCTAATGCAGTTTTGAAAAATAAATGCAATAAAATTAATAAGTTTATTTTGTTTAATTTAGTTGATAAAATTCATATAAAATATTCCTTTAATAAACTAAAAATATTTTTTTAAATTTTACATCTCATAGCTTTCGAGATAGCTTTTTAGGGCCAAATAAAATCTACAAAATAAAGCAAATTTTTAATTAAAGTCTACATGATTATTTAAATTATTTGGTGATTATTTTTTGTAACTTAGCCTAATCACAACAGTAACTGTTTTGAAAAATTTTTACAAAAATTTGCTTTTTTAAATAATTAAATGTTTATTACTTTTTTTAAAAAAACAATAAAAAAATATTTTTTCTTTTACGAGTGAAATGGGAAAAATATGAAAAAAGTTACAATTAATTTAGCATTGTAAATCTATAACTCTACTTTAAATAAAAAATTTCTTTGTAAATTTTATTTTTCAAAAATAAACTAAAAGAGCCACAAAGTAATTGTAAATTAAAAAAAATCACAAGATAAATAAATCCAATTTCATTCTTGTAAGTAGAACATCATTCATCTTTTTTTCCTTGGCTAATTTTTGTTTGACATGTGACTGCTTTTTCAAAACCTCTTCTTGGGTGTTCGAATAGCCTTCGATGGTAGAATCAGACATTTTATTGAGAAGTATTTTCTTATTCAACTGAATGCAATTAAGGTAATTTTTTTTACTAGCCAATGTCTGTTTTTCCATTGTTTCATAGAAACCATTCAGAACAAAAGCTGAATTCAGTCGTTTTGGAAGCCTTTCTTTTACTGAATGGTTTTTGGGATTGTCAAATGGATCTATTTTGCGCTTTTTGTCCCAAAATATCGACTCTACTTTACACTCATCAGAACGATCTTTATTTATTAGCTCATTATCTGTATTTACACACACGTTTGATTTGAACGGATTTTTAAAAAAATGACCACATTCTCCATCTTTCATTTTCTCAAGCCATTCAAAAATGTACAAAAATTTGTCTCTTTGGCCCAGCTTGGTCCTAGAGTTATGCATACTTAAATTCTCTTTCCTCAATTCTCCATAGTAGATAGGGCCTCTATTCCGGTGCACATCTTCTCTAATCTTTGCTTCCAAATGTTTGCTTAATCTTAGATGAGCAGATTTAGGTTTTTTATACGAATCCATTTCGTTTGTGGAAATGAAATGATGCTGAATGGCTGATTTAGAGCGGCTTGTATTCGTAAACGAATTGCTAGGGTGGTGTTCTCGATTTTGGGACAAATATTTTGCCAGTTTGGATTCCACGTGCAGGTATTTCTTCTTTATAGGATCTTGGAACTCAATCATATGACTCAAACTGGCATTTTGCAGATTAAATTTTAGGGACTTTTTCTTTAGTTGTACAGAGCCAAGAGAGTAAATCTCTGGAGATTTGATCTCCATTGTTCCATGATTGAATTTGTCATAGTCATGCTCGGTTAGCAAGCTTTTCATTGAGTTTAAGTCAAAGTTTTTTTGTTTATCCTTAAATGATGAACCTTTGGCAACTATTAGCTTTCGAGATATGTATTTTTCTTTAAAGCATTCGATGCTGTGGCGCCTTTTTGAGCCGGCCTGTGATCTAACAAGCTTTCGGTCATGTCCTGTTGAATTGGATCTAATGCGAAAAGGAAGCGCTTCTTCAACATAATATTGATTCCAAACTTCAAATTGCTCAGAATCATCAAGCAGTTCGTATAAAGTAGGCTCTGGTTTGTCAGCTATTTCAGAGGGTGGTCTAAAAAATTAAACTTCAAGTTTTTGTAGTTTTATTTAATGAGACTGGTTTCTAAACGATCTATAACTGTACAGCAGTTCTAATAAAAAAATAACGCCAACGATCAGACCGGTCGGCCAACGGTAATATGGCGTCCCAACACGTCCGCCCAATCCGGCCTTGGCGTCCGACCTAACCGACCTACACGGCCGTCCTAACCGGCCCATCTGGCCGACCCGTCCGAATCATCCAGTTTTTATTTTTTATTCATTTTAAATTATTTTTCTTAAATTAAAATTATTTTTTTTTTTAATTTATCTTAAGAATTTGCACTCGCATCTGTAAATACCATATTTTTTCTGCAAAAATTTTAGATAGAATTAAAAAAATAATTTTAATATATAAACAACAATATATAATGAATAAAAGGTCGGACGGCAAGGCCGGCTAGGTCGGCCGACAAGGCCGGATGGGTCGGTTAGGTCTAAACTGTTTTGGTCGGACGGGTCGGAGCCGCAAACAGGCGTGGACGGTCGGCCGCGCTGGTCGTTATTTGGACTCGGCTTTTTTTGCGTTATGTTTTTATTAGAACCGCTGTAGGCTGTTAATTACTTCTACTTTGAGAATGGTTATTTGCTGTTGAAATAAATTACTATGTTGATATAATTAAAATTTAGATGTTGAACATTTAAATTTTAATTAAAAATTTTTATTTCTTTAAATAAATGAGTGTGTCTACCATGTTCGCATGAAATACAAATTTCCGCTCTGGACACATTGAAAAAACAAAATAAAAAAAAATTAGAAGTTTTGTTTGAAATTTCACAATTTCAGATTTTTAACTCGGAAGAAGATAATTAAATAATTAGTAAAATTTTTATAAGATATGTTATTATTGATAGTAAATAAATTTTAGGAAAATGGATATATTCTCAAAAAACATGTTCTAAGTCAAAAGAACTTAAGTAGAAAGATGAATAATTATTAATTTTAAATTCTTTATCTTTTAATTAAATACTTTTTTTTTGTTTTTAAATTTTATTATTAAAATTATTTAACTTAATTAATATTTATTAAATATTTATTTTATTTCTTTGATTTTTTAAAAATGATTTGATAACTCAGAGTATTTTTATATTTAAATAAATTATACATAAAAAAATGAAAATTTTAAAAATATTTTTTTATTTATCCATTAGTTATTAAATCTTATAGGAATTTTGAAATTTAATGTAATTAAAAATTAATGGTACAGTTTCTCGAATGAAAGTTCAAATGAATTTTTACAAAAAATAATCAAAATTCAACTTTAGTAAATTTAGTTCAGCTTTTATGAAGAGCTAGCTTAAAGATAAAAGCCATTTTTGAATGGAAAGTAGAGACAATTTAAAAAAAAATGTTTCTTTATTTGTTAGCTAAATAATTAATGTATTGTACTTAGTACTTTTTTTACTATATTTATACAGCACCAAAATTAAAATTTTTACTTTTAATTTTATTTTAAATATAGATATAAAGCTTCATAAAGATAATATTAATTAAAAAAAATTCCAAATAATCATGATATGTAAAAAATACTCATAACTTTATCCCTGTGTTATAAACCAAGTAAAAAGTTAATTATTGACATTCAGAATACATTTGGCTGAATTAAGTTTGTTCTCCTGTGAGATTTTGGAGAGAAGAGATACAAAACTAGCTATTTAATTTAGATATTTATTAATTTAGATTTTTATTTAGAAAATTTGAGTATCTGTTTTCCTTTACTTAGTATTTCCTGAAGAATTTAAGAAAACATTGAAGTCAAAAAAACGATTCACGAAATTGGCTTTAATAAAAATAAATGAAAAAAATATTTATCAATAAATCTTCAAATTAAATCATAATTAATTAAATCATATTTACTACGAGTATAAATCAAAATAAAAAGCTTTCTTTAAGATTTTCATAATATCAGACTAAAACCAAAAAATTATTTCCTTCGATTTAACTAATTTTTCATTATAATGATCGATTATAATTTTAATTTATTTTAGTTAAATAAAGGAATTGACTAAAATTTTTTTAAATTAAAACAACTTTATTTAAGCTTTTGACCTCTATTAATTCAAATATAATATGCATTAAAGGAAAAAAAATTGAAATTTTTTTATAAATATATATATATTTTTGTTTTGACTTTATAGTTAAAAAAATGTGATACTAAGTGAAAATTTAATTTATATTAGTGGTGAAAAAAAAATTTTGATTAAATTTTGGTTATTTTTAAAAATCTTATCGCTCAAACAATCTCTGATAAATCTAATTGTAAACATATATTTAGTTCTCAAAAACTTGAAAAAAAACTTACCTAGGTAACAAAAAAGATGGTATTTTTCGTTTTGCAATTCTATTCATGTACCTTTCGAAATAGCTAAAATAATTAAATTTTCCGTATTCTTTACGATCTTTGATTTCAAAATTTTGCACACTCTCGAGATTAAAAAGCGAAATATTAACTGAATTTTCATCATTTTCAATAGGTAAATCGTCATTTAGCCGATGTAGAGATGGAGGATTTCGGCCAGATGTAGTTCGCACAGTTGACTGTCGACGGCTAAAGTTATTACTTGAGGAATACGGTCGAAGAGGAGAAGAAGAAAAGTCTGGAGATGCATTCGAGACAGTCGCAGAAGTTTTAGGTCGATCTAATTTTTTTTGAGCATTTAAATAATTAAACCCCGGCCTTACTTTGCCTGAAAATAAAAAAATTTTGTAAAAAAATCATAAATTTTTGATGTACGAACCTGAGTACAAAGGCTGGAAGGGTTTTGGCTTTAAAAGTAATAAATCGTCTAATAAACTCATTTCATTATCTCTAATTTTTAAATCACTTTAAAAAACTAAACTATTAGTTAATTATGACTGCTCAAGCTTTTGGTATTTTTAAAGGAAACACTTTTCGATATTAGCTAACAACTTATCAAAGGATAAACTTAATCAAGAGGTTTTTAATTTTTAATAGAATTTCAAAATAAACAAAAAAATTATATGCTAATTTGGGTTGACATAGCTTCAAGGTAGCTTTAAAGCAGCAGAACTCTTTAAATCTACGTTATTTGTTTAATTTTTTTTATTCTCTAATGTTGTTTCTTGATTAGAAAATTATTTATTTTTTATTTTTTGAAAGCCTATTAAAAACAATATGAGCTTAAATATTTTAAAAACTTCACTAAACTATAACTAAGGTCTTTATAATACCTGTGTTAGAAAAATTATTTTCAAAAGAGAAATATCAAATTATATGAAAGGTAGAATCAAGCGCTTTCTTGGATATAAAACAAAGCTATTTATTAAATTTAAACAAAATTCAAAATAGATTATGCGTAGTTTTTAAAAAAAAATAAATACTAATCTATTCTAATTTTTAATTCAGACAATTTTCGATTAAAAAAAAACAATTGAATTTGAAAACAAAAAAAAATTTATTCAAATTCCATTAAAATTAATATTTTTAACTTCTAAAATCCAGAAATATTTTAAATAAGTATATCTTAATTTTTGAGAACAAAATATTTTGCCTGATTGCTATTGAAAATTTAAAAAAAAAAGATTCGACAAATGAAAATATTAATGAAATAATTTTTAAGTTAAAAAACAAAAATTAAAAATTGATTTCTAAATTTAAAAAAAAAAAGACAAAAAAATTGCAAGAAATAAAAAGAATTCTAAGGATGTTGTAGAACAAATTTTAAAATTGGAACCAACTTAGTCAAAATGTAATTGAAGCTCCGACAATCAAGCAATTAAAGAATAGAATAGACAAATGTTTTAAATAAAAATATTTTGTTAACGGCTATTATAATGCAGATAACAGCGTTCCATCTTTGGATTTAATCAAATTTTATAGCCATAAAACTCAATTGTTATTATTATTATTATTTTTTAAATAAATTATTTTATTTAGTTTTTAAGTTAATTTTAATTAATGATTTTTTGTAATCGTTATTTTTTGATAAAAACTTTACAAAAATTTTGAGCATTTAGTTAAGTTAATAATTTTAGTGTACCGTTTTTATTAGTAAACATAATTTAGTATTGCATTTTTCATATTATATTTGAAAAAAAAATATAAAAAAAATGATCTTACGTATAATTTTAATTTATTTTTGTATCATAATTAAAATAATTACCGACAATGATGTAGATTTTAGTTTGTTTTGCAAAAAATGTGGACACCAATTGACTTCAGTAAAGCACTTGACAATCAAAAAAAGCCCTCATTCTTTAAAATCTTGGAATAGCTCACTTTTGCACTCAGGATTTCTCAAAATCCAAGATGAAAGATATTCTTATCTAGATCAAAAAGGTTTTGCAATGATTCAATTACTCGAAAATCCAATGGGACATCGTTTCGAAATAGCAAATTTTGTAGATGCCAATGTTCGCATGCTAAATGAGACAAAAAGCTTGAGTAATACATGGTTTCCAAACTACAAGTGGACAATTTGTCTGTGTCCGCAGTGTTTAATACATATTGGATGGTATTTTGAGTCAGTAGTTGATTATGGTGATTATTTTTTTAGTTTATTAGTAGATAATTTAATCGATGATACATTTAGTGGAGAACTTGTGATTCAACCCAAACTTAAAATGTATTAAATTATTATTTCAATTTAAATAAATGAGTAAAATAAATTTTTAATTAATTATAAAGCAAAAAAATTAGCATTTTTTAAATTTTGTTAATTTATTAATACATTTGAAAAAAAATTGAAGAAATAAAAATTTTATTATTGTTTAAAATGTTTTTTAAATCATTTATCCGTTTAATATTTGTGACAATTATCCTCGTGTCTCTGGGACTCGGCATAGTGGATTACCTGAAGAATTTTGACCAAAATGAATGTTCAATGACATACATGTACGAGTATCCTCGTTTGATTCCGATCAATCTGGATGATGATGCCCATTTCAGCAATTACAAACTTTATCTTTATTGTGAAGGTTATTTCTGTCAAAAATTTGAAAGCTTACGCTTTACCGAACCCGGACTGGTTCCAGTTTTATTCATTACCGGCAATGCGGACTCTCACATGCAAGTAAGAAGCTTGGCCTCTGTTTCTTTGGACAAAAGCAAAACCAAAAGTCCTAAGAAAAAATTCCTCTATTTTACAATTAGTTTCAATGAAGAGCTTAGTGCTCTTTACGGTCCAGTTATTGAAAAACAGACCATCTATGCTCGAAGATGCATTCAAAAAATTTTATCTCTATTTGATAAGATATCTGATCAAAACAGACCAAAAAAAGTTCTTATTATCGGAAATTCTATGGGAGGAATAGTGGCTCGTAATATTTTACTACCGCGGCATCATGATTCATTTGATTTGAACAGTGTTGACACAATAATAACCAAATCGAGTCCTCACATTCGACCAGTTGTCAATATAGATTCCAAAATGTCCCAAATATACCAAGATTTAAATAACTACTGGCTTAATTCTAGCGAAAATGGGCTAAAAAATGTTGTTTTGGTGTCACTTTATGGTGGCCACAGAGATATATTAGTAAGAAGTGGTCTAAGTAACATTAAGGACTGGAATGGTAAGTCGATGGCAACAGTTATATCATCTTACACTCCTTCTATTCCTTTTGTTTGGCGCTCAATTGATCATCGATGCATGGCTTGGTGCAGAGAGATGATTTTAACAGTAACCAGGGCCTTATTTGATTTGGTAGATTCCAAAACAGGACAAATTCATGAAAACAAGCAGACAAGACAAGCAATTTTGAGCAAACATTTTGATGGAATGGAAAAAAGTGCCAAAATGGATAAGATTAAAATTGATGACCAATTGTTGAATATAGTGCAAAAATCGGATTTTTTTTATGACTTCAACTCTTACAATCCTAAAGAAGCAAAGTCAGTACTGTTCGATTTAAGTATTTTAAAAAGTGACTTTGACTCTTTGTTTATTTACACGAATTTAAATGAAAAATATTCAATTAATTTGTGTGAAAAAATTGACCAATTTTACTGTTTAAACCCCATTGATTTAGTATCTCAATTTGGTCAAATATTGCCACCGTTATATGAAAATAAAGATATGACTTTAAGAGCTATTAATGTAAACACTTTAATTGAATTGATGAAAAAGTACACTTTTTTATTAATCAAAATACCAATTCGTTCGACCAAAGCGCCTCATCAAATTATTTTAAAATTAGACTGGTACAAGAAACAAGAAAGATTTAATTATTTAAGTAGTGGACTTGAAGATATTAGGCTAAATTCGTATCCAGTTTATTCAAGATTTTATTTGCCAAGTATAAAAAATGTATTCCAAGTGTATAATATTGAAAAAATGCCTTCAAAAAATACATGTGATTTATTTCTTCGAAAAGAAATAGATAATAAAAAAGTTCCTCTTCTGGCCAGTTGTTTGATGGTCATATTTCACGAACAACATGTAAAAGAAATTGTGAATTCGGAATCAATACAGTCAAAGTCAAAAAATGTCACCATCAAGCTCAGTAAGAATATTTATAACAGTGAACCATCTTATATTGATTTAATTAAATTTGATCCCAAGCATCTGCTAAAATCTACTAAAAACTTAGGTCAAATAAACGCTGATGATTATATTTTAAGTTTTAGATTTAACTTAATGGGTTCTCTAGGTCAATTTATAAGATTTTATGGTATATTTTTTCCTGCATTTCTGACTGCTATTTTGCAGTTCTATGATATAATTGCACTTAGAAAAAATCCAACTATTTCCAATGTTTTTTTAGAACATCACAATAGAGAGCTTAAAAATCACCTTTTCTTAATCGTAATTTTAATTTCCTTAAATTTTTTGCCAAACTATTTAGAAACTGACTTTGAAATTCTAGAATTCGAAAATCTTAATTTTATTTTTTTACCTCTTCTATTACATTTATCATCATATGTAATTCTATTAATTCTATCACTTTTCATCGCTGCAGTTTCAAGTGTTATCGGGATTTTTACAAATAGTTTCATTTCAAAAATTCTACCATTTCTCAGATCTAAAAATTTGAAAATTTTCCTTAGGATTTTTGCATTAGTTTTGTCTGCTACAGCAGGATTCTTCTCATCTACCTTAGCTATTTGCATTTTATTTTACGCCGAATTTTTATCAATATTATTGAATGAAACAGATAAATTGTTCGATCAAACAAGATTATTTTTCATGTATTTTTTATTAGTTTTAAACGTTCCAGGGCTGATAGTATGGGCAAAATCAATTGGCAATTTCAGCATTCAGCCGATGAGTTCTATGTTCGAAGATTGTGCAATGGAAGCAGCTCAAGGTTTTTTTGTAATCGTAATTTTGAATTGGATAAAGTTTGATGTTGGTATGATGCAAAAATTTAGTCTTGATAAAAAAATAGTCTCTTTATTGCTTTTTACAAACTTAATAATGACAATTTCATATAGTATGATAAATTTATATCGCTTGCAGTATTTTATATTGGCTCATTTATTGATTGTATTTCTAAGACCTGGAGTAAAATTGATCAAGAATGAGGAAAATGATAAAAAGAAAAAAGATTGATTCATTTGATTTATTTATTTATTTATTTAATTAAAAATTATAGATTAATAAATAGAAACTAATTTTATAACTCAACTTTATTAATTTTATTATTTCCTCATTTGAGTAAACAAAATTTTTCAAAATTTAGATTTTTATTCGAGGATTCAATTGCCTATACTATTTAACTTTCAGGTTCTTTGGAAAAAAATTTTATTTATTAAGGGTGTAGAATGTTGAATGTCTACATGATTAAAACTTTAAAAACTTTAATAGAATATTCCCGATTTTAAGATTAAAATCAATATTTTCTTTGATAATTTCATTTATAAAAAGAAACTTTATTAAAAACACATTAAAGACAGTTTATTAAAAATTAAATTTAAAAATTATTTTAAATTAACGTCTCATTAGCGATCTAAATAAATATAAGAATTGATTTAAAATAAATTTCTTGTATGAATTTATTTGTTAAATGTCAAAATATTTTATTGTTAAAGAAAAAATTTCCAAAATGAAAGAATCTCCAAATAATATAAAATAAGAAATTAAACGAATGTCATTTCTGGCATTAGTATAAATATATGTTTTTGAAATTTTTTAATATTGAATTTTTCATATTTTAGAATTTTTCTTTAAACATAACAAATGGTGAATCTTTAAGCAATTCTCTGAAAAATATTTGTAAAATAAAACAAAAAAATATAAAACCTTTATTATTTTTCAGATTGGGTCATCAAATAACTGAAATTTCATATTTTAATGACATATTATACGATAAAAATTTATTTTATACATTATTAAAACTTTTAATATTTACTGTTTTAAAATTTGCGTATTTAATATTATAGAATTTGATTTTTAAAATTTATGTTATTGGTCAAATTAAAAGAATTGTATAGTTTCTTAAGTGCATTATAATTAATCTATTTAATTTAACCCTTGATGTTTACAGTTTAGACTTTTAAACAATTGTTCGAATGATTCACAATAATAAGTAGATTTAAAATTGAAAAATGACAGTCAAAAAATGAAGAATATTTGGACTAATTTTTAGAAAAACTTCCAGTAATTTAAAATATTATTTTATCTTTGATAAAATAATTTAAAAATATAATAGAATAAATAAAAAAGCAATACAATTGAAAAAAGTTTAGGAGCATAAATAATTGCTCTGATAGGTCTTACAGGAGGATCAGAATAGACTGGCTTTAGGGTACAAATATAAACATTTCATATACTCATAAAATTTTTTTTTCATAGAATTTATTTAACAACTCTAATAGACGATTATCGATATACAATATTGGTTGGGTTCGAGTTTTATTCGAATAATTCGAATTTAAGAGATTATTTAGTATCAATATATTAGAATAGTTAGGAAGGTATTAAAATTAATCATTCTTGTTTTAAATAATGTATTCAAATATATAGTTTTATTTCTTGGAATATTTTTTTTATAAAGGAAAAATTTTAAAAAGGATTTTTTTTTTAGATTTATCGTTTTTTTTTTCATTTATTTTAATCCATATCAAAAATTTTTGGCAATTTTTTTTTTTAATCTTTTTATTGATTCGTTCAATGAAGCAAAAATTCAAAAGTAATTTTATTCAATCCATACGAGCATTATTTAAGAAAAGCTTTTAAAAATCAATCTAATGAATTATAACTGATATGATAGTGTTAAATTTAATATATAAAAATTTTTAGCGGAATTGGAACAAAATAATGGACGCTTTTAAAAGATATCTATCAATTGCGTGTGTAATTATTTTTTGGGCTCAACCATCAATAAACACAACAATAACATTTAAAAACAAAAATACTGAAATTGTCAAACTAGATTTTCACTCCATTTTAATATTCAAAAATTTTAAAAACATTTCAGAGATATGTTTAGAATGCATCGATTTTAGATTTATTACGATTCTGAGACAAATTGATATAATGCCAAATGAATTTATAGTCTATAATAATCTATTTAATTTCTCTCAACTCAATTCGAAAATTATAATAAAAAGTGGAATTATTTTTGAAATAAAAGCAAATAAAATAAAGGGCTTTGATTCAACCGAACCAATTTTTTATCCATTCAAAAGATCTTCGTCAAAAATTGATTTGTCATTTTACCATTCGAAGTTGATTTATCTAAAAGAATGCAAAAGTTCTGGCACCGATGGTATATTTCGCTCTATTGATATTCTTGAATTTTCCTTCACGGTGAAATATTTTAAAAAAACATGTCCATTGATTTTCAAGGATACATACTTGGAGTCTTTGACTTTTAATGGTCTTTCAAAAAGTTTTATAAAATATAATCAAATTGATTTTAGCAATATTTTACCAAAAAATTTAAATAGTTCGGTTCAACAATTAAATTTAAATTTTTTTAAGGGAATTCTTGATAAAAATTTCCTAATTTTTAATAATTTGAAATATGTACTTTTTAATGGCTTGTTAGATCAAATTAGCGATGATGCATTCGACCTAGTTGCTCCAAAATTAATTCGACTTGATTTAGACAATAAATTTGAATTGATAAGTAAAGGCTTTAAGTGGCTTCTGACATTAAATAAAAACCTAAAAATAGATTTCACTGATCTGAATAGCATTAAAGAAAATCTAAACAAAGCAATTTTTTTGTCACTAGACTCGGCTCCAGGTTATTCTATTAACCCAAACATATATAGCTTTCCGGAAGAAGATTTGTGTATTTTTTATAGTTTTCCAAAGAATAAATTTATATTTTTTATTTTTGAAAATTTTTATTTGAATTGTTCTTGTCTAATGATTTGGTTATCATCAACTGCTCGCTTTGTTTTCAATGCATCCATTGCTAAATCTTTAAAGATGCCAATTGTGCCTTCATCATGTTTAGTTGGCTTAGAATTTGAAAAAAGAATGGAACAATGTAATTTTGAGAGACTGACAAAAAATTGCCATAAATCATATTAATATCAAGTTCTCTTATTTTCTATTACTCCCAAATTGCTGATCTTTTTATAACTGCTTTAATGATATTTTTTATTATTTTAACATTTTCAAGTAACTCATTAAATTTTTTTATTTTATCTAAAATTCAACACTCAAAAAGAAAAAATTCAAATAATGAATCGCTAGGAATTGAAAAATTAATGTCAATTAATTGTATAATCAATATTCTATATCTGGTGATACAAACATTTCATCTTATGAATAAATGTGTATCTGCAAATTCTTCATTTTGTTCATCACTCAATGCTCACATTATTCTACAAATTATGGAGATATATTTGGTAAAATTTCTTGGAAATTTGTTGAAATTTTTTTCAAACTTTTTTCAATTATTTGTCTCTTTCAAACGGCTGATGCTTCTAGATCCTGAATTAAATGCTAAAATAATTAAAATCTTGAATAAAAAAACTTCTCAGTCATTGATGGTAGTCTTTTTGCTTTTCTACGTGCTCAGTCAATTACTGAATCAAATCTTTATGAACAAAATCAACGTTTCGCCTTTTGCTCGAGACGAATTAAGTGACTATCTTGAATATCCTGATAGTAAATTTTTTTTCATAAATTACATGGCTCCGAATTCGCCTTTTAGAATTTCTTTTACCTTTCGAAATTCGGCGATCGGAATATTTGTGTTGTTTTTGGTAAACTTTTTGACTAATGAAATGCTTTGCTTGGTCATATTTTGTTTGGCCGAAATAATGTTTTTGTTTAAAGCTAGATCAAATTTAAAGAAAAGAAAGATTTCGAAAGCTATTTTCTCAATGGATAATCTAGAAAGAATCAATAAATTACAAACATCATTAAGAGTACTGATCATAAATTTAATTTTTTTGATTATTTTCAGACTATTTGGAATAGTTGTTCAACTTTTTTTGGTCTATCAAAAAACAACAAGTTCCCATGGTTCATCAAATATTTGCTCAAAGCATAACAAAATTTGCAGTACAGTTGAACAATTGAAAGATCTTTTCTTTATGATTGGAATCGCAAGCCAAACAATGTTTTATTTTTTTATAAACAAGAATTTTCGATTAAATTTTTATCAAATTATTAAGAAAGTCATGTTTAAATAAAAAACTAGCTGTTTAAACAAAGCAAATTGGAAAATATTTAAAGTCGCCCCTTTGCAATCAATCATTAAATTTAATTATTTATTATGTCATTAGATTATCATCATTTTCATTCAGTAAAACTCAAAAATATGAAATACAAAAAAGCAAGATATCTAAATAAAGATTTTATATCTAAAAATTTAGTTGTCGAAAAAAATATTAGAATTTAATTTAAAACAAAAATACTGACTGTATGTGTGAAATTGCTTATAATTTGGTTAAAGACTTTATTTTAAAAAAAACTTCAATAATAGCTTTTAATAAAATGATTGAATTATTTAAATATTTATCAATTGAATTATTTAAATATTTATCAAATTGAATTAAGCTCCTTTTAAGGAGAAATAAATTTAAAAGTTCCAAAAAAAAAGAAAAAAAAGTAAAAATATGAAAAAGCATCTTTAGATAATTGAATAGAACGCATTTTAATATATAAATTTAATTTAATCTTAATAATGCAGTCTGGTCATGTCAATGGAATACATTTCTCCCTTTTTAGAATAAAATTATTCTGAAATTTTAAAAAATAATAACAAACGATCATGACAAAATCATTAAATTTATTTGGAAAATTTGAAAAATAATCAAAGCTACATATTTTTTAGGTTTAAATGACTTTCCTAATCCGATTTCTTTTAATGTCTAAAACTGACTTAAATATTAAAGACTGTAATCGATGGAGATAATCCTCTCCATCCATTCTCAATAGTCTTTATAGTCAAAGTATTGACTTTTGAACTATTTTTTCGCAAAGGCCTAAATAAACGGTAAATTTACACTTTTAAAATTTTAAAATACAAGGATAATTAAATAAATTTTCTTATTGAACGTAAAATATTTTTTCGAAATAAAGCTTTGATTACTTAACTTAATATTTATTAAATTGTTTTAAATTTGATTCGTAGCTTAAAAGAATAAAAACTTTTAATAATTCCTTAAAAACATTATCCAGGTCTTTAAGATCCGAAGGAGCTTACGCTTAAAATGCTTCATTATTATAAAAGTTTATAAAAGAATTATCGTTTTTTTATAATTCATCATATTAGGCGTCTAAGTATTAAAAATTTTTAAACAAATTCGAATAATTAATATTTTTGAGGAATTAATTTATCATTTTTGTTTTAACATTTAATGTAGTAATAATTATTATAAAGCTTTCCATCAAGTATTTTGTTTTATCTTTGTGTTCTTTTTTATTTATCAACTTTTAATTCGATGTCATTAACCTAATTTAAGTTAATAAGATTTAATTTAGAAAAGAAGTGTTACCTTCTATTTTATTTAAAAAAGATTAGATCTAATAATTTAACAACATGATCAAAATATCGTTTACATTAAACAATTTAAATCAAATTTAATAAATTTTGACATTTAATTAAAAAAAAAACATGAAATAAAATTATTTATCAATTTTATTTCAATATCTTACTATCTCAAAATCAAATGTGTGAAAATTTTAGCTAAAAATAATTAGCGTGGGAAAATTTTAGCTAAAAAGTGCTGAGAGATGGAAGCAAACTTGCAAATTACAATTATAAATTTTATTTTTTTGTTTCAAATTTCACAATGCTTTGTTTTTTGAGTTTTGAATGAAATAAGTGAAAAAATTTTGTAAAAAAAAGTTTTTCAGATTATTTAGGCATGACTTAAAATTTTTGAATGAAAATGTAAATAAAAAAGTAATTAGAAATAAAATCATGTTAATATTTTAATTTTTTTAATTTTCATCCTATTTTCATCATATTGTGCTTATAATTTTTTGTTTTCCATCCAAATCTAAAAAAATCAAATTTTTTTATTGAGTTTGTTTAGTATGGAAAAGAATCAAAAAACCAAAAAAAAGATTTTAAAAATCTCGCATTAATTATTTCTAAGTACAACACTGAACAACAAGAGATCAAGAATTTAAAATTCATGGTCAAGGAAACTATTGAGTTAGAAATTAAAATTTTAAATAAAATTTTTAATAATAATTTTTTTTTAATTATTAAGATACATTAGCAATGCCATTATGAAAAAGAAAGAGAACGAGCAAGAGTCGAACAAGTACCACTTTTATTTGAAGCAGTAAGCGTTCAACCTGAAGACTTACACTTTGTATGATTCGAAAAAAAATGGTTGTCTTAGTGTAGTCATAACTAAAAGTTGTTGCAATGCATAGACTCATTTAAATCTTACTTCTGGACCTCATAGACTTATGCACAATAGAAAGATTTAAATTTGACAAATTGTAAAAAAAAAAAGATTTAATTAGGAATGGTTCTTGAAAAAAATCTAAAATCACATGTTTTTTGATACACAATTAAAATTTTTATCATTCCGACCTTTTCAAAATTTTATTTCGAATTTTATTCTTCGTTTATAGACTTTTTTCTCATGACTCTATTCTTATGAGACTTTGTAGTTAAGTCTAATGCTGGAATCTTAGTCTCACATTAATTAAGAAAAATTGAATTAGTGTTTTTTTATATTTTATTTCTTAAAAAAGGATATATATTAATTGTTGTCATTTTTCGGCACATATAAAACAAACAAATAGAATAATAACAAATGAATAAAAGTAATATTAAATCAAAAAAAAATGTAAAATAAGACATTTTTAAAAATATCTCTTCTCCAAAATATCGCATCATTTTCTTTAATAATTTTTTCAGTAAAGATTTTTTAAATAATCTGTAAAGAAACTAAAAAAAATCTCTAAATACGTTTTGACTGGTAGAGCAGATTTAACATTTTAAAGAAAATTTAAAGATTTTTTTATTCACATTATTGGATTTTTTTAACTCTATTTTTTCTTCAAAATAGCTCAATATATAAAGATTTTTTAAAGAATCTTTAAAGAAACTGCAAGTATCTCTATAAAATGTTTGACTTGGCAACTTTAAGTTATTCTACAGAGGATAAATCAATAACTACAATTTACAGAACATAATTTAGTCCTTCAGAACTCAAGATTTTAAAGAAGAATATATATATTTTAAAGGCAATTTTTTTTGTAATCGTAAGATAAAAATTTGGGCTTTATATTTTGGAAAATATTCTAAATTCAGAGTTTTTTCTAGCTATAATTCAAGTTTTTTTTTTTTAAATTTTGTTTTATTCTGATTTTTATTTTTATCTTTTTTTTTTTTAATCGCTAAAAGAAGCATAATGATATTGTAAAAACGGTTAAATTTTAACCATAGTCTTTGCAGCACTTTTTAAGGGTTTAAAAAAAAAAAAAAAAAAAAAAAATTAGAAAATTTTTCATACATTTGTAATTTAAATATTTGAACAATCAGGGAAAGTTATCCTAAATTAAATCCTGCTCAAATGTAAAACACTTAAATCTGCAATGAGGTAATGACAATGTGAATAATGAAATGTAAAAATTTTTTCTATAATTTTTGTACTTTGTGGTAAATTTAATTTTTAGACGCTAATCCTTTATAAACTTTCTTAAAATTTTTACTTTTTTAATAAATAGTTTTAAAATTAATTTTCATTCTAAATAATATTTCTCTAACTTACAACAAGCCTGAAACTCTGTGAAGTTTTCCGCCGAGACCCTGTTTAATTTTTAAAATTATGAATTTTAATCGGATTAAAATAAATTAAAATTCTGACAAGGCTGAAAAATTCAAATAAACATTGAACGAAACAAACATTAATCATTTAAAAATTAACATTTCTTTCTAAAAAATAAAAGAAAATATTTAATTTAAAAATAAAACGCAAAAATCGTTCATTTTCATCTTGGAATTTTAGAGTAAATGGACTTGCTTCTCGATTTCTTATTTAAAGTAATTTCCACCATGCTGTATCAATGAACTAAAAAAGCCGGTATTTTCTTAAAAATTTTTAAAGGAAAATGAATTTCATATCCTCTAATTTCATTTTTCAATTTTTCATTATTTTCAAAAAATTGATTGAAAAAAATTTTTTGTATTAAAGTTTTCTTAATCAAATTAATAGTTTTGAAATATTATCTTTCAATCTTACACATCAAATGAAATAAATTTTTAAAAGAAAAAAAAGTTTACCATTAGTGTTCATTGAAAATTATAAAATAAAAGATATCCTTATTTAAGTACAATTCTTTTCTTTTGTGAATCGTGATCTGTTTAACAAAAATATAGTAAAATTAAAAAAATTCAAAAATTCGAAAAATTAATCAAAACAAAAATAAACTGTTTGACTAAAATTGACAAAAAAGTAAACTTAGACAATTAATTATTTTAGTTCAGATTATAGAATGATTCTAAGACAAATTATAAAAATATTGTTTAATAATTGATTAAATAACTTTATTGATTGATATTTTTAGGTTTAAGCGAGTAATTTAAAAAGAGCCAAGGGATGAAAATTCGGCTGAAGCCAATGGAGCTGAGAGTTCAGCAGCACCGAATGAAGCTGATCCGCATGGTGATGGACATGGTGGTGGTGGTGGTGGGCATGGTGGTGGACATGGTGGTGGCACTGGTACTGGGACTGGAACACGTTGAGGAACTGGAGTTGGAATTGGAACTCTTTGTGGTACTGGGACTGGAGTTGGAATTTTGAATGGAGTTGGTACTGGTTGTGGTACTGGGTATTTGTGTGGAACTGGTACTCTTACTGGAACTGGGTATCTTTCTGGGACTAAAAGGAAACAAATTCATTGATCATTTGAATTTTTAAAATGCATTGAAAAATTATAAAAGGTAAATTTACCTGGGTATAGTTTTGGTACTGGAACTCTGTATGGAACATCGACATGTTCGACAACTGGGTATGGTTGTGGAACTGGGATTCTGATTGGTACTCTAACTGGTACTGGAGTTGGAACTGGGGTTGGTACTGGGCATGGTTGTGGTACTGGTACTCTAATTGGAATTTGAACAGTTTGGGCTTGTGGCACTGGTTCGTGTACAGTAAGTTGAACTGGAACTGGTACTCTTACTGGTACTTTGTATGGAACTGGTACTGGGCATGGTTGTGGAACAGGTACTGGAGTTGGTACTGGAACTGGTCTTGGGACTGGTACTCTAATTGTAAATGGAACTGGTTGTGGAACTGGAGTTGGGATTGGGTGTGGTACATGTCTTGGAATTCTAACTGGAACTGGATATGGTTGTGGTACTGGTACAGGTACTGGCACTCTTATTGGGGCTGGTGGTGGTGGTGGAGGTGGACAACATGAAGTTTCACATGATCCACATGATGAACCCAATGATGAAGAACCGAATGATGAAGCGTCGAATGAACCTTGAATATATTTTTAAGTTTAATTGATTGTTTTTACTCAAGAGGAGAATATTATTTTACCAAACATTTTAAGGTATTTCTTAAAATAAAGAAATTGATGTTTTTATTTTAATATTTTAACTAATTTATATAGTGATCCCATGTTTCTGCTTCAATAGATTCAATTGAATATTTTTTTTTTATTTTTTGATCAATGATTGTTTAAAAATAAAATCAATGTTTATTTTTATCAATAAATCGATTGAATAGAATTGGAGAAAAATGTGGGGGTTTCATCTAAAAAGGAAAACCTGAATCCTTATCATTCACAATTTAGTAATCGTATGTCCATTGTTTGTGAAAATTAAAAAAATAGTGCTCAAATATCTTTTGTTTGATTGTAAATTAAGAATAAAATTTATTTATTGTGATCTATCATGTAAATTATCAACTTCGATTGTTGCCAATGCATATATCCCAGAATTGAAAGTATTCAGCTCTTGAAATAAAAGATGAAATAGTAAGAATATATGCTTTTATTTATTCGAAACTCACATATAAATATGAACAACAATATCATTTTGAAAATAGACAAATTCTAGTTTTTCAACAAAAATTTAAAAAGAACATTTACAATGGACTCCTTTGGTTCATCCTTGTTTTCTAGCGCTGAATTTTCAGCTCCTTTGGATGCTGCTCAATTACCAGCTTCATTGCCTTTATCTTTGCCATCACTCGACTCATCATGTGGTTCATGTCCACCACCACCACCACCACCATGTCCAGCTCCATGTCCACCACCACCATGCAGAATTCCAGTTCCAGTCCCGACCCCAGTTCCAACTCCAGTACGAGTACCACAGTACATAACTGTAAGAAAAGATTTTAATTTTCTGAGCAAAAAAAATTCTTAATTTAATTAAAATAAAAAAAAAGGTACCTGTACCAACTCCATGCCCGAAACCAGTACCAGTACCAGTTCCAAGACCATGTCCATACCCAGTTCCATATCCACAAAGAGTTCCAGTTCCAACTCCATTCAAAATACCAGTGCCAACTCCAGTTCCGCAACAGGTTCAAATTCCACAACCAGTTCCACAAATAAATCGTGTTCAAGTTCCATTGCCATATCAAGTACCACAACCAGTGGCTGTTCCAACACCAATCAGAATTCCAGTAAGAGTACCAGTTCCACAACCATACCCAGTGCCACAACCAGTACCAGTACCATGCCCAGTTCGTATCCCAATCAGAATTAGAATTCCAAGACCAGTGCCAGTACCAGTCGAAGTTCCAATTCCAGTAAGAACTCCACAACCATGCCCAGTTCCATTGCCATGTCCAGTTCCTCAACCATGTCCAGTACCAGTTCAACAACCAGTTCCTCAACCATGCCCACAACCAGTACCAGTGCCAGTTCCAGTTCCATGCCCACAACCTGTTAGAATCCCAGTTCCAGTTCCAGTTCAAACTTGCCCGCCACCACCACCACCATGCCCAGCTCCATGCCCACCACCACCACCACCACCATGTCCATCACCATGCGGATCAGCTTCATTCGGTGCTGCTGACCTCTCATCCCTTGGCTCTTTTTAAATTACTCGTTTAAACCTAAAAATATCTATCAATAAAATTTCCTTAATTTCCTAGAT
This sequence comes from Brachionus asplanchnoidis, assembly GCA_025491095.1. Taxonomy (NCBI): domain Eukaryota; kingdom Metazoa; phylum Rotifera; class Eurotatoria; order Ploima; family Brachionidae; genus Brachionus; species Brachionus asplanchnoidis. Next base: position 758,050 of record JAILYF010000039.1, on the reverse strand, counting down.
TTTATTTTTGCTCACCATAAAATTAGAAATTAGTATTCACAATTTTTAAAATAATTCCACATTTTCTTTTCTTTCTGTTGTTATTCTCAGCTTCTTCCTTATTTACTTTAGTCATATTTCTAGATATTATTTTTTTGCTCATTTTTCTTCTAAATTAGTACATATTTTTGAAATTGTTTCCTATATGTGTTATTATAAACAATAAAAAATTTATCGAACAAAAGTAAAAAATTAAGCTTATTATTTATTTGGTACATTTAACTATTCTTTGATTAACTCTTTATTATTTTGAAAAAAAGATTATTTTTGCAAAGTTATCATTCTCATTTACTTATTCTTTGAAAATTGTTTAATATATTTGTAATTAGTAATTTTTTTCAAAAATCTGGAAGATTTTTATACATCTCTATTACTTTGTAAAAATTATATGATCAAAAAATTTTCCCACACCGGGAATTGAACCCGGGCCGCCTGCGTGAAAGGCAGGAATCCTAACCACTAGACCATATGGGACTTATTCTTTATTTTATAATTTCTTAAAAGATTAAAAATTAAGCGTCTTAATTTTATTTGCTATTCTTATAAAATGATTTATTTTTAAATCAAAGTGATTCTAAATTATATTTAGCTTATTTTTTAAATATTCCTTGTCTTATTGCTGGATTAAAATTATTTTCAATCGATATATTTATTTTATTTAATTTGTTAAATTAGAATTTAATCAATTATAATAACAAGAATATGATGATTAGACGCAAAAATAAAATAATAACGTGGGGTTCTAAACCGCTTAATTTTATTTTCATCAAATTCATTTTCTTTTGTTGCCCGCGGTTAAAAGGATTCTTTATCTAATTGTATTCAGGCCTAAACTAATGATCATATTTTTTTTAGTTGGACTTAGATTTGGTTTAATTATTTGTGTTTGAATTTCAAAATGTATCCAATGTTGAAATAACTTTGATAAAATGCGCTGTTTCAAATATTTTTCAGTATCAAATAAAAAAATAATTTTACGTTAATATTACTTAGTATTTTTTTTTTTCAAACAAAACTAGACAGAATTCTGAACAATGGTTTTACTTTTTTTAATTTATTTTTTATTTTATTTAAATAAAGTATCAAAATCATGTGATTTGATTTAAATTTTGAATATTTTAATTATATTAAAAATTCTTTGATTTTTTTTACTAAATATTGAAACCAATCCCATCAAATACCATCAAAGTCTAAATTTATCCATTTTCGCACTAATAACCTTGGAGTATTTTCAAGAAAAAATTTATTGATTTTGAAAATGATGGTTAATGGAAGTTGATATTGAACCTGATAATAATGAAAATTATCAAGAACTATAAATACTTTAAATAAAACACTATGAACTTAAAAACACTATAAATCAAGACACTAAGCCAACGTTTAGTAGGTTAAGATGATTGTATAAATTCAACTTACTGTGATATAAGAGAAATATCTATTGTGATCATCTCATCTTCTGGAAAGAAAACTTCACAATCCAATTTTTTATCAGACCCTGATAAAAGTAAAGGTTCTTGATAATTATTATTAATATCAGGTTCAATATCAACTTCCATTTAACATCATTTTTAAAATCAATAAATTTTTTCTTGAAAATACTCCAAGGTTATTAGTGCGAGAATGGATAAACTTGAACCTGATATTAATAATAAATATCAAGAATCTTTATTTCAATATATTATTTTTAGTCAATAATATTTTTTTAATTAAAAATTGTCATTTTAAGTGAAAATTTGTAATAATAGGCAACTTTAATTTAATATATTCTGTAAAACCTCTAAAAAATGACCACTCAAACAGACAAAAGTCAATCTTCTTAATGTTATCAAATTATCTATTCGCTATTTTCCAAAACCGCTTGAAAACTGAATTTGACATCATTTACTATGCATCATACAAAAAAATTCCAATCGTCATTTTTTCAAATTTTCTCATATTCTAAAGAAATAGGTAAAAATTTTGTGAGAGTGATCAAAACATTCTTCTAAATGATAAGTAATGTTTACTGAAATGGAAAAATAAATAAAAGTAATTTCATTAATCTTTTTGAAAAGGAAACAAAAATTGAAAAAAGGAAGAAAGGAAAGAGCAATAAATTCATAAATACAAATAAAATTAAATTTTTTTCAATAAAATAACTTAATATTTTTATTCTTGAATATAAAAATATTTTAAATTAAATTGCTCTATTATGAATAGAAGAGGGTAATCCTTGGCAATATCGTGTTTGATGAACAATTTTGAAATTTTCAAAAAAGAAGTTTAATGCTAAAATCTGCATTAAAGTTAATTTATATTGATGAAGAAATAAAATTCAAAGAAAAGGAATCAAAATTCATTTTAAATGAAAAAAAAGAAAATATTATTAAAATTATTGACTTGCTTTTTGTATGTGTTTATAACTTTTTTATTACTAAATTTTATGATTCAAAATGATTAGAAACGCATAAATTTAAATAAATTTACGCGTTTTTAATCATTTTTAATAAACAGTTTTCTTTAAATACATGAATCAAATTTTTATGTATTTTAATCTTTTTTTATTTGCTATTAATCCTCACCTTTTTATTCATTTAAAATCAAACCAGTTTTTGATTTAATGTATGGCCGTTCAACCAACCCTATACTACTTTAAATAGAATTGTTTTTTATTTAATTGTAGTGAGTGTCGAAAAAATAATTGAAAAAATGACTTATTTATTTGTTTATCTCTATCAAGCTAAAGGCACTACAGATTAAAAAATTAAATCAAAAGGAAAAAGTTAAATAAATTAAAAAAATAATAATATAAAGTTAAATGGAAACAACTTAAAAAAGGTTAAAATTTTGAATAAAATTAATATAGATAAACAGAAATAAGATTAGCAGGTAATACGTGTTTAAATATATGAGGATCAAGAAAAAAAAAAGAAATTTGTAATTGATACCTTACAGTGTAAGGTATCTGTTCTGTTCTACCAGTCTAATAACTTATGGAACAGAATGATTCAATCCTCCCCTCACATATTTCTAACTTTACTCAAAAATCGATTCGAGGCTATAATTACTTTAAGTTTATTGAAGACCTCGTGATGAAAATGTTATAGGTAGTATCATATTTTAGATTCAACATAGATCAAACTGCTGAAATTTGAATGACTTGCATTCTTTTAATGTTAATTTCTGACAGACTTGCGCAAAAGTCAGGAAAAAAAGTAATTTTAAAGTCTTTTCAAAATCAAGTCATTTGATCTGACTTAAATTTTTTTTTAAAGTCATTTGACTTGACTTGAAATTTAATTTTTTAAAAAAAGTCTTTTAACTTGACCTGAAATTTTATTTTCTGAAAAAAGTTATTTCAAAGACTTTGAAATAAAAATGGCCGCCTTAATTATAACTACATGAAACGTCACAGGACTTTTTTTAAAAAATAAAATTGCTAGTCAAGTCAAAAGACTTAAAAAAAATTCAAATGACTTGACTTGACTTTGACTTAATGATTTATAAACAACTCTGGTTTCTGATAATGAATTTAAACACGTAAAGAATAATTTAAAATTGATTCTATTAAGGATTTGTAAAGATTTCCTAGTGTTTTGAGTTTAAGACCCTATTTCATATTTAAGTGATGTTTAATTATATTATGCCTTAAGATACAGCGTTCTTTTAATTCATCCACCATGGGTTCAAATGTTAGTTTTGAATCTAGCATAATTCATAAGAACTTAGCTTTTTTTTTGTTGATTTAAATTTTTAAAATATGTTTTATGATCTAATTTAAAATTTAGTAAAATTGAGTCTTTAAGGCAAGTTTACAAAAAAAAGTAAATAAAATAAAAAATGATTTATTGTTAATTAAAACATTTCACAAAAATTACATGAAAAATAAATCATCTAAAAAAATCTACTTTTAGCTAGTCATTTAAAATTAAAAAAAATGAAAAATATATTTAAATGGATCAACCAAACAACAATTGGTTTAATAAATATGATAAACTATAGAAAATGACGTTTTAACATTTATTAAGTAAAGATTAAAAAGAAATTATAATTTAATTTTTCAATTGGTCATACCTAAACAAAGCCCAATCGACATTTTTTCAAATTCCACTTTGGAGAATCACATTCGTTTTGTTTTAATCGTGAATAAGATCAAGATAAGAAAAGAAAAAAATTCCAACACTAAAAGCCCGCTATTTCATTCTCTCTAGTGTTTTTTCCCTCTAATTGTTCTACTCATTTAAAAATCGGACGCTTTCAACAAACATCTCCCAAAATAAATAAATCAAAAAAAGACAAACATTTGTTGTTTTCTTTAGATTTAAAAATAGGATACGAAATCTCCGAATAGCGTGATATCAACTAATTTTGAACTTTAGTTTGTAGCTTGACGCAATAATTTCCAAATCAAAATATACAATTTAAATTGTAGCAAGTTGAAAAAAATTTAAATCATAAAATCAATAAGAGAGTCCACTTTGGAAAGCTAAAGACTGATAATCATGACCATAAAATATATTGTATTTATTTTGACTATGAGGAAAAAGTAAATTCCTAGGAATTACAATAGACTCAAAACTAACATTTGGTCCCATGGTGAATGAATTAAAAGAACGACGTATCTTAAGGCATAATATAATTAAACATCGCTTAAATATGAAATAGGGTCTTAAACTCAAAATACTAGAAAATCTTTACAAATCTTTAAAAGGACCAATTTTAGATTTCAAATTTTTTTATTATAAGAAATTTTTTATTTAGATTAACAAAATACAAGTGATTCACAATTCAGCAATTTGATCTATTCTAAAACTAAAATAGCTTGTTTTCTCATGTAATATCATTGATGTGTTAAGCAGGGCATGTCATTAAAGTCCATGGGTAATTATAAGAAATTATGAAATTATTGAAAATATTTACTTTTATAAAATTTAGATAGCCCTCGGAAATTAGTCAAAAGTGGCATTTTTTTATTTGTCATTTTATTATCTAAAAAAATTTTCTGTTTTTATGGGACTAAAAAAATCAAATTATTTTTTAAAAAAAATTAACTGAATCAAAATGACTGAGTTCCAAGCACATCTGAACATCAAGTACAATGTTATCAATGTAAAATTACCTTGTTTAACTTAATGTTTCATTTAACGTACAGAGGCTTTTTTTATTTTAAAAATTGTATTCCATTTTTCATTAAATAAAAGTAACCACAAATAGAATAAAGTTGCTTGTATTTGAGTCAAAAATTTTGCCTTTATTTGAGTTGTTTTTCTCAAAAAAATGTGTCTCGACTAAAAGAAAATTCACCAGTCACTTGTCATGTAAAACATGCATCTTTTTGTTGCTAATAGAAGAAAAAATCCAAAAAAAATATTTTTTTATTTTAAATATTTTATCAATAGTTTGTAGCAATTGTTTTTAAACGAACGCGTAAGCCATTCGGACGAACATTGGGTCCTCACTAAAGTATATTTAAAAAAATAAAAGAAAAAAAAATTAAAAATTTTTTATTTTAATCACATTTTTGAACTAAAAAATTTTCTTAAAAAAGAAACCATTTGATCACCTAAATTTCTTTTATTTGAATATATACGATAGTTGTCAAACTGGTGGAAGAGTATAAAGAAGGTTTCATTAAAAATATGTTTGTTTTATCTAGAAAAATCTAATTTTTGGCAAGTCATTTAAAATTAAAAAATAATAAAAAAAATCTTGTATTTATGACATGTTATATCTAATGAAAGGAAAAATATCAATTTAATCAACTAGACCACGATTGCCTGCAAAAAAATATGATCATCTATTAAAGAGACATCAGTTTATGTCTTTTTTAAGCTCCCATTGAGATATTACGCGAGAAAATACGACATGATACTGTCTTCAACATCATGCATCAAGAGACCTTCAATGTATTTGAACTACTAACCAGAGTTATTTAAAAGTCCTAGATTGAAGTCCAAGTCCGGACTTGTATCAAAATAAATAAATAAAAGTATTTTACTTGGACTTTATAATAAAAAAATAAGTCCGGACTTGGGCTTGACTTGAGACTTTTGATTTTTAAATAAATCGGCTACTAACTTTCTGGAAATGGCTAATTGGGGTTGAATGAGAGTAATGTTAAGACAGGATTGAGCCATTCTGTTCCATCGGTTGTCAAAATGGTTGGAAAACGAGAATGAAAAAAAGTAATGAAAAATAAAAAAACATAGAAAGGTGAAAAAACGTAAAAAATTAAAACAAAAAAACAAAAAAATATATATATAAACGCACTTTTGGCATCTCACCAAGCTTAATTTTGTATTAATAATTATAAAAGTGAGTTTTAAGTTAAAACTCACTTTTATAATTTTTATCTATGAGGCTTAAATTTTTTTTTAAAAAACGTAGATTTGCATTAAATTAACGTTAAAACAAAGAAAAAATAAAACATATCAAGAATATGAATTAATTTTAGTAATTAAGTATATTATTATTATTAAATTTTATTATAATTATTTTGTAATTAGCAGTAATTTTATAATAATAATTATTTTTATTAAGTATTTATTATTTAAATTGTCTAAAAAAGAACGATTAAATTAAATAAAAGGGAAAATAGAAAAAATAATCAAAAAATTAATTAGCTTATATATTTATCAGTCATCAATTTTCTATATTCTTGATTTTTTACGTTTAAAAATATTCTATTTATTAATTAAATTGAATTACCTCCTTTAAGTAGAAGTAAAGAAAAATAAAATAAAATTAAAAAAAATTTTTTTGTGTTTTTGTGCAGAAATTGAAAGATTATTATCTAGAAATAAAATTATAAAAAAAAAAAGAACTTTAGTTCAAAAATAGAAAAAGGCATGAAAGTTAGAAGGTTGAAAATTGGACCAAATTTTATGGATTTCTTTTATTTCGAATTAGCTCATTTAAGAGAATTCTGTAATGTTTAAATTTTAAATTGCTAAGACATAACCAAATTGAATCAGATATACCATCATTACAAATTAGATTATTCTTAAGATTTTTTTTAAGTTGGTTTATATTTACAGTAATTTTTGAGGGTTAAATTTTAAAGTACTTGGAAATAAGTACCAAGTCGGAGGAAAAAATATTCTATGCATTGATTTTCTACATTTTCCAGGTAAGATAATTATCTATGTTTTTATTACACATCCAGAAAAATAAAATGCAGACATTTAATCAAGATATATCGAATACCCTACTCCATTGTATAATAGCCCCTTTACTATTTATTTTTTCCTCAATCCTCAAATATTTGAACACGTAGAACTTGTCTATATCGAATTTTTATTATTTTTTTTTAATTTTTATTATCACACTGAAGTAGCCTTTGCTCGGCACAGATTAAAAAAAATAAAAAACATTAGCTGTTTTCTTTAGATTTAAAACTAGGATACTAAATCTCCGAATAGCGTGATACAAACTAATTTAGAACTTTAGCTTGTAGCTTGACGCAATAATTGCCAATTCAAAATTTACAATTTAAATTCTAGCAAATAGCAACAAAAATTTCTCAACTCATTAGCCAGCTAAACTAAAATCATAAAATCAATTAGAGTCCACTTTGGAGAGCTCAAGAGTGTTGTACTTGAATGTTTAGGATTTTTTCTTACGACTTTTTTTTTATATTTTCACGGCCCATTAATCTCAGCCCACAAGAATCTCGAGAGATTTGCAAAATTCCTTTACGACATTCTAATGTGTCAATTTATCTCAATTGCTTGTTTAGTATAAAAATCAAATCTTCTATTTTTTTTTCTCTCTCTCTCTCTACTTACCTTCGTTCGTTTGCACAAAATATCTGCTGCAATCAAAGTCACTGTTCTTAGGCGGCGGCTCCGCTTCTCATCAATAATTTTTATTTCTATAATAAGATTAAAAATTAATAAGCACGCACAATTTACTTTTCTCTTGTTTATCAAACCGACGCATGTTACCTTTTTCTCTCTCTATTTAACCCCACAGAACAAACAAACAAAAAATTCAAAATAAATATTAAGATTTAAAATAACCTATTTAGACGAATGTTTAACTTATAATTGTCATAGGTCCGGGATCCTAAAAGTACTTAGACTTTTTAAAATTGAACAACTTTATCTTTTTTCCAAGATGTCTTTCATCAGCTCAATTCAGAGCAAGCATTTATCATCACATATATTTAAGTATTTATGCTATAAAATTTCTTAAAGTTTCCATTGTTCTCCCCTTTCCTTTGGAAATGATCTTGAGCCAAAAAAAATCTTGACTCACTACTAACGAGCGTTAGTCTGCTAAAGTTGGATCTTAAGCGGCATTTTTGCATTAGTGAGGGGTTATCAAAAATTGTCATAAAAAAAGTAAAAAAAGTCATAAGAAAATTGTTATGGTAAAAAATAGTCATCTATGACAGTTTATGTTTAACAAATTTAAATATATTGTTCAAATTTATTATTATTTATTAATTTAAGCCTCATAGGCAGATAAAAAGTTTATAAAAAAGTTATATCAAATAATTTTATTATTATTTATTTATTTGTTTACTATACCGATCAATTAATTTAACATATTATTATGTATTTATATCCGATAATTGAGTATTATCAATTTAATTAATTAGGTTTTGATTACTTCTTATTTAATATTACCCTCCTTCATATTACTTCTTTTTTTAAATACTTCATATTCCTTATTTATTTTATCTTTTTTTCAGAGATATCATTAATAGACAATCGAAAAAATCTAATTCCTCTGACATTTTTTAAGTGACATTTTTTTTTTATTTTATGACAATTTGTTGTGACGAATTTTACCACTTTGTTCTATGGCTACTTTTACCCTAACCATTAGTTATGGCATCTCGGATTCTATAGAGCTTTGTTTGAATAACTTAAGATTCAAATCTTATCAAATCCTTCTAAATGAATTAATAAAACCGAATTAAATCAATTCACTTCTTCTGGCTCAGAAGAAGATTTATCAATAACTGTATCTTTTTCTACTTTTTTTTCGGGTTCAAAGGGATCATAGTCCCGCAGTACCCAAGTGACCTAGTCAAAATCTACTTTTAATTTGTATTTAATTTTTCTTTATTATTTACTTCTCCTTATGAAGGTTAATTTGAATTTAAATAATTAAATAAATTAAGATATAAAAAATGATATATTTATTTATTGTAAATATAATGTTGAATCTGAGCGCAGCCGATCTGCTAATCGATCTCCAGAGCCATAGCCGCCTCCTCTACAACCTGAGCTCGATTAGCTCGTCTCAGACCTGGCCCCGTCTCTACTCGAACCAACTGAGCGACCAGCAGCTCAACACCTACTTCCGCATCGACCACTCCAGCATCGAACTTCACCGCAACACCAGCCGACCAGCTCTATGCGCCTCACTCAACAGCTGTTTCCATGACAACCAAGACAAATGTCTGCTCGGCCTCAATCTGCTAGTCTACCTCAAGAACGAGACCAAATCAAGCTTCAACGAAATAAAATTGATCAAACTGAGCGTTGTGCTGAGCGATTGGTCACGTGACTTTCTTCTGTTCGATCAGCCTCAGTACTCGTTTGTGTTTGACATGGGTCAAGAGAGCGATGCTGACGTGCAGTCACTAGGCTCTGTCAGGGCGTCCACTTTACTCAACCAGGACCTAGACCACATGGTCAAATACTATGTCGAGTTTGGACCGGCGGACAAACTCGATTTAATCGATTTGGTCCGGCTCGACGAACACACCGGTCTATTCACTGTCAACAAGACAAAATTGCTCAGTCACAAGTACGCACACGAATATGTGGTGCGCGTGAACGCGGTGATCAAGTGTTCACAGAACCACAAGGCCTTGCAAAATCACACGATTGTTAAACTCACTTTTGTGGACTCGAGTCGTGACAGACCCGTTGTAAATCTGCTAAGTCTTGTCGAGCAAAAAAGCATGGCCAATCAAGTCAATTGTTTGATGTTGAATCAACACGATGTGATCAACTCGCGTCAAATAGCTCTCGCTCAGCTGCAAATTGAAAATTTTAACTTTAGCCAATCATATCAATTTGAAATAAGCCAAACAAACAAATTCAATGTTAAAATCGATCATTTAATCGATAATTTGTTCGTTGTCTATTTGTTGAACACAAACAACACTGAGTATTTTTTTCTAAGCGAAATAATTGAAATAAGCTTTAAATTGACCAGTTCAGTTGGTTCCATTTACTCGCACTTTTTTGTGTGTGTAAATGTGCGCACCGAGCAACAATTGCACGAAGAGCTCAGCATGGTAAAATTCTCGCACAATTTAGTGGTGATGGACGGCGAGCAAAGCTGGACCGTGCTCAAAGTTGACAGTGCGGGCAACTTCAATTTTATTCTCGATCCCACTTTCAATCAGTTCAGCTTTAGGCTAGAAAAACTCTCGGCCAACTCGGTCAACATTTCGCTGCACACTCACGACCCTCTCTTCACTCACCACGAAGCCCTGGTGCTCGCCTACGACCTTCACACGCCTCTTGACCACTTTCTCAAGTCCTATGCCTACTTGAAGCAAATTGCTCTCGAGCACAAAAAATTTCTCACCTTCAGTGCAAAAGTGATTTTTCGAAAAGAAAATTTTGCTCAGAGCAAACAATTTTATTCGCGTGAAAAAATAGTTGGTTATTTGGCGCCTGTGGAAAATTTGGTGCCGCGCGCTCATCTGCTCAATTTTGGCAATGGAATAGAAAATTATTTTTATGTGCTAAATGGAAGTGATTGTGTGAAAATAAACAAATTTAGTGGGGTAATTGTGAGCACTAGAAAATGTGCCAATAATTCAAATGTAAGTGTTAGTGTGAACAATGTGGACCGAGAGTACAATTTGGAGGACATTGTGAGCATAGATTTGGTGGGTGAAGATAGTGATGTATTTGTGCCAATTGAGCTGCAGATAAACAGCAGTGTGGCCATTAATGAATTTAATTTGAACTTTGATATCAATTTGAAGCAGCTTGGTCAAATAGATCAACATCAAATTGAGATTGTGCGCATGGTCTCTGACAAAGACGACACACTGTACTTGAGGAGAGGCGAGCGCCATTCTTTGTTCAGTTTAAATTCAAAATTAGGCTCAATAAGCCTCAATTTGAGCACTTTTTATCAGCACTTAACTTCACTTGGTTTGTTCAACAAGTGTTTTTTGGTTGAAGTGTTGTCAAAAAGCTACGAGTACTCAAGTCCAACTCGGAGAACAATTAAGTCCAGTGATTTAATTGATGTTAACATTTGTTTGTCGTCTAATTCACAACAGGATACATTTTTGCACGGTGAATTGACAAGTGACTTTGGCTTTCAGTTTCTAAGAGCTCAGAACATCACCAGATCAGTGGCGTTCATAGGCTTTTTAGGTGTTTTTTTGACCATGTCAATTTTGCTACTAGGCATCATAGTGTACATGTATGGGTCGAGCAGGGTGAGAAAACAAATGGCCAAGCAGTGTTCGGACTCGAGTGAGTGTAAGCTTAGGATCAGGAATGATGAGTTGTATCAAAGTGTGGAGCTGGGCATGGTGCCGTCCAAGCTGGATGTTTTGCTCAATAAGAAGCCCATTTCGCCAGATGCTGGCCGATGTGCAGAGGTGTCGTCGGTGAAAGAGGTGAGTGAGGACCAAGGTGTGTATTGTGTGGCTACGGGAACATCGTTTACTTCGAATGTGTCGTCTACGTCTGACTGTTTTGACTCGGTGAGCAATTGTAGTGATTTGAAGAGCGAGGAAGTGGTGCTTGGGGTCGAAAAGATGAGCTTGTTTGACTTGACTCCGATGCCCAAGCAACAGGTGAATGGTGATTTGACTAGAGAGATATGTGACATTAATGAATGGTTACAATCGAGTAAAGATAACCGTCTGGTGGTTTCGTCACAAGCAAATTTTTCGTTTGATACACAGACATCGACTATTTCGTCTAATGAATGTATTATATAATGAATTTTAGTGTTTATTTTTGATTATAGTTTATTTTTATTTTTTTATTTGATTGTTCATATTTTTTTTTACTTTGTAGCCATTTGGTTTGCGTTTGATTTTGTTTATTTTTTAAATTAAATAAATAATTAAAAAAATGTAAATTGTGTTTATTTTTTGGCATGTGATTATCGCTTCTCAGTAAAAGTAATAGAATTAATCAGTAAATATAATATTTTATTAATAATTACAAAAAACGATTTTTTTTTTTTAAATATTTATTTTAAAAAACCTTCGAATAAATTTGTCACGACGCGTTTCGACCAAATGGTCTATTTCAGGTTTTAAGACTGGAAGAAAGAATAAAATTTAATAAAAGAAATAAAAAATAAAAAGATAAGGAGGAATATTTTATATAATAGAAATAATTGCTTCTCAAATTATTATTTTGTAAGAAAAATAGATAATTAGAAAACAATTTTTTAATATACAAAAAATAGTTTTTGAAATTAATGTAAAATTAATGTCGAATTTTCATAATTGAAATTTAATATTTAAATTTAGAATATTTTTTTTACAATTCAAAAAATCAAAGTTAACAAAAATTAAAGACAAATAGTTTTTTTATGAAAAACTCAAAGTTTTTATATTTTCAATTTTAGGAATTTTTTTGTTCATAATAGTTGTATCAAATTTTAAAAAAAAGTTTATAAGGTCAGTTTCAGTTGATTTTCGAATAATGTCTTGTTTCAGGTCAGATTTAACTATATAGAATGAAAAATCATCTTTAACATGATTTATTTTATTAAAGTGAATAGATACTTCTGAACATGAATTAAAATTACTTAGAGATTTTCAAATATCTTTTTTAAATTTCCTAATTGAATATAAAATGATCTAATATTCTTATTTTGGCTTTTCTAGATGATTCACCTATTTAAAATAATTTACACTTTTAACATTTAATTATATAAACTATTCCATTCGATTCACAATTTGAGTCACTCAAGAATGGAATAAAAAGTTTTTTATATTTCAAATAAAACTTTTTTTCGGTAAATTTACAGCTCAAACATCCAAAGATATCACACTTATCTGAGTAAAATTTTTTGGTATTATTTAGTTTAAAATTTAATATAAATAAAGAGCCTATTTTAGTGTTTATTTTTGATTATAGTTTATTTTTATTTTTTTATTTGGTTGTTGATATATTTTTTTATTTGTTTAAATTAAATAAAGAATTAAAAAAATTCAAATTGTGTTTATTTCTTGGCATATGATTATCGCTTCTCAGTAAAAGTAATAGAATTAATCAGTAAATATAATATTTTATTAAGTAAAAATGATTATCCCATAAGTAAATTTTATTCAGAAAATTATTTATCAGCAAAATTATTTTTTCATCAGCAAAATTGTATATTGGTCAGAAAAATTATTTTTTAGCTAAATAATAGCAATTTATCCTGCAAATTCTGAATAAATAAATATTTTTGCTATTTCTTTTTATTGATTTATTCATTTAATAATATGATATTAACTGAACATTTAATTATTTTTTTGAAATTATTACTATTTTTTTGTATTATTTTACAAAATAAATTTTACTGAAGATTAAAATACTTTTGCTAAGAAAATTCAAAAAATATACCGAATAAATAATTCTTTTTGCTATTTCTTTTTTAAATAAATTTACTGAAGAATGTTTACTGATTAAATATACATTATTTTACTGACCATATAATATTTTGCCTTATTTTTTTGCTGTATTTTCTGGCCAACAGGCTGTTCAGAATGGATGCTACATTTCCTATAAGTGAAACGAAATCAATCGAAGATTTTTTGGGGAAATTTGAAAGCTAAAGTTTATGAGGGTGATTGGAAGGCCAAAAATCTTAAGCAACTCGAAAATAGAATTCACTTTTGTCTGACCAATATGGATCTAAAGGTTGTACAAGACCATACCAAGACTGTTCGCTCTTGGCTCGATATCATACATTGTCATAGAGTTCAATACCTTAACTGATGGGATTTTTTCAAAATAGGAGGGTTCAGTTATAATTAAAAAAAAAATTAAAGCCTTTGTTAAATAAAAAATTTTTTTATGTTAAAATTATTTTTGTGCCATTTTTTATCCTACACCCGTTATTTATTTATTTAAAAAATATTTAGGCAAATATGGTATAATCAGGAGGCTTTTTATTAAATAAGCTTAAATTATTCAAATTAACACGTTCCAAAAAATAATTTCATTTTTTTTTGTAATTCAATCTTATTCAATCAAGCAATCATTATTTTCAAAGAAAAATGTTTAATACAGCAGAATAAATTTTTTAAAATTCTCGTATTCTTTTTAAGTCATTAATTTAGTTGGAAAAATGAATAAAATTTAAATTAAGTAATTCATTTCAATTAATTCCTATTTTAATTAATTTTATCCTATAGTTTTTTCTATATTTTATTTCATTGATGATTAAATCTTTTTCATCTTATTTTTAATATGGAAGAGCTCGGAACAGATAAACAAATAAAAATAGTAATTTTAAACTATTCAATTTTTTTTCTTTTTTGAAAATCAAATTAAAAAAAAATATTAGTATTTGAAGTTTTCCATGTATACAAATTTTTTTTTTTTAATTGTGTAATAAATACTATACAAAAGGAGATTCTTAGAAACTTTCAAAAAAAAATCTATTCTTTTTCTCAATAAAAGATCTGAAATTGATGAGTTAGAAAAGGCAATGAATTGTTTCCAATTAATTATAAAAATTAAATATAAAAATAGAGAAACTTACAGATTTTAATTTAATTGTGTTATAAATAGGCTTTAAAGTTTGTATTTGTAGCAAATTAAAAGAAAAATAACACAAATAAAATTTTCTTAATCGCATTTTTTAACTCTTAATTTTTAGATTTTAGGAAATTTGATTGGATTTGTTTTTTGTTTTTGGCTAATTTAAATAAATAATAAAAAAATAGAAAAAAATTTTTTTTACCCATTAGAAATCGAAAAAAATTGATATAGATATGCTTATAAAAGTATAATGTATATTTTCTCTATTGTGATTTCTAAATAAAAAAATAAATAATTCGCTTCTAAAGTTTCGTCTGTAATATTTATTTTGACTAAAAACGATATGTTGAAATAACTAGAGGTAATCATTGTTGTCGAGAAGGATTCGAACATGAGAGATATTCAGAAATCTGAAGCATTTAAGTAATTTTTTGAACGTGCTTTTTAAGTAGCTATTCAAAATTTATCACAAAAAAATAGTTGTTGTTAAGTTCGTTTTTGAAATAACTAGGATTAAAATTTTAAATTACAACTCAATGATGCTTAGCATGAATTACTTCAACGAAGAATTATTCTTTTAAAAATCAGAGATTGATAGAAGCATTATCCACGGCGATATAGTCAGACGTGAATTCATGTAAAAAATTCTAATTAGTCAAATGACAAACTAATTTTTTTATTGTAAAATCGAAAAAAATACTTGTGAAATAAATTATTTGAATTTTTGATATTTTAAAATTTAATTCAGACAAAACTACTTACACAGTCTTCATATCTATTGGAAAGAAAATAATACGAATCATATTACATAGATTGTACGCAATGGACCTAACACTTAATAACCATTAAATAGCTCTTCAAGAGCTATTTATTTTATTGTTTAAAAGTCTCAAATCAAGTCTAAGTCCGGACTTGGAATCTAATTTTAATAACTTGGACTTTAACTAGGTCACCACAATAACTACCTGGAACGGTAAAAAGATCATGTGACGGTGATCATCAATGAATGGAACGGAAAAATGTCATTGAAATTAAAGTCCCGAATTAGACTTGATTTAACACTAGAAGCACCAACGAGTCAAAATGACTCTTTTTTGATTTTTGGCCGCTAAAATCTAAGTCAATTTTTGCTATTTGAGCAAAATTTTTTTTTTCAGCATAATAATAAGAATAACTTTCTAAATTAACTAAATTCAGATAAAAAAAATATCCTTTGTACAAAATCAAGGATATACTACTAGAAGCACCAAAACGAGTCATTTTGACTCGCTTTTAATTAAAATTTTGACTTTATCTACAAAATAAATGGATGAGTCATAAAATATTAATAAAAAGTATACAAATCTTTAAAAAACTGACTCAAATCCTAATACTTGAACGAAGATAAGCAAATTTAAAAAATGCAAAAATTATAGTTTGCGTATTTTACATGAAAGACGAAGAATTAGCTCAAAAAGAAATGAATTCATTAGAAGATAAAATTGTTGCCAGATACTTTTTTTAGCCAAATTTGTATTTTCGCTCAATTAAAATTAAGTATTGAATAGATTTATCCAAATAATAAATTTTTATCCATTAGATTCCATTAAAACGAGTCATTTTGACTCGTTTTGGTGCTTCTAGTAGTTAAAAATTTTGGTGCTTCTAGTGTTAAGACTTTTATACTTTAAGACTTTTTTTCACCGCCGAATCTTGTGTAATTTTTGTAAAAATAAATAAATTATTTACATAAAGTTACAAATCGCATATTCTTCAGTGCAATTTTGCAGCCTAATAAAGTGAAACAAATATTTTAATTAAAATAAACCTTAAGTTATAAAATTATAAAACCTAGCTTTGATGCGGATCCAGACTTAAAATTTATATTAAGAGCATGTAATGCAATGCAAGTTAAGAATATTTTAACGCAAACTTGAAATTGATAATCATGATAATAATTGATTAATTTAATTATTTAATATTTTTGAATGAATTTACTTCAAATTTAATTTTGTTAATATGATGGATTGATACTGATAAACTAATTTATAATTAATTTTGATAAAAATAAATCTTTTCTTTTTTTAAATGTATCAATATTGTCAATTAATTTTAGGATAAATTTTATCGTTTTTATTATTTAATTTTCTGTGTAAGTGATCTTTTTTCGGAGGGGCAGTAAAGCAAAACTATCAAAAAGGAATAATTAACAAGAAAAAATAAATTCAAGAAATTCAAATAGTTATAGATTATGAAATAGAATATATTACATTTTTTAATATTTTTTTTATAAACAAACATTAAATTGGTTTGATTTTTGTGTTTGAATTACAAAATGTATCCAATTTTGAAATAATATTGAAAAAGTGCGATGATTCAAATAAAAAAATAATTTTAAGTTAATATTGCAAGCATTAAAATCTTTGTTTTTTTTTTATAAATTTTGACATTAGGTTTGTGAAATGATGATCCTTACGATAATATTTGTTGTTTAAAAAATTATCTACTCTCTATTTTCCATTTTTTATAGATCGAGTTTTTGTTAAAATGCATTTAACGACCGTCAATTATCATTAAAGTCAAAATTTTAAAGGAAAAAACAAAGTTTTTCGGATATAGTCTGTTTGGTTAACTATGGTTTATCTTTTACTGTAACAATTCTTGTTCTCAGGTTTTTTGAGCTATTAGTTTTTAATCAAAAATCGTAAACCTATTTTGAAATTTTTTTATCTATTTAGAAAAATAATATTAAAAAAATAATAATTCAATTTTTAAGGAGTCGGGAGAGCTAAGTGCTGAACAAAATTTTATTAAAGGGGAGGTGGATAATCAATTTAACTAAAAATTTTAAAATTCAATTGCTTAGATATGACTCATGAAATTTAAATTACGATTAAAAGAATATTAAGAATTAAATCGAACAAATGTCAAATTAATCAGAGGATTAAAAATCATTTGGATATTTGTACTCGAGATTTTTTAAAAGCAATGTGATCAAGAGATCAAAATTGAGGTTTTTCAAACTTTTAGCCATTAGCCATTTTTTTGAAATTTAAGAAATATCTAAAAATTATGTAGTATAATTTTTAATCTGAGTTTTTTAACAATTAGAGCTTAATTTTTTAATTAATTTGAATAAATTAATGATTATTTAGGAGATCTATTTCTTTCTGATAGTAAATTTTTTTCTTCTGCTAGTAAATTTTTTTTTAACTGCTACTAAAAAAATTCAATTAATGATAGCTATATTTTTTTAAATGCTTCCTAAAAAATTAATTAATTAACTTGAAAAATAATATATAAATAATTGATTACGTTTTATCAAATGTTATAAATAATGAAAATTATCAAATCCTTTAGATGAACCGAATGATTTAAATTTTGATCAAAATTTTCAAGCTGATGCACAAAAATCTTCTAATGGTCCAAAACGTCGTGGCAAACATCGTGGTTCTACAACTTAAAAAAAGAAATACAGAAAATAGTTCTGTCAGAAAATCAAAAAGAGAGCGAAAAAACTAAAATTGATATTTCCATATCAAATTTTTATATTTTTTGTCGTTACTAAGTTTAATTTCTTTATTCTTCTTTTCAAACTTAATATGAATAAAATTTTATCAAAACACTTTTGGTTATTTTTTTATACTTTTATTTTTGCTATCAAAAGAAAAAATTTTGCTATCATAAACATAATTTTACTAGCAGGTGAAAAAAAATTGCTAGCAGAAGAAAATAATTAATATCATTATTTTTGCTAGCTTAAAAATTTGCTAGCAGAAAAAAAAATTTACTAGCAGAAGAAATAACGTCCATTATTTAGCATTAAAATTTCTTTAAAAATCATCTAAAACTAAATAATCTATGTTTACAAACTAAATAACCGACATTGCAAAAATTTTTACAAATATTTCTAAAATAAAATATATCTCAGCCATCGCACATTTTCAATGCATTTTTAAAATTGTATTTAAAATTTTTATAAAACAAAATAGAGCATACCATATGTATTATCTTTTTGTTTTTTTTTGTACTCTCTTCTTCTAATTTTTATTTTGACTTCTCCTGAAGGAGGTTAATTAAATTCAAATAAATAAATAATTCAATTGATAAATAAAAATTAAAAAAAAGATAACAAAAAAAATAATAAGATAAAAATTTAAAGTTGGACGGGGTAGGTAAGATTTGCGAATAGATGAATCGATGTTTCTCAAAGTCAAACACTTAAAGAGTGATAAATTAATTTAATTTTTTTAATTTTTATTATTTATAGTTAAAGTCTAATATTAAGGTAGAGATGTTAAGGTAAGTCTGATATTAAGGTAGATATTTTCAATTTTTGAAAAGATAATACCTTGTAAATTTGATCAGAGAAAATTCTATTCCTAAAGCTCCTTCAAATAAAAAAAAATATTAACTTAAATCGTTTATTGTTGTAACAGTTTCGAGAATTAGGCATTCTATTAAATAGCTTTTCTATATAATTTGTCCACAAAGTCTAAAAGAGTAAGAGAACGATTGAATATTAATTTAATTAAATTAAATTTAATTTTCAACGATTGAATATTAATTTAAATCTAAATAAATTGTTTATCATTTTATTTCGTTTTATTGATTTTTTATCTTATTAAACTAAATTTTTATTTTTTTTCATTTATTTTTATTCTGAAGGAGCATTAGCTCGATACAGATAAACAAAAAAATAAACAAATTATTTAAATGTTAAAAAAAGAATTTTCAATATTTTTTCATATTTCCAAATAAAAATTAAACTCATTCTATTTCACTAAAAGTTTAATTTCAAATATGAAAATGCTTGCAATATTAACTTAAAATTATTTTTTTTTTTGAAACTAAAAATAAATTGAAACATCGCACTTTTTAATGTTATTTCAACATTGGATACATTTTGTAATTCAAACACAAAAAATTAAACCAATTGTAAACATAAACAATTTTTTAATAACTACCGTAATTCCGTGTTGGGGGACGCGTGCATTAATACCCAAAGTCATATGTGAAGTGCATGCACAGACATTAACCCCTTCCATGTTAAAAAAATACTATTAAAGGTTCGACGCACTACATGTGCAACTTTGGGTATTAACGTGTGATACTAGTAAAAAAACCAAGTTTAAATGTCGAGTTAATAATCAAAAAATCTTTTTTAGAGCAACACTTTAATTTGAAATTTTCTGAAATATTAAAAAAATAATTTTGCATATTTCAACTTTTAGTGCGACCATTCAAACAAAATTATGAAAATGTTTTTTAATATTAAAAATTATTTTTTTTGTGCTTATCTAGTTATAGATGCAGCTTTTTTTTTAAAGATTTAAAAAATCATACGATATTTCATAGATAATTTCAAACCAGAATGAGGAAGTTATGCGTCGACCTCTTCAAAGTTTAAACTTGAATAGAGTTGATATTACTCCAGTTGTAGTTTTAAACAAAGATGGGAGTGTTCGAAAGCCTCTTGGTAGGAAAAAGGGCTCAAAAAACAAATCATCAAATTAAGATTTTCAAATAGTATTTTTTTTATTTTAATATTGTCTTTAAACGCCGCTCTTTTAATTAATTCAAGACTTTGTCATATTATTTTAATATTTATATTCTATGAAATATCGTATAATTTTTTAAATCTTTAAAAAAAAAGCTGCATCTATAACTAGATAAGCACAAAAAAAATAATTTTTAATATTAAAAAACATTTTCATAATTTTGTTTGAATGGTCGCACTAAAAGTTGAAATATGCAAAATTATTTTTTTAATATTTCAGAAAATTTCAAATTAAAGTGTTGCTCTAAAAAAGATTTTTTGATTATTAACTCGACATTTAAACTTGGTTTTTTTACTAGTATCACACGTTAATACCCAAAGTTGCACATGTAGTGCGTCGAACCTTTAATAGTATTTTTTTAACATGGAAGGGGTTAATGTCTGTGCATGCACTTCACATATGACTTTGGGTATTAATGCACGCGTCCCCCAACACGGAATTACGGTAATGTAAAAAAAAAACAAAAAATTATAAAAAATTATCAAGAATTTCGCTTGTGCGAAATCAAAGTAACATAAAACCTTATACATTTAATTTTAATTATTAATTTTTGAAACTTAAATTAAATCGCTAGAATTGACATTAATTGAATAAATAAATAAAATAAATAAATTGCATTTTTTTATAAACGGAATTTTTTCTAAGAAAATATTTTCAAAAAAGATTTTTTATCCTTTTTAGAAACTATATGGCAAGATTTTGTTTTATTTTTTCATTTTTCAAAAAAAGTCCAAAAACGAACTGGTTTTATTATATAAAAAAGAGTAGGGTAAAATTCAAAATATCTCTTTTTATAAAATTAAATCATTTGATAGTTTTTCTGGTTATCTTTTTTAAAATTTGAAATATCTTTAATTTTTTTTTATATTTTGTCGAAATTTTGGGAACAAATTTTAAGAAAATAATTGAACAGATTTCTTGAATTTTATCCAAATAAAGTTCGATAATTTGTGTTAATAATTTTTTTCGATTTTGTTTATTGATTTTTGAGAAAAAGAATAAGTTATTCTATTTCTTAAAAAATCAAAAAACAAAATCATTTATTGAATCAATGAATTTAATCACTTTTTTCGTACATTAAACACTTTTCTTTCTTTTAGATTTGCAAAACCAATCTTTGTTTATTTTTCAAAAAAATCTTTATTTAATATTTTTTTTGAAATTTAAAAGAAACGGTTTGGCATAATGGTTTTAATTGACGAACTTTAATTCTTTGGACAAAGTATAAGACAAATTTCAAATAAAAAATATTTAACTAACATTTAACTTAAAAATTGTCTTTCAAGTTCTTAAAGTCTTTTTATAAGACCATTAACTCAAAAGCCAAATGTGAAAATGTCGATCTATTTAAATTCTCTTTTGACTCAATTAATATTAATTTTTATGATTTTTATATATTTAATGATTATAATAAGTATTGGTATTTTTCTTTTTATTTCTGTGAATTTTATTAATAAGCTGGAATTAATTATTTTTTATTTACCAGAAAAATAATTTTGAGTAAGACTCCTTGTTGTAGCATTAAGCCCTCTATATAGCCATCGCATTTTTACTTTTTGATTTTTTCGAATGACAAGATTAATAAAAAAGTTCGTATTTTTATCCACATTTTTTAAAAATTAATAGCTTACTAGAGTTTAAAACCCTTTTTCGCCTGTAGATTTTTGGGTTCTTTAAAAATTCATTTATTTTCCAGCCACAAGCAAAATAGAGCATATTTAAATGGTAGTTTGATGTCGATCCCAGTAACTTAATAATAATAAGACTCTTTTGAAGATTTTTACTTTTTTAAGAATTGATTTTTAACCTTAGAGAATTTTAATTTAAGAGAGATTCTCTTAATAACTTCATTTAAATGATCATATCAATTTAATATTGGGTTCAGCTTTATTCCTAGGAAAATTGGATTGGAAGTATTTTTTCCTCTTCAACAAATGTAAATATCGATCAACTGCTTTATATATTTGGTAATTTATTTTTATTAATTTAATCAACGCCAATTCTGGCAATATTTAAAATAAAAATAAATAATTAAATTAAATAAGATGAATAATAATAAAATGAAAAAAGAACATAAAGGCCACAAGATAGTGGTTGTCTTTTTTTTTAAAACAATGTAAAAGCTAATTTGGTTAACATTTTTATTATTTATTAAATGTGAAATATCCGACTTATTGCATTCATTTTTTTTTTGATAATAAAATTGATTAAATAATTTAATTTTGAAAAGATCACATTTGGCATGTATCAAAACATTTCCTAAATGAATTAAATCTTCAGTGCTTTTTTTTTTTTAATTTTCATTAAATTAAAAAATATTAGAGTAAAAAAAAATTTATTCAATCAAAATAAAAAAAAGTATTTTTACGAACTTTTTAATTAGAAATAAAAAATAAATTCAAAATAAAATAACCAGAGTTGTTTTTTTTCAGGTAGCTACTGTGTCGGCCTAGTATAAGTAAAAGTCACTAAATTTAAAGTCCTAGTCTGGACATAAAAAGAGAGTTAATTTTTTTTCAATTGCTTTATAAACTGTGATTTTATATAATATCACGGTTAATTTAACTGTTGAACGATATATCTATTGCTTGATATTCAATATTGTTTTTTTTTTTCAAATCAGTGATTTAATCGATTTAATTTATGGAGAAATCACTTAAAAATACATTGAAATTTTTAGTTTGAATGATATTTTTCATTTTGAAATCTTTTTTCTTTATTAGCATTTTAATATTTCTTTCTTATTTTTATTATTATCAATTTTAGTTGGAAGATTGTTGATCTAAATGCAGTAACTATTTCTATTAGTTATTTTCTTCCTTCTTTTTTTATTGTTATTTTTAACATTTTCATTACAACAAGAGTTCCATTAAAATAGATTTTCATCTTATTTCAGTAAAATTTTCTTTTTAATGACTAAAATGGATGTTGAGTTTCAAGCTTTTTCTTTGGATCTCAAAACCATTTAAGAAAAGGCTAAATTAATTTGTAGCCTTTAAGAAAATTTCTTCATACCATAATTAAATCTTTTTTTTTTATTTTGTTTTAAATGAAACTCAACTTTAATTTTTGAATTTTTTCTATTAAGAATTTAAAAAACTAAAATTTTAAATGCTTTTAAGAAATTATTCGAAAATTTTATCAAAAAATTATAACATATCTTTGATAAAAATAAATTAGTCCCATTTCTAAATTTCATTCTTATTCAAGTGTTTTTTTTGATTATTTTGCATTCTTAAGACACCAAAATGAAGCAAAGTATTGTTAAAGATATTTTAATAAACAATTAATGTAATTTTGTTTTCTAAAAATTTATAAAACTTATTTTTTTTTTAAATAAATAAAATGTTTTCAAAAAATATCCGGTCTGAGAAAAACAGAAATAATTATAAGTACCTAAGGGTGTAATTAAAAAAATCTATTGTTAAATTTGATCAATATATAAATGTCACATTAAAAATTTAAATTTAAATTAAGACTTTGAGAATATTTTTTATGATAATCAAGTCAATTAACAGATTACAAAGCCAGAAATAGTAGCGAAGAATTTAATTTGACAATGATTATATAACGTGAATTTTTTTTACCAACTTATGCTTATATTATGCCACTACTCAAGACTCGCGACTAAAAATTTCTTTAAAATCAATAATTTATAATCAATGAATTTATTATTGAAAACATCAACTTCGTTTCTTTGTTAGTTATTTGCTATTTTTTTCTAATAAATAAGACAGATTAATAAATATTATACTGAAATTAATCAAAAAAAATGCTTAGAGAAATTTCCTATCCAAAACTTAATTCATTGGAGAAATGAACTTGACATTTTCTGACTTCCTTCTTTAAATTTATATTCATTTTAATTTTGAATAATGTTTATGAATAATTTTATGTTTTCCTTGAGTTTCGAAATTTATCAAAATACGAGATCCAATTACATAAACAAAATATCTCAAATGACATTTTTTTATTGAATTCTATAAAATTTTCAATTTAACCAAGTTTAGATCATAAATTATTAATCACTAGGGTTTCTAGTTCTAAAATTTAAATCGATATTTAACAATATTATAAATTTATTTAACATTTGAGAATCAATAAAAAGTAATTTTTTTTCGAATGAAATACCTTTAAGAATAAAAAAAAATCTTTAAAAATCATTGTACTTATTATTTAGAAAATTTTAGAATAAAAAGTAAAATTAAAATGGCAAAACAACTTAAAGTAATTAAATGTCCATCAGACGAGTTGTCACTGACCAACTGTGCTATAGTAAATCCAAAAGAATTTGACAGAATAAGGTATCATTTTTCAAGTATTAGAAAAAGTATTGAATTTAAAAAATAGGCATATCGAAATTGCGGGTCAAAGTGACAAACACATTTTTACAGTGCGTACTGATATGATGGTACCGATAGGGGAAATAGGATTTAGTGCTGTACAAAGAAAATGGGCAATGATTAGTGTTGATAGTAAAGTTATAGTGCGACCATTTCAATTTGACTTGAAGAATAGTTCGATCAATATAATGACTGTTGAAGTTGATTTCATTCAAAAGAAAGCTGCAAATTTGGATCCGTACGACACTGATCGTTTAGCAGCTGATCTTGTTCAACAGTTTGGCAACCAAGCTTTTACTCTGGGACAACAGGCATAAATTAAATAAAGTATTTCAAAAATTTAATTTTTTTTTATTTAGTTTGCATTTCAGCCACAAGAACCTAATAAAAAAATGCTTTTAGCAACAGTCAAATCAATAGAGTGTATTTATTTTTTAAAAATAAAAAAATTTTTTAATTTGAATTATTAAGCTGCGGATTTGAGTGCAGCAATTGACGGTAAAGCTTCCAGACATGCTAAAATTAAATCAGGACAACTTTTACCAAATTCAGCAATTATTTTTGAACGAGTGGAAGGCTCTTCATTGAATTTGACTGGAAAATGTAAAGGAAAAGTTCAAGCTCAGTCAATTATAAATCCTGATTGGGACTTTACCAAAATTGGAATTGGTGGTTTAGATAAAGAGTTTAATACTATATTTAGAAGAGCATTTGCCTCTCGAGTTTTCCCTCCAGAACTAATTGAGCAACTGAATATTAAGCATGTTCGCGGAATCTTATTGTTCGGCCCTCCTGGCACTGGCAAGACTCTGATGGCAAGACAAATAGGAAATATGCTAAATGCCAAAGAGCCCAAAATTGTGAATGGTCCACAAATTTTAGACAAGTATGTGGGAGAATCGGAGGCAAATGTTCGAAAATTATTTGCTGATGCCGAAGAAGACCAAAAAAGGGTTAGCTGAAAATATTATGAAATTTTTGTATTTTTATTTTTTTAAATTAGCTCGGACCTAATAGTGGGCTTCATATAATTATATTTGATGAAATTGATGCCATTTGTAAACAAAGAGGAACAGCAGTATTTTTTTTATTTTATTTAAAAACTAAATTCGATAGAAATATCTAATTTATAAAAATCATATATTCTTAAATTGTTTCTAAGTTTTAGCTTATATTTTAGCTAAATTTTAGAATCCAAATAATTGAAATTTAATATTAAGATTTATCTGTTAGGGCCGCAAACAACTTTTTAGACTGAAAGTTCAAATGTTGAAAAAAATTATAAAATTGAATTTTATTTCATGCTCAAGAAAGCTTATGAGCATTTAAACAATCAAATAAAACACAATTTTAGAAATGTATAAAATCATTCTTTTATTTAAAAATTTGATCGCTAATTTTTTAAAACGAACATAAATATAAGAAAAAGAGCAGTTTAAAATTTTATCACCTCAAAAATTTTTGTAAAGATTTCATTTTATTAAAAAATACACAAAGGAAAGAAATGTTTATCCCAATTATATTTGAAATAGATCAACTCTTAAATTCAATTAATTCATTCTTATTTCGATTCGATTGAATAAAAATATTCATACCTGCCAAGTAAAAATTGTACATAATCCTTAAAAAATTGGTAGCCCAACGATTAAATGAAGATATTGGGCTGTAGACACTTAAGGTTAATTTTTTTAATTTTTGCTTTCGTTTTAATCAAAAATTATCCTTTTGTTATTAGAAAAAAATTAAAATTTCTGTTAAATTTTTTTTTTATTATTTGAGGTACTCAAACTGATTTCATGAATATTTTATTGCGTGAATGTGCTTTAAATTTATCTAATTACATAATTATGCAAACAAAATAAATTATTTATAAATATTTAATTCCATAAGCTAAGGTAAAGTCGGCTTTAAACTTTGACAAATAGTGTTTTTTTATGCAAGACTTATCTTCAATTGACATTCTATGCTTTATTAATTAAAAATCTATACGATTCTTTGATTCGGTTAATGTTTATGCGTTATATTTTTTTTATTTTTACGCAAAAAACTTTTTGGCTTATCATTCGATAATAAAAAAATCTAAATTCTTGGTAAAAAATTAAAAAGTATGAATAAAAGTATTATACTTAGCTTTTCATTGAAAAGTTTTCAAGATTCAAAAACAGTATTTTTTGTTTGATTCATTGAAACGATCCAATTAATGATAAAAATTTGAATTTTTTTAAATGAATGAAAGATGTATTTTCTTTTGAAAAATTTTTTTCGACGCCTCTTAATATTTTAGCTTTTACATTTACATTTACATATTTAATTTTTGATTAATAGTTAGATTTTGAACATTTTTGAATTGAATAACTTTTACAATAAATTTAACTTTTACATTTTTTATTTTAAAAAATAGTTATATAAAATGTAGTGTTGTAGTGTTCAATAATCGATTAACTATAAAAATCTTTAAAAACTAAATAACCTTAAAAAATCGAGCAATTTTTTTCAATCGATTTGAGATAGAATAAGTTTTTTCCATTGATTTTATTGTTAGCTTATAGATAAAAATACTCAGGTACAAAAAAACTTTATATAAAATTAGTATTCTTGATTAGTTTTTTAATGAACATTACTCAAATTAAATTGTTCATTAAATTTTAATCTTAATCAATTTTTGCGTACCTAAATAATTTTTAAGAATAAAGAATAATTCGAAAAAAGTTAGTCGACTAATTTGGAGATTGTAGTCGATTGCCAGCACTATTTAAAAATTGGCAGGATCATAATTTTATAATTAATTTTGTTTAATTTAATAATTTAGAAAAATTAAATGTGTTTTAATTCAGGATTTTTTTTCATTCGTTGAGATACTAATAATCCAAAATTAATAAAACAATTAAGCATCTTATATACCAGAATCCATGTTTTAATAATGTCAAATCCATTTTGGAAATATTTAAAATTTAAATAGATCTTAAATTTACATTTAAAACGAAATATTAACCGTCAAAGATATTCTTATTATTTTTTGTTATCAATTGAATGATCATAGGCTTTACGAGTTAATAAACAATCAAAATTTTTAATTGAAAATTTAATTTTTAAAAATTTCAAAATTCTAAAAAAGGCTCCATTTATCTAAATAAAATAATTTTTTTTTCTAAAAGAGCGGCTCTACAGGAGTTGGTGACACAGTAGTTAATCAATTACTATCAAAAATAGATGGAGTAGACCAATTAAACAACATTTTGGTGATTGGTATGACAAATAGACGCGACATGATTGACGAGGCATTACTTCGGCCCGGTCGTTTGGAAGTTCAACTGGAGATTAGTTTACCAGACGAAAATGGTCGCTTGCATATTCTTCAAATTCATACTTCTAAGATGCGGGAATATGGCAAGTTGGACACAGATGTAGACCTTAAGGAGCTTGCTGCATTGACAAAAAATTTTAGCGGCGCCGAATTGGAAGGTCTTGTGCGAGCTGCCCAGTCTAGCGCAATGAACCGTCCTATTAAGGCTTCAAACAAAGTTCAGCTAGACCCAGACGCAGTCGAAAAGCTGAAGATTTCAAGGGCTGACTTTATGCAGGCACTGGCAAATGATCTTAAACCAGCCTTCGGAGTAAGTGCCGAAGACTTTGAGTTATATATAAGGAATGGAATTTTTCTATGGAGTCAAACTATTCAAGATGTTTTAGAAGAGGGTCATTTAAGGATCAATCAAACAATTAAAAGTGAAATGACACCTCTGGTTACTATTTTGATTGAAGGTAAACCGAATTCTGGAAAGACCGCGTTGGCTGCTAAAATTGCCATGGAAAGTGGATTTCCGTTTTTAAAATTTTGTTCACCTCAGTCAATGATAAGTTATTCGGAGACAGCCAAATCAGAGGCTATCAAAAAAATCTTCAGCGATGCTTACAGATCAGAGTTAAGCTGTGTGGTTGTAGACGAGATTGAATCATTGTTGGACTATGCACCTATTGGACCAAGATTTTCGAATTTTGTTTTACAAACACTCAAATTGTTGTTCAAAAAACTTCCCCCTAAAGGTCGCAAATTGCTTTTAATTGCCACAACAAGTGAAAAGGAAGTTATTAAGGAAATGGGCTTAATGCAATCATTTAGTAAAGTAATACATGTGCCAAATGTATCAAGAGGCTCAGAAGTCCTGCAGGTATTGGAACAGCTTGATTGCTTTAGCAAAAAAGAATATGATCAATTGAGCAAACAGTTGGATAATAAAGGTCTGTCAATTGGAATTAAGAGTTTACTTGATGTAGTCGAATTGTCAAAGCAAGCTACTGATGTTTATCGAACAGCAAAGTTTGTTTCTGTATTGGAAGAAGTTGCTGGATTGCATGATTGTTAAATTTTTTCTCAACCTTATTTTTTTAGTTTTTAGATCTAGTCAAAATTAATCAAATAAAAAATTGAACAAAAATATTTGCTTTTTAATGTTTAAATTATTTGAAATAATTAATGAATTCTGTCTTTATTAATTAAAAAAATTATTATTTGGGTTTTGCGGATAAGCTAGTGCCGCTTGTCAACACTTTTTTTAAGTGAATAAGGTTTCCGGAAGAATCAGGAAGAAATTTCTCACTACCAGCTACAACAAATTCAATTTTTTTAAGTGTCTCAACAATTTAATTTCAAAAGATAAACACCTAATGGAGATGCTTTTTTTTCTGTCAATCGAATACATTAATATCATCAGGCTTTGGAAGCGTTTTAAGACCAAATGAAAAAATATTAACTTTTCCTACCTTTTCCTTTGCTTTTACATTCGTACCAAAAATTTCCAAAGCTTATAATAAATAATGAACAATATTAAAAGAATTTGCAAGAAATAATTATAAATATTTTTTGATGATAATTAGAAAAATTTAATAATTTTATTAAATATTAAAAAAAAGAGCAAAAATTGACAATTTTCTGACGGAATAGTATTTGCATAGTCTAAGAACCATTTAATATAAAAGAAGGGTTCATTTTTAATTTTGATTTTTAAATCTGTATATCGGTATATTCTAAAAAATTAATAAATAAGCAATGCACTTAAATTTGTAAAAAGTTGATGTTTTTTTTATTCAAATTTGAGGAAGTTAATAAAAAATTTGAGAAAAATCACAAAACTTTATTACTATTTAAACTAAAGTTAGATTTTACAATTATAATTTTCATAAATTACCTTATGAAAAAACACATTTAAATTTTTACTCAAAAAAAAACAACTAATTGTCTAATTATTGATTACTCTTGTTTATTGTTATGATGTTTGAATCTTCCATTACAATCTAAACAAAAAATAAAAAAACAATTAAGTCATTCCAAGTTTGTAGATTCAATTCAATTTAGGATTTATATGAGCTGGTGCGCTATTTATATTTTTCTCCAAAATAGTTTTCATTTAATTTTTCACTAAATGAATTTTGTCAATAACTTAAATTTAAAAATTAGTTTCATTAAAATTGTTTTTTTGATGAATTTTTTTCTTTAATGTAAAATTTGAAACTGTGTAATTTTTATGCTCTAAATATCAATTGTATGTTGCGTTATTTTTCAAGAACTTACAATAGAAGAAAATTAAAATTTATTGAACCTTTTTCGTGATTTTTTTCGTTCTCCTGGCCTTTCACAATTACGCATTATTGGTCTCGAGCCTTGGTAAAAATTTTGGCTGAATCTCCTTCTTTGATCATTAAAATTTGAAATTATTTCCATAGAATAATCAATTCTTATTTTTTTGCTTAATATTGTTTTATTTTCGGTTGCATATTTTGCCTAAAGAATCAAAATATTTTAATTTTCTTAATTTCCAATGTATTGTTTTCTACTTCAATAGCTTCTTTGGTGGTTTTAAAATAAACAAATCCAAATCCTCTCGATCTTCCAGTCTTTTCAAAAAAAGAATTATCAATTGTTGTATTTTAGTCTTCTTACTTTTCTATTCATTATCACTTTACATCTCACACAGCCATAACGATCATATATTTTGTAAAGATCGAATTTTCTAGCATTTAAATCAAGACCAAATATTGCCAGAATTTTATTCGGATGATGGTTCTGATGAATTCTGTCATTTGGTTTGTAGCTGCGTTGTTTGTCGTGTCTCTCTAAAGGTGAACGAGATCTAGCAGGCGATCTAGATTGATCGGATATATTTTCAGCAGACAGGCCATTCCTAGAATTTGAACGTCGATATTTTTCATATGATTTTCTTGGTTTTTTATAGAAGTTCGACATTTTACATTCAATAATACTAAGCTTATATTTTTTATAGCAAATTTATTTTTCAGAATGAATTTGATAATAATTGCCAGTGCGAGAAGGTAACTACAGGAACGGGATTTATTGATTTTCTGTTAAATTGAAAAATAAATTGGAAAATATAAAAAGCGCACCTGCTCATATAAATCCTAAATTGAATTGAATCTACAAACTTGGAATGACTTAATTGTTTTTATTTTTTTTTTAGATTGTAATGGAAGATTCAAACATCATAAGAATAAATAACAGTAATCAATAATTAGACAATTAGTTGTTTTTTTTTAGTAAAAATTTAGATGCATTTTTTCATAAGGTAATTTATGAAATTTTTAATTGAATCTTTTTTAAATATGAAATTATTAAATTTTTCTAATTATTATCGAAAAATATTTAGAATTATTTCTTGCAAATTCTTTTAATATTTTATAAATTGAAATTTTAAGCTTAAACTTTTTAAATAATGAAAAATGGATTTTGAAGCTGATGACAAAAAAACTTTTTCAAAACTTGTTCCGCTAGGCTTAATATTTGAATCACAAAAATGTTCAAATAAAAGGTGTACAAAAAGGGGTGAGCTGATGGAATTAAGAAATAGAAAAAGTAATAAAGATGCTAAAAATTAATTAAAGTCTTGGCGATGTTTTGCCTGTAATAACTATAAAACTATTTATTAAATAGTATTTTTTATTCTATTTCGTAAGCCTCTTAAAATACTAAGTACACTCAACAAGCATTAAAAATACCAGTGACAATTGAAGAGACCCAGTTTTGGTCATAAAGACTTTGAGCAAACACGAGAACCCTGTAACTTGTGCAGATTGTGTAAATTAATGAACAATCCAAATATTTTTTTAGTTATTAATAATTAACAAATCATATAGTCAAGATTTTTTTAAATTTTTTCTAATTTGTGTTTTTTTTGTGATTTATTTATAATTTATAGTTTGGTTTAACAACTTCTTTGCAACCTAAGAATCTATCCTTGTAACTTTAAAAAGGGGAAAACAGCATTTAGTGGATATCTGATATATTCAGGAAAAAAACTTGTAAAAAAATAAAAAATTGGAAAAATATTTGAGCAATTTTAACTTTTTTTTGACTTAATTTAAAGTAAACTGCTATTTAATCAATGCTTTTAAATTTTCAAGCTTTTAAATTTTCAAGCTTTAAATGAAAAATTATCTTATCAAATAAAAATTCATCACAGATTGTAAAGAGATTCTGTTCTATAATTTTAGATGTCAGCGATTTTTTTACTCATATCCCCTTTACGATTGCTTTAAGGTGCATACATCAAAATAAAATCAAAAAAATTGCTATTTAATTGAATAGCTATTTAATAGAATGCCTAATTCTCGAAACTGATATTAAAATAAACAATTGAAGTTTAAATTTTCTTTTAATTTGAAGGAGCTTTAGAAATAGCATCTGCTTTGACCTAGTTGGCCTAACCCTAACTCTTTTAAAATCCAAAATACCTAAAGGCCCTCTCTAATTGAATCTTTGCCTTTAAACATAACCAATAAAAAATTAAAGAAAATTAAAATTAATTATAAATCTTAAAATGTTTGACTTTGGTTCATCTTTGGTTTTAACAAAGATTCATCTATTTCGCAAATTTTACCTACTCCGCCCAACTTTAAATTTTTTATCTAATTATTTTTCTTTCTTATTTGCGAGGAACGAGCGGTGCGTGACGAGCATATTAAGCATAGACTCAGGTGAATAAAAAACGAATACTGAATAGTTATTAAAAAAATTCTGGACGTAAATCGTCAATACAATATACACATAGAAAAAAAATTCTCATGTATTTTCTTAATGCTCTATTCCAAACTTTTCCGTTACTTCAAGTAAATAATTAAGTTCAGATGCACTGTTAGCTAAGAGTAAGATGTCATCAGCATAAAATATATTATTTATAATTAAGCTCTCTATCCCAATGCCAATGTTTAGAGTATTAAGAAAACTACCTAGCTCATCAATATAGATGGCAAATAAAGTTGGAATAAGTGGTCCGCCTTGTTTGACCCCTCGTGTAATTTTGAATGGAGCAGTTTCATCATGATTTATTGCAACAACCACTTTTGATGAATTGTAATAATTTATTAAAGTTCTTAAGACCCATGCATCAATGTCTTTTACTAACTTAGCCCACAGCACTAAACGGTTGACTTTATCAAAGGCTTTACTAGCGTCAATCGAGCAAATAAATGTCTTCTTCTTTTTCCTTCTATTGTAAAGTACTAGTTCCTTGAGTGTAAAAATGACATGACCACATGAAGACCCTGACCGGAAAACGAATTGATTACTATTGCTCTTGAAAGTTCTGTTTATCTCTTCCAGTAATAACTTCTCCATAATAATTGATCAACCATCATAAATTGTTAGTGGCCTCATATTATTAATATCGCTAAGGCTTTTGCTTTTGTCTTTTTGTAATAATTTGACAACTCCAATTTTAAATGTTTTCATTACAAAAAACATTGTAATTAATCATTGTCTCAAATATCAATTTTAGAATCATTATCAGTTTTCCACTAATGCCAAATTTAATCATTTCGTTCGTTATAGAATTATAACCGGAGGATTTATCATTTTGTAATTTATTAATTATCTCAACAAGACGATTTGGTTCGATTTTTACATTGAAAACCTTTTCTGAATTCAACTTTAAGAACTCATCTACGATAGCTTTTTTACTAGTTTCAGACTCAGAATTGACAATATCGCAACTGTTAACCAAAAAAAATCTAATTTCTGGCATTATTAATGTCTATTGTTATTTCGCACTTCTCTTCCTTGAAATTTTTTACTTTACGATAAAAAGTATTTTTATTGCCGAATTAAATTCTATTTAACTTGATTAATTTTTTTGCTTCAGCTTTATTTTTGTTTTCGTCTTGTTTTTTCCGTAACGCCGACTTCGCTTTTTTAACTAATCTAATTATTTAAAATTTCACGAAGTTAGCGAGTTAGCAAGTTAGCGAGTTAGCGAGTTATCGATGTCAAGGTTGAAAGTTATCGATGTCAAGGTTGAATAGTGAGAGAGAATAGATAATTGATTGATTACCAATTATCAATTATGTATTAATATATATTAATTACATGCCTACCGAGAATACCGAGAATGCCATTGATTCCAACTGATGCAAGTTTACCTTTCGAATTAAAAAGGCTTCAATTTCCTATACGACCAGCGTTTGCAATGAGTATAAATAAATCTCAAGGACAAACTTTAGAACACGCAGGGGTTTACTTAAACGAACCTGTTTTTACTCATGGCAATTATATGTAGCCTTTTCAAGAGTGACAAATAAAAAAAATCTCAAGATTTGCATGAATCATCCAAATAACTTAACAAAAAACATAGTTTATACTGATGTTTTTCAATAAATTTTTTAGTGTGTTCTGCAATTTTTTTTCTTAATTTTATTTAAATTCCCCCGGCAGCGAAGCAACGGGTATCTCCTAGTATTTTATTAAAAGTTAAGCACTCATTTCGATAGTTCTTTTTAGCCTTAAGGTATTCGTCGTATAGTTGCTTGATATCTAAGTCCGTTCCGTTCAATCCGTTCAATTTCATTTTATGTTTTTTGATTAGATTATCTTCAGTTATTTCATCTGAAGCTTCCAGAATCGCATTATTTAGCTTTTTAAGTACATTTTCAAGACAAATGCTTAGGAGTTTCATGTCTTTATAGTGATTTAAAGGTTTGGTATCACTTACCTCATTTAAGAGAAGCTGAAGTTTATCATTGAATATTCGTTTAGTTCTTTCGTTCCACACAATTCTTTTCATTCTGCCATTTTGTTTTCCTGACTCAGTTGACTCAATAACCCTAGTTTCATTGTTGATTATTAATTTACCGGTTAAGGCCAAATGATCCCCACAGTTCCATTTGGAAGTAACTATTTTGATATCTTTACAAGTGGAACCATCAATTTTGTAACCAACAATGTGATCAATCCAACTGGTTTTATCTTGCTTGAAGTACGTAAAGCTATAGTCATTTATTCGATTAACATCAAAACATTCTAATCCATTGAGCCTTATCCATTTTTGCATGAGCTTATCACATCCATTACTTCTCTTGATATCACAATTAAAGTCGCCCAAAGTTATTGTTCTAAACTTACAACTAAGACAAATTAAGATATTTGTTAATTAATCAAATTCATTTAAAAAGTTAAACGACATTCTATAGTATTGTCATTTGTCGTAAGGTAAACTCCTACAATCGCAACATTGCTCATTTTTAAAACAGATATTCGTTCATTTACAAAAATGATCTCATGCTTTCCAACTTTTTTGTTGATAATCCAACCGATGCCACCATTTTTTCTCCCTCTTTTTTGTGTTCCAAGCTCGATCGCCGATTTA
Organism: Brachionus asplanchnoidis; assembly: GCA_025491095.1. Taxonomy (NCBI): domain Eukaryota; kingdom Metazoa; phylum Rotifera; class Eurotatoria; order Ploima; family Brachionidae; genus Brachionus; species Brachionus asplanchnoidis. The sequence goes on along the minus strand of JAILYF010000039.1, from coordinate 722,792 downwards.
AAATATATTCGATAATCTGTTTCTTTTCCAAGAATATTAATAACTTCAGACCTTTCTGCACACCACATTTCTTGAAGGAATAGAATGTCATTTTCATACTGTAAGTGTTTGCTGAAAATTATATTATTCCGTAGGCCATTACAATTTAGTGTACCAATTTTAAGAGTATGAAAATCAGGATTTGGTAAGTGTCTTACTTGGTGGTTGGTAGGAATTAGTTGCTATTTCGTTTTTCGATTAGCTATTTGTCGGAGTCTTGTTAGCAGTGGAGTATTCAAATAATCTTTTGGGTTGAGCATTTGCGTTTGTTTATCGGATTTGTTATGAGCTTCATCAACCATCTCAACGATTTCTGTCTGTCCATTAACCCTTGGTTCTTGCTGATTTTGTATTGAGTTATTGTTTTTCTCTTCAATTACTTTTCTGGCTTTGTAATTCTGCTCTTCAATACTTTTAGTTGGTCGGAAATCTTTGTTTTTGATTGTATCTTTCCAGAACTCTTTCATTGATTCAAAATTTTCCACTATGTAGTTTGCTTGGCCAATCATTCGAATCTCTAATTCATTATTTGTTCTTTCATTTTTGTTTATTCTCTATTCGTGGTCAATTAGAGTTTCAGCTATGTCTACCATCTCTTGCTTCTGTTCCTTGACTTCTCGTGTCAAAGTTTCAACTCTTGTGGCTATAACTTCTATCATTAAGGTTATCTCATCACTATTATGAAACTTTGTCTGAGACTTGTTGTTTTTGTAACTTAAAAAAGGGGGCACAATTTCAATGGAAAACCGGTAGGGTTCTTTGGTGATCAAAATCGAATTTGAAAAAATTATAACATAATTTATCCAACTTATCTACTAATCGTTCGACTCTACCGTTAACGATTTCTCTCATAATTAATTAATGAGTACGTCTACTCAACAGTCGGACACCTCCCAAGGGTGTCCTCCTAACCACGGTGCGAATCGAATTCAAAATGATCTTTACCCAGCCTTTTTTGCGTACCCTAACTCGCTTTATCAACCGCAACAGCAGAACCAGTTAACCAAAGATCAGCCAATTCCAATCTACGCCCAAGTACCAAAGCCAACAAGTAACATTACCTAACACGCCCAAGACAACTCACCCACAAGCAACCAACCGCGCAAACGTACTAGATGTAGCTCGCAAACAAAAAACGGAAGCAGCACAAGCAATATTTCTAACAATTTACAAGAATCTGACGGTAACAAAAAAATATTTGTAGTCAAATTTAACAGCAATAAACAATTTCCACAAGAATTAAGAAGCTATCTAAATTTAGACAACGAGCTAAAGAGATGTTTACCAAAGTGTACAATAGTCAACGAGTATATAAATCAAAAAAATGTACTGGTAATCAAATAGGACTCAGGAAAATATTGAGCAAATAATTAAAAGATGGCCAAAAAATGCATTTATACACGGAGTCGAACTTGTTCCAAAAAAAGAGTCAAATTTTATCTTGTACTGCTTTACGTTAGTTTAGATTTTGATTTAAGTGATCCTGAAAACTTATCTGCACTGCAGTCTAAATTCAACATAGTTAAAGCTCTTCGCTTGATCAAAAAAAGTACAAAATAACCACTAAAAACAATCAAAGATTTATTAACAAACAAAGAATCATATGACAAAATAGTAAAAGATGGTAAAATCCAAATTGGAAGCACTATTGTCAAAGCCAGACCCTGGCGTTTCTACATCCAACCAAATCAGTGTTTTCATTGTCAAAAAATTGGACATATGAAACTTAACTGTCCAGACAAGGAAAAAGATCCAGTTTGTGTTAGATGCAGTGTCAAACACTCGCATGATAAATGTACTGTAAATGATCCTGCCTTATTCAGATGCGTAAATTGTTCGGAAAGCCTACCGTCATGTAGTAAGCATTGTAAAGCAATCATCAACGAAGTTAACTGGAAAAAAGCAGAAAAAGAGGCCAAAACACAAAAATCAGCAAACTCAAACTTAAACCGTGTCTACTCAGAAACGAATACAGTTTATAACATTAGACCGGTTAGTCCCGCCAATCTCGACCATTTAGTCAAATCAATGTTAAATCTCTTAGTAGACGTAATCAAAAATTTCAATCAAGTAACCGAATCAGTTGAAGAAAATCCGCAATGAAGTCCTCTTTTGAATTCTGATTGCTCCATTTCCGATTGAAAAAATAAATTGTGGCTGGGGTATCTCGTTTGAATTAAATAATCTTCCTCGTAATAAAGCCAATGTTCACATAAAAATAAGATGTCACAAAATTCCAGAATTTTGTCAATTACTAGCTTATAAGTATTTAAAAATTTACAATTGTAACTTGATACTATCATAGTTCAATTTGGTCTTGCGTTTCAGTCTGCTGGACTGCTTCTTCAATAACTGAACTTGTCGGTTGAACTCTTTTTTTTTTAATCAATTAATGCGTTAAACTTACTAATAATACTTACTAAAAACTTACTAATTCAAATAAATATTAAAAATTTAAATAGAATTATATTAATTAAATTGAAATAATAAATTTTTAAAATTGAGTAATTTCTCTAAAAAATATGTCTTTATTAAAAGAAAATTTGCCAGTATAAAACATTTACAATTTTCGTGTTTTTAAAAGAAAAAAAAATGAAATATTTTCTTCAATTCTATTAAATTTTAAGAATAATAATTTTTGGATTGAAGTAACACTTTGATGACCGAAGTATATTTTATTTAATGAAATACGTCATTAAAAGTTTAATTAATTAATTAAAAAACATTTTAATTTCAGTTATTTTTCACAACTGTAGCTGCTAAGCTTGATCATTTTTAAAATTTGATAAGAGCAATTTCAAATGTTTCATCGAAGATTTTTTAATTTTTTTACACTTCATAGCTTTATTTTAAATTTTTTTTTTTAAAAGATTATAATTTGTTATAAAATTCATAGAAAACTACCGTATTTTCTCAAATAGAAGTAACCACACAAGAATTTCAGTCAAAAATTTTCCTTTATTTGAGTTATTTTTCTAGAGAATACGTGTCTTGTTTAAAAGAAAATTTACGAATCATCTCTCATGTAAAGCATAGATTTTCTCGTTTTTTTTAATATTTAATATTTAATATTTTATTTTAATATTTTATTAAAGAATAGCTATTAACTTCTTTTAATTGAGTCACATTTTGGGAGTGAAATATTTTGGAATAGAAGAAATCCTTTAATGACCGAACTTTCTTATATTTGATGAAATACGGTCATTGCGAATTTAGAATGATTTGATCAAATTTAGAAAAATAAAATTCGATCCAAAATATTACCTTGCCAACAGTATTATCATTAAAAATCAGAGATAATCACTTGATGATTTACATATATTACCCTAGAGGCGTCAACTAAAAGTATTGCTTTATTTTTTAGATTTGATTTGGCCCTGAAAAGGGCCGGGGGTTTGCTATTTTGTTGTGATCAAGATTTTAACCACCAAAACCATACAAAGTTCTACCTTGTCTCTTCAAGGCATAAACTACATCCATAGCAGTAACTGTCTTGCGTTTGGCATGTTCAGTGTAAGTGACAGCATCTCTGATAACATTCTCCAAGAATACTTTGAGAACACCACGTGTCTCTTCGTACACAAGACCAGACAATCGTTTGACACCACCTCTTCTGGCTAATCTTCTAATGGCCGGTTTAGTAATGCCTTGAATGTTGTCTCTCAATACTTTTCTGTGTCTTTTGGCGCCTCCTTTTCCAAGACCTTTTCCTCCTTTACCTCGGCCTGACATTGTTGCTTGATTGATTGAATGTTCTTTGAAAGTTACTTGAATGTTTTTTGAATGATGAATTTCTCCAACGAATTTGAGCTAGTATTTATAATCAATCCCAAATGAAAAAATTATAATTTTTAACTTTCACTAACATCCTATCAAATTGGATTTAAATTTGTGCATAATTTATACGTTTTTTTTTAACAAACTAACATAATTTTTTTCTAATAGAGTCAACGTTGGATTAGGAAATTTAACAAAAAAAATAAATTTATTGATATCTTTTTCGAATTTATTTAAAAAAAAAATATTCAACAAATAATATAAAATTAATTAATTTGCGACACTGCGAACTACGTTAAAATGACTCATATAATTCCCCTCATTTTTCAAAGAACATTCTTGTTTAAAAAATGAAAAAAGTAAAGATCTATTTCATATTAAATAATGGTTTTGACTTTGTCTCATTTAATAGGATCTTAAGCATTTTTTTTATTCCTCCTGTTCAAATATTTTCCAAATCATAATAAAATATCCATCTCTTTCATTAACAGACTTTGCTACATGCAATCTTACAGTTTTAAGCCCCTACACTTTGCAAGCAAAAGTTGCTGCTAGAATCTGTGATAAAGATGTATGTTTGCAGGGTAATTGGAGCGCTAAAAATGTTTTATAACTTATAAAATTAAAATTTTTATAGTTACATTCACATGCTCGTGTACACCGCAGTGTATTAGAATTTACTATAGTTAAATGTTTCAAAGTTTAAAATATATTCAAAAATAGAAAATATTAAAGAAACTCGACAGTTTCCCGAGTACTTGAACTTGTTTTTTGCAACAATATTCTTTCTGAACTGTCAGTTCGTTTCTCCATCTGTTCATAAAAAATGAATATCATTCCGGATCACTTAAGTATTGTAATTAATTCTTTTATTTTCTGGTAATTTTGAAAGAGTTGAATAGTTTATTTTTAATAAAAATTTAATAATAGTTAATAAAAATGTTATTTTTTTTCACTATATCAATTTATTTTCACTTACTCATTTTTATACAAATTTTATAGAATCTTTTGATTTTTATCCTCACTATTTTTTCCTTTAATTTAGCATTTTAATTTCACTATTTAACTTTAAATTTTTGAAAACCAAGTTTTTTTTTGAAATAATGGAATAAAATTTAATGATTCGTTTTTTTGTATTTTAATTAATTTGCCTTTTTATAAGCTTTTTTTTAATGATCGGTTTTGAATTTAAATTGGTGAAAAACCGATCAAAATTTCAAAAATTTTAAAAGTAAAATTTAATTTAAAAACAAAAGTGAATTAAGTTAATTGAATTAGATTTGTTTATTGTTTCATGAAAACAATATAATATATCTTAAATTACGGAAAAGGCCATTCATTATTTATGATATTTTCACACTTTCTCTTTTACAATTTACTCTTATTCAAAGTAAATTATAAAATGCTGACTAATTTAATATTATTCTAAAAAGTTTTGATTGGATTTGCTTTAAATATTAAAATGTGTTTGGCCTTGATAAAGGCCGGGGGTTTTTAAGCTTAATTGATCTAACAATTCTTATTCTGATTTAGCGCTTGGACCATCTTCAGTTTTCTTTGGCAACAAAATTGACTGAATGTTTGGCAAGACACCACCCTGAGCGATTGTGACTCCAGCTAACAATTTGTTCAATTCTTCATCATTTCGGATTGCGAATTTCAGCGCTCAAGTATTCCAACACAGCAGCCAAATAAACTGGAGCTCCAGCGCCGACTCTCTCAGCATAGTGACCTTTTCTAAGCAGACGATGAATACGACCAACTGGAAATTGAAGACCAGCTCTCGATGACCTTGATTTGTCTTTGGCTCTTACTTTGCCTCCTTTACCACGTCCAGACATTTTTGTTATTTTTGATTTTAAATTGGTCGATTTGAAAAACAATTATTATTTCTAAAATTTCTTTAAAATCTCTTATTTATGATATTTTTAGAGAGTCATAAAATTATTCACAAACATTTTAGATTTTTATTATTTTAGTAAAAGTTAAATTAACAATAAAGTAGGCGGGGATTCAAAATCAATTGGACAAATTATGAACTTTCTAAAAATGCAAATTAAAACATATTGACCAATTAAACATATTTAATTGTTTGATTGGATTAATTACAAAAAATTTATTTATTGTTTAAACAAACTTCACCTTTTGACTCTACAATTGTACATAATCAATTCAACTTTTTTAATCTTGATAAATTGTTTTACAAACTGGCCGGATAGCACAATTTACATTCAATCAAGTAAAGAAATAAAAAATGCCACCAAAAACACCAAGCAAAGGAGCTAAAAAAGCTGTCAAACCAACCAAAGGAGCCAAGGGAGAAGGAAAAAGAAGAAAGAAAAGGAAGGAAAGTTATTCAGTGTACATTTACAAAGTGTTGAAACAAGTTCACCCGGACACTGGCGTCTCGAGCAAAGCAATGAGCATCATGAACTCTTTTGTCAACGATATCTTTGAGAGAATAGCTTCAGAAGCGTCCAAACTATCTACACACAATGGTCGTTCGACTATTTCCAGTCGTGAAATTCAAACCAGTGTTCGTCTTCTCTTACCTGGTGAATTGGCCAAGCATGCTGTCAGTGAAGGCACAAAAGCTGTCACCAAATACACCAGCTCTAAATAAAACAACTCAGATGAAATTACAAAAATCCCTGGCCTTTTTCAAGGCCAACCACATTTTAAAAAATGAAGCAATTAATCCTGGTAGATTGGATGGCAGCATAGTCATTCTTTTCTGTCATGTATTTGTCTATAGATTTAAAACTAATATTTAAAATTAGGCATAAGCTTTTTCTTTATCCGATGAAACATATTCTTCGAAAATATTCTGAAAACTTTCGCCAAGCAATAAATATTTTGGGAATTGCAATCATTTAAGGATTTATTTATTTTTAGGGTTATTTATTTTCTGATTTTATAATTAAAAAAAAAATTTAAATTTTGAGAAAAAAATTGAAAACATAAATTATAATAAAATTTGAAATTTGTCTAATTTATCGTATAAACTTCCGACAACGTAAACGTAAACTTTCCAGTGTCCTAAAGTATGGACCCACCGGAGTGTTCACAAAATTATCTTACTACCTTGTCTCAGTTCTTCAGATCAAATTTTGACTACAATTTGCTGAAATCAGCTTCTGAAGAAATTGTTCAGCTAAAGAAAGATGAATTTATTAATCGTATCCAAGACATGGTTGGTGATGAAAACAAGAATAAAAATAAGAAGGATAAATTGAACCTTATTAGGCTAAAATTAGCTAGACATGTAATCGAGACTTTTTCTCTATCAAATGATACCCAAATCAGGAACAGAACCGCTGCTAGGTATATGGCTAATGATATTTGGAACCTTATTGACACATGCGTTGAATCACGACTTACTACTGATTGCTCAGCTGTCTTCTTAAGCAAAAATCTCAATTCTTCATTTAATGATTCGACCAGTCAAGCGGTCAATATATCCGAAAAGAGTCAAAACAATGATCTAAGTAAAATAGTTGAAGAATTGGTTAGTGAAATTAGAGAATTAAAAAAATCAAATGAAAAAATTTACAAATGTGTTCAAGATCTTAAAACGGAAAACTCAATGTTAAAAAAATTGATAAACGATCAATTTAGATTAAAAAATTTTAATTTGTATAATAGAGAATTGATTAATGATCAAGATGACTCTGATGCTGTCTTTGAATCTGATTACTCACAAAGTGGAACAAAAAAAAGGAAAACAAGTCATACAACCAGCTTTGATTCTAACCGAAAGGAGGAAGTCGTAGCTCTTAATCAATGTGAGCCGACTACAAATGTATCATGGAAAAATGTAGTCGGAAAAAATTCAAAACCTACTTCATCCACTAGAAAAGTAAATCCTAGCCACGAGAAAAATATTGGTCAGTCGAGCAAAAAGAATAACAAATACATTGTTGGTTCTCAATCTGAAACCGATAAGGTTAAAGGTGCAAAAAAAATATTTCATTTTTACACTGGATTCTGGCATATTGATAATAGTTTAGAAGATGTTTCTGCATACATAAAATCATTCACTAATCTTGAAAAGATTGAGCAATTAAATACGGCTAATAAATATTATAAATCATTTCACATTCAAGTAATGAGTACAGAAAGTGATAAAATTTTGGATCCCAAAAATTGGCCAACTGGCATCCGTGTAAAACGATTCTTTCTATCCAAACTCAATTCAAAAAAAATTGGATCAATGAATAATGAAAATCCAGAAAATTCAGACAAACATAAGAAACAAAAAGAAAATGTTGAAAACATAAACACGAAAATGGACAAGCAGATTGAGGACACTAACACTCAGAGAAATGAAGATATAGAAAATCTCCCGGACATTGATCATGTTATTATAAACACAGATATTGAACAATGAAAATAGCATCATACAATTGTCAGAATTTTAAATCGAACTATTTAACCGTGGACAAACTTACTGAAATAAACGATATTATATTCTTGTGTGAACATTGGCTTAAATCATTTGAAATTAGTTATATAAATGAGAGATACAAAAATTTCACTATTTTATTTCAATCAGATATGCAAGACGATCATTCTTTTGTCTCTAGAGGAAGACCTTTTGGGGGTAAGTGTTGGATTATTAAAAAAGATATTAAAATTTTGTCTTATGATTTTGAGGATAGCTGTTTTTCTAATCTTAATGTAATGAAAAATGAAAAAATCTATAATTTAATAGGCACTTGGGTGCCTTTTGATGATGGAAGTCAAACTAGACTTGCTGAATTCAAGAGCCTTGTCTCTTTACTAGAAAGTAAACTAGAATATATATCTAATGAATCAGTATTAATTTTTGGTGATTGGAACTGTGATATTAAAAGAGGTAGACGTTTTGATAATCTATTTAAGGATTTCTTGTCTAACAATCAACATATTAGTGTTTCTCCAGGTACAAGAGAGGATAAAATATTCACTTATAAGAAAGGTGAATACACATCCATTATTGATCATTTTATTATAAAAGAGTCATTCCATCAAAATGTCAAAAAATTTGAACATCTGAATTATATAGAAAATTTTAGCGATCACAAGCCTATAATGTGTGAGATTCATGACTTAGGGTATACTTCCATGATTAATAATTACAATGGAAAAAAAAAATTCCATTTTTTTCATTGGAATAAACCTGAATTTGTTCTACACTATAAAAATTTACTTTCATATAATGTAAAAGATTTATTGAATGAAATATCTTTTATCAATACATCAAATATCAATTCGGTAATTAAAATGTTAGACAAGATTCACGACGATATTCCAAAAATTCTTCTTAAAACTGCTAGGACAGTTGAAAGTAGTGAATTAAAAATTTTAAGGAAACCAAAGTTGTCAATTGAAAAATTCAATTATAGCAATGAAATAGTGGATATAAACAACAAAAATAAGCTACTTTATAAATCTTTAGTTGTCAAAGCACCTTTCAATGATAGTATAAAGAAAGAAATTAGACATAACAAAAAGAGGCTCAAACATTTGGCAAGGCAGGAATTGTTTATCAATGAGAAGAAAAAAAGCCTAAAACTTGAGAATTACCGAAAACAAGACAAAAATAAATTTTGGTCATATATAAAAAAACTTAAGCATAAGAACACGTCTCAAATAAACAATGAAATGACAAACATTAATCAATTTGAAGACTATTATAAAAGATTATTTTCTCATTATGATAGGCCCAATAACAGAGAACAAGAGAATATAGAATTGGTGGTAAAAAATTATAACAATAGTTTAGATAATCTGGATGAATCACCTATTTATTTCACAATCGAAGATATTAAGGATGTACTTAAAGAACTTGGTCGTAAGAAAAGTCCCGGTCACGATCTAATCTCGAATGAATTTTTTATTTATGGATCATCAACAAATCTACTTATTCTACTTGAATGGTTCTTTAATTATTCCATTAAAATTGGTTATCTCCCAAAGAATTTCAATATTTCATTGTTAAAACCTATTCCAAGAAAGGTATTTTCAAAAGATCCTTCAGATTGGAGACCTATAACGGTGACTACATGTTTAGCAAACATTCTTGAGTCACTTATTTTGGCCAAGACGAATGTTTTTGAAAGCATTCATAGCAATCAATTTGGATACAAAAAAAAGAGCTCATGTAAACATTGCTATTTTTTAGCAAACGAAGTAGTCAATTACTATTGCCAAGGAAGATCTCGTTTAAATCTAATAAGTCTCGATGCCAGTAAAGCATTTGATAAACTTTGGCGTGCTGGGCTTTTCTACAAACTAATCGGAAAAATGAATAATTATTTGTGGAGAATATTATACAGATATTATGAAATTTCTAAAGTGATAATTAAAGTTGGAGAAGAAAAAAGTAATCCTTTTCGAATAACAGAAGGAGTCAAACAAGGAGGAATATTATCTCCATACTTATTTAATTTTTTCATCGATCAAATGTTATCTGAATGTACTGATTCAAAAGTTGGTGCAAAGATTGGTGAGATAAACTTATCCATTCTTGCCTACTGCGATGATATTGTCTTACTATCACCATCGGAAAAACATATCAAAATTTTGCTAAGAACTTGTGAAGAATATGCAAAAGATTGGAAAATTGAATTTAATGCCTCTAAATCGGCATCAGTGTTATTCGAAAAAAAAAGCACCGGTTTAAAAACAGACTTTAAATTAAATGGTTCTACAATTCCTAAAGTACAAAGTTTGATTTATCTAGGCCTACCTATTGGAAATCAGAAATCAATAAATGATTTCGTGGAAAATAAGATGAAAAAGGTTGAAAAGAGTTTTTACTCTCTAAATAGTGTTGGATGCAAACCAAAGCTAATGAAGCCAGAAACTATAGCTTTCTTATACAAACAGTTCTCTCAATCAATCTTTAGATATCATTTAGATAATATCTTTATAAATGAAAAGAGTTTAAAGGAATTTGATATACGGCAAAATATTTTAATAAAACGATTTATTGGACTCAGTAAATTTACAAAAACAAAACCCTTGAACAAAGCACTAAAATTGGAGTCAATTAGACAAATTTATTATAAGCATAAAATATTCTTTGTCAAACAAATTTTAAATAACAAATTATGTAAAAACGTATTTGAGTTTTTAAGAAAAGATTACAAGATATTTGATAGAGAGAATACGTCTTTTATTAAACAGTTATCAAAAGTAGAAGATCTGACTCATATAAATTGCACTGAATATGATTTAGCATTCAATGTTATTTTGATTGAATGGTGCCTTGAATGTAACAACAATGGACTAACCGACTCGATAAAATACTATTTTTATTTAATAGAATATTGTATGATGAATAATCTTAATCATTTTTTTGTATATAACAAACTTAATTTTTTACTTAATTGTAAAATGGATATTTAATTTTCATTTAATTTTCTATTAATCTTTATTTCAATTTGTCCATGGGACTTAAACTTAATTTAAATAAATAAATATAATTAATTATCAGAATTGAATTTTATTAAATTTGGATGTTTTAAAAATTATCAAAACAGGATTTTATATTTTTAGGATCTATTAAAATGTGATTTTTCGAAATAAAGTTTTAGAGTCAGAATAATTAAAATGAAATATGTTTTAAAAAAGCTTTCGAGTCAAAATTAATAAAAAAAAAACACAAAATTTTAAACAAGATGCATAACTGATATTGCTTTTACCGCTTATCTCTTTTATTTCAATTTTTCTTTAAAAGTTAAGTTTCTATTTATTCTATTCAGTTTATTAAGAAGTTTGAAATAAAATTCCACCTTGGTTGATTGCGAGGAACGAAGCAGTCATGACGAGCTATATAGTCTCACAATGAGAGTGTATTGAAAATATAGAATGCTTGATTTGAAAATATTTTTCTGGATGATAATTTTTAATAAAACCTTAACATATACTATTATTAATTTGAAAAAAAAACTTGAAAATTAAACAATAAAAATTTGCAAATAAAACTTAACTTTTTATTAATTTTTTTCTCTTTCAAAAACTAAAAAAAAGCACAGTATACAAAAATCGGCAATTAAACAACAACTAATAATAAGAAGAACAAACAACGCCGATTAAAAAATAAACTCACACAATTTAAATAAAACCATAAATAACATCGAAGAGAGTCAATCAATTGAAGATGTACGCATTAAAGAAGTTTTTACTATAAATAGTTTGTTCGTCGTAAAAAAATATGGAAAAAAATGTTTTTTACCCTCCAGTCAATTTTATACCATTAAATTTCGATACAATTGAAATTAGTTCAACACCAACTACACCACTCATAAACTCAAATAAACGCACTGCTAAGAATACCGAAGAAACCGTTGATGATGATGATGATAATGATGATGCTGAACTCACCCAATTGTCCAAAACGTTAAAATATCAATCTTTGATTTTAATTTTATTTATTTTTTTTTAATTATCGACGCATAAGACTAAAAAAATTAAAAATTAATTAAAAAAAATCCACCTTTTAATCGATACATTTATTTAATAATATTTGAACAGATAATTAATATTAATAATAAGTACCATAAAAAAAATCAAAAGATAAAATTTATAATTATTGCTGCTTTTTAACAACAATCATTGTTTTTTGGGTAAGAGCTTTATTCCCTAATAATACTTGCGTTTAATACTGTCAATTTAAATTATTAATAAATAACAAAACTAATTAAGTCTTTAAATTAAAATTTATACTTCTCTTATATTACCTAGATAAATGACGACACCTCCACTTAAAAATACTTCTAGAATAACGATTATACCATTAATAAGTCAAAACATTTATCTTCCGAAAAACTCATCAAATGTAATCATCACCAGCCTTTCCAATAATAATAAAAGGCCCATTATAAAAGTAAAACATTTAAGAATAAACTCATCGTAATAATAATTTGAATTTATTAATTTGACATTGAATCTAGGATATAAATAACTCACCTTCTAAAAGATTAATTGAAAAAATAATTTAATTTTTTAATTCTTTATTAAAGTAAACAAATTAATTAATTTACAATTAACATAGACCGAAAATACTTAACAAACACAGCAAACTAGACAATTAAGTTTCAAAAGAATAACACCTTTGATCAAAAAAAAGTTTTTTTATAATTTATAAATTCAGGTTAAAAAAAGCAAAAATAAACCCGAAAATCAAAAAATTTATAATTTTATAATAAATTAAATTTTTTGAAAAAAAAAGTCTAACATCTCGTTACTCGCATATAAAGCTTTGCTTACCCATAATTTAAAATAAAAAGATGAGTTCAGGGTTAAACTTAATAAAAATTATTTTATTTCACATCATAATCTAATAGCATAGCAATATTAAATAAATTAACAAAGGAGATTTTCTCTTCTCAGTATTTATTCGAAACCCTAACTTCAACTAAAATACAACATAAATATATTAATAAATTAAGAGAGAAATAGAGGCTTGACCTCGGGTGCATGAGGATTTACAAAAGCTTGTTTTAATATTTTAATTCTTTTATTTCACAGAAAAAACAGGAAAGTCACAGAAAAAACGATGATTAATCGATGAAAATTGATAGATGTATCTTTTATGAGTTAGGAACCATTTCATCAAAATTGATCGATAAAAAAATAATTTAATACATCACAATTTATTTAATTATTAAATAATAATTTTTTAATTTTTCAAATTATTTTCAAGAAGATAATAATTATAAAAAATTAAAAAGAAAAGTTTTTTCTCCAAATTTTTTCCAAAGTTTACACTTTGGATTCATGAAAAACATCAGTTCACTTTTTATAAAAAGAAAAAATTAAATTTTTCACTTTTAAGTAAATAAATAGCTTTAGAATTGCTTGATTATCTTTTAACTTGACTAATGGCAGCTTGAGTAAATTTTTGAAACAAGGAACATTGCTAGCAATCCAACTAGATATAAAATCCTTGGTTAATTAGAATTCCACTAGATACACAATTGATTAAGAATTTACACTTATTATCGGCTTTTAGTGTAGTTAAATTTCCAGAAATATTAGATATTTAAGCTTCATACCTTTCGGCTAGTAGAGTATGTAATTCTTCTAAACTGACAAAATTTATAATTATCTTACTGTTTTCCTCATTTTTAAAGTATTTTACGATTTATTTCTTTAGATATCAAAGTTGGTTTTTTTAAGGTTTATCTAAAGAAAAAAAAAATAGTTAATTGATTTTCAAAATAAAATTAAAAAAAATAAGCGTTAATTTTTTTTCATATTTTTATTATTTTGTTTCGGTTAAGATTGACACGTCTTGGGCATTTTTTAAAATTTGTACTGATAAGAGTTGACTGCTGTTAAATAAACTAAGTTTTCTCATGATCAAATCTGTTGTTATTTAAAAATCTAAGAGAAGAAGGGATGACCTGTTGTTAATACAAGCCAATAAAAAAATAAAGGAAATTCAAGATAGATACATCAATTTAGCAAAAAAATTTACAAAGAACCTTTTATATATCACAATAAATTCAATTAGTTTAAAAATTTTTTCTTGGTTTTAATCCAAAAAAACCATTCGTAATTGATGAGATAATTCAAGAATGAAAAAAAGATGAAAATGTCAAGTTTTTCATGATTTGGTCATTTCTAAATGTTTTGAAGAGAATACAATGAAATTTTCTGATTTTAATCCAAAAACATTTTTCATTAATTCAAAAATGAGATGATTTATGGATGAACCATCCATGAAGTCATCCTTCGGAAGGCATTGCAATTAGTTTAGTTTTTACTCATTTCACCCTATATATCAGAAATGAGTTTTTGTCCTTTGTATAAAAATGAACTTAGGAAAGAATAATGAATTGTTAGTATTTAGTCTTTATAATCCACCCAATTTGCTTCAGAACTTTGAGTTTTTAAAACTTTAAGTAAGAAATGTTCATTTTAGGTGGTGATCTAAACGCTAGAACAAAGTAAATAGGTTGCATAGGGGAAAATGAAATCGGTATAATGCTGGAAAGGATAATCAATGAGTTAGACTTTTCAGTAATAAATGATAAGCGTCCTACTTTCAATATTTTTAATAAGAATTACTTTGAAATCCTTGACCTTTTTTTAGCTTAATCTTCATTAATTAACAAAATTACGGACTTCAGTGTCTTAAATAGTCAAGACATGATTAGTGACCATTTCCCAATCGAAGCATCGATTTCTATGGGCTTTCAATTAGAAAATAAATCAGCAGCTAAAAAGTTTAACTATAAGAAAGCAAACTGGCAATTATTCAGCGAGATTTTAAATTCTCAAATAGTGAATATCACTGAAAATTCCGTCACAATAGATCAACTAAATGATAAAATTACAGAAAAAATGATTTCTGATTCACTTAAAAGCATTCCATATCTTTCTCAGAAAATCTACAAAACGAGTCTTCCGCCGAAATTAAGTTTAAACAATGTGGAAAATAATAAAGGCTATGTAATTGAAAGGAATTTATAAAATTTTTATTTAGCGTCCAATTTTTTTTGGTTTAATTTGCAATAATCATCAACGATATATATTTCATGTTAAAAGCTTACTTCTATATTTTTACATCATATAAAATATGCAGAGCAGTATGACACAATCAAAATAGCTTTTTAAACTATTAGATGCTTGCTACACAACTTTAATGTAGTGTATGCCTGATTTTTAATGCATTCCAAGTACATTTCTTTTTGTTAAAGTCTTTCTTAAATTGAAACGATTTAATGAAAAAACTAAACATTCCTGAAAAATATAGCAAACTAAAGATTTAACTTATCATTTAATTAAAATTAAACAAGTTTTCTTAAATTTAGTTCAGTGAGAAAATAATCGTAAGCCTCAGAGTTAAAATACTCAAAACTTTAAAAATGTAATTTAAATATTGAAAAAAAAAAGAAAAAAGATAATAATAAAAAGCTCATGCAAGAAACTTGCGGAGAAGTCTTACACGGAAGACTACTATAGTAGCTATTTACACCGTTTATCAAACTTAAAATTAGGCTATTCATAATTATCCAAATTTCTTAGAAAAATATTGTAGGTTTCCGTCCAATTACCAACTCACTCCTGCTACACTCAACAAAATCCATTTTTTTTCTATTTTATTAATTTTCTATAGATACAGATTTTTGAACTTCTCATACTCATTTTTGAATTGATTCACAGAGCAAAAATTGATCACTTCATCAGGAAGCTTGTTCCACCAATTTACTATTCTTTTGATAAAAAAGTGTTCCCTCTGACTACAATTTTTAATGGTCTGCCCTGATAGTCTTCTTTTGTGTCCCCTGATTCCCTGAACTGGCCCTGATGAAGCTATCGAGTTACATCTAGTAGGAAGTTTTGTCCAATTAACTTTATTGATACCACTTTTAAATTTAAAAAGCTGGATCAAGTCACCTCTTTCTCTTCTCTTGCTAAGTGGAGTCAAACTAGGAACTGCTAGTCTCCTGCTATATTCTCAGTTACGGATTCTTAATACTAATTGTGTGGCTTTTCTCTGTACATTCTCAAGTACTTTTATATCCTTTATTGTATGAGGAAACCAGACTACTGCGGCTTACGAATGTGTAAAACAAAAGTCTTAGCGTATCAATTGTCTAGAATCTGAAAGTTCGCCGTAATTGACTCAATATAGCATTTGCCTTATTTGTTTGCATCCTAATGTGCTCTGAGAACTTCAAATTTAGTGAAAGAGTCACTCCAAGATCTTTTCAGAATCTACAAATTCAAGATTTTGATCAGTATCCAAACCATCCATTTTCAGTCTCCGATCAGGAAACTTATTTTTAGCGGATTTAATGAAATGCATCACCTTGCGTTTATTCACATTAAAAAACATATTCTATTCTAAAGACCATTTGTTGAGTGCATCTAAATATTTTTGAAGCGTCGCAAGATCTGCTTAACTTCTAATTGTGGGTAGTAACTTACTGTCATCTGCAAATAGCTAAATAAAATGAATTACTACCTCATGTATATCGTTGATGATTATTACGAAAAGTAGAGGCCCTAAAACAGTTCCTTGTGGATCTTCACTCGTTACGTCCCTGATACTGCTAAATGCTGTCCTAGATCGACTCTTTGTTTCCGGTTAGTCAAGAAGTTCCTAATCCAATCTAGGATCCTTTTAGCAAACCCTGAGCTTTCTATCATTCTTGGTACCAAAGCGGTGGCTCCCGTCTCCTTCAGGTAATTTATCATTCCGTTCATTTCTTTCTTTCCGTAGTTTGTATTCAAGTTCTCTCTCATCAGTTACTTGTCAGGATTTATTAAGACCTGTTACAAGTTAGAATCTCTTAGATTCCTCGCATTCTTCATGGCTGTCTGCTTCCCAGTCAAGTCCTTAAATTCGACTTTGATTTTATATATGGTCTTATCACTGTTGTCGGTGTCTTTCTTTTTCCAACTTTTCCGTCTCTGAATTTTAATACATCTATCCAATTTCAGGATTTTCAAAACTTCATCCACTTTCTTCATATCTTCCTCCTCTCCCTCCTCACCGATTCCGGAAAATACCTATTCTGGATAATTAAAGCTCAGAATGATGAACATTTCAAAAGAGAAAATAAGGTAGCAATTCTAAACGTAGATACTTTTTTGTTAATTTCTAATCTAACATGATAGTTGACCTTTATTCTTTAAAATCAATACGCTTTAAATTTTTGTGCAATAAATTTTTCAGAGATGAATAGACCCATTTAATATAAACCTTTTTTTTTTTAAAATGAAATCAACCTAGTCAAGCTAAAAATGATGACTTCATGGATGGTTCATCCATAAATCATCTCATTTTTTAATTAATGAAAAATGTTTTTGGATTAAAATCAGAAAATTTCATTGTATTCTCTTCAAAACATTTAGAAATGACCAAATCATGAAAAACTTAACATTTTCATCTTTATTTCATTCTTGAATTATCTCATCAATTACGAATGGTTTTTTTGGATTAAAACCAAGAAAAAATTTTTAAACTGAATTGAATTTATTGTGATATATTTTATTTTTATTCTAAAATAATTAAAAAAAATTTTTCTTGTATAATCTATTACAGAATTTTTAATTTTACAACTCATCAAGTTAAATTTTATTCTATAAATTAACCAATTGAATAAAAGTTTAATCATTTTAAATGTCTAACATACTTTAAAGAATAAGTTTTTGATCACGACACAATAAAACCCTCTACTCTTTTCTGGGACAAATGAAATCCAAAAATAAAGCAATACTTTTTATTAGGTCTGTTTCGTAAATAAAAAAATAAATATAAATTAGCATTAAACAGTAATTCCCCAAATGCAAAAAAAGTTGACGAAGACCAATCGATTCACATGGTTCGGTTCGGTTCGGTGGTTCGGTTCGGTGGTTCGGTTTGGTTCGTCTGGTTCGGTTCGGTCGGTTGTTCGGTACTGTTGGTTAGATACGGTGCCGCTGTTGGATCGGTATTAGGTGGCGACCTTGAGGGGCATGTCGATTTTATAATACCCACTGTAGATATCGTATCCATACTAATAGGCAGAGATCATCATCAGAATCATTAGCTATCTGTCACCATGACAATATAACCTCGCTGATGAAACATGAGAATCTAGTTGGAAAATCCGCTTCAACCCGGGCGATTGGAATCCATACCAATGTCAGATAAAAGATAGGCAAAAAATTGAAGACTGGGAACCATTAGAAAAATGACTTTTATGACCAGTAAAAACTAAAAGAAGCAAATGAGGCTCCCTAATTAAACTGAATTATTTTTTACAAACTTATTAAAGGAGCAATGCAATACTGTAATATTAAATTACCGTATTACCTCAAATAGAAGTTACCACAAATAGAAGAAAATTGCTACTATTTGAGGCAAAAATTTGCCTTTATTTGTGTTGTTTTTTTCAAAAAATGTGTCTAGATTAAAAGAAAATTCACCAGTCATTTGTCATGTAAAACATGCATTTTTTTGTTTCTATTAGAAGAAAAAAATTGATAAATTTCTTTTATTTGAGTCACTTTTTTGAAGTGAAAAATCTTCAAATAAAAGAAATCCTTTGATGACCGAACTTTCTTTTATTTGAGGAAATACGGTAATTAATTTGCGACACTACAGAGGACTACTTTAAAATGACTCATATAATTCCCCTCATTTTTCAAAGAACATTCTTGTTTAAAAAATGAACAAAGTAAAGATCTATTTCATATTAAATAATGGTTTTGACGCTGTCTCATTTAGTAGGATCTTAAGCATTTTTTTTATTCCTCCTGTTTAAATATTTTCCAAATCATATTAATATCTCCGTCTCTTTCAGTAATAAATTTTGCTACATGCATTTTTACAGAATAAGCTTCGCCACTCTGCAAGCAAAAATTGTTGTTGTTGTTCGCAAGGTATTTGGAGCGCTAAAAATGGTTTATAACATGTTCATGTACCTGAAAAATGTAGCTATATGTTTTAATATGGGAATCCTTCAAAAAACAATAAGCTAAGTCTAAAGCTTTTTGGAAAGCAAATACCCTACACTGACTCCCCAATCTTCTTTGGAATAAAATTTGACCAAAGTCTTTTTTTCAACTCCCAGGTTGAATTCATTCGTTTTAGATGTCATGATCGCGTAAATTTAATTAAAATTTTGCCACACTGATCGTGGAGGTTAAGTAAAAAAACCTTAATTGGAGTCTATGATGCACTTATAGGTTCCATTAAAAACTATAGTTTTTCATGCTATTCCGTGTCTCCCTGACAAACATTCAAATACTGCTAGTAATTCAAAACACATGTTTTAAGTCAATATATTACTTACCATTTGACATACCGTCTATTTAACTTTCTGACCTTCTCGAGGACCAAAAAGATTTATAGAATTGAGTCGGCTATTAGATTTAGATTTCTGCTCGAAAACAAAAAATAAGTTTGATATATATAAACACACTCATTACTTCACTCATACAGGATTATATTGTTGTTTTTGTTGAAAGCTCAGAACTGAACAGAAGAAGTTCTGAACTTAAAACCCTCCTTTGTAAAGTCTCAAATGAGATATTCCAATTGACAACTGTTTTTCTGTAACATTACCAATTTCTCTTTCAACTTCTAATTAATTTAATATAACTTTTTTATGGACACTATTTTAGTAAAGTAAAGTAAAGTTTACTTTTTAATATTTTAATTGCTTTTTAAATGCCTTGAATATTTAAACTCTAAAGCTGAAGAATTTTTTTTTCTTACTAATTTAAGTTTAAGAAAACTTAATTATTTTTTTATTAAATGTTAAGTCAAATCTTTGGTATGCCATATATTTCAGGACTGTTAGATTGTGTTGACAATTAGATTGTGTTAATTCAGAAAGACTTTAACTATAAGGAATGTGATCCAAATATTATCAAATATTTGAAATAGAATGAATTATTTTTAAGATACCACATAAATTTTTTCTAGTTATTTTAAGGAAAGATAGTTATTTTCATTAAAATTTGAATCGATGATGTTTTATAAATTTTTAACGAAAATTTAAATATATTACAATTCAGTAAAAATTGTATTTTTTAATTTTTAAAATAAAAGGGAAAAAAATTTTTCTTTAATTCTTAAAATAGTTTTTTAGGCGTTAAGCTTTCCCATTTTTTTAGGTTATTTACGAAAATTTAAGTTAATTCAGAGAAAATTACGGAAAAATCGTATACTACAAAAACATAAAATTATCACTGTGAATACTGTTAAAGATTCATTGTGAAAGAGATTTTTTTTGATACCAATAAAGCAATAATAAAATTTAAGACCTAATTTTTACTTTTTGTCATTTTTTAAATGATTTCTGGTACATTTTTTTTTAAATAAAAATTAATAATTGAGAAAACGGATCTTGCCCAATATGTGATTACTTGATTACAAAAAAAGTGATCATTTTAATAATGCAGGTTTTGTGAATAAGACTGATCGCCATATCGATGATCACACAATATGAGATCAAATTCATAAATGTTTGTTATCAATGTTTTTTTATGTGTACAAAGATTTTATTTTTGATATCTAGTTGCCGCTTAGCTGACTGGCCTTTTAATGGTCGTTTATGCGACCGAACACAGTCGGGGTCATATATGTCCTTTTGGCCGGGTATATGTCCTTTTGGTAGTTACCGAACACTAATTTATATTGAAATATTAATGCGTCCTTTTTTTTATCAAGAAAGGTTGAGAAAATTTAATATTTTAATGATCAATATATACGGCGGTGATTTCATAACTGTATTTACGAAAAATTACGTAAAATACCGTAAATTAACTAACTACCATCGAAGGCTATTCGAACACTCAAGAAGAGGTTTTGAAAAAGCAGTCACATGTCAAACAAAAAATTAGCCAAGGAAAAAAAGATGAACGATGTTCTACTTACAAGAATGAAATTGGATCTTTTTATTTTTTGATTTTTTTAGTTTACAAATACTATGTGGCTCTTTTAATTTATTGTTTGAAAAATTAAATTTTTATATTTTTTTTTAAATTAGAATTTTTGATTTAGAATGCTAATTTAATTGTAACTTTTTTCATATTTTTTCTCCTTTCACTCGTAAGAGTAAAAAGAATTTTTTGTTTTATTTAAAAAAAAAATAATAACCATTTGATTATTTTAAGAAAGAAAATTTTTATAATAATTTGTCAAAACAGTAACTGTTGTGATCTATCTATGTTACAAAGAATAACCACAAAATAATTTAAAAACCCCTGCAGACGTTAACTAAAAGTTAAGCTTTATTTTCTAGATTTTATTGGCCCTGAAAAGGGCCGGGGGTTTGCTATTTTGTTGTGACCAGGATTTTAACCACCAAAACCATACAAAGTTCTACCTTGTCTCTTCAAGGCATAGACTACATCCATAGCAGTAACTGTCTTGCGTTTGGCATGTTCAGTGTAAGTGACAGCATCTCTGATAACATTCTCCAAGAATACTTTGAGAACACCACGTGTCTCTTCGTACACAAGACCAGACAATCGTTTGACACCACCTCTTCTGGCTAATCTTCTAATGGCCGGTTTAGTAATGCCTTGAATGTTGTCTCTCAATACTTTTCTGTGTCTTTTGGCGCCTCCTTTTCCAAGACCTTTTCCTCCTTTACCTCGGCCTGACATTGTTGCTTTATTGAATTTTAATTTCTATGAAAGTTACTTGAATGTTTTTTGAATGATGAATTTCTCTAACGAATTTGAGCTGGTATTTATAATCAATCCCAAATGAAAAAATTATAATTTTTAACTTTTAATAACATCCTATCAAATTGGATTTAAATTTGTGCATAATTTATACGTTTTTTTTTTAGTTAAAATAATATAATTTATTCTATTGCGAGCAACTATCTTACTAGAGTTCTTAGAGTAAACCCCCTAATAAAAGATCTTGTCACATTTTACAACATTACTCAAATAAGCGAAGGCTTTTTTGTAAAGGAGTTCCTAAGCCAACTCCATTAGCCACTCTTCAGAAGCCTAAGACAAGTTGTACAAACTGTAAATACCATAATTTATCTAGTCTTACCCTTTAATATCATAACCAAATTAATCCTCACTACAAAATATAAAAAAAATAAAAAATAAAAACAATAAAAGAGACAAAACTCAGAAAAAATAATAATTTTTTTTTTTTTTATCAGTGATTATGTAAATCTCATTTAATTTTAATTTTAGTTCTTTTTTTTTTTTTCCATATCTTTTCCCTTTCCTTTCTCCTCTTTGATCCAAACAAAAAAATATGCAGGTTGTATTAGGCCTCGATTCGGAACAACCCTGAGAGATCATCTCTCCAAAATTATCTATTTTTATCTATCTATCGCTCAATTAGAATTTAAGAAAATAAAGAAACAGCCAAGGTTTATTTTTTTGATTAAAATTATTTAGAATAAAGTAATTTTGGATTGTCTAAAATGTGATCTTTTTGTTCAACCAACAAAGATTGATCATCAAATTGATGATCATAAAAAATGTCATCTAAAATATATAAAAAAAATATTTATTTAATTGCATTTATTTGTGCCAAGCTAAAGCTACTCAGATGAAAAAAAAATCAAAAAAAATATTTTTTTTCTACTTTTAATCGATCAAACTTTTTAATTTTCTATTCATAATTCAATTTTTAATTAACTTGATAAAGGGAGCGGCATTGGCATTGACGATGTGATCTTCAAATTGCTTAAATTTACTTGATTAAAAAAAAATTTCTCAAATTTTATTTTTTTTAATTATGAACTTGTTTTGTTAGTATATGGTCAAATCGATAGAATTTCTTTTCATCCAAACAGCTCAAAGAAATTACTCCGTCAACGCCACCTTCACTCCGCTTCCCGACACAAATTCATTTTATCTTTTATATTTGTGTTATCTGGAACGAGCTCAAGCTCCTTTTGATTAAAAAAAATCTTAAATATCTTTAATCTTAAAAATTTTAAATTTAGGTAAAAATAAATTTATTTGAAAATTAAAATTTGACTCTGATTTAAAAAAGCTAAGATTTATTTATTTATTTATTTGTTTTCTGTACCGAGCTAGAGCTCCTTCAGAATAAGTTAAAAATTAAAAAAAATAAAATAAAAATGAAATAAAATAAAATAAAAATAAAATTAAAGTTAATAAAATAAGATAAAAAAAAAAAAAAAAAAGAATTAAAAAAAAAAAGTAAATAGGCTAAATAAATGAAAATTAATAATATATAAAATTGGAAAAGATTGTTACATGTGGCTCATGTTTAAATAGTTCAAGTTTCAGGAAAAAAAGAAGAAATAGTAAGGTAGCAATTACACAATGGAGTTGGGTAGTCAATATATCTTGATTCGAAACCTTCTTTGTATTCCTTCACCAGTCTTACAACCAATGGAATAGAATGACTCAGTCCTGTCCCAACATATCTCTCACTCAATTCAAAAAGCCGATTCGAGACTGTTAGTAATTTTAGTTTATTAAAAGCCTCATGATGTACGATGTTGGAGGGAGTATCATATTTTAACTTAAGAATAGATCTGACTGCTGTATTCTGAATTGCTTGTAGTTTTTTGATATTATTTTCTGAAAATGAATTTAAGCAAGGAAAAGAATAGTCTAAAATTGATCCGACTAAAGATTTATATAGATTTCCTAGTGTGTTCTGATTAAGACCCCATTTTTTGTTTGATAATATCTTAATAATATTTAGCCTTTTATTGCAGCGCTCTTTAATTTCATCTACCAGTATATTAAAGTTTAATTTAGAATCAAATTTAATACCAAGAAACTTGATTTCTTTTTGTCTCTCTATTCTGTTTCCATAAATTTTTAAGTTAAGATTATCACTCTCTTTTTTGTACCTAGAAAAGACTACTGAACACGACTTTTCAACTGATATCTTCATTTTCCACTTAATAAGCCATTGTTCTAGTTCGTTGAGGTATTTATTGATCTTATTTTCTAGGTTCCCCTTTTTGTTATAAATGAAGAATGTAACTAGATCATCTGCGAAAAGCAGAGAGTATTCATTATTTGTTTTGTTTCTTTTAGGGATGTCATTAATGTAAATACTAAATAAAAGAGGACTAATTACTGAGCCTTGAGGAACACCTGCAGTTATTTGATATTCTTCGCTCAAATGGTCATTCACATTTACCTTAAATGTCCTAGAGTCTAAAAAGGATTTTATCCAGTTAGTCAAGTAATGAGGTGGATTTATTTTAATCAATTTAAAAAGTAAACCTTCATGCCAAACCCTATCAAAGGCTTTAGAAATATCAAAAAAAAGTCCGCAAACTCTTTTTTTTCTATTAAATGATTCCACAATTTTTTGAATTAAGAAGAAAAGATTATCTGCTGTTCGCCGGTGTTTCCTAAATCCAGATTGCTCCTGGATAAGGAGTGAATTCTGCTCTAAAAAATTGTATAATCTTGAATATACTAAGATAGGGAAGCAGGGCTTTATATTTGTGAGTAACGAGTCGTTATTTATTCAAATTTTTTTAAGTAAATGTTAAGTTTTATCTGAATATCTTTAATCTGTCAAAAATTTTTATTAAGAAAATACATGAGAAATTTTTTTCTATGTGTATAGTGTATTGACGATTTACTTCAAGAATTTTTTTAAAACGGTTCCACATACGATTTTTCTACGTGTCCGTGTCTGCTTAATCAGCTCGTCACGCGACCACTCGTTCCTCGCAAATAATACAAGTTAAAGTCACATTAAACCTTCGAGAAACAATTGATCTTGTGAAACGCTTAAAAAAAATTTGTCAGTTATCTTAAGATATAAGATATGACACCTCACGGTATCGCTATTTACTTTTTAATGATATAAACAGACTATTTATTTATTTATTTAAATTGAATTAACCTCCTATTAAGAGAAGTAGATGTAAAAATTTTAAATTTGAAAAATTAAAGAAAAAGAAAAGATAAAGACTTAAATATACAAAAAAAAGATTAAATACAGATAAAAATACATGTAAAAAAAATATAAATTTTAAACTAGACTATATTTCAAGTCACAACATAAAGCGCTTCTCTGTAAATTGTGATTAAAATGGAGAAGATTTTGAATGATTTGTCTTGGACATAGACAACTCAACAGTCAAAGAATCACTGCTATAATTATTCTGATCAAAAACCTTTTGGGTGATGAACACAAAAAAGAAAAAAATTTAAAAAATTAATAAATTGTAAATTAAAATAAAGAAGATATAAGGACAGTTAAAATGTCTTTTATGAATAAGCAGCTTGCAATGTTTTAATGGGAAAAGTTTCAAATCACATGTTGAAGATTTAAATATTTATTAAAATTAATTAATCTAGTAGGAAATGAATATTAGAGAAATGCATAAATGTTGTCCCTTTTTTTAAGTAATGGTTTTGATTTTTAAGATTGATTTTGTTTTTTTTTTCTTCCGTATCACATTAATAATAGCGTCATGAAAGAATAACATATCAGGTAATGTGCATTTTTTTTTGTTTAAAGAGCATTACAATTTTCTAAAACCAGCATTTGTGATGGTTTTCGATCGAGGAACTTAGCTATTGCTTAGAACAGTTGAGATATTCAGCTTGAAATTAATTCCTAAAATATCTTAATTAAAAAACAATCAAATATAATTATAGATTATAATTTTTTCTGAAATTTAAGCCTAGAATGTGGGACAATAAATAAATTTAAATCTTAATATCAAATTTTTTAAATGAAAAAATTTTAATTGGATTTGCTTTAAATATTAATATGTGGTTGGCCTTGATAAAGGCCGGGGGTTTAATGCTAAGTTGATCCAACAATACTTATTCTGATTTAGCGCTTGGACCATCTTCAGTTTTCTTTGGCAACAAAATTGACTGAATGTTTGGCAAGACACCACCCTGAGCGATTGTGACTCCAGCTAACAATTTGTTCAATTCTTCATCATTTCGGATTGCGAGTTGCAAGTGACGAGGAATGATTCTGGTCTTTTTGTTGTCTCTGGCTGCATTGCCGGCCAACTCTAGAATTTCAGCGCTCAAGTATTCCAACACAGCAGCCAAATAAACTGGAGCTCCAGCGCCGACTCTCTCAGCATAGTGACCTTTTCTAAGCAGACGATGAATACGACCAACTGGAAATTGAAGACCAGCTCTCGATGACCTTGATTTACCTTTGGCTCTTACTTTGCCTCCTTTACCACGTCCAGACATTTTTGTTATTTTTGATTTTAAATTGGTCGATTTGAAAAACAATTATTATTTCTATAATTTCTTTAAAATCTCTTATTTATGATATTTTTAGAGAGTCATAAAATTATTCACAAACATTCTAGATTTTTATTATTTTAGTAAAAGTTAAATTAACAATAAAGTAGGCGGGGATTCAAAATCAATTGAACAAATTATGAACTTTCTAAAAATGCAAGTTAGAAACCTATTGACCAATTAAACATATTTAATTGTTTGATTGGATTAATTACAAAAAATTTATTTATTGTTTAAACAAACTTCACCTTTTGGCTCTAAAATTGTACATAATCAGTTTAACGTTTTTAATCTTGATAAATTGTTTTACAAACTGGCCCGATAGCACAATCACCAGACTAATGACCAAATCCTAAGACTGACGCAAGCTGTCAAATCTGGATTTAACTTAAACAAAAAGACTGGTGCGATTTTCATAGACATAGAAAAAGCTTTTGATAAAGTATGGCATAAAGGTCTAATCTATAAACTTAAAAATTACCAATTTCCAAAATATTTAGTAAAATGGATAGAAAACTACCTTTCTTGTAGAGAATTCAGAGTGAGAGTCAATGAGTCATTCTCAGGTACCAGACTAATTCACACAGGAGTTCCACAAGGTAGCGTTCTAGGACCCACTCTATTTAACATCTTCTTCAATGACGTTACCTGTGCTGCTGCAAAATCTACTGAGATGGCTTTGTTCGCTGATGACCTTTCCGCCTGGTACACTTCAGGCAATATTCTTATGATTCAGCTTAAACTTCAAACATTCCTGAATGATTTGTATCTCTGGCTCTCGATGTGGAGACTTAAATTAAGTGTCAGGAAATCAAACTACATAATATTTAATCTAGGCAACAAGAAATTGGAGGAAAAAGTCTCGCTCAAATTCGGAAATGAGTCGATCCCTTATGAACAAAATCCTAAATTCCTAGGTATCACATTGGATAAATCCCTCTCTTTTACAAAACATATAAATAACCTTAAACATAGGGCTCAATCCAGAGTAAATATGCTAAAGCATCTAAAAGGTAGGAAATGGGGTTTAAATACTAAACTTCTGCTCATTACCTACAAAGCACTTATCAGGTCCATTCTGGAATATAGCCCATTTATCTCTCTAATCACCTGCGAATCCAATAAAAAAACAATGGAGTCCATTCAAACCAAAGCCCTTAGAACAATTTCAAGGTCATCTTCTTGTCTCCTCTCGAATACTAAACTGCTGAACCAATTTAACCTAGAAACTATTCAAGAAAGATGCAAAAAACTTGCGAGCAACTATCTTACTAGAGCTCTTAGAGTAAACCCGCTAATAAAAGATCTTGTCACATTTTATAACATTGCTCCTCAAATAAGCGAAGGCCTATTCTGTAAAGGAGTTCCCAGGCCAACTCCAATAGCCACTCTTCTGAAGCCTTAAACAAGTTGTACAAACTGTAAATACCATAATTTATCTAGTCTTACCCTTTAATTTAATAACCACATTAATCCACACTACAAAATATAAAATAAAAAGATAAAAAAAAAAAAAAAACAATAAAATACAAAACCGATAAAAAATAAAAAATATAATTTTTTTTTTTTTTTTTTTTTTTTTTTTTTTTTTTTTTTTTTTTATCCATATCTTCTCCCTTTCCTCTCTCCTTTTTGATCCAATAAAAAAAAAAAAAAAATGTGGGTTGTATGAGGCCTCGCTTCGGAACAACCTTGAGAGATCATCTCTCTAAAATTATCTATCTATCTATCTATCGATAGCACAATTTACATTCAATCAAGTAAAGAAATAAAAAATGCCACCAAAAACACCAAGCAAAGGAGCTATAAAAGCTGTCAAACCAACCAAAGGAGCCAAGGGAGAAGGAAAAAGAAGAAAGAAAAGGAAGGAAAGTTATTCAGTGTACATTTACAAAGTGTTGAAACAAGTTCACCCGGACACTGGCGTCTCGAGCAAAGCAATGAGCATCATGAACTCTTTTGTCAACGATATCTTTGAGAGAATAGCTTCAGAAGCGTCCAAACTATCTACACACAATGGTCGTTCGACTATTTCCAGTCGTGAAATTCAAACCAGTGTTCGTCTTCTCTTACCTGGTGAATTGGCCAAGCATGCAGTCAGTGAAGGCACAAAAGCTGTCACCAAATACACCAGCTCTAAATAAAACAACTCAGAAGAAATTACAAAAATCCCCGGCCTTTTTCAAGGCCAACCACATTTTAAAAAATGAAGCAATTAATCCTGGTAGATTGGATGGCAGCATAGTCATTCTTTTCTGTCATGTATTTGTCTATAGATTTAAAACTAATATTTAAAATTAGGCATAAGCTTTTTCTTTATCCGATGAAACATATTCTTCGAAAATATTCTGAAAACTTTCGCCAAGCAATAAATATTTTGGGAATTGCAATCATTTAAGGATTTATTTATTTTTAGGGTTATTTATTTTCTGATTTTATAATTAATTATCAGAATTGAATTTTATTAAATTTGAGTGTTTTAATAATTATCAAAAAAGGATTTTATATTTTTAGAATCTAATAAGATGTGATTTTTCGAAATAAAGTTTTATAGTCAGAATAATTAAAATGAAATATGTTTTAAAAAAGCTTTCGAGTCAAAATTAATAAAAAAAAAACACAAAATTTTAAACAAGATGCATAACTGATATTGCTTTTACCGCTTATCTCTTTTATTTCAATTTTTCTTTAAAAGTTAAGTTTCTATTTATTCTATTCAGTTTATTAAGAAGTTTGAAATAAAATTCCACCTTGGTTGATTGCGAGGAACGAAGCAGTCATGACGAGCTATATAGTCTCACAATGAGAGTGTATTGAAAATATGTCCGTGTATTAAGGATAACCAAATAATTAATGAATTCTGTCTTTATTAATTAAAAAAATTATTATTTGGGTTTTGCGGATAAGCTAGTGCCGCTTGTCAACACTTTTTTTAAGTGAATAAGGTTTCCGGAAGAATCAGGAAGAAATTTCTCACTACCAGCTACAACAAATTCAATTTTTTTAAGTGTCTCAACAATTTAATTTCAAAAGATAAACACCTAATGGAGATGCTTTTTTTTCTGTCAATCGAATACATTAATATCATCAGGCTTTGGAAGCGTTTTAAGACCAAATGAAAAAATATTAACTTTTCCTACCTTTTCCTTTGCTTTTACATTCGTACCAAAAATTTCCAAAGCTTATAATAAATAATGAACAATATTAAAAGAATTTGCAAGAAATAATTATAAATATTTTTTGATGATAATTAGAAAAATTTAATAATTTTATTAAATATTAAAAAAAAGAGCAAAAATTGACAATTTTCTGACGGAATAGTATTTGCATAGTCTAAGAACCATTTAATATAAAAGAAGGGTTCATTTTTAATTTTGATTTTTAAATCTGTATATCGGTATATTCTAAAAAATTAATAAATAAGCAATGCACTTAAATTTGTAAAAAGTTGATGTTTTTTTTATTCAAATTTGAGGAAGTTAATAAAAAATTTGAGAAAAATCACAAAACTTTATTACTATTTAAACTAAAGTTAGATTTTACAATTATAATTTTCATAAATTACCTTATGAAAAAACACATTTAAATTTTTACTCAAAAAAAAACAACTAATTGTCTAATTATTGATTACTCTTGTTTATTGTTATGATGTTTGAATCTTCCATTACAATCTAAACAAAAAATAAAAAAACAATTAAGTCATTCCAAGTTTGTAGATTCAATTCAATTTAGGATTTATATGAGCTGGTGCGCTATTTATATTTTTCTCCAAAATAGTTTTCATTTAATTTTTCACTAAATGAATTTTGTCAATAACTTAAATTTAAAAATTAGTTTCATTAAAATTGTTTTTTTGATGAATTTTTTTCTTTAATGTAAAATTTGAAACTGTGTAATTTTTATGCTCTAAATATCAATTGTATGTTGCGTTATTTTTCAAGAACTTACAATAGAAGAAAATTAAAATTTATTGAACCTTTTTCGTGATTTTTTTCGTTCTCCTGGCCTTTCACAATTACGCATTATTGGTCTCGAGCCTTGGTAAAAATTTTGGCTGAATCTCCTTCTTTGATCATTAAAATTTGAAATTATTTCCATAGAATAATCAATTCTTATTTTTTTGCTTAATATTGTTTTATTTTCGGTTGCATATTTTGCCTAAAGAATCAAAATATTTTAATTTTCTTAATTTCCAATGTATTGTTTTCTACTTCAATAGCTTCTTTGGTGGTTTTAAAATAAACAAATCCAAATCCTCTCGATCTTCCAGTCTTTTCAAAAAAAGAATTATCAATTGTTGTATTTTAGTCTTCTTACTTTTCTATTCATTATCACTTTACATCTCACACAGCCATAACGATCATATATTTTGTAAAGATCGAATTTTCTAGCATTTAAATCAAGACCAAATATTGCCAGAATTTTATTCGGATGATGGTTCTGATGAATTCTGTCATTTGGTTTGTAGCTGCGTTGTTTGTCGTGTCTCTCTAAAGGTGAACGAGATCTAGCAGGCGATCTAGATTGATCGGATATATTTTCAGCAGACAGGCCATTCCTAGAATTTGAACGTCGATATTTTTCATATGATTTTCTTGGTTTTTTATAGAAGTTCGACATTTTACATTCAATAATACTAAGCTTATATTTTTTATAGCAAATTTATTTTTCAGAATGAATTTGATAATAATTACCAGTGCGAGAAGGTAACTACAGGAACGGGATTTATTGATTTTCTGTTAAATTGAAAAATAAATTGGAAAATATAAAAAGCGCACCTGCTCATATAAATCCTAAATTGAATTGAATCTACAAACTTGGAATGACTTAATTGTTTTTATTTTTTTTTTAGATTGTAATGGAAGATTCAAACATCATAAGAATAAATAACAGTAATCAATAATTAGACAATTAGTTGTTTTTTTTTAGTAAAAATTTAGATGCATTTTTTCATAAGGTAATTTATGAAATTTTTAATTGAATCTTTTTTAAATATGAAATTATTAAATTTTTCTAATTATTATCGAAAAATATTTAGAATTATTTCTTGCAAATTCTTTTAATATTTTATAAATTGAAATTTTAAGCTTAAACTTTTTAAATAATGAAAAATGGATTTTGAAGCTGATGACAAAAAAACTTTTTCAAAACTTGTTCCGCTAGGCTTAATATTTGAATCACAAAAATGTTCAAATAAAAGGTGTACAAAAAGGGGTGAGCTGATGGAATTAAGAAATAGAAAAAGTAATAAAGATGCTAAAAATTAATTAAAGTCTTGGCGATGTTTTGCCTGTAATAACTATAAAACTATTTATTAAATAGTATTTTTTATTCTATTTCGTAAGCCTCTTAAAATACTAAGTACACTCAACAAGCATTAAAAATACCAGTGACAATTGAAGAGACCCAGTTTTGGTCATAAAGACTTTGAGCAAACACGAGAACCCTGTAACTTGTGCAGATTGTGTAAATTAATGAACAATCCAAATATTTTTTTAGTTATTAATAATTAACAAATCATATAGTCAAGATTTTTTTAAATTTTTTCTAATTTGTGTTTTTTTTGTGATTTATTTATAATTTATAGTTTGGTTTAACAACTTCTTTGCAACCTAAGAATCTATCCTTGTAACTTTAAAAAGGGGAAAACAGCATTTAGTGGATATCTGATATATTCAGGAAAAAAACTTGAAAAAAAATAAAAAATTGGAAAAATATTTGAGCAATTTTAACTTTTTTTTGACTTAATTTAAAGTAAACTGCTATTTAATCAATGCTTTTAAATTTTCAAGCTTTAAATGAAAAATTATCTTATCAAATAAAAATTCATCACAGATTGTAAAGAGATTCTGTTCTATAATTTTAGATGTCAGCGATTTTTTTACTCATATCCCCTTTACGATTGCTTTAAGGTGCATACATCAAAATAAAATCAAAAAAATTGCTATTTAATTGAATAGCTATTTAATAGAATGCCTAATTCTCGAAACTGATATTAAAATAAACAATTGAAGTTTAAATTTTCTTTTAATTTGAAGGAGTTTTAGAAATAGCATCTGCTTTGACCTAGTTGGCCTAACCCTAACTCTTTTAAAATCCAAAATACCCAAAGGCCCTCTCAAATTGAATCTTTGCCTTTAAACATAACCAATAAAAAATTAAAGAAAATTAAAATTGATTATAAATCTTAAAATGTTTGACTTTGGTTCATCTTTGGTTTTAACAAAGATTCATCTATTTCGCAAATTTTACCTACTCCGCCCAACTTTAAATTTTTTATCTAATTATTTTTCTTTCTTATTTGCGAGGAACGAGCGGTGCGTGACGAGCATATTAAGCATAGACTCAGGTGAATAAAAAACGAATACTGAATAGTTATTAAAAAAATTCTGGACGTAAATCGTCAATACAATATACACATAGAAAAAAAATTCTCATGTATTTTCTTAATGCTCTATTCCAAACTTTTCCGTTACTTCAAGTAAATAATTAAGTTCAGATGCACTGTTAGCTAAGAGTAAGATGTCATCAGCATAAAATATATTATTTATAATTAAGCTCTCTATCCCAATGCCAATGTTTAGAGTATTAAGAAAACTACCTAGCTCATCAATATAGATGGCAAATAAAGTTGGAATAAGTGGTCCGCCTTGTTTGACCCCTCGTGTAATTTTGAATGGAGCAGTTTCATCATGATTTATTGCAACAACCACTTTTGATGAATTGTAATAATTTATTAAAGTTCTTAAGACCCATGCATCAATGTCTTTTACTAACTTAGCCCACAGCACTAAACGGTTGACTTTATCAAAGGCTTTACTAGCGTCAATCGAGCAAATAAATGTCTTCTTCTTTTTCCTTCTATTGTAAAGTACTAGTTCCTTGAGTGTAAAAATGGCATGACCACATGAAGACCCTGACCGGAAACCGAATTGATTACTATTGCTCTTGAAAGTTCTGTTTATCTCTTCCAGTAATAACTTCTCCATAATAATTGATCAACCATCATAAATTGTTAGTGGCCTCATATTGTTAATATCGCTAAGGCTTTTGCTTTGGTCTTTTTGTAATAATTTGACAACTCCAATGTTAAATGTTTTCATTACAACATTGTAATTAATCATTGTCTCAAATATCAATTTTAGATTCATTATCAGTTTTCCACTAATGCCAAATTTAATCATTTCGTTCGTTATAGAATTATACCCGGACGATTTATCATTTTGTAATTTATTAATTATCTCAACAAGAAGATTTGGTTCGATTTTTACATTGAAAACCTTTTCTGAATTTAACTTTAAGAACTCATCTACGATAGCTTTTTTACTAGTTTCAGACTCAGAATTGACAATATCGCAACTGTTAACCAAAAAAAATCTCATTTCTGGTATTATTAATGTCTATTGTTATTTCGCACTTCTCTTCCTTGAAATTTTTTACTTTACGATAAAAAGTATTTTTATTGCCGAATTAAAGTCTATTTAACTTGATTAATTTTTTTGCTTCAGGTTTATTTTTGTTTTCGTCTTGTATTTTCCGAAACGCCGACTTCGCTTTTTTAACTAATATTTTATTAATAGTTAAGCGCTCATTTCGATAGTTCTTTTTAGCCTTAAGGTATTCGTCGTATAGTTGCTTGATATCTAAGTCCGTTCCGTTCAATCCGTTCAATTTCATTTTATGTTTTTTGATTAGATTATCTTCAGTTATTTCATCTGAAGCTTCCAGAATCGCATTATTTAGCTTTTTAAGTACATTTTCAAGACTAATGCTTAGCAGTTTCATGTCTTTATAGTGATTTAAAGGTTTTGTATCACTTACCTCATTTAAGAGAAGCTGAAGTTTATCATTGAATATTCGTTTTGTTCTTTCCTTCCACACAATTCTTTTCATTCTGCCATTTTGTTTTCCTGACTCAGTTGACTCAATAACCCTAGTTTCATTGTTGATTATTAATTTACCGGTTAAGGCCAAATGATCCCCACAGTTCCAATTGGAAGTAACTATTTTGATATCTTTACAAGTGGAACCATCAATTTTGTAACCAACAATGTGATCAATCCAACTGGTTTTCTCTTGCTTGAAGTACGTAAAGCTATAGTCATTTATTCGATTAACATCAAAACATTCTAATCCATTGAGCCTTATCCATTTTTGCATGAGCTTATCACATCCATTACTTCTCTTGATATCACAATTAAAGTCGCCCAAAGTAATTGTTCTAAACTTACAACTAAGACTAATTAAGATATTTGTTAATTAATCAAATTCATTTAAAAAGTTAAACGACATTCTATAGTATTGTCATTTGTCGTAAGGTAAACTCCTACAATCGCAACATTGCTCATTTTTAAAACAGATATTCGTTCATTTACAAAAATGATCTCATGCTTTCCAACTTTTTTGTTGATAATCCAACCAATGCCACCATTTTTTCTCCCTCTTTTTTGTGTTCCAAGCTCGATCGCCGATTTAAAATATATTCGATAATCTGTTTCTTTTCCAAGAATATTAATAACTTCAGACCTTTCTGCACACCACATTTCTTGAAGGAATATAATGTCATTTTCATACTGCAAGTGTTTGATGAAAATTATATTATTCCGTAGGCCATTACAATTTAGTGTACCAATTTTAAGAGTATGAAAATCAGGATTTGGTAAGTGTCTTACTTGGTGGTTGGTAGGAATTAGTTGCTATTTCGTTTTTCGATTAGCTATTTGTCGGAGTCTTGTTAGCAGTGGAGTATTCAAATAATCTTTTGGGTTGAGCTTTTGCGTTTGTTTATCGGATTTGTTATGAGCTTCATCAACCATCTCAACGATTTCTGTCTGTCCATTAACCCTTGGTTCTTGCTGATTTTGTATTGAGTTATTGTTTTTCTCTTCAATTACTTTTCTGGCTTTGTAATTCTGCTCTTCAATACTTTTAGTTGGTCGGAAATCTTTGTTTTTGATTGTATCTTTCCAGAACTCTTTCATTGATTCAAAATTTTCCACTATGTAGTTTGCTTGGCCAATTATTCGAATCTCTAATTCATTATTTGTTCTTTCATTTTTGTTTAATCTCTATTCGTGGTTAATTAGAGTTTCAGCTATGTCTACCATCTCTTGCTTCTGTTCCTTGACTTCTCGTGTCAAAGTTTCAACTCTTGTGGCTATAACTTCTATCATTGAGGTTATCTCATCACTATTATGAAACTTTGTCTGAGACTTTTCTTCTTCCAATCCTTTTTTGAACAATTTGTCAATATCTTCACAGTTTATTTCATGTTTTTTCAATATTCTGGCATAGGCTCGATTACACTCTCTAGTCTCATATTTTATAATATCACAAGTTTTGCTAAAACTGTAATGTTTCTTTTTACAAAGAATACAAATGATATTGTCTCTTGAGTTTTTGTTGCACTTCTCATGCCCTTTTTGTCCACACCTTAAGCACGAATACTCATCTTCTTTACATTCAGTATCTTTGTGTCCTATAACACCACATTTGAGACACTGTAGCGGTTTAAATAACCAGGGCTCAACACTATATTTATCCCCATTAATTAGCATTCCATTTTTGATTATTTCTACAAAAGAGCTTTCACTTGTAGCACGAGCAATCAGAATATTAGTTGGTGATCCTTGTCTACCAACCTTTCTTTTGATTTCTTTCAGTTCATATTTTTCCATACACTCTTGAATGAATGGTTCTTTTTCATTTATCGTAATATTCAGTTTAACATCTTTGATCGCAACTATATAAGTTTGATTGTTGTTTGCTATATAAAAATTGATTACTGCTTTACCATTTTTGTCACGTACACACAATTGTTCATTTTTAGTTAGCACCTCATGATCTTCTAATTTGGGAAAGGTTAAACTCTTAAAAAATGCATCATTTTTTATGTATAAGAATAATTTGTCTATAACTATGTCAATTTTTTTCAATTTTAGGATGTTTATAAGCCCATCATAATCATTCTTGTTTTCATCTATTTGGTGGTATTTGGCAAGGTCAGCTAGTTTAATGTTGAATGGCCCTCTCAGCGCTTCTAATTCAACTTCTTCAACCATAATTGTTTCATTAACACTTTCTAAGTTTGATGTCTTCATTTTCTTTGCTGGTTTTTGGTAAGATTCTTGGTTTATTTTGTGCTTATAGTTCATTACAAAGCATAGATCAAAATTTGAGTATTATTTTTATTTTTGATATTGAGTTTTAATTGATATACTAGTCAAGAAGCGGTGATTTGTGTTTAAATCTGTCTTATTTTACACTAAAGCCAAAGCCAATAAATTTTTGAAATTTCATTTTTGAAACTGACACGTCTAACTTTAGTACAAATATTCATATATTATGAAATAAGTTCAATACTACCAAAACAACTTACATTGTAATGTTCAATAAACAGATCAATCATATTAGACCTCAAGAATTAAGAATTGAAAATAAAGTTTTCTTCCAAAAACAAGAGGTAAAAAGAGTTATTTTGTTCAGATATTTAGGCACCTGGATAGATGAAGCACTCAAAAGTCAAACGCATGTGAAAAGCAGAATAAAATTATTTACTTTTGGTTACCAAAACTTGAAACAAATTGGAATTACTTCTGACATCGTACTAAGTAGCATTAAGCTTTGCTACTACAAAACATACATTAGACCAATGCTTTATTATTGGATTGATAATATGGTAATCAACAAGAACCAAAATAAAATGTTACAAACACTTGAGTCGAAATTAATCAAGGGTATGTTTAGGATCAGTAAAAAATCAAGAAGTACGGCTTTACTTAGAGCAATCTACATTGAAACGGTAGAAGAATTGACGATAAGAACCAAGATCAAGTTCGCCAATAGATTAATTAAATTCGAAATAACGAAGCAGTTACTTGAAGAGCTTGACAAAAATGATCCTTTGGCTAAGATAGATAAAAAAAGTTTAATGTATGAACTAAAAGGTATTACAAAAAAGGAACGATACAAGAAATATTAAACCAAGAAAATCAAATAGTAAGTGATAATAGAGCGATAAACATGAGAGAGAGAAAAACTGATACTGTTAGGCAGATCAATGAAGTGCTGAAGTATACTGGAGAAAAAAGAAGAAGTGGATTGAATGAACTGCTCAAAATAGACTACAGTCAATTGGGGTAAATGTGATAATTCTTTACTTTGGGCCTAAATAAAATCAGAAGGGAAAGAGCTTATCAGGAGATTTTTTTTTTATAAATGAAAAAACTATTTTTTTCTTTGATTCAAAAAAATTTATTAAAAAAAAATAAACGGTTCAAATTTTATAATGAAAAGAATACAAAAAATTATCATATTTACCACATACAATGGGGTAAATATGATAAAATAGTTTAAAATGCCAAAAAGAAAAAAATAAGAAAAAAACAAGCAAACATACTATAAGAAAATCAAAAAGAAATTTATTTACATTTGTGAGAACAATAAAATTCTAAACTTGGTTCGAAGCCTGATGGTAGACATTTAAAGCAAGACCAGTTAGAACACTTTAATTAATATATTGATTGATATTTGATAAAGGGCCTTTTTTAGGGTGTTCTCAGAGTATTTTGGAGGACTATTATTTGGTAATTTAAAGTTTTTTCGAGTCATTTTCAAAATTTATTTAGTTTTTCAAAATTTTGGTTTTTTTCGCAATTTATATTCAATTATCGGTTAAACCCGAAAGTATAAGAAACATGTTTTTATTGAATTTCTCGAAAACCGTTATTTTTTTCTTAAATCTAAGTCCAGATTTGAACTTGTCATCAAAAATCACATATAATAGGGTCTTTTGTTTAAAATAAACGATAATGGACAAAAAGTTTTTTTTTCACAAACTCGGTTCTTTTGATATGGGATTTTTAATTGGCGGAAGAATAAAAAATAAATAAAAATTTTTTATAAAATATTTTTTTCAAATTTTGTAAAGGGATAGTTTTTTTATATATTTTTTTTTTTCATTCAAAAATTATTATCCAATCAGAATTTACAGCGGTTGAAAAAAAGAATTTTCATTATTACCCCATTATCGGTTCAACCCGAAACGACGGTATTAAATCATATTGTTGACTTGTTATCAAATTTTGTGATTTTTATTTATCAAATCAATTTTTGTAAAACGCTTATTTTTTTACTAACTGCTAATTAGATCTTTTTTTGTATTTTTTTTTGAATCGTAATATTGTATATACTTTTATTTTTTTAATTTTTTATAAAATGAACATCTCTTGTAAAAGTAGAGTTGGAGATCCATGATAGATGCTCCAGTTTTTCTATCGCCTTAAATGCGGCCTTTTGGTACCCAAATAAATAAATAAATAAATAAGTATTTTCTTAATAAAAATTTTTGACAGACAATAATTAAAGATATTCAGATAAAACTTAACATTTACTTAAAAAAATTGGAATTAATAACGGCTCGTTACTCGCAAATATAAAGCCCTGCTTCCCTATCTTTTAATTTTTTATATATCAATTGAATTATAATTTTTTTAATATTACATAAAATTTTTTTCTAAATAGATGAAAAAATATCAAAATAGGTGAAAAATAGTTCACATAATCTCTGAGAACTAGAAATTTTCAAGTAATAGATTAGCCTTAGATCAACAAACCGACTAGACCCGAAAAACTTTGTTTTTTTCTTTAAAAAGGTTGACTTAAGTGATGATTGACGTTCGTTTAATGCATTTTAACAAAAACTCAATTTATGGATTACAATAATTACTCAGTCAATGGAAAACAGAGGGGAGATAGTTTGTTAAACTACAAATATTATCCGCGTAATATAATCTATACCCATAAATTTATTAAAATGATTATAAATATAATAAAGTTTCCAAAATTTTATTAAAAATAGAATAAATTTAACAGTTATTTATCAAATTGAATAAAAAAGTAATAGAAAATAGAAAATTATCCTAAATTGATTAAAACAACCTTAATTTGAATAAAAAGAACATTAATTGGTTCATTAGAATTAAGAAACTCATTAGATTTACACTTTTTGATCACCAAATTTGTGATCAAAAAAAAAATAAAACAAAATCAAAAAATTTTTGTGATCAAATTTATTTTTTACGGATTAGTATGTAAATAATCAATAAAATAAAATAAAATAAAAAAATTATTTATGTTTAAGTCATTTATGTTTTTTAATAATATGAAGTTTCACACCCTTGTCATTCTTCATTAACTCTTCACATAATTGACAAGGGGTCGGGTCTGAAAATTTACTCAAAGACTTTTTTACAGCCAATTTTGTTTCCTCACTCACAACTTGTTTAGTCAACGCCGCAGATTTGAAGAAATCTGCTTTTTCTTTTCCAGAGTCAGATTTTAATTCTTGGAAATTTTGGCCTGATGTTTCTACTAACTCTTGGTCCGATTCACTCTCTGATTCAGTATTAATAGAGAGTGAATCGGACCAATCGAATAAATTTATTATATTCTCAAAACTTAAATATCAGAACTTTTTTTTCAATTTTGCTTTTTTGTAAGATTAAAACTAAATGCAAAAAATTCTATTTTTGAAATTAATTTTAATTTTTTGTGAAGATTATTTTTGTTGATCAAAAAATATTTTTTGTGATCGTTTTTCATAATTTTTTGATCTCAAAGAACCCTACCGGTTTTCCATTGAAATTGTGCCCCCTTTTTTAAGTTACATATACAACAAAAAATGTGACAAAAATGGTATCATTTAAGAGCTTTTTTTATTCATTTTTGTTTTCTAATTTTTTAACAAAAATTTACTTCCATTTTGACCAAATTGAAAAAAAAATTTAAAAATCTTTTCAAATCTAACATAACTTTTTTTCTTGAATATATTTTTCTAAGAAAAATTTTACTTTTTATTTTATCTTATTCTCTTACACTCCTTTGAATAAAAAATATTTCCCATAAGCTATTTGTGTCTCTTTTAAATATAGATTAATGGACTTTAAATAATGGACTTAAATAATGAACTACGAAATAACGGAGAAGAAAAAGTTAAAATGATATTCTTTTTCAATTTTTCCGAGTTAATAGTTTATTTTGGAGTAAAATAAATACAAATTATTCAGCATATTTTTACACACAAATAGCAAAAATTTGAAACCAGTTTCAGAATAAAACTGGTTTTAAGAACCGGCCTACCAGCCCTATTTAATATTGATTAAAAAAACATCAGATTAAGTAGTCTAAAATAATAGATGTTAAAAATACTATTTTGGAATCATTTTTAATTTAGTTGGAGTAAAATAATCATAGTTAGGAGTTATTTCAAACGAGAACTGTTTAAAAAAAATAAAAGAGAAGTAAAAATTGCATTATTTTTGCTATTTGTGTGTAAAAATATGCTGAATAATTTGTATTTATTTTACTCCAAAATAAACTATTAACTCGGAAAAATTGAAAAAGAATATCATTTTAACTTTTTCTTCTCCGTTATTTCGTAGTTCATTATTTAAGTCCATTATTTAAAGTCCATTAATCTATATTTAAAAGAGACACAAATAGCTTATGGGAAATATTTTTTATTCAAAGGAGTGTAAGAGAATAAGATAAAATAAAAAGTAAAATTTTTCTTAGAAAAATATATTCAAGAAAAAAAGTTATGTTAGATTTGAAAAGATTTTTAAATTTTTTTTTCAATTTGGTCAAAATGGAAGTAAATTTTTGTTAAAAAATTAGAAAACAAAAATGAATAAAAAAAGCTCTTAAATGATACCATTTTTGTCACATTTTTTGTTGTTTTTGTAACTTAAAAAAGGGGGCACAATTTCAATGGAAAACCGGTAGGGTTCTTTGGTGATCAAAATCGAATTTGAAAAAATTAAAACATAATTTATCCAACTTATCTACTAATCGTTCGACTCTATCAACCGTTAACGATTTCTCTCATAATTAATTTATGAGTACGTCTACTCAACAGTCGGTCACCTCCCAAGGGTGTCCTCCTAATTACGGTGCGAATCAAATTCAAAATGATCTTTACCCAGCCTTTTTTGCGTACCCTAACTCGCTTTATCAACCGCAACAGCAGAACCAGTTAACCAAAGATCAGCCAATTCCAATCTACGCCCAAGTACCACAGCCAACAAGTAACATTACCCAACACGCCAAAGACAACTCACCCACAAGCAACCAACCGCGCAAGCGTACTAGATGTAGCTCGCAAACAAAAAACGGAAGCAGCACAAGCAATATTTCAAACAATTTACAAGAATCGGACGGTAACAAAAAAATATTTGTAGTCAAATTTAACAGCAATAAACAATTTCCACAAGAATTAAGAAGCTATCTAAATTTAGACAACGAGCTAAAGAGATGTTTACCAAAGTGTACAATAGTCAACGAGTATATAAATCAAAAAAATGTACTGGTAATCAAATAGGACTCAGGAAAATATTGAGCAAATAATTAAAAGATGGCCAAAAAATGCATTTATACACGGAGTCGAACTTGTTCCAAAAAAAGAGTCAAATTTTATCTTGTACTGCTTTACGTTAGTTTAGATTTTGATTTAAGTGATCCTGAAAACTTAGCTGCACTGCAGTCTAAATTCAACATAGTTAAAGCTCTTCGCTTGATCAAAAAAAGTACAAAATAACCACTAAAAACAATCAAAGTTTTATTAACAAACAAAGAATCATATGACAAAATAGTAAAAGATGGTAAAATCCAAATTGGAAGCACTATTGTCAAAGCCAGACCCTGGCGTTTCTACATCCAACCAAATCAGTGTTTTCATTGTCAAAAAATTGGACATATGAAACTTAACTGTCCAGACAAGGAAAAAGATCCAGTTTGTGTTAGATGCAGTGTCAAACACTCGCATGATAAATGTACTGTAAATGATCCTGCCTTATTCAGATGCGTAAATTGTTCGGAAAGCCTACCGTCATGTAGTAAGCATTGTAAAGCAATCATCAACGAAGTTAACTGGAAAAAAGCAGAAAAAGAGGCCAAAACACAAAAATCAGCAAACTCAAACTTAAACCGTGTCTACTCAGAAACGAATACAGTTTATAACATTAGACCGGTTAGTCCCGCCAATCTCGACCATTTAGTCAAATCAATGTTAAATCTCTTAGTAGACGTAATCAAAAATTTCAATCAAGTAACCGAATCAGTTGAAGAAAATCCGCAATGAAGTCCTCTTTTGAATTCTGATCGCTCCATTTCCGATTGAAAAAATAAATTGTGGCTGGGGTATCTCGTTTGAATTAAATAATCTTCCTCGTAATAAAGCCAATGTTCACATAAAATAAGATGTCACAAAATTCCAGAATTTTGTCAATTACTAGCTTATAAGTATTAAAAAATTTACAATTGTAACTTGATACTATCATAGTTCAATTTGGTTTTGCGTTTCAGTCTGCTGGACTGCTTCTTCAATAACTGAACTTGTCGGTTGAGCTCTTTTTTTTTTAATCAATTAATGCGTTAAACTTACTAATAATACTTACTAAAAACTTACTAATTCAAATAAATATTAAAAATTTAAATAGAATTATATTAATTAAATTGAAATAATAAATTTTTAAAATTGAGTAATTTCTCTAAAAAATATGTCTTTATTAAAAGAAAATTTGCCAGTATAAAACATTTACAATTTTCTTGTTTTTAAAAGAAGAAAAAATGAAATATTTTCTTCAATTCTAGTAAATTTTAAGAATAAAAATTTTTGGATTGAAGTAACACTTTGATGACCGAAGTATATTTTATTTAATGAAATACGTCATTAAAAGTTTAATTAATTAATTAAAAAACATTTTATTTTCAGTTATTTTTCACAACTGTAGCTGCTAAGCTTGATCATTTTTAAAATTTGATAAGAGCAATTTCAAATGTTTCATCGAAGATTTTTTAATTTTTAACAATTCATAGCTTTATTTTAAATTTTTTTTTTTAAAAGATTATAATTTGTTATAAAATTCAGAGAAAACTACCGTATTTTCTCATATAGAAGTTACCACACAAGAATTTCAGTCAAAAATTTTCCTTTATTTGAGTTATTTTTCTAGAGAATACGAGTCTTGTTTAAAAGAAAATTTACGAATCATCTCTCATGTAAAGCATAGATTTTCTTGTTTTTTTAATATTTAATATTTAATATTTTATTTTAAAATTTTATTAAAGAATAGCTATTAATTTAATTAATTTTTTTCTCTGTCAAAAACTAATAAAAAAGCACAGAATACAAAATCGGCAACTAAACAACAACTAATAATAATATGAAGAACAAACAACGCCGATTAAAAAATGAACTCACACAATTTAAATAAAAGCATAAATAACATCGAAGAGAGTCAATCAATTGAAGATGTTAACAGTAAAGAAATTTTTACTATAAATAGTTTGTTCGGTG
This sequence comes from Brachionus asplanchnoidis, assembly GCA_025491095.1. NCBI lineage: Eukaryota > Metazoa > Rotifera > Eurotatoria > Ploima > Brachionidae > Brachionus > Brachionus asplanchnoidis. The sequence continues at coordinate 678,919 of JAILYF010000039.1, read as the reverse complement.
TAAAAAATATGGAAAAAAATGTTTTTTACCCTCCAGTCAATTTTATACCATTAAATTTCGATACAATTGAAATAAGTTCAGCACTAACTTCACGACTCATAAACTCAAATAAACGCACTGCTAAGAATACCGAAGAAACCGTTGATGATGATGATGATAATGATGATGTCGAACTCACCCAATTGTCCAAAACATTAAAATATTAATGTAATCAATTTTGCGATCAATCAGTTAACTCTCAAAATATACAACACAATGTACACGTCCCAAATCTCAGTTTTTCTCAACCACTTGTTCCATTCAACTGTGCTGCTCACCCACCATTCAATCAACAACAACATATCCATCACCAGAACCTAAGCTACTCCAATGCAGTAAACAGGCAAAACACCCAAATCCTTCGTCAGAAAATAAACCACAACAAGCAATTTATACCCTAAAATTCCAAAACAATAAAAAATTCCCCGATAATTTCAACGACTATTTTTATCTAGAAGATTATTTAAACAAAATAAGCCCGAAAATAAAATCCCAAGCGCTTTTATCAACAAAAACGAAGAGTTAATCATCAAGTTTAAAGATGAAAATCGATCAACTTATTTGAAAAGTTGGCCAACTGACGCATTTGGCTACGGAATAACTGAAATTGTAAAAGAAAAAAAATATTATTTAGCACTACATAACGTTAATTTCAACTTCGAAGTAAACTCAGAAAAATCAAAAACCTATTTAAAAGAAAAATACAATATAAATGATACGCTACGAATGATCAAAAAGATAACGAAAGAAAAATTAACGCTTGTCAAAGCAGTAATGTCAAATACTGAAAGTTACAACCGAATTATCAATTGAAGGCTACATCAATATAGGATTTAGCCGAATAAAAGTAATGCCATGGAGATTCGGCATTAACCCCGAACAATGTTTTAAGTGTTTAAAATTTGGACACAAGCAAGAAAAATGCCAAGAAAAAGAAGAAACTTGCCTTCGTTGTTCAAAGAAAAAACACAACTATAAAACATGTAAAATAACCGATCCGTGACAATTTAAACGTAGCAACGTTAATGGGAATCATGCATCAGTCTCGAAAACATGCCCTGTGTAGACAGAAGCAGTGAATAAAAAGACAAAAGAGCAAGAAGAAGTAGCGCTAAAAAAAACAAAAGTTCCAAATTGGCATCGAGTCGAATCTAATTTTCAAAATAACCAAAATACTCCATATGTAACCACAAACCTGTTGAAATTTATTATTGACTTAATTAAAAATCTAAACAAAGTAACGAAAGCAGTACACGGAGATCCAAAACCACTACTCAAGATCGTAAACGACAATTTTGGAGCTTCATACACGAAACAAATTCACCTACAACTATTCAATAACCAAAACCACCAAGATCAAGATCTAAACATGAACATGATTCGATCATGAAGATCAATAAAATAAATTTACTTCATCTTAACTGCCAATCAATTAACAGCGATTCAAAAATTGCCCAACTAGAATATTTAGCCATGAATTTAAATATAAATTTTATTAGCCTAAACGAAACATTTTTAACCACGCAAACCTCGCTTCAATTTTCGAATTTCAATATCTTTAGATCTGATAGAGCGAAAAAAACAAATGAAAATAAAGAGAAAAGAGATAAGAGAAGTGGAGGTGCAGCTCTTTTAGTCAAAAAAGATATTCTCGGAGAAAAAATCGAACTTAAACATTTTGATGAAGTAATAGGATTTAACGTAAAGTAAAACGAAATCCAAAATTTAGCAGTATTTTCCTATTATTCAAATCCTGATTCGGCACTAAACAAAAAATTTTTTGATCATATAGCATCAAAATTCAATTTCTACATCATTCTTGGAGATCTGAACGCAAAAAGCAAAGACTGGTTTTGTCCAAATGGTAACAAAAAAGGGTCTGAATTAGCAACGATTATAGAAAAATTTAATTATAAGTCTTAAATAATGACAAACCAACTTTTAAAAGAAGCAACAACATAATTGACCTATCAATTTGTTCAGAGAGTCTACTGCCATTCTTTAAAAATTTTGAGGTCCTTTTAGAGAATATAAGCGACCATTATCCAACTCTAACATTGTCGAGAAGCTCTTTCTAATTTAACCGATAATCGAACACAGGAAGATCAATTGGGAAAACTTCAAACATTATTTAATCAACAATCACGAGATTGCAACAAGATTAAACTCAAAAAGCGATATTGAACAAGAAACATTGAGACTGACAAATGAAATCCAAGATGCATTGTCCAAATCGACAATGAAATTTACCACATCTTTTCAAACAAGACCTATTAAAACCGTTAGCTGAGACCTTCTAGATCTTATATAACAAAAACGGAAAATTAAACGGCTATACAAGAAAACAAATAATCCAGAACACAAAAAACTTTATAATTTTCTCGAACGTAATCTCAAAAAGAAACTGTCCGATAATAACAACAAAAAGCTACTCAACGAATTTGCAGAACTCAAAAATTTTAATCAATCAGAAAGCAAACATTGGAAACTAATTAATAAGCTAGAAAACAAAGAAGAATCGCTACAATCAAAAGAGCAAACATTCATTTATAATGATAAAAATACAAACGATAGATCGGAAATTTCCAATTTATTCGCTGAAAATTTGGGAAAAACGTTTACTGACGACTCACAAAACGGTCAATTTTACAAAGACTTAAATTTTACTGATTGTCAAACTGAAATATACATTACAAAAGATGAGTTGAACAATGCTCTAAAAAACCTGAACCTCAAAGAATCACCTGGGATAGACAAAATCTTAAACAAAGTTATCAAAAATTTACCGAATAACACAATCGAATCATTTTTAAAGTTATTCAACAGTACACTAAAATCAAGCTACATCCCGCTTTCCTGGAAGCACTCTAAGATAACTATGATTCCAAAAAAAAACAAGCTCCCAGAAAACATCGAATCATACAGTCCTATCTCGTTGCTAACCAGTCTTGGTAAACTTTTGGAAAAAGTTATTAATGAAAAAATTAGAGATTGGGCCGAAAGTAACAAAATTCTACCACCTTGTCAATCGGGATTCAGGAGAAATCGTAGCACACAAGAACATATTTTACGCATTAACCAAAGCATAATAGACGGTTTTAATAAAAAGAAAATTACGGGAGCAATTTTTTTCGATCTCGAGAAAGCTTTCGACAAAGCTAATCATAACGGTATATTAATGAAACTACATGAAAAAGGTTTAAACTCGCTTTTACTCAAATGGGTCGCAAAGTTTTTAAGCAATCGGAAATTTCAAGTTTGTTATAAAAATCACCTCTCAAACATTAAAGATATAAAAAGTGGGGTACCACAAGGTAGCTGCTTATCGCCAACTTTATTTATCCTCTTTTTTAGCGATATACATGAGTTCATTCCACCTGAAGTCAAAGTTGCTCTCTTTGCCGACGACCTATACCTATATATATGGGTCACCGAAAAAACAAAAAAGAAGGTCGAAAAATTTTTACAAAAAGCAATAGAAAATATTTCGGAATACTGCAAAAAATGGGGATTCAAAATTAACAAGTCTAAGACGAGAAAATTCCACTTGAACCAAATCCTATTTTTCTAGGGATTAAACTTGATCCCAAACTTAGCTACAAAAATCACCTAGAAGAAATTTCCAAAAGACAGATATCAAAAATTAATTTGATGAAAAAAAATAAGAAATTTCAAATGGGGCTCTTCAACCAAGATCAAAAGAACCATTTATAAGTCTCTTATACAATAAGTATTCGAATACTGCTTTGTACTTTTAAAGTCCGAAAGTCAAAAAATTAAAAAGAACCTACAAGTACTGCAAAGTAAGATCCTCCGAATAATTAAACGGTTTCCATTAAAAACAACAATTAGTACCATCCATAAAACCCTTTAAATAGAGACAATAGATCAGAGAATTATCAATTGGTGGTTGTCAGGGCATGGTAAAATGCAACTGTAATGGTCAATGTATGACAAATCGATGTGGTTGCAAAAAATCACAGTTGTTGTATAACTCAGGATGTCATGAAGGAAATTCAAGCTGCAAAAACATACAAATTTTTTTTAATTACCCTTTTTCAGTAATTTACAAAAACTTAAAGAGAAAAATATTCGTTTATTTATTTTGAAAATATACGTTTCGTTTCAGTAATTTAGTAATCTGGTTTCAGTGAATTACTTAAACAAATAAAAAATCAGTAAATTTCTAAAATTTATTTATTTTTTTATGTTTTACACTTTTACTGAAAGACCAGTAAATTTACAAATTTACGTGTTTGAGAAATTTACGGTAACAAATAAATTAATTTTCTAAAAATAAATATTTATTTTTTTCATAAATAATTTTTCTTTTAATTTTAATAATTTTAAATATATATATATCAAAAAAATATATATATTAACATAAATTAACATAAATTAGATGATATAAGTATAACAGACCGTTACGAGCATATAATCTGAAAGATCTCTATTTTAGATTTAAAACCCTTTACGACCAAATTATCGAATCAAATGTTTAAGAAAAATAAAATCTCACTTACAAACTAATCCAAAAAACGAGGCACCTGTTATAATAGAATCATTTTTTTATTTAGTTTTTTGATATGGGTATATTTTTTGTCAGTAGATAATTATTTTTTTTAGTAGATATTTTTTTTTAATAAAAATTAGATAAAATCAAAACGAAGTAGATAATAGTTTTTAATAGTAGATATTTATTTTTTCAAACATAGATAATTAAAAAAAAACATAAGAAAAACAAAAAGAAAAATTACCTTGTATAATACAAACAAAGTAATTGACACTTAGTTTCTTAACCTTTTTGACGGCTGCTCACTTTCATTATTAGATTTTTTTGGTCTTCCACGTTTACGTTTCTCAGAAATTTGAATATTGTTTTCGACTAGATCTTGAACTGCTGAATTTGAAGCCAAAACAAGTTGATTTTGATGAGAGACATTAAAGATTGAATAGTTTACATTTAGAACCGTACTTGAAACCTCTTGTTGGACTTCGTGTTGATTTAGATTGTCTAACTGCCTGTTAATTGGAGCAATCGAATTTCTTTCTAAAGCTGATCTGGCTTTTTTTTTTCGACCTCGTTTTGCATTGCCTTCGATCGCTAAGTCCAAACCCGGGTATTTGTTTAAATTCAAAAAGTGCGAGGTTCCGATTGTGTGCTTGCATTTGAAGTTTTTTTGCCAATAATGGCATGAACAAGTACTCGATTCCCAATTTTCCGAATCGATTTTAACAGCAATAAATTTCATACTCCATTCCAACAACTCATCAAGATCATGCCAACCATCTTCTTTTATCCAAAACTCTTTGCACTGTGCCTTTGTAATATCGGACGTCGATTCAGAAGTTGTACACATGTAGAACTGAGTTCCTTCGTGCAAATATTTGACTATTCGTTTTCTCAATTTTACCCAATTGTAACCGAATGTCCATTCTCTAGTTGAAATGATCGGCTTTGACTCAAATTTTTTTGTCGTCGTAAACTCGGCGTCTCGGTCAAGAGACCATTTCTGCAACATGTCTTTCATAACTTTCATAAAATCGTTAAGACTCAACCTGTCTCGATCAGTACCCTCGTCTTTGATCACGTTGTTTGTAGACTCTAACCCATTATTGGTACTCGGACAACCTTGCGCGTAAGTCTCATACCAGCCAAAAGTGTTCTCGCTCATCCATTGTGCCCTGAAGTAGTCAAAAAACTTAGTAATGTTTTCATCTTCCTTCTGGACCACCTCAATTATTTTTTAAATAAAAATAAAATAAAATATTAATCTTTGTTTTTTATTTTATTTCTATTTTTTTTTAATTATTGACGCATAAGACTAACAAAATTAAAATTTAATAAAAAAAATCCAACTTTTAATCGATACATTTATTTAATAAAATTTGAAGAGATAATTAATATTAATAATAAGTACCATAAAAAAAAATCAAAAGATAAAATTTAAAATTATTGCTGCTTTTTAACAACAATCATTGTTTTTTGGGTAAGCATTATTCCCTAATAATACTTGCGTATAATACTGTCAATTTAAATAACTAATAAATAACAAAACTTATTATGTCTTTAAATTAAAATTTATTCTTCTATTATAAACCTAGATAAATGAGAACACCTCCACTTAAACAAACTTCTAGAATAACGATTATACCAATTATTAGTCAAAACATTTATCTTCCGAAAAACTAATCAAATATAATCATCACCAGCCTTTCCAATAATAATAAAAGGCCTATTATAAAAGTAAAACATTTAAGAATAAACTCATTGTAATAATAATTTGAATTTATTAATTTGACATTGAATCTAGGATATAAAAAACTCACCTTCTAAAAGATTAATTGAAAAAATAATATAATTTTTTAATTCTTTATTAAAGTAAACAAATTAATTAATTTACAATTAACATAGACCGAAAATACTAAACAAACACAGCAAACTAGACAAGTAAGTTTCAAAAGAATAACACCTTTGATCAAAAAAAAGTTTTTTTATAATTTATAAATTTAGGTTAAAAAAACAAAAATAAACCCGAAAATCAAAAAATTTATTATTTTATAATAAATTAAATTTTTTGAAAAAAAAAGTCTAACATCTCGTTACTCGCATATAAAGCTTTGCTTACCCATAATTTAAAATAAAAAGATGAGTTCAGGGTTAAACTTAATAAAAATTATTCTATTTCACATCATATTCTAATAGCATAGCAATATTAAATAAATTAAAAAGGAGATTTTCTCTTCTCAGTATTTATTCGAAACCCTAACTTAAACTAAAATACAACATAAATATATTAATAAATTAAGAGAGAAATAGAGGGTTGACCTCGGGTGCATGAGGATTTACAAAAGCTTGTTTTAATATTTTAATTCATTTATTTCACAGAAAAAACAGGAAAGTCACAGAAAACACGATGATTAATCGATGAAAATTGATAGATGTATCTTTTATGAGTTAGGAACCATTTCATCTAAATTGATCGATAAAAATTAGAATATTTCATCGAAAATAATCGATAAAAACATAATTTAATACATCACAATTTATTAAAATATTAAATAATAATTTTTTAATTTTTCAAAATATTTTTAAGAAGATAATTATTATAAAAAATTAAAAAAAAAAGTTTTCTATCCAAAGTTTTTCAAAGTTTACACTTTGGATTCATGAAAAACATCAATTCACTTTTTATAAAATGAAAAAATTAAATTTTTCACTTTTAAGTAAATAAATAGCTTTAGAATTGCTTGATTATCTTTTAACTAGACTAATGGCAGCTTGAGAAAATTTTTGAGACAAGGAACATTGCTAGCAATCCAACTAGATATAAAATCCTTGGTTAATGAGAATTCCAGTAGATACACAATTGATTAAGAATTTACACTTATTATCGGCTTTTAGTGTAGTTCAATTTCCAGAAGTATTAGATATTTAAGCTTCATATCTTTCGGCTAGTAGAATATGTAATGCTTCTAAATTGACTAAATTTATAATTTTCTTACTGTTTTCCTCATTTTTAATTTTAATTCACAATGAACTTTTGAATAAATATTAATATGCAAAAAAGTGTTCTTTTGTGTCCTTTTGTGTACTATTGTTATACATCCTTTTTTTCCTAGCAAAAAAAGTGTCCTTTTGTGTACTTTTGTTATGATTCCTTTTTTTCCTAGCAAAAAAAGTGTCCTTTTGTGTACTTTTGTGTACTTTTGTTATGAATCCTTTTATTCCTAGAAAAAAAGTGTCCTTTGTGTCCTTTTGTGTACTTTTGTTATGAATCCTTTTTTTCCTAGCAAAAAAAGTGTCCATTTGTGTCCTTTTGTGTACTTTTTTTATGAAAACAATTTATCCTAGCAAAAAAAGTGTCCTTTTGTGTCCTTTTGTGTACTTTTGTGTACTTTTGATATGAAAACAATTTATCCTAGCAAAAAAAGTGTCCTTTTGTGTACTTTTGTTATGAAAACAATTTATCCTAGCAAAAAAAGTGTCCTTTTGTGTCCTTTTGTGTATTTTTGTTATGAATCCTTATTTTCCTAACAAAAAAAGTGTCCTTTTGCGTACTTTTGTTGTCAAAACCTTTTTTCCTAGCAAAAAAAGTGTCCTTTTGTGTCCTTTTGTGAACTTTTATTATGAAAACATTTTTTCTTAGCAAAAAAAGAACCTTTTGTGTCCTTTTGTGTACTTTTGTTATGAATCCATTTTTTCCTAGCAAAAAAAGTGTCCTTTTGTGTACTTTTGTTAAGAATCTTTCTTCCCTAGCAAAAAAAGTGTCCTTTTGTGTACTTTTGTTATAAATCCTTTTTTAATTAAAGGTTAAACTTAGGATGTTCCACCATTTAATGTCGAACCTTTGTGGTTCCACAATTTAATGTGGAACCTTTGTGGTTCCACAATTTAATGTGGAACCTTTGTGGTTCCACCATTTAATGTGGAACCTTTGTGGTTCCACCATTTAATGTCGAACCTTTGTGGTTCCACCATTTAATGTGGAACCTTTGTGGTTCCACCATTTAATGTGGAACCTTTGTGGTTCCACCATTTAATGTGGAACCTTTGTGGTTCCACCATTTAATGTGGAACCTTTGTGGTTCCACCATTTAATGTGGAACCTTTGTGGTTCCACCATTTAATGTGGAACCTTTGTGGTTCCACCATTTAATGTGGAACCTTTGTGGTTCCACCATTTAATGTGGAACCTTTGTTGTTCCACCATTTAATGTGGAACCTTTGTTGTTCCACCATTTAATGTGGAACCTTTGTGGTTTCACTATTCAATGTGGAACCTTTGTGGTTCCACCATTTAATGTGGAACCTTTGTGGTTCCACCATTTAATGTGGAACCTTTGTGGTTCCACCATTTAATGTCGAACCTTTGTGGTTTCACTATTTAATGTGGAACCTTTGTGGTTCCACCATTTAATGTGGAACCTTTGTGGTTCCACCATTTTATGTGGAACTTTTGAGGTTCCGCCATTATATGTGGAACTTTTAGGATTCAACCATTTAATGTTGAACCTTTTCTTTTTGAAATCAACCTATTTTAGTAATTTTTTAATTCAGCATTTAAATCTTGGCATCTGAATCTAGTTACATCTTATTTATATTTGTGTTCTTTTATTATTTTTCTTTTTATATTATCTATATCAAAAATTAAATATTTTACTTATTATAATATTATGAATAATTAAAAGCAAAACTGAATTTTTAATAATTATTTATTGTGTGTTAATTTTTCAATAATTTTAAATGATAAATTTGCTTTATTAAATTCATTACAAATTAAAAATATAAAAAACTTAAATCGCTCCTTATTCATATGTTTTAATGCATATTTGTAACCTGAGAACCAAAAATTAACTTGTTCTACAATTGATGTATTAGCATCCTTTATCTCAACTTAATTGTTTGGGTTACATTTTGTTTTGCAGTATTCATTGGTCTTTTTGTGTCCTTTATAATGGAATCGATCAATAATAATAATTTTTTTTCTTAATTCAACTAATCTTGCTGTTTCTAGTTTAATCTTTTCGCTTGAGTCAATAAATTTTTTTAGATGACAACCATCATCATATCCGATATAAAGGGGTTTCTGTTCAATATTTTCGTAAACATCCATTAAAAAACATGTAGTTTGTACAAGTGTTTCTGAGCCAAAAATTTCTCTAAATCCACATATAATTCCACAGTTGTACACGGCTAAAAACTCACCTACAGTTCTTGATTTTTTTTCACACGGCAAGGCAAATGTTTTTAGTGTTTTGCATGAATTGTTATATGTATGAACATCTCTTAAAAATGATGTTAAAATCGAATTTGGTATCTGTTTTTCGGTAGCCCAGAAAGGAGATTTATCGGAATAATCTACCAAATACATAACTTGATCATTTTTGCTAAGAAAACTATCATATATATTTAAATTTTCTTTGGAAAGTTTTCCTCTACTTGGCTTTATTTGACTTATACTACATTCAAATGTTGTATTCCCGTACTTGAATTTAACTAGCGGATCAATATGTTGATGATCTTCACAAAAATAGCTTTTTCTTTTAGGCGAATTTGGACATCCAATATCAACATCACCTAATATAATCATTGATTAGAATTTATTAACAATTAAAATTTAAATTTGCTACCGAATTCTAAGTTTTTCATTTTCACTAAAGGAAACATACATTTTAATCGATTAATCTTATAATTACCATCGATACTAATTACTTGGGAGCAATTTTGAAACTGACAAGCATTTCTATGAATTGGTCCACCCCAAATATTACTAAATAAGGAGAATACTGATCTATTGAACTCTTTTAAATTTAAAAATCAATTGATTTATATAAAATGCATCAATGTCACTTAAGTTTTCTAATTCGATTTTTGATTTCAATAAATTATAATAAAGATAGCATTCGGTTATTCTTTTTTCTTGTAAGAAGATAAAATCTTCATTGTTAGATTTTGACATTGTGAAAAAAAAAAAATTATAGGAATTTGTAAAAGATTTAAATGAAGAATGCTTAAATAAAATATCCGAAGTCAAACTAAGCAAAATTTTTTCATCAAAAATAATTTCATTCGAAAAAGAATAATAATTTGATTTCAGAACATCCGAGTAAAAAGTTCGTTTACCGCATTTATCAGTGTAAAAATTTAAATAGTATTTTTTGCAGCATCTCAGACAAATTTTTATTGTATAGTTGACCTTGCTAGCTCCAAAATCAAAGCTATATAAGACTACATCAAAATAATTAAATACATCCAGTTGCTCGATGGGACAAAATAGGCAATATTTTAGATCTACTGAAATATTGTTTAATTTAAATCTGTCTATCACGATATCTAACTCGTTTATTTTTTCGAAAAAATTTAATGGATAGATTTGAGAACCAAATTTAACCTTTTTTAAATAACTTTCGATGCTTGTTTTTTTTAAATTCTTGCCTGTGAAACTATTTAATATATTAATAATGACTGAAATATCCGAACTTTTTAATTTAGATAGAATTCGATGGAACACTAAAAGATCATCAATGCAACTAAATGGTTCCAAAAATGTATCCATAGTCGATATTTTAATAAAGATATTTTCTTAAAAAAAGAATGTTAAAATTTTATAATTTTTATTGATACTGAAACAAATTTTCATTTAAAGATTATATAAAAAGTTTTTACTTGTTTGTAAAATAATTTTTTTTATAAATTTTATTAAATGAAAATAAATAAATATTTAAAAAGCTAAGCTACCAGCTTTTGGACCATGTATCAAGGAGAATTTACACATTTTTAACATTTTTTATTGATGATTTTATTTGCATGTCTTAATTGTAGTTCAGCATTTAAGTTCTAATGACCATGATTAAAAAAAATTATAAAATATTTTATAGTTTATTATTTCAAATTTTGTACAAAATCTCGAACATAAGAATATTTTATCGAAAAAAAAAATTGAGGTTTTGATAATTGACTTTTACTTCGCTTGCAGATTAAATTCTTGGATTTTTAAATCCAGTTATTTTCTTGTGATTTATAATATAAAAATTTAATTTTATGATCAAAAATAGATAAAGTTACATATTAAGATTTTAATTTTCGTCAATTTAGTTTAATTTACAATTATTTAGATATTAAAAATAATAAAGAAATTACGAACAAAATTAATAAATAAAGTTTTAAAATTTCACAACTCTTTCGGATCGATAATTAAGTACTCATCGCTTTTTGATTTCATTGATTTTAATATTAATTTGGATTTTTTTTTGGTCTTTGTATCTATATTGGAATCTTGATTTGAATTATCTTCAGTTATTTTTTTTTTTACTTTTTTTGAATTATTTTCCAAAAAATTTTGAAAGCGATTTATATCTGCTCTTTTTAAAGGGGTTTTTGTGTTGCAGCTTAGATATGAATTTTCTTTTGTTGGATCCTTTTATATAATAATCTTTTATAATATTAATCTTAAAGAAATGCATGCAAAAGAAGTTTTATAAATTTATTTGAGAATTTTTAATTCTCTAAAGGTCTTATTTAGTTTGAATTAGACTTTCTATTCAAATCGCATGAACAGACTTCATATTATTTTTTAAATTGTAAAAAGATTAAAATAAAGGTTATTTAATTAAAATCTTAAAATTTCCATGGATAGTCAATTAGATTTAACTATAAAATAAAAATTTGCTGTTTTTCCTTTTTCAGAATTTGATTTTATTTGATCCTGCACCATTATGTACTTTATCAATATCTTTTTTTATTTTCCATGTTCCTATGTTCTTTTCAGTTCTTTTAATCATTTACAAAAAACTAAACGGGGTCCGGGGCGGAGCCCTGGTTTAGGGATCAGGGTATATTGAAGATTAGAAAAGTTTTAGTTAAAATTCAAATTAATTATTTAACTAAAAATAAATTGAAATCTATATTTAATTATTTTAAAGTCCAGAAAGTTCAAGGCATGAATCAGGGACAAACGATTCTAAAATTAATACAATGTACAAACATATATTATATATTTACTTATTAAATTTTCATTTATTTCCTAAAATTTATTGATCATCACTAATTTAAGTTTAAGTTAATTTAGTTAAAATGTTTAAGTTATAAGTGTTTATATATTAGAGAAGAATTAATATAGCTTTAGAAACATTAGTCAAAATTTCAAAGTCAAGTCGTGGCATTTTATATTTGTTTTTTTTCAAATTAATTTATTTTTCAAAAACAATTTTTTTAAAAAAAAAATCTCATTTTTAAGTCTTAAAAAAGTAATGTTTTGTAAATTAAATGCATATCTTTCTTTTAGTTATTATTATGATATGATTATTATGTTTGTTTTTTAATTAATAAATTTCTTTAACAAATTTTAGTCAAAACACTTGGTTCTATTTTACGATTCTTAAATTTCACTTCTTTCACTTAGTTGTATATTTTAATTTAATTATATTTTTAATTTTAATATTTACTAGAAAATCGTTTATGTTTTTAGTGCTTGACATGTTTTTTATTTTATTGCTTGAATCCATTTCAACATTTTGAGCTAAATTGGTGGTTATATTTGTCTTTTGTGGAGTTGAAAATAAATTATTTTGTCTATGTTCATTAGCTTTAATTTCATTCTTATCAACAAATCTTATCTCATTGATAAGCTCTTTTGAGATTTCATGTTCAAAGTTTCCTATTTAATAGTATAAAAATTAAATATTCAAAAGATTATACTTTTAAAATCATTATTATTTGAATTACTCTCTTTTTGAGTCGAGAAGTCTAGAAATTCTTCTGGGATATCAACTGTATCATCAAATTGTTTCTCTGTATTTTTCTTATTCTTTAAATATGTAAAAGGGTCATCAAAAGTAATTTTTCCTTTAAAAAAATTATTTCAAAAATTCCAAAAATTAATTAAAAAACTTTTAGGCGTCGATAAGTCATTTTCATTGGACATATTGGTTTTTTTGGTCTCGATGTTCGCTTTGTTTACTATTTATTAATTTATAGATTTTGATAGTAAAAAATGTGAATATTAACAAAATCATACTTTGAAAATCATTATTATTTGAATTACTCTCTTTTTGAGTCGAGAAGTCTAGAAATTCTTCTGGGATATCAACTGCATCATCAAATTGTTTCTCTGTATTTTTCTTATTCTTTAAATATGTAAAAGGGTCATCAAAAGTCATTTTTCCTTTAAAAAAATTATTTCAAAAATTCCAAAAATTAATTAAAAAACTTTTAGGCGTCGATAAGTCATTTTCATTGGACATATTGGTTTTTTTGGTCTCGATACTAGCTTTGATTACTCCTTTTTGATTTATAGATTTTGATAGTAAAAAATGTGAATATTAACAAAATCATACTTTGAAAATCATTATTACTTGAATTACTTTCTTTTTGAGTCGAGAAGTCTAGGAATTCTTCTGGGATATCTACAATTTCATCAAATTGATTCTCTGTATTTTTCTTATTATTTAAAGTTATTAATGAGTCATTAAAAGTCGCTTTGTACGCTCCTAATAGAATTTAAAAATTTTAAGTTGTAAAAAATCGATTTAATTAATTTACTAGAAATATAATCAGCAGGGCTTATTCCAATTTTTGCAAGATTTGATATTGCATGATTATTTTTATTTAGCTCTTGTTGATTTATCTTTGTAAAATACTTATTTGGCTTTGAAAAATAAATTTTTTTAATTATGAAGTATAAAAAATGAAAAAATTAATTAAAATATTTTGAATTATTTTTGACTCATTTATAATATTAATATCAAAAATTCAATAAAATTTACTTTTTTTAAAACCCATTTAACTTTTCGTCAGTCAAAGTTCCAAGTCCCAAATTTTCCAATTCAATCGCTACGGTACAAATGTCGTCTTTTTTATAAGTTTTAGACAAACTTTTATTCAGATCGTTAATTTTGAAAGTAAGAGACTCATCCGTTGGAAAAAATAAAATTTTTTTTGATAATTCATTAAATTTACTACTATAATTTTTAATGTTCTCAGGCAAAATTATTTTTTTCGCCATTCTATCCATTATTTGAAATAAATCAAGGGTATAATCGATATTTTCATATTCAGCAAAGCATAATTTATTCTTATTAAAATAATTAACCAAATTTACAGCTTTTTTTAGACTTTCTTCACTTATAATATTGAATTTATTATTTTGTTTAGTTATCGATATAATAGCCGATTCCAGTCTTGGATTTATCTTCTGGATATTTAAATTCAATTGTTCTATGGCTTCCAATTATTTTAAAATTGAGTAAGATTTTTTGAAAATATGGATAAACATCGCAATTCTTAATATTTGTGAGGCAGATTTTCCACACATTGCGCTTTCAATCAAAACTCATTTTAAAAAATTAATTTTATAATTAGCTTACGCCATAAATAGATCGTAGTTATTTCCAAACTTTTCAGCAAAGATTTTAAAAGAATCATATATTTTATAAAAATAATGAGTAGCTTTTTCTTCTAGAATATATTGAATAGGAATTTCATTTAGTTTGCTTATGATGTACAACAGAACTGTTAAACAATATTTTTCAGGAGGTATTTTAACCATATCCTCTGTCTTGAAATAAATGGGTCTTGGAGCACAAATATGGAAACGTTGAATTAATCCATCATCTCGTGAATTTTTTTCTTGTCGCACAAAATTAATATAATCACTCATGTGTCCTAATTTGTAATTGTTAAATTAATAAAAATTTTATAATTTAAATAAAATGTATTTTCCTATAGAAAATTTTAAAATTTATAGTGCACAAAATTTTGAAAAAATAAATCTTTGGTTTGAAAGATGATAAGTTCTTTAGGTATATAGGTATTATTTTCCGATTTATGTATTATGTTCATTGAATGCTCTTCTTAAATCTTTGGTTTAAAACATAAGTAATAAAATTCAAAAAAAAAATTAAAAATTAATATTCCCTCTTCAAGTACTTTGGGGAACATAAATTCATTAATTTCCAGTTTTGTCTACTCCTTTATTTTCATTTTTATATTAATATTTTCTTAATATCTAATTTTTTAATATTACGTTTAGTTTTTTTTCTAAATAGATGAAAAAATAATAAAAAAAAGTGAAAATAATGTAAAAATAATGTAAAAATAAAAAATACTAAGTTTTTTAGCTTGCATCAGTAATTTAAAATTATTTTTTATTTTAAAACATCATTTTTAATATTGAATTTGCACTATTTCAATGTTATTTCAACATTGGGTACATTTTGTAATTGACACAAAAATAAAATCATTTTAATTTTGAAATAAAAAATATTTACCCAATAAGCATACACTGAATCTCGGTCGATCTATATAAAAGCGATTACTTGTCAGTGTTCTGTCGTAACCATCTGGGCCGGTATACAATTCTAAGTAAACACTTCGGTCATATTTACCGTCTCCACCTTTATATAAACCAAACGAACTCATAAAGGTTGAGGACTCGTCAAAAAAGCTGACCATGCAAGGATTTGTTTCCAAGTTTGTTAAAAAAGCTTCAACTGTACCAGCTAAAAATTTTTATACTTCTAATTTCAAATTTATTCATTTTAAATTTTACCATTAATTAGATTTGATTTTTTTTTAGGAATCTTCTTGTATTCTTCGATTTGATTTAGGCTTTTTTTAATTAGAGACATTGCAGTACTTTTGCCAGTTGAAGGATTTGCTACCAAACATGAGTAAAAAACGCTCTTCTCGCTCAAAGTTGTTAAGGTGGAAACATAAGAATGTTGCATTAAATGTGCAATACCAGTAAAAAGTGGACAAATTAAAAATTCTTTGCAAACAGAATGCCTTGCTCTTTAAAAATAATTATCTTAAATTTTAATTAAGATTTTTAATTTAAAATATTAATGCTAATTCAAAAATCATTCATGTAATATATATAAAGAAAATTAATAAAATAGTGAAAGAATTTGATTGTTGAGAAATTGTTATTAGTTAAATTTATTTTAGTCAAATTATTATATAGTTGGATTAAAAAATGGCAAAAATATTTGATTTTTAATTAATAACTTTTTTCCTGACATGGATTGAATTTAAATATATTTTGAAAACAACTAAAATCATTTTTAGTTTATGTAATTAAAAGTGAATAAATTTAAAAAATAATTAAGAATAATTTCAATTTTTATTGATTTATTATAATAAATGGAAATATTAATGTTTTGTATTCGAAAGTCATAAAAACCGTACATTTTTTTTACTAACTTATTCTTATGTAAGACATGTCGTATAAATTATACGTAACTCTTTATAAAATTTTAAAATCAGTGTTCATTCGGGTAATTATTTTAGAAAAATAGACATTTCTTTGTAATTTTTAAATTAATATCCATATTTTTCAAAAAAATCTGTTTATTACTACTTCAAATAGAAATCAATGAAAAATATCAAAAGTTTCATTCGCCTATTATAATTTTTTTTTTCTTTTTAAATATGTTATAACAAGCAGAGTTGTTTAAGTAAAAGTCCCAAAAAAAGTTAACATAAATTTTTTCGTCAGCATTCTAAATTTTATAGCCTTTGGAGTTTTGAATGAAAATTTAAAAAAAAATCCGGATTTGGACTTTTTTCTCGGAAAACTTTGTCGGACTTTGTCGGACTTATAAAAAAAGGATTGTGACTTTTTTACAACTCTGAGAACAAGTTTAAATTATAATGATATTTTGCTAAGCTTAATTAAAATAATGAATTTTATATTATATGAAATTGTTTACCCAATTCCATGTAGGTAACTTCCGATTTCTCCATCAAAAACTGGTTCGAATGGAATTTTATAAAGTTTTTCCTGAACGCGACTGATTTCCAAATTCTTACAAAAATTTTCAAGGACCAAGTTTTTTTTAGCCATTTCTAAACAATTATAATTACATAAAAACGTATTAATGCAGTTTTTGAAATTATAAAAATTAAAATTCTAAATTTGAAATCTTCAATTTATTCTCGTCATGATTTAATATCTGCATTTTTAAAAAGTTTTTAATTTTTATAGCAAAATTGTGTTTAAATTTTGAACATTATTTTTGAAAATTTAAATAAAGTTAACAAAAATACACTTTTAAATAAAGAAATATTATTATGAAACAAAAGGACACTAAAGGACACTTTTTTTGCTAGAATAAATTGTTTTCATAACAAATTACACAAAAAGACACAATAGGACACTTTTTTTGCTAGGGAAGAAAGGATTCATAACAAAAGAACACAAAGGGACACAAAAGGACACTTTTTTTGCTAGGATAAATTGTATTTATAACAAAAGTACACAAAAGGACACAAAAGGACACTTTTTTTGCTAGGATAAATTGTTTTCATAACAAAAGTACACAAAAGGACACAAAAGGACACTTTTTTTGCTAGGATAAATTGTATTTATAACAAAAGTACACAAAAGGACACAAAAGGACACTTTTTTTGCTAGGATAAATTGTTTTCATAACAAAAGTACACAAAAGGACACAAAAGGACACTTTTTTTGCTAGGATAAATTGTTTTCATTACAAAAGTACACAAAAGGACACAAAAGGACACTTTTTTTGCTAGGATAAATTGTTTTCATAACAAAAGTACACAAAAGGACACAAAAGGACACTTTTTTTGCTAGGGAAGAAAGGATTTTTAACAAAAGTACACAAAAGGACACAAAAGGATACTTTTTTTGCTAGGTAAAAAAGGATTCTTATCAAAAGTACACAAAAGGACACAAAAGGACACTTTTTTTCTAGGAATAAAAGGATTCATAACAAAAGTACACAAAAGGACACAAAAGGACACTTTTTTTGCTAGGAAAAAAAGGATTCATAAAAAAAGTACACAAAAGGACACAAAAGGACACTTTTTTTGCTAGGATAAATTGTTTTCATAACAAAAGTACACAATAGGACACAAAAGGACACTTTTTTTGCTAGGATAAATTGTTTTCACAACAAAAATACACAAAAGGACACAAAAGGTTACTTTTTTTGCTAGGATAAATTGTATTTATAACAAAAGTACACAAAAGGACACAATAGGACACTTTTTTTGCTAGGGAAGAAAGGATTCATAACAAAAGTACACAAAAGGACACAAAAGGACACTTTTTTTGCAAGGAAAAAAAGGATTCATATCAAAAGTACACAAAAGGACACAAAAGGACACTTTTTTTCTAGGAATAAAAGGATTCATAACAAAAGTACACAAAAGGACACAAAAGGACACTTTTTTTGCTAGGATAAATTGTATTAATAACAAAAGTACACAAAAGGTTACTTTTTTTGCTAGGAAAAAAAGGATTCATAACAAAAGTACACAAAAGTACACAAAAGGACACTTTTTTTGCTAGGAAAAAAAGGATTCATAACAAAAGTACATAAAAGGACACAAAAGGACACTTTTTTTGCTAGGATAAATTGTTTTCATAACAAAAGTACACAAAAGGACACAAAAGGACACTTTTTTTGCTAGGATAAATTGTATTTATAACAAAAGTACACAAAAGGACACAAAAGGACACTTTTTTTGCTAGGATAAATTGTTTTCATAACAAAAGTACACAAAAGGACACAAAAGGACACTTTTTTTGCTAGGATAAATTGTTTTCATTACAAAAGTACACAAAAGGACACTTTTTTTGCTAGGATAAATTCTATTAATAACAAAAGTACACAAAAGGATACTTTTTTTGCTAGGAAAAAAAGGATTCATAACAAAAGTACACAAAAGTACACAAAAGGCTACTTTTTTTGCTAGGAAAAAAAGGATTCATAACAAAAGTACATAAAAGGACACAAAAGGACACTTTTTTTCTAGGAATAAAAGGATTCATAACAAAAGTACACAAAAGGACACAAAAGGACACTTTTTTTGCTAGGAAAAAAAGGATTCATAAAAAAAGTACACAAAAGGACACAAAAGGACACTTTTTTTGCTAGGATAAATTGTTTTCATAACAAAAGTACACAATAGGACACAAAAGGACACTTTTTTTGCTAGGATAAATTGTTTTCACAACAAAAATACACAAAAGGACACAAAAGGTTACTTTTTTTGCTAGGATAAATTGTATTTATAACAAAAGTACACAAAAGGACACAATAGGACACTTTTTTTGCTAGGGAAGAAAGGATTCATAACAAAAGTACACAAAAGGACACAAAAGGACACTTTTTTTGCAAGGAAAAAAAGGATTCATATCAAAAGTACACAAAAGGACACAAAAGGACACTTTTTTTCTAGGAATAAAAGGATTCATAACAAAAGTACACAAAAGGACACAAAAGGACACTTTTTTTGCTAGGATAAATTGTATTAATAACAAAAGTACACAAAAGGTTACTTTTTTTGCTAGGAAAAAAAGGATTCATAACAAAAGTACACAAAAGTACACAAAAGGACACTTTTTTTGCTAGGAAAAAAAGGATTCATAACAAAAGTACATAAAAGGACACAAAAGGACACTTTTTTTGCTAGGATAAATTGTTTTCATAACAAAAGTACACAATAGGACACAAAAGGACACTTTTTTTGCTAGGATAAATTGTTTTCATAACAAAAGCACACAAAAGGACACAATAGGACACTTTTTTTGCTAGGGAAGAAAGGATTCATAACAAAAGTACACAAAAGGACTCAAAAGGAGACTTTTTTTTCTAGGATAAATTGTATTTATAACAAAAGTACACAAAAGGACACAAAAGGACACTTTTTTTCTAGGAATAAAAGGATTCATAACAAAAGTACACAAAAGGACACAAAAGGACACTTTTTTTGCTAGGATAAATTGTATTAATAACAAAAGTACACAAAAGGATACTTTTTTTGCTAGGAAAAAAAGGATTCATAACAAAAGTACACCAAAGTACACAAAAGGACACTTTTTTTGCTAGGAAAAAAAGGATTCATAACAAAAGTACACAAAAGGACACAAAAGGACACTTTTTTTGCTAGGATAAATTGTTTTCATAACAAAAGTACACAATAGGACACAAAAGGACACTTTTTTTGCTAGGATAAATTGTTTTCATAACAAAAATACACAAAAGGACACAAAAGGTTACTTTTTTTGCTTGGATAAATTGTATTTATAACAAAAGTACACAAAAGGAAACAATAGGACACTTTTTTTGCTAGGGAAGAAAGGATTCATAACAAAAGTACACAAAAGGACACAAAAGGACACTTTTTTTGCAAGGAAAAAAAGGATTCATATCAAAAGTACACAAAAGGACACAAAAGGACACTTTTTTTCTAGGAATAAAAGGATTCATAACAAAAGTACACAAAAGGACACAAAAGGACACTTTTTTTGCTAGGATAAATTCTATTAATAACAAAAGTACACAAAAGGATACTTTTTTTGCTAGGAAAAAAAGGATTCATAACAAAAGTACACAAAAGTACACAAAAGGACACTTTTTTTGCTAGGAAAAAAAGGATTCATAACAAAAGTACACAAAAGGACACAAAAGGACACTTTTTTTGCTAGGATAAATTGTTTTCATAACAAAAGTACACAAAAGGACACAAAAGGACACTTTTTTTGCTAGGATAAATTGTTTTCATAACAAAAGTACACAAAAGGACACAAAAGGACACTTTTTTTGCTAGGGAAGAAAGGATTTTTAACAAAAGTACACAAAAGGACACAAAAGGATACTTTTTTTGCTAGGTAAAAAAGGATTCTTATCAAAAGTACACAAAAGGACACAAAAGGACACTTTTTTTCTAGGAATAAAAGGATTCATAACAAAAGTACACAAAAGGACACAAAAGGACACTTTTTTTGCTAGGAAAAAAAGGATTCATAAAAAAAGTACACAAAAGGACACAAAAGGACACTTTTTTTGCTAGGATAAATTGTTTTCATAACAAAAGTACACAATAGGACACAAAAGGACACTTTTTTTGCTAGGATAAATTGTTTTCACAACAAAAATACACAAAAGGACACAAAAGGTTACTTTTTTTGCTAGGATAAATTGTATTTATAACAAAAGAACACAAAAGGACACAATAGGACACTTTTTTTGCTAGGGAAGAAAGGATTCATAACAAAAGTACACAAAAGGACACAAAAGGACACTTTTTTTGCAAGGAAAAAAAGGATTCATATCAAAAGTACACAAAAGGACACAAAAGGACACTTTTTTTCTAGGAATAAAAGGATTCATAACAAAAGTACACAAAAGGACACAAAAGGACACTTTTTTTGCTAGGATAAATTGTATTAATAACAAAAGTACACAAAAGGTTACTTTTTTTGCTAGGAAAAAAAGGATTCATAACAAAAGTACACAAAAGTACACAAAAGGACACTTTTTTTGCTAGGAAAAAAAGGATTCATAACAAAAGTACATAAAAGGACACAAAAGGACACTTTTTTTGCTAGGATAAATTGTTTTCATAACAAAAGTACACAATAGGACACAAAAGGACACTTTTTTTGCTAGGATAAATTGTTTTCATAACAAAAGTACACAAAAGGACACAAAAGGACACTTTTTTTGCTAGGATAAATTGTATTTATAACAAAAGTACACAAAAGGACTCAAAAGGAGACTTTTTTTTCTAGGATAAATTGTTTTCATAACAAAAATACACAAAAGGACACAAAAGGTTACTTTTTTTGCTTGGATAAATTGTATTTATAACAAAAGTACACAAAAGGACACAATAGGACACTTTTTTTGCTAGGGAAGAAAGGATTCATAACAAAAGTACACAAAAGGACACAAAAGGACACTTTTTTTGCAAGGAAAAAAAGGATTCATATCAAAAGTACACAAAAGGACACAAAAGGACACTTTTTTTCTAGGAATAAAAGGATTCATAACAAAAGTACACAAAAGGACACAAAAGGACACTTTTTTTGCTAGGATAAATTCTATTAATAACAAAAGTACACAAAAGGATACTTTTTTTGCTAGGAAAAAAAGGATTCATAACAAAAGTACACAAAAGTACACAAAAGGACACTTTTTTTGCTAGGAAAAAAAGGATTCATAACAAAAGTACACAAAAGGACACAAAAGGACACTTTTTTTGCTAGGATAAATTGTTTTCATAACAAAAGTACACAAAAGGACACAAAAGGACACTTTTTTTGCTAGGATAAATTGTTTTCATAACAAAAGTACACAAAAGGACACAAAAGGACACTTTTTTTGCTAGGGAAGAAAGGATTTTTAACAAAAGTACACAAAAGGACACAAAAGGATACTTTTTTTGCTAGGTAAAAAAGGATTCTTATCAAAAGTACACAAAAGGACACAAAAGGACACTTTTTTTCTAGGAATAAAAGGATTCATAAAAAAAGTACACAAAAGGACACAAAAGGACACTTTTTTTGCTAGGAAAAAAAGGATTCATAAAAAAAGTACACAAAAGGACACAAAAGGACACTTTTTTTGCTAGGATAAATTGTTTTCATAACAAAAGTACACAATAGGACACAAAAGGACACTTTTTTTGCTAGGATAAATTGTTTTCACAACAAAAATACACAAAAGGACACAAAAGGTTACTTTTTTTGCTAGGATAAATTGTATTTATAACAAAAGTACACAAAAGGACACAATAGGACACTTTTTTTGCTAGGGAAGAAAGGATTCATAACAAAAGTACACAAAAGGACACAAAAGGACACTTTTTTTGCAAGGAAAAAAAGGATTCATATCAAAAGTACACAAAAGGACACAAAAGGACACTTTTTTTCTAGGAATAAAAGGATTCATAACAAAAGTACACAAAAGGACACAAAAGGACACTTTTTTTGCTAGGATAAATTGTATTAATAACAAAAGTACACAAAAGGTTACTTTTTTTGCTAGGAAAAAAAGGATTCATAACAAAAGTACACAAAAGTACACAAAAGGACACTTTTTTTGCTAGGAAAAAAAGGATTCATAACAAAAGTACATAAAAGGACACAAAAGGACACTTTTTTTGCTAGGATAAATTGTTTTCATAACAAAAGTACACAATAGGACACAAAAGGACACTTTTTTTGCTAGGATAAATTGTTTTCATAACAAAAGCACACAAAAGGACACAATAGGACACTTTTTTTGCTAGGGAAGAAAGGATTCATAACAAAAGTACACAAAAGGACTCAAAAGGAGACTTTTTTTTCTAGGATAAATTGTATATATAACAAAAGTACACAAAAGGACACAAAAGGACACTTTTTTTCTAGGAATAAAAGGATTCATAACAAAAGTACACAAAAGGACACAAAAGGACACTTTTTTTGCTAGGATAAATTGTATTAATAACAAAAGTACACAAAAGGATACTTTTTTTGCTAGGAAAAAAAGGATTCATAACAAAAGTACACCAAAGTACACAAAAGGACACTTTTTTTGCTAGGAAAAAAAGGATTCATAACAAAAGTACACAAAAGGACACAAAAGGACACTTTTTTTGCTAGGATAAATTGTTTTCATAACAAAAGTACACAATAGGACACAAAAGGACACTTTTTTTGCTAGGATAAATTGTTTTCATAACAAAAATACACAAAAGGACACAAAAGGTTACTTTTTTTGCTTGGATAAATTGTATTTATAACAAAAGTACACAAAAGGACACAATAGGACACTTTTTTTGCTAGGGAAGAAAGGATTCATAACAAAAGTACACAAAAGGACTCAAAAGGAGACTTTTTTTTCTAGGATAAATTGTATTTATAACAAAAGTACACAAAAGGACACAAAAGGACACTTTTTTTCTAGGAATAAAAGGATTCATAACAAAAGTACACAAAAGGACACAAAAGGACACTTTTTTTGCTAGGATAAATTGTATTAATAACAAAAGTACACAAAAGGATACTTTTTATGCTAGGATAAATTGTTTTCATAACAAAAATACACAAAAGGACACAAAAGGTTACTTTTTTTGCTTGGATAAATTGTATTTATAACAAAAGTACACAAAAGGACACAATAGGACACTTTTTTTGCTAGGGAAGAAAGGATTCATAACAAAAGTACACAAAAGGACACAAAAGGACACTTTTTTTGCAAGGAAAAAAAGGATTCATATCAAAAGTACACAAAAGGACACAAAAGGACACTTTTTTTCTAGGAATAAAAGGATTCATAACAAAAGTACACAAAAGGACACAAAAGGACACTTTTTTTGCTAGGATAAATTCTATTAATAACAAAAGTACACAAAAGGATACTTTTTTTGCTAGGAAAAAAAGGATTCATAACAAAAGTACACAAAAGTACACAAAAGGACACTTTTTTTGCTAGGAAAAAAAGGATTCATAACAAAAGTACACAAAAGGACACAAAAGGACACTTTTTTTGCTAGGATAAATTGTTTTCATAACAAAAGTACACAAAAGGGCACAAAAGGACACTTTTTATGCTAGGATAAATTTTTTTTATAACAAAAATACACAAAAGGACACAAAAGGACTCTTTTTTTGCTGGGATAAATTGTTTTCATAACAAAAGTACACAAAAGGACACAATAGGACACTTTTTTTGCTAGGGAAGAAAGGATTCATAACAAAAGTACACAAAAGGACACAAAAGGACACTTTTTTTGCAAGGAAAAAAAGGATTCATATCAAAAGTACACAAAAGGACACAAAAGGACACTTTTTTTCTAGGAATAAAAGGATTCATAACAAAAGTACACAAAAGGACACAAAAGGACACTTTTTTTGCTAGGATAAATTGTATTAATAACAAAAGTCCACAAAAGGTTACTTTTTTTGCTAGGAAAAAAAGGATTCATAACAAAAGTACACAAAAGTACACAAAAGGACACTTTTTTTGCTAGGAAAAAAAGGATTCATAACAAAAGTACACAAAAGGACACAAAAGGACACTTTTTTTGCTAGGATAAATTGTTTTCATAACAAAAGTACACAATAGGACACAAAAGGACACTTTTTTTGCTAGGATAAATTGTTTTCATAACAAAAGCACACAAAAGGACACAATAGGACACTTTTTTTGCTAGGGAAGAAAGGATTCATAACAAAAGTACACAAAAGGACACAAAAGGACACTTTTTTTGCTAGGATAAATTGTATTTATAACAAAAGTACACAAAAGGACACAAAAGGACACTTTTTTTCTAGGAATAAAAGGATTCATAACAAAAGTACACAAAAGGATACTTTTTTTGCTAGGAAAAAAAGGATTCATAACAAAAGTACACCAAAGTACACAAAAGGACACTTTTTTTGCTAGGAAAAAAAGGATTCATAACAAAAGTACACAAAAGGACACAAAAGGACACTTTTTTTGCTAGGATAAATTGTTTTCATAACAAAAGTACACAATAGGACACAAAAGGACACTTTTTTTGCTAGGATAAATTGTTTTCATAACAAAAATACACAAAAGGACACAAAAGGTTACTTTTTTTGCTTGGATAAATTGTATTTATAACAAAAGTACACAAAAGGACACAATAGGACACTTTTTTTGCTAGGGAAGAAAGGATTCATAACAAAAGTACACAAAAGGACACAAAAGGACACTTTTTTTGCAAGGAAAAAAAGGATTCATATCAAAAGTACACAAAAGGACACAAAAGGACACTTTTTTTCTAGGAATAAAAGGATTCATAACAAAAGTACACAAAAGGACACAAAAGGACACTTTTTTTGCTAGGATAAATTGTATTAATAACAAAAGTACACAAAAGGATACTTTTTATGCTAGGAAAAAAAGGATTCATAACAAAAGTACACAAAAGGACACTTTTTTTGCTAGGAAAAAAAGGATTCATAACAAAAGTACACAAAAGGACACAAAAGGACACTTTTTTTGCTAGGATAAATTGTTTTCATAACAAAAGTACATAATAGGACACAAAAGGACACTTTTTTTGCTAGGATAAATTGTTTTTATAACAAAAATACACTTTTAAATAAAGAAATATTATTATGAAACAAAAGGACACAAAAGGACACTTTTTTTGCTAGGATAAATTGTTTTCATAACAAATTACACAAAAAGACACAATAGGACACTTTTTTTGCTAGGGAAGAAAGGATTCATAACAAAAGTACACAAAAGGACACAAAAGGACACTTTTTTTGCTAGGAAAAATTGTTTTCATAACAAAAGTACACAAAAGGACACAAAAGGACACTTTTTTTGCTAGGATAAATTGTTTTCATAACAAAAGTACATAATAGGACACAAAAGGACACTTTTTTTGCTAGGATAAATTGTTTTTATAACAAAAATACACTTTTAAATAAAGAAATATTATTATGAAACAAAAGGACACAAAAGGACACTTTTTTTGCTAGGATAAATTGTTTTCATAACAAATTACACAAAAAGACACAATAGGACACTTTTTTTGCTAGGGAAGAAAGGATTCATAACAAAAGTACACAAAAGGACACAAAAGGACACTTTTTTTGCTAGGGAAGAAAGGATTTTTAACAAAAGTACACAAAAGGACACAAAAGGACACTTTTTTTGCAAGGAAAAAAAGGATTCATATCAAAAGTACACAAAAGGACACAATAGCACTTTTTTTCTAGGAATAAAAGGATTCATAACAAAAGTACACAAAAGGACACAAAAGGACACTTTTTTTGCTAGGATAAATTGTATTAATAACAAAAGGACACAAAAGGACACTTTTTATGCTAGGATAAATTGTTTTCATAACAAAAATACACAAAAGGACACAAAAGGACACTTTTTTTGCTAGGATAAATCGTTTTCATAACAAAAGTACACAAAAGGACACAAAAGGACACTTTTTTTGCTAGGATAAATTGTTTTCATAACAAAAGTACATAATAGGACACAAAAGGACACTTTTTTTGCTAGGATAAATTGTTTTTATAACAAAAATACACTTTTAAATAAAGAAATATTATTATGAAACAAAAGGACACAAAAGGACACTTTTTTTGCTAGGATAAATTGTTTTCATAACAAATTACACAAAAAGACACAATAGGACACTTTTTTTGCTAGGGAAGAAAGGATTCATAACAAAAGTACACAAAAGGACACAAAAGGACACTTTTTTTGCTAGGGAAGAAAGGATTTTTAACAAAAGTACACAAAAGGACACAAAAGGACACTTTTTTTGCAAGGAAAAAAAGGATTCATAACAAAAGGACACAAAAGGACACAAAAGGACACTTTTTTTGCTAGGGAAGATAGGATTCATAAAAAAAGTACACAAAAGGACACAAAAGGACACTTTTTTTGCTAGGATAAATTGTTTTCATAACAAAAGTACACAAAAGGACACAAAAGGACACTTTTTTTGCTAGGGAAGAAAGGATTTTTAACAAAAGTACACAAAAGGACACAAAAGGACACTTTTTTTGCAAGGAAAAAAAGGATTCATATCAAAAGTACACAAAAGGACACAAAAGGACACTTTTTTTGCTAGGGAAGAAAGGATTCATAACAAAAGTACACAAAAGGACACAAAAGGACACTTTTTTTGCTAGGGAAGAAAGGATTCATAACAAAAGTACACAAAAGGACACAAAAGGACACTTTTTTTGCTAGGAAAAATTGTTTTCATAACAAAAGTACACAAAAGGACACAAAAGGACACTTTTTTTGCTAGGATAAATTGTTTTCATAACAAAAGTACATAATAGGACACAAAAGGACACTTTTTTTGCTAGGATAAATTGTTTTTATAACAAAAATACACTTTTAAATAAAGAAATATTATTATGAAACAAAAGGACACAAAAGGACACTTTTTTTGCTAGGATAAATTGTTTTCATAACAAATTACACAAAAAGACACAATAGGACACTTTTTTTGCTAGGGAAGAAAGGATTCATAACAAAAGTACACAAAAGGACACAAAAGGACACTTTTTTTGCTAGGGAAGAAAGGATTTTTAACAAAAGTACACAAAAGGACACAAAAGGACACTTTTTTTGCAAGGAAAAAAAGGATTCATATCAAAAGTACACAAAAGGACACAATAGCACTTTTTTTCTAGGAATAAAAGGATTCATAACAAAAGTACACAAAAGGACACAAAAGGACACTTTTTTTGCTAGGATAAATTGTATTAATAACAAAAGGACACAAAAGGACACTTTTTATGCTAGGATAAATTGTTTTCATAACAAAAATACACAAAAGGACACAAAAGGACACTTTTTTTGCTAGGATAAATCGTTTTCATAACAAAAATACACAAAAGGACACAAAAGGTTACTTTTTTTGCTAGGATAAATTGTATTTATAACAAAAGTACACAAAAGGACACAAAAGGACACTTTTTTTGCTGGGATAAATTGTTTTCATAACAAAAGTACACAACAGGACACAAAAGGACACTTTTTTTGCTAGGGAAAAAAGGATTCATAACAAAAGGACACAAAAGGACACAAAAGGACACTTTTTTTGCTAGGGAAGATAGGATTCATAAAAAAAGTACACAAAAGGACACAAAAGGACACTTTTTTTGCTAGGATAAATTGTTTTCATAACAAAAGTACACAAAAGGACACAAAAGGACACTTTTTTTGCTAGGGAAGAAAGGATTTTTAACAAAAGTACACAAAAGGACACAAAAGGACACTTTTTTTGCAAGGAAAAAAAGGATTCATATCAAAAGTACACAAAAGGACACAAAAGGACACTTTTTTTGCTAGGGAAGAAAGGATTCATAACAAAAGTACACAAAAGGACACAAAAGGACACTTTTTTTGCTAGGATAAATTGTATTAATAACAAAAGTACACAAAAGGACACTTTTTTTGCTAGGATAAATTGTATTTATAACAAAAGTACACAAAAGGACACAAAAGGACACTTTTTTTGCTAGGATAAATTATATTTATAACAAAAGTACACAAAAGGACACAAAAGGACACTTTTTTTGCTAGGATAAATTGTATTTATAACAAAAGTACACAAAAGGACACAAAAGGACACTTTTTTTGCTAGGATAAATTGTTTTCATAACAAAAGTACACAAAAGGACACAAAAGGACACTTTTTTTGCTAGGATAAATTGTATTTATAACAAAAGTACACAAAAGGACACAAAAGGACACTTTTTTTGCTAGGGAAGAAAGGATTCATAACAAAAGTACACAAAAGGACACAAAAGGACACTTTTTTTGCTAGGATAAATTGTATTAATAACAAAAGTACACAAAAGGACACTTTTTTTGCTAGGATAAATTGTATTTATAACAAAAGTACACAAAAGGACACAAAAGGACACTTTTTTTGCTAGGATAAATTATATTTATAACAAAAGTACACAAAAGGACACAAAAGGACACTTTTTTTGCTAGGATAAATTGTATTTATAACAAAAGTACACAAAAGGACACAAAAGGACACTTTTTTTGCTAGGATAAATTGTTTTCATAACAAAAGTACACAAAAGGACACAAAAGGACACTTTTTTTTCTAGGATAAATTGTATTTATAACAAAAGTACACAAAAGGACACAAAAGGACACTTTTTTTGCTAGGGAAGAAAGGATTCATAACAAAAGGACACAAAAGGACACAAAAGGACACTTTTTTTGCTAGGGAAGATAGGATTCATAAAAAAAGTACACAAAAGGACACAGAAGGACACTTTTTTTGCTGGGATAAATTGTTTTCATAACAAAAGTACACAAAAGGACACAAAAGGACACTTTTTTTGCTAGGGAAGAAAGGATTCATAACAAAAGGACACAAAAGGACACAAAAGGACACTTTTTTTGCTAGGGAAGAAAGGATTTTTAACAAAAGTTCACAAAAGGATACAAAAGGACACTTTTTTTTGCAAGGAAAAAAAGGATTCATATCAAAAGTACACAAAAGGACACAAAAGGACACTTTTTTTCTAGGAATAAAAGGATTCATAACAAAAGTACACAAAAGGACACAAAAGGACACTTTTTTTGCTAGGATAAATTGTATTAATAACAAAAGTACACAAAAGGACACTTTTTTTGCTAGGATAAATTGTATTTATAACAAAAGTACACAAAAGGACACAAAAGGACACTTTTTTTGCTAGGATAAATTGTATTTATAACAAAAGTACACAAAAGGACACAAAAGGACACTTTTTTTGCTAGGATAAATTGTTTTCATAACAAAAGTACACAAAAGGACACAAAAGAACACTTTTTTTGCTAGGATAAATTGTATTTATAACAAAAGTACACAAAAGGACACAAAAGGACACTATTTTTGCTAGGGAAGAAAGGATTCATAACAAAAGGACACAAAAGGACACAAAAGGACACTTTTTTTGCTAGGGAAGATAGGATTCATAAAAAAAGTACACAAAAGGACACAAAAGGACACTTTTTTTGCTAGGATAAATTGTATTTATAACAAAAGTACACAAAAGGACACAAAAGGACACTTTTTTTGCTAGGATAAATTGTTTTCATAACAAAAGTACACAAAAGGACACAAAAGGACACTTTTTTTGCTAGGATAAATTGTATTTATAACAAAAGTACACAAAAGGACACAAAAGGACACTTTTTTTGCTAGGGAAGAAAGGATTCATAACAAAAGGACACAAAAGGACACAAAAGGACACTTTTTTTGCTAGGGAAGATAGGATTCATAAAAAAAGTACACAAAAGTACACAGAAGGACACTTTTTTTGCTAGGATAAATTGTATTTATAACAAAAGTACACAAAAGGACACAAAAGGACACTTTTTTATGCAAGTGAATATTATGGTAAATAAGTTCATTGTCTTTTGCTCCTTTAGATCTGATAGAGCGAAAAAAACAAATGAAAATAAAGAGAAAAGAAATAAGAGAAGTGGAGGAGCAGCTCTTTTAGTCAAAAAAGATATTCTCGGAGAAAAAATCGAACTTAAACATTTTGATGAAGTAATAGGATTTAACGTGAAGTAAAACGAAATCCAAAATTTAGCAGTTCCTATTATTCAAATCCTGATTCGGCACTAAACAAAAAATTTTTTGATCATATAGCATCAAAATTCAAATTCTACATCATTCTTGGAGATCTGAACGCAAAAAGCAAAGACTGGTTTTGTCCAAATGGTAACAAAAAAGGGTCTGAATTAGCAACGATTATAGAAAAATTTAATTATAAGTCTTAAATAATGACAAACCAACTTTTAAAAGAAGCAACAACATAATTGACCTATCAATTTGTTCAGAGAGTCTACTGCCATTCTTTAAAAATTTTGAGGTCCTTTTAGAGAATATAAGCGACCATTATCCAACTCTAACATTGTCGAGAAGCTCTTTCTAATTTAACCGAAAATCGAACACAGGAAGATCAATTGGGAAAACTTCAAACATTATTTAATCAACAATCACGAGATTGCAACAAGATTAAACTCAAAAAGCGATATTGAACAAGAAACATTGAGACTGACAAATGAAATCCAAGATGCATTGTCCAAATCGACAATGAAATTTACCACATCTTTTCAAACAAGACCTATTAAAACCGTTAGCCGAGACCTTCTAGATCTTCTTTAACAAAAACGGAAAATTAAACGGCTATACAAGAAAACAAATAATCCAGAACACAAAAAACTTTATAATTTTCTCGAACGTAATCTCAAAAAGAAACTGTCCGATAATAACAACATAAAGCTACTCAACGAATTTGCAGAACTCAAAAATTTTAATCAATCAGAAAGCAAACATTGGAAACTAATTAATAAGCTAGAAAACAAAGAAGAATCGCTACAATCAAAAGAGCAAACATTCATTTATAATGATAAAAATACAAACGATAGATCGGAAATTTCCAATTTATTCGCTGAAAATTTGGGAAAAACGTTTACTGACGACTCACAAAACGGTCAATTTTACAAAGACTTAAATTTTCCTGATTGTCAAACTGAAATATACATTACAAAAGATGAGTTGAACAATGCTCTAAAAAACCTGAACCTAAAAGAATCACCTGGGATAGACAAAATCTTAAACAAAGTTATCAAAAATTTACCGAATAACACAATCGAATCATTTTTAAATTTATTCAACAGTACACTAAAATCAAGCTACATCCCGCTTTCCTGGAAGCACTCTAAGATAACTATGATTCCAAAAAAAAACAAGCTCCCAGAAAACATCGAATCATACAGTCCTATCTCGTTGCTAACCAGTCTTGGTAAACTTCTGGAAAAAGTTATTAATGAAAAAATTAGAGATTGGGCCGAAAGTAACAAAATTCTACCACCTTGTCAATCGGGATTCAGGAGAAATCGTAGCACACAAGAACATATTTTACGCATTAACCAAAGCATAATAGACGGTTTTAATAAAAAGAAAATTACGGGAGCAATTTTTTTCGATCTCGAGAAAGCTTTCGACAAAGCTAATCATAACGGTATATTAATGAAACTACATGAAAAAGGTTTAAACTCGCTTTTACTCAAATGGGTCGCAAAGTTTTTAAGCAATCGGAAATTTCAAGTTTGTTATAAAAATCACCTCTCAAACATTAAAGATATAAAAAGTGGAGTACCACAAGGTAGCTGCTTATCGCCAACTTTATTTATCCTCTTTTTTAGCGATATACATGAGTTCATTCCACCTGAAGTCAAAGTTGCTCTCTTTGCCGACGACCTATACCTATATATATGGGTCACCGAAAAAACAAAAAAGAAGGTCGAAAAATTTTTACAAAAAGCAATAGAAAATATTTCGGAATACTGCAAAAAATGGGGATTCAAAATTAACAAGTCTAAGACGAGAAAATTCCACTTGAACCAAATCCTATTTTTCTAGGGATTAAACTTGATCCCAAACTTAGCAACAAAAATCACCTAGAAGAAATTTCCAAAAGACAGATATCAAAAATTAATTTGATGAAAAAAAATAAGAAATTTCAAATGGGGCTCTTCAACCAAGATCAATAGAACCATTTATAAGTCTCTTATACAATCAGTATTCGATTACTGCTTTGTACTTTTAAAGTCCGAAAGTCAAAAAATTAAAAAGAACCTACAAGTACTGCAAAATAAGATCCTCCGAATAATTAAACGGTTTCCACTAAAAACAACAATTAGTACCATCCATAAAACCCTTTAAATAGAGACAATAGATCAGAGAATTATCAATTGGTGGTTGTCAGGGCATGGTAAAATGCAACTGTAATGGTCAATGTATGACAAATCGATGTGGTTGCAAAAAATCACAGTTGTTGTATAACTCAGGATGTCATGAAGGAAATTCAAGCTGCAAAAACATACAAATTTTTTTTAATTACCCTTTTTCAGTAATTTACAAAAACTTAAAGAGAAAAATATTCGTTTATTTATTTTGAAAATATACGTTTCGTTTCAGTAATTTAGTAATCTGGTTTCAGTGAATTACTTAAACAAATAAAAAATCAGTAAATTTCTAAAATTTATTTATTTTTTTATGTTTTACACTTTTACTGAAAGACCAGTAAATTTACAAATTTACGTGTTTGAGAAATTTACGGTAACAAATAAATTAATTTTCTAAAAATAAATATTTATTTTTTTCATAAATAATTTTTCTTTTAATTTTACTAATTTTAAATATATATATATCAAAAAAATATATATATTAACATAAATTAACATAAATTAGATGATATAAGTATAACGGACCGTTACGAGCATATAATCTGAAAGATCTCTATTTTAGATTTAAAACCCTTTACGACCAAATTATCGAATCAAATGTTTAAGAAAAATAAAATCTCACTTACAAACTAATCCAAAAAACGAGGCACCTGTTATAATAGAATCATTTTTTATTTAGTTTTTTGATATGGGTATATTTTTTGTCAGTAGATAATTATTTTTTTTAGTAGATATTTTTTTTTAATAAAAATTAGATAAAATCAATAAGAAGTAGATAATAGTTTTTAATAGTAGATATTTATTTTTTCAAACATAGATAATTAAAAAAAAATATAAGAAAAACAAAAAGAAAAATTACCTTGTATAATACAAACAAAGTAATTGACACTTAGTTTCTTAACCTTTTTGACGGCTGCTCACTTTCATTATTAGATTTTTTTGGTCTTCCACGTTTACGTTTCTCAGAAATTTGAATATTGTTTTCGACTAGATCTTGAACTGCTGAATTTGAAGCCAAAACAAGTTGATTTTGATGAGAGACATTTTTAGATTTTTTTGGTCTTCCACGTTTACGTTTCTCAGAAATTTGAATATTGTTTTCGACTTGATCTTGGACTGCTGAATTTGAAGCCAAAACAAGTTGATTTTGATGAGAGACATTAAAGATTGAATAGTTTACATTTAGAACCGTACTTGAAACCTCTTGTTGGACTTCGTGTTGATTTAGATTGTCTAACTGCCTGTTAATTGGAGCAATCGAATTTCTTTCTAAAGCTGATCTGGCTTTTTTTTTTCGACCTCGTTTTGCATTGCCTTCGATCGCTAAGTCCAAACCCGGGTATTTGTTTAAATTCAAAAAGTGCGAGGTTCCGATTGTGTGCTTGCATTTGAAGTTTTTTTGCCAATAATGGCATGAACAAGTACTCGATTCCCAATTTTCCGAAGCGATTTTAACAGCAATAAATTTCATACTCCATTCCAACAACTCATCAAGATCATGCCAACCATCTTCTTTTATCCAAAACTCTTTGCACTGTGCCTTTGTAATATCGGACGTCGATTCAGAAGTTGTACACATATAGAACTGAGTGCTTTCGTGCAAATATTTGACTATTCGTTTTCTCAATTTTACCCAATTGTAACCGAATGTCCATTCTCTAGTTGAAATGATCGGCTTTGACTCAAATTTTTTTGTCGTCGTAAACTCGGCGTCTCGGTCAAGAGACCATTTCTGCAACATGTCTTTCATAACTTTCATAAAATCGTTAAGACTCAACCTGTCTCGATCAGTACCCTCGTCTTTGATCACGTTGTTTGTAGACTCTAACCCATTATTGGTACTCGGACAACCTTGCGCGTAAGTCTCATACCAGCCAAAAGTGTTCTCGCTCATCCATTGTGCCCTGAAGTAGTCAAAAAACTTAGTAATGTTTTCATCTTCCTTCTGGACCACCTCAATTATTTTTTAAATAAAAATAAAATAAAATATTAATCTTTGTTTTTTATTTTATTTCTATTTTTTTTTAATTATTGACGCATAAGACTAACAAAATTAAAATTTAATAAAAAAAATCCACCTTTTAATCGATACATTTATTTAATAAAATTTGAAGAGATAATTAATATTAATAATAAGTACCATAAAAAAAAATCAAAAGATAAAATTTAAAATTATTGCTGCTTTTTAACAACAATCATTGTTTTTTGGGTAAGCATTATTCCCTAATAATACTTGCGTATAATACTGTCAATTTAAATAACTAATAAATAACAAAACTTATTATGTCTTTAAATTAAAATTTATTCTTCTATTATAAACCTAGATAAATGAGAACACCTCCACTTAAACAAACTTCTAGAATAACGATTATACCAATTATTAGTCAAAACATTTATCTTCCGAAAAACTAATCAAATATAATCATCACCAGCCTTTCCAATAATAATAAAAGGCCTATTATAAAAGTAAAACATTTAAGAATAAACTCATTGTAATAATAATTTGAATTTATTAATTTGACATTGAATCTAGGATATAAAAAACTCACCTTCTAAAAGATTAATTGAAAAAATAATATAATTTTTTAATTCTTTATTAAAGTAAACAAATTAATTAATTTACAATTAACATAGACCGAAAATACTAAACAAACACAGCAAACTAGACAAGTAAGTTTCAAAAGAATAACACCTTTGATCAAAAAAAAGTTTTTTTATAATTTATAAATTTAGGTTAAAAAAACAAAAATAAACCCGAAAATCAAAAAATTTATTATTTTATAATAAATTAAATTTTTTGAAAAAAAAAGTCTAACATCTCGTTACTCGCATATAAAGCTTTGCTTACCCATAATTTAAAATAAAAAGATGAGTTCAGGGTTAAACTTAATAAAAATTATTCTATTTCACATCATATTCTAATAGCATAGCAATATTAAATAAATTAAAAAGGAGATTTTCTCTTCTCAGTATTTATTCGAAACCCTAACTTAAACTAAAATACAACATAAATATATTAATAAATTAAGAGAGAAATAGAGGGTTGACCTCGGGTGCATGAGGATTTACAAAAGCTTGTTTTAATATTTTAATTCATTTATTTCACAGAAAAAACAGGAAAGTCACAGAAAACACGATGATTAATCGATGAAAATTGATAGATGTATCTTTTATGAGTTAGGAACCATTTCATCTAAATTGATCGATAAAAATTAGAATATTTCATCGAAAATAATCGATAAAAACATAATTTAATACATCACAATTTATTAAAATATTAAATAATAATTTTTTAATTTTTCAAACTATTTTTAAGAAGATAATTATTATAAAAAATTAAAAAAAAAAGTTTTCTATCCAAAGTTTTTCAAAGTTTACACTTTGGATTCATGAAAAACATCAATTCACTTTTTATAAAATGAAAAAATTAAATTTTTCACTTTTAAGTAAATAAATAGCTTTAGAATTGCTTGATTATCTTTTAACTAGACTAATGGCAGCTTGAGAAAATTTTTGAGACAAGGAACATTGCTAGCAATCCAACTAGATATAAAATCCTTGGTTAATGAGAATTCCAGTAGATACACAATTGATTAAGAATTTACACTTATTATCGGCTTTTAGTGTAGTTCAATTTCCAGAAGTATTAGATATTTAAGCTTCATATCTTTCGGCTAGTAGAATATGTAATTCTTCTAAACTGACTAAATTTATAATTTTCTTACTGTTTTCCTCATTTTTAAAGTATTTTACGATTTATTTCTTTCGATATCAAAATTGATTTTTTTAAGGAATATCTAAAGAAAAAAAAAATAGTTTTTTTTTTTTCAAAATAAATTAAAAAAAAATAAGCGTTTATTTTTTTCATATTTTTATTATTTTGTTTGGGTCAAAATTGACACGTCTTGGGCATTTTTTAAAATTTGTACTGATTAGAGTTGACTGCTGTTAAATAAACTAAGTTTTCTCATGATCAAATCTGTTGTTATTTAAAATCTAAGTGAAGAAGGGATGACCTGTTGTTAATACAAGCCAATAAAAGAAAAAGGAAATTCAAGATAGATACATCAATTTACCAAAAAAATTTACAAAGAACCTTTTATATATCACAATAAATTCAATTATTTTAAAAACTTTTTCTTGGTTTTAATCCAAAAAAACCATTCGTAATTGATGAGATAATTCAAGAATGAAATAAAGATGAAAATGTCAAGTTTTTCATGATTTGGTCATTTCTAAATGTTTTGAAGAGAATACAATTAAATTTTCTGATTTTAATCCAAAAACATTTCTCATTAATTTATGGATGAACCATCCATGAAGTCATCATTTTTAGCTTGACTAGGTTGATTTTATTTTTTTAAAAAAAAGGTTAAAATTAAATGGGACTTTTCATATCTAAAAAAAATTTATTGCACAAAAATTTAAAGCGTATTGATTTTAAAGAATAAAGGTCAACTATCATGTTAGATTAGAAATTAACAAAAAAGTATCTACGTTTAGAATTGCTACCTTATTTTCTCTTTTGAAATGTTCATCATTCTGAGCTTTAATTATCCAGAATAGGTATTTTCCGGAAACGGTGAGGAGGGAGAGGAGGAAGATATGAAGAAAGTGGATGAAGTTTTGAAAATCCGGAAATTGGATAGATGTATTAAAATTCAGAGACGGAAAAGTTGGAAAAAGAAAGACACCGACAACAGTGATAAGACCATATATAAAATTAAAGTCGAATTTAAGGACTTGACTGGGAAGCAGACAGCCATGAAGAATGCGAGGAATCTAAGAGATTCTAACTTGTAACAGGTCTTAATAAATCCTGACAAGTAACTGATGAGAGAGAACTTGAATACAAACTACGGAAAGTAAGAAATGAACGGAATGATAAATTACCTGAAGGAGACGGGAGCCACCGCTTTGGTACCAAGAATGATAGAAAGCTCAGGGTTTGCTAAAAGGATCCTAGATTGGATTAGGAACTTGTTGACCAACCGGAAACAAAGAGTCGTTTTAGGACAGCATTCAGCAGTATTAGGGACGTAACGAGTGAAGTTCCACAAGCAAGTGTTTTAGGACCTCTACTTTTCGTAATAATCATCAACGATATACATGAGGTAGTAATTCATTTTATTTAGCCTCATGCAGATGATAGTAAGTTACTACTCACAATTAGAACTTAAGCAGATTATGCGACGCTTCAAAAATATTTAGATGCACTCAACAAATGGTCTATAGAATAGAATATGCTTTTGTGAAGTAATGTGAATAAATGCAAGGTGATGCATTTCATTAAATCCGGTAAAAATAAGTTTCCTGATCTGAGACTGAAAATGGATGGTTTGGATACTGATCAAAATCTTGAATTTGTAGATTCTGAAAAGATCTTGGAGTGATTCTTTCACCAAATTTGAAGTTCTCAGAGCACATTAGGATGCAAACAAATGAGGCAAATGCTATATTGATTCAATTACGGCGAACTTTCAGATTCTAGACAATTGATACGCTAAGACTATTGTTTTACACATTCGTAAGACCTCATCTGGAAATGCCGCAGTAGTCTGGTCTCCTCATAAAATAAAGGATATAAAAGTACTTGAGAATGTACAGAGAAGAGCCACAAAATTAGTATCAAGAATCCGTGACTGGGAATATAGCAGGATACTAGCAGTTCCTAGTTTGACTCCACTTTACAAGAGAAGAGAAAGAGGTTACTTGATCCAGATTTTTAAATTTAAAAGTGGTATCAATAAAGTTAATTGGACAAAACTTCCTACTAGATGTAACTCGATAGCTTCATCAGGGCCAGTTCAGGCAATCAGGGGACACAAAAGAAGACTATCAGGGCAGACCATTAAAAATTGTAGTCAGAGGGAACACTTTTTTATCAAAAGAGTAGTCAATTGGTGGAACAAGCTTCCTGATGAAGTGATCAATTTTTGCTCTGTGAATCAATTCAAAAATGAGTATGAGAAGTTCAAAAATCCGTATCTAAAGAAAATTAATAAAATAGATAAAAAATGGATTTTGTTGAGTGTAGCAGGAGTGAGTTGGTAATTGGACGGAAACCTACAATATTTTTCTAAGAAATTTGGATAATTATGAAAAGCCTAATTTTAAGTTGGATAAACGGTGTAAATAGCTACCATAGTAGTATTCCGTGTAAGACTTCTCCGCAAGTTTCTTGCATGAGCTTTTTATTATTATCATTATTATTATCTTTTTTATTTTTTTTTTAATATTTAAATTTCATTTTTAAAGCTTTGAGTATTTTAACTCTGAAGCTTACGATTATTTTCTCACTGAACTAAATTTAAGAAAACTTGTTTAATTTTAATTAAATGTTAAGTTAAATCTTTAGTTTGCTATATTTTTCAGGAATGTTTAGTTTTTTCATTAAATCGTTTCAATTTAAGAAAGACTTTAACAAAAAGGAATGTACTTGGAATGCATTAAAAATCTGGCAGACACTACATTAAAGTTGTGTAGCAAGCATCTAATAGTTTAAAAAACTATTTTGATTGTGTCATACTGCTCTGCATATTTTACATGATAAAAAAATATAGAAGTAAGCTTTTAACATGAAATAAATATCGTTGATGATTATTGCAAATTAAACCAAAAAAAATTGGACGCTAAATAAAAATTTTAAAAATTCCTTTCAATTACAAAGCCTATATTATTTTCCACATTGTTTACACTTAATTTCGGCGGAAGACTCGTTTTGTAGATTTTCTGAGAAAGATATGGAATGCTTTTAAGTGAATCAGAAATAATTTTTTCTGTAATTTTATAATTTAGTTGATCTATTGTGAGGGAATTTTCAGTGATATTCACTATTTGAGAATTTAAAATCTCGCTGAATAATTGCCAGTTTGCTTTCTTATAGTTAAACTTTTTAGCTGCTGATTTATTTTCTAATTAAAGCCCATAGAAATCGATGCTTCGATTGGGAAATGGTCACTAATCATGTCTTGACTATTTAAGTCCGTAATTTTGTCAATTAATGAAGATTAAGCTAAAAAAAGGTCAAGGATTTCAAAGTAATTCTTATTAAAAATATTGAAAGTAGGACGCTTATCATTTATTACTGAAAAGTCTAACTCATTGATTATTCTTTCCAACATTATACCGGTTTTATTTTCCCCTATGCAACCTATTTACTTTGTTCTAGCGTTTAGATCACCACCTAAAATGTACATTTCTTACTTATAGTTTTAAAAAACTCAAAGTTCAGAAGCACATTGGGTGGATTATAAAGACTAAATACAAACAATTCATTATTCTTTCCTAAGTTCATTTTTATACAAAGGACAAAAACTCATTTCTGATATATAGGGTGAAATGAGTAAAAAACTAAACTAATTGCAATGCCTTCCGAAGGTCTTAGATGTGAGTTAAAATAGAAACACTTTTATCTATTTAATTTTTTCCTTAATTGTTTTGCATCACATAAACCTTTACTTTTACAGAATAGAACACCGGAAGTATCAATTCGAAAAGTGAGCAAGCGCCCAGAGAGTGTTGTATCATCAAATGAAAGCGATGATAGCAGAATTATAGTGGATGAATCACTAAAAGTTATATAAAAAAAAATTAACAAAAAACACTCAAGATTAAATATTTTTAAAATTATTTAAAAAAGTTTATCGAATGTGATATTCCGCAAAGGTCAAAAAATCAAGGACTGGACAAATTTACTATTAACCTAACTTAATTAATTATTTAATATAATTAGTGCAGAGGTACATTTTTGGTTTTAACATACTTTGTCAAATCTTAAGGTAAAATCTGCAAAAGTCTGCAAAAAATTATCTACTTAAGAATTAGAAATCATCAAATCACTAAAATAGAATCATTAAGATGGTGTGAATTCTGCAATGTGCATTTTGATATTGCAGAGTTTATATTTTTATTTAACAATGTTAAATCCAAAAATGCATTATTTCTATTAAGAAATAACAGTTTATATAATAGTTTTATTTTGATTTGATCATTTTGAGCATCAAAAATTGATCATAAACTTCAAATTTCCTGATATATGCCGAATAATAGATGTATGCAAC
Source organism: Brachionus asplanchnoidis (assembly GCA_025491095.1). Lineage (NCBI taxonomy): Eukaryota > Metazoa > Rotifera > Eurotatoria > Ploima > Brachionidae > Brachionus > Brachionus asplanchnoidis. The sequence continues at coordinate 637,286 of JAILYF010000039.1, read as the reverse complement.
CCTCTTATTTATTTTATCTGTAGCCTCAAGTACTTTCTTTTTTACTCATTTTTCTTCAGTGGTTATTCCCTTGCTCGTGGCATACATAACGTCACTTAAAAAATAAACTAATGGCCTCGATATCAAGTAAAAAACTGGAAAGGTCTATCTCCAATGATTTACTTATTATGTTTTAATAAAAAAAATACATGAAAAGCATCTAAAGAATGCAATAAAGCTTTTGTTTAAGATAAGATGTGGAAAAGCATATACAGTGTAGTTAAGAAAAAAACATCTTTTCGATCATCTAACTCTAAATTTTTTGAAGAATAATAAAATATTTGGAACGTTTGTTTTAAAAAGAATATAAAATATTGATTCTAAAAATTTAAAATTAATTATATCTTTCTAATAGATATTAGCGTTGGATCGGGTCAAAGCAAATCGGTCCAGATTGCGGACTGTTTAATGCAGTCATTTGGCTGATTAACTTGGCAGCAAAGATTTTATACCGTTAAAAATTGCGCTCAGACAAAAACAGGTAGTTAATAATATGACCAACACTATCAACCAGCAAAAACTTTAAGAACTTAAATTCTGTTTTTGATTTTTGATTACATTTTTTAAGTTAAACAGGATTTTTATATTTATTGTGAGAGACAAGTAGCGTGTAAACTTGTTAATTAACCATAAGGGCTAAAATAAAAGAAAAAAAGCAAAACTTAACGAATCAAAAAATGGGATCATTTTAATCACAAAAATATTTTTTAATCTCCAAATAATATTTTCAAGAAATAAATTATGAAATGGAGAAAAATTTAGAACAAAATAGGAAAAAAATTGACCTGTTAGATTAGAAAAACGTAAAAGAAAACTCAGCTATTTTTAAAGAAATAATCCTCTCATCAGTAGAAGCTTCTGATGAAGCCAAGTCGGCGACAACAAATGAATTGAGCAAGCATCCAAATCGGGTGGCCTGTAGCATATGTGGTGAATTTATTAGAAATCAAAAGGGCGTTATTTAGCACATGTCAACGGAACATAAAAAATTAACTTTTTTCTTTTTTTCATAAAAATAGAGAACTAAATTATTTTTACAACTCAAGTAAAGCTAAGCAAAAATTATAAGTTTTTCTGATCACAAATTTTTTATTGATAACAAAAATATATTAATTAATTTACAATTGAAAAATTTATTTTTTCGGTTAATTAATGGACGTTTTGGTTACAAAATATGTGATCACTTGATCACAAAGTCGACATGACCCTTGTATTGGAAAGTACAAAAAAATTTTTTGTTAAATAAATATATGCATGTGATCTGTTTAAGTAAAATCTTCAATAAAATGATTTTGTGATGTAAGTTATGATCGGAAGATGATAAAGAAAAAGTAAGAATAGATTCGGAATCATAAGAAAATAAAAAAAAAATCCTTTTTTTATTTATTTTTAATTCTATAAAATATATTCTAAAAATATTTTCTTTTTTATTTTCAAAAGTTAAAAAAATAAAATTACATTTCAAAAAAAAATCATTAATTCTTATCAATTACTTTCTAGGTAAAATATATAGTTTTTATTCCTCTACAAAATGTTAAAGTTAACATCATATTTTATTCTAAAAGTGATAAACTAATTGAAATTAAAAAATACTTATCATAGTTGATTGGTTTTAGAATTTTTACTATGGAAATAAATCAGTTGTTGATTTTGTATTCTTATTTACAAATTAATATTAAAACAAACGATATAATTACTTAACTTTAGGTTATTTAATGCTAAAATTTGTAAAAACAAATTGTTAAATTTACGTTTAAACGAATTATATCGTATTACAATATTAATTTAATTAAATAAAGATTTTGATTTTTGCTTTTTTTTTATTGGAGCTATCAAGACTTTCAAAAAAATGGAACGAAATTAATTAAGAAAAAATAAGAGATTTATTTTTTGATTTTAAATTTTTCCAAGGTTTATATTTAAAGTTCAAAAATTTCAATAAATTTTAATAATAATTTTTACAAATTTTATTTATAAATCATTTTATAAAAAATAAAACAAAATCATAATTTATTTAACGTCTCGTTACTCGCTATTAAAAAGCTACTTTAATAGGTTTGTAAAAAATAAGTCAGTTTAATTGGAGAACCTCATTTGCTTCTTTTAGTTTTTACTGGTCTTAAAAGTCATTTTTCTAATGGTTTCCAGTCTTCCCTTTTTGCCTATCTTTTATCTGACATTGGTATGAATTCCAATCGCCCGGGTTGAAGCGGTTTTTCCAACTAGATTCTCATGTTTCATCAGCGAGGTTATATTGTCATGGTGAGATATAGCTAAGGATTCTGATGATGATCTCTGCCTATTCAAGCGTATTAGTTTGGATACGATATCTACAGTGAGTATTAAAAAATCGACATCCCCCTTAAGGTTGCGACCTAATACCGATCCAACAGCGGCACCGTACCTAACCAACAGTACCGAACAACCGACCGAACCGAGCCATGTGAATCGATTGGCCTGAAGCACTTTTTTTTTAATTTTTATTTTTGAAACTTTGAATGTCCAAACTTTTTATGCATTTGGGGAATTTATGTAAAATGCTAGTGTTTATAAATTTTTTAATTTACGAAACAGACCTAATAATAAGCATTGCTTTATTTTTAAATTTCGTTTGTCCCTGAAAAGGGTCGAGGGTTCTATTTTGTCTAATCAAGATTTTATTCTTTAAAATATGTTAAACATATAAAATGATTAAACTTTTGTTCAATTGGTAAATTTATTGAATAAAATTTAACGTGATGAGTTTAAAAATCAAAAATTCTGAAATATATTGTATTAGAAGAATTTTTTTTGAGTTTTTTCAGAATAAAAATAAACATTTAATTAATTAAAATAAAATCTTTTTTATTTATTTTTTAAAACTGTTGTGATCTATCTATGTTAGAAAGAATAACCACCAAATAATTCAAAAACTCCTGCAGGCATTAAATAAAAGTTAAGCTTTATTTTTTAGATTTGATTTGGCCCTGAAAAGGGCCGGGGGGTTACTATTTTGTTGTGATCAAAATCTTAACCACCAAAACCATACAAAGTTCTACCTTGTCTCTTCAAGGAATAAACAACATCCATAGCAGTAACTGTCTTGCGTTTCGCATGTTCAGTGTAAGTGACAGCATCTCTGATAACATTCTCCAAGAACACTTTGAGAACACCACGTGTCTCTTCGTACACAAGACCAGACAATCGTTTGACACCACCTCTTCTGGCTAATCTTCTAATGGCCGGTTTAGTAATGCCTTGAATGTTGTCTCTCAATACTTTTCTGTGTCTTTTGGCTCCTCCTTTTCCAAGACCTTTTCCTCCTTTAACTCTTCCTGACATTGTTGCTTGATTGAATTTCAATTTCTATGAAAGTTACTTGAATGTTTTTTGAGTGATGAATTTCTCCAACGAATGTGAGCTAGTATTTATAATCAATCCCAAATGAAAAAATTATAATTTTTAACTTTTACTAACATCCTATCAAATTGGAATTAAATTTGTGCATAATTTATATTATTTTTTTTGACAAACAAAGATAATTTTTTTCTGAATAAGTCAACGTTGGATTAGGAAATTAAAAAAAATAAATTTATTGATATCTTTTTCGAATTTATTTAGAAAAAAAAATATTCAACAAATACCGTATTTCCTCAAATAAAAGAAAGTTCGGTCATCAAAGGGTTTCTTTTATTCGAAATACTAAAAAAAAGTGACTCAATTAAAAGAAATTTATCCATTGTTTTTCTTCTATTAGAAACAAAAAATACATGCTTTACATGACAAATGACTGGTGAATATTCTTTTAATCGAGACACATTTTTTTGAGAAAAACAATTCAAATAAAGGCAAATTTTTGCCTCAAATAGTAGCGATAATGCAACACTGTAATATTAAATTACCGTAATACCTCAAATAGAAGTAACCACAAATAGAAGAAAATTGCTACTATTTGAGGCAAAAATTTGCCTTTAAATGAGTTGTTTTTCTCAAAAAATGTGTCTCGATTAAAAGGATATTCACCAGTCATTTGTCATGTAAAGCATGTATTTTTTGTTTGTAAAAAATGGATAAATTTCTTTTATTTGAGTCACTTTTTTGAAGTGAAAAATTTTCAAATAAAAGAAACCCTTTGATGACCGAACTTTCTTTTATTTGAGGAAATACGGTAATTAATTTGCGACACTACAGAGGACTACTTTAAAATGACTCATATAATTCCCCTCATTTTTCAAAGAACATTCTTGTTTAAAAAATGAACAAAGTAAAGATCTATTTCATATTAAATAATGGTTTTGACGCTGTCTCATTTAGTAGGATCTTAAGCATTTTTTTTATTCCTCCTGTTTAAATATTTTCCAAATCATAATAATATCTCCGTCTCTTTCAGTAATAAATTTTGCTACATGCATTTTTACAGAATAAGCTTCGCCACTCTGCAAGCAAAGATTGTTGTTATTGTTGTTTGCAAGGTATTTGGAGCGCTAAAAATGGTTTATAACATGTTCATGTACCTGAAAAATGTAGCTATATGTTTTAATATGGGAATCCTTCAAAAAACAATAAGCTAAGTCTAAAACTTTTTGGAAAGCAAATACCCTACACTGACTCCCCAATCTTCTTTGGAATAAAATTTGACCAAAGTCTTTGTTTCAACTCCCAGGGTGAATTCATTCGTTTTAGATTTCATGATCGCGAAAATTTAATTAAAATTTTGCCACACTGATCGTGGAGGTTAAGTAAAAAAACCTTAATTGGAGTCTATGATGCACTTATAGGTTCCATTAAAGACTATAGTTTTTCATACTATTCCGTGTCTCCCTGACAAACATTCAAATACTGCTACTAATTCAAAGCACATGTTATAAGTCAATATATTACTTACCATATGACATACCGTCTATTCAACTTTCTGACCTTCTCGAGGACCAAAAAGATTTATAGAATTGAGTCGGCTATTAGATTTAGATTTCTGCTCGAAATCAAAAAATAAGTTTGATATATATAAACACACTCATTACTTCACTCATACAGGATTATATTGTTGTTTTTGTAGAAAGCTCAGAACTGAACAGAATAAGTTCTGAACTTAAAACCCTCCTTTGTAAAGTCTCAAATGAGATATTCCAATTGACAACTGTTTTTCTGTAACATTACCAATTTCTCTTTCAACTTCTAATTAATTTAATATAACTTTTTTATGGACACTTTTTTAAAATTTTATTACTCAAAGCCATTTTTAAATATTAAATAAACTATCAAAAAAATGTACAGTGCTGGTATGATAATTATAATTTACCATAGTAAAATGTTTAATAGCCCTCCAATAGAGGAAAATAATTTAGTTTTTTTTTTCTTTAAATCAAGTAAAATTTTATTATTTTTTGTTTAATTTACGTAGATTAGTTTAATTTATGAATCTTAATATTTAAAAATACAGCGATTTTTTTTCAATGAGCCCAATTGTTTAACATGGTGTGAAAAAGTTAGCTAACTATAAAGAAAAAAAAATTCTCATAATCAATTAACTGAGGTAAATGTTAACTAAATTAACTTGTATTACTAAACTAAAATTAAAATATTACCTTTACCGCAAAATAGATGAAAAAATATCAAAATAGGTGAAAAAAAGTTCACAAAATCTCTGAGAACTAGAATTTTTCCAGTAATAGATGAGCCTTAGTTCTCCTAACCGACTAGACAATCTTTAAAAATTTTGACATTAGTGATAATTGACGTTCGTTTGATGCATTTAAAAAAAAACTCAATTTATAAAAAATGGAAAACTTATTTAAATAAAAACAATACAAATATTGAAGAAAAATTATAAAATTGTCGTTTGGCTTAGCAAGTTTGAAAAATCAAATTTAATTAATAGCGTCATCACGTGTTAAAAAACCGTTGAAAGTTGTGTTTTGGCAATGTCGCTCAACAAAGCAAACCAAAACCGACGGTGGATATTTAAAAATTCGGTCAAGCTAAATCTGAAGAGGTTAGACAAACCGATTAGCCATAAGTTCTTATTTGGTGCACTGGATATCGTACTAAACCAGGTGGAAAATGATGCGATCACATCTGTCTACAATTTTTCTTCAAACAAAGTATGGATAATCGAGTTTAATGCTGCTTTTAATGTTACCCAAATCTTCGATCGTGAAATCAATATTAATGGAACCAATTTCAGGCTTGAAGATGCAAATAAAGTCCCGGATCGGTTTCACTTTTTGCCCTCTGATTTCGAGAATCATAGACTTGAAACTTTTTTTAACGCTGTTCGGATTGATGGTCTTAAGATTGAACACATCACTGAAGAAAAGTATAAAGATAGACCCGAGAGGAAAAATGGTGTCAGAAGAGTAAGAATATCATTTCCAAAAGGAGTTGAGAACATTATTGGAAGCTTGTCAGGCCCTACAATAATGTATGGTTTTAAGTGTCTTGTGTCAATTGTTGGACAAAAACAGAAATGCTATTTTTGTGATGAAGAAGGACACAACATAGCGAAATGCCCTGTCAAAGAAACACATTGCGAAAAGTGTCATCAGAAAGGACACTTAACACAAAAATGCTCCATTGCTGAAAAGCTAAAGTCGCTTGAGAGGAAAAAGATTGACTACAATGATCTTTACATTGACCAAGAAGAAACCCAATCAATAATTGAAGCTGACCAAAAAGACAATGATGAAAATATGATACCAAAAACGCCTGGATATCAGCCATCAAATCTCAATGACGTAATTTCCCAAATTAGTCCTCAAGACCTCAAAACTCCAGTGTTAGAAGACAGTTTGGTAAGCCGTTTAAACGATCTTCTACCAATAAGTCAGAGACCTGTCAATGTCCTCTCAAATGATCAGAATGAGACTGAATATTTTTTCCAAACAAAAAATCAAATCAAGAGATTTTCCGAATCTGATCCAAATGAAAAAAAATTCACCGAAAACGAATCAAAGAAACCATTAGTTGTCTTAGAAAATGAAAATTACAATACCTTCGAGTCTGATTCAAACAGTTCAACAACTGAATGTACAAGTCAAGTAGATCAATCATCCAGCGAAGTTGTTCAGCAAACATCCAGTCAAAACAGCTTTGAAGAAGGTTTAGAATGAACAAGAAGACAAATAAATCAATTTTAAGAACAAAACCTCTTATTAAAACAAGGTTAGTAATTACACACTGGAATTGTCTTCATTTACCTAGTAGGGTTCATCTCTTAGACAATTTTTTAGCTCAAAAATGTCCCGACATTGTTTTGCTCAATGAATTAAAGATAGATTTGAGTGAGGCAAATATTTATCTTGATTTTCAAAATTATCAGTTCTTAACAAAATCACGCAACAAGTACGGAGGAGGAGTAGCTATTTTAATTAAAGAAGGAATCGAATTTATACAAGATTTTTCTAATGAGGAATTCAATTCCGAACTCCTTTGTATAAAAATGAACTTAGGAAAGAATAATGAACTGTTTGTATTTAGTCTTTATAATCCACCCAATGTGCTTCTGAACTTTGAGTTTTTTAAAACAGTTAATAAAACATGTAGAAACTACATTTTAGGTGGTGATCTAAACGCTAGAACAAAGCAAATAGGCTGCGTATGGGAAAATGAAAACGGGATAAAATTAGAAAGAATAATCAACGAGTTTGACTTTTCAGTAATCAATGATAAGCGTCCTACTTTCAATATTTTTAATAAGAATTACTTTGAAATCCTTGACCTTTTTTTATCTTAATCTTCATTAATTGACAAAATTACGGACTTCAGTGTCTTAAATAGTCAAGACATGATTAGTGACCATTTCCCAATCGAAGTATCGATTTCTATGGGCTATCAATTAGAAAATAAATCAGCAGCTAAAAAGTTTAGCTTTAAGAAAGCATACTGGCAATTGTTCAGCGAGATTTTAAATTCTCAAATAGTGAATATCACTGAAAGTTCCCTCACAATAGATCAACTAAATGATAAAATAACAGGAAAAATTATTTCTGCTTCACATAAAAGCATTCCATATCTTTCTCAGAAAATCTACAAAACGAGTCTTCAGCCAAACATTGTTAATTTGATAAAAGAACGTAGGAAAGTAAGAAGAAATTACCAAGAAACTCGTTGTCAAAAGCTCAAGCAAAAATTTAATCAACTTACATCTGAATTAAAGGCCTCTTTAAAAAAATTCTGGAATCAAAATTGGTTTGATTTTATTGAGAAGATGGGAAAAAACCCACTGACAAGTAGACCTTTATGGAAAAAAATAAATAAATTTAAAACGAAAAAAGGATCAAATTTAATTCCTAAATTGATTTTAAATGAAAGGGAATTCAAAACTAATGAAGAAAAGGGAAAATGCTTCGGAGAACATTTATCTTCAATATTTAGTCCTTATTCTGATTTAATTGATACTGAGAAAGATATCGAAATTCTAAATTCTAACTCTGCTTTCTTTAGGAATTATAACCAGTCTAATTTTAATGATCCAATTTGCTTAAATGAATTAATTATGACTTTAAAGAGATTAAAAAATGAAGCGGCATAAGGACCTGACCAAAATCATAATTTAATGTTAAAAAACTTACCTAGAAATTCATTAATAGAAATCATACAACTTTTTAATTTATCTTTTCGAGAAGGTAGAGTCCCGAAAGCTTCGAAAACATCTTACATTACTATGATTCAAAAAAAGGCCTCTACTTTACAAGATCCTTTAAATTATAGACCAATTAGTGTAACGTGTTGTTTAGGAAAGCTACTGGAACGCATAGTATATTCAAGATTATACAATTTTTTGGAACAAAATTCACTCCTTATCCAGGAGCAATCTGGATTTAGGAAACACCGGCGAACATCAGATAATCTTTTCTTTTTAATTCAAAAAATTGTGGAATCATCCAATAGAAAAAAAAGAGTCTGCGGCCTTTTTTTTGATATTTCTTAAGCCTTTGATAGGGTTTGACATGAAGGTTTACTTTTTAAATTGATTAAAATAAATCCACCTCATTACTTGACTAACTGGATAAGATCCTTTTTAGACTCTAGGACATTTAAGGTAAATGTGAATGACCATTTGAGCGAAGAATATCAAATAACTGCAGGTGTTCCTCAAGGCTCAGTAATTAGTCCTCTTTTATTTAGTATTTACATTAATGACATCCCTAAAAGAAACAAAACAAATAATGAATACTCTCTGCTTTTCGCAGATGATCTAGTTACATTCTTCATTTATAACAAAAAGGGGAACCTAGAAAATAAGATCAATAAATACCTCAACGAACTAGAACAATGGCTTATTAAGTGGAAAATGAAGATATCAGTTGAAAAGTCGTGTTCAGTAGTCTTTTCTAGGTACAAAAAAGAGAGTGATAATCTTAACTTAAAAATTTATGGAAACAGAATAGAGAGACAAAAAGAAATCAAGTTTCTTGGTATTAAATTTGATTCTAAATTAAACTTTAATATACTGGTAGATGAAATTAAAGAGCGCTGCAATAAAAGGCTAAATATTATTAAGATATTGTCAAACAAAAAAAGGGGTCTTAATCAGAACACACTAGGAAATCTATATAAATCTTTAGTCGGATCAATTTTAGACTATTCTTTTCCTTGCTTAAATTCATTTTCAGAAAATAATATCAAAAAACTACAAGCAATTCAGAATACAGCAGTCAGATCTATTCTTAAGTTAAAATATGATTAATATTAACTTAAAATTATTTTTTTATTTGAAAGTGAAAAAATTACTTGAAACATCGAACTTTTTCAGTGTCATTTCAGCATTGGATATATTTTGTAATTCAAACACAAAAAATTAAACCAGTTGAAATTTATAATAGTGTTTTATTTTATTATTAAATATATTTTATCTTTTTAATTTTCCATTTTTTTCTTTTAACTTTTTTTTTATTTAAATTTTTTAAGGCAGAAAAAAAATAAAGAGATTAATTTTGTAGAATTCCTTCGATGAAATAAAACTTTTTTAAAGGGTAAAAATCTGCTAAAAAATCTTTTTCATAATCTTCCCAAAACATAATAAAAATTCTACATAAATATATAAAGAGAGAGAGGCAGGACCTGGGGTACATGAGGTTTTACAATAGCTTATTTTACTATTTTAATTTTTTTTTTTGCTTTATATGAGTGATTTTTTTTAATTATAAAAAAAGACAAAAAGGCTTATTTGGTTAAAAAAAATAAAGGCAAACTATTATGCTCGATTAAAGATTAACTAAATTTTATTTCCGTTTAGAATTGCAATATTTTCTTTCTCTTTTGAAATGTTCATCATTTCGAGCTTATAATTTTAATTACTTTTTAAATGCCTTGAATATTTAAACTCTGAGACTGAAGATTTTTTTTTCTTACTAATTTAAGTTTAAGAAAACTTAATTATTTTTTTTATTAAATGTTAAGTCAAATCTTTGGTATGGTATATATTTCAGGACTGTTAGATTGTGTTTACAATTAGATTGTTTGAATTCAGAAAGACTTTTACTATAAGGAATGTGATCCAAATATTATCAGATGTTTGAAATAGAATGAATTATTTTTAAGATGCCACATAAATTTTTTCTAGTTATTTTAAGGAAAGATAGTTATTTTCATTAAAATTTGAATCGATGATGTTTTACAAATTTTTAACGAAAATTTAAATATATTACAATTCAGTAAAAATGGTATTTTTTAATTTTTAAAATAAAAAGGAAAAAAATTGTTCTTTAATACTTAAAATTGTTTTTGAAATATTAAGCTTTCCCATTTTTTAAGTAAGTTATTTACGAAAATTTAAGTTAATTCAGAGAAAATTACGGAAAAATCGAATATTACAAAAACATAAAATTATCACTGTGAATACTGTTAAAGATTCATTGTGAAAGAGAATTTCTTTGATACCAAGTAATAATAGTGATAAAGTAATAATAAAATTTAAGACCTAATTTTTACTTTTTGTCATTTTTTAAATGATTTCTGGTACATTTTTTTTAAAATAAAAATTAATAATTGAGAAAACGGATCTTGCCCAATATGTGATTACTTGATTACAAAAAAAGTGATCATTTTAATAATGCAGGTTTTAATATGAGATCAAATTCATAAATGTTTGTTATCAATGTTTTTTTATGTGTACAAAGATTTTATTTTTGTTATCTAGCAGCCGCTTAGCTGACTGGCCTTTTAATGGTCGTTTATGCGACCGGACACAGTCGGGGTCATATTTTCATTCTGGACGGGTATATGTCCTTTTGGTAGTTACCGAACACTAATGTACAGTATGTCACAAAAAGTTAGAATCAAACTGAAAAAAATAAAAATATTGTTTTTTTGCAATTAAAAAAATAGTTAATTATGAATTTTTATTCTTGATTTAAGTATTAAATTAAAGCTCATTTTTTCTAATTTTTAATCAATTATAACACTTACACTTAAAAATAATAATCTCATAATTAATTTACTTCAAAAAAAAGTAACTATCTTTTAAATAAAATAAATTGGCACAAAAAGTAAGAAACAAACTTTTTTATCGAAATAAAAATCGGATATGCGATGCTTTGTATAATTTTTTTACCGAATTTGCTAAAAAACTTAATTATCTTTGATTTGAGACCATTCTTGCCATTAATGCGCAATTAACTTATTTCTTGATCTCATTAAAGTAAGACTACCTAAAAATTTGCCAAAATAGAGAAAAAATTGGTAAAAAAAAAATAACCGATCAACAAAGATGGCAAATTGTAGGTCTTTTGAAAGATCAGACAAAGACTGAAAGAGAAATAGCCGAATTAGTTGGAGTTTCGCAAAAATGCGTCAATACAACCAAGCGGAATTTCCAAGCGACATCTAGAGTGCACAACTTTGGCAACTGCGGACGACCGCCAAAGTTATCCGATCGTGACGTATCGTATATTTTTAGATTGGTCCGAAAAAACCCTACAACGAGCTATAGACAAATCGCTGCAGACTTCAATTCGAAATTCGAGGAACATAAGATTAGTAGAGAAACGGTCCGAAGAGTGCTTGCGAAGGAAGGTATAGAGTCTTATTCCGCCTTTAAAAAGCCGCTTTTGACTCTCAGCGATAGAATAAAACGGTACAAGTGGTGTAAAGAAAAACGCAATTGGACCGACAAAGATTGTGCTAAAGTTATTTTTAGCGACGAGTCCAACTTTGAAGTCCTAAATAGAAAATCTAGAGTTTTTGTCAAACTATTCCAAAATGAGAAATATCATCCAAAGTTTTGTGTCCCAAGAGTTCAGAAGGGCGGAGGCTCAGTCGGTATATGGGGATGCATGTCTTACGAAGGAGTGGGTTGTTGCTCCACATATACCGGAAGAATAAACCAATATGTTTACATGGACACCCTAGAAAACCACTTAATACCATCCGTACAGCTTTTAATCGAGCCTGACCAAGAGTGGATTTTCCAACAGGACGGCGCACCTGCACATACGGCGAACTCGGTAAAAGAGTGGTTTAGAGAGCATGATTTTGGGATTCTCCCATGGTGTCCAAGATCACCTGATCTAAATCCGATTGAAAATTAATGGTCGTATATTGACCATAAATTGCTGAATTATAGGATTACTTCAGTCGACCATTTAAAGCAAGTGCTCCATGATGAATGGTTGAAAATTCCGACTGAAATCTGTAACAATTTGATTTCTTCTATGAAAAAACGGGTCGCCGCCTGCATTAAAGCAAAAGGCAGTCATTTTAAAGCTTAAAAAAATTTTGATTCTAACTTTTTGTGTCATTTTTTTGGTTTGTTAAATAACAATAGTAATTGTTTTTTGTTTTTTTTTTTGGATTTTTTTTTACTTATCCTTTTTTATGTATTTTTTCGGACATTTGAATAAATTAAAATAAAGAAATTAAAAAAAATCTGTATTTTTATTTTTTTTTGATGACCGAAATAATGAACAAAAGACAATCCAATAGAAAAAAAAAGTTTGATTCTAACTTTTTGTGACATGCTGTATATTGAAATATTAATGCGTATAATCTTTTTTTATCAAGAAAGGTTGAGAAAATTTAATATTTTAACGATCAATATATACGGTGGTGATTTGATAACAGTATTTACGAAAAATTACGTAAAATACCGCAAATTAACCAACTACCATCGAAGGCTATTCGAACACTCAAGAAGAGGTTTTGAAAAAGCAGTCACATGTCAAACAAAAATTAGCCAAGGAAAAAAAAATGAACGATGTTCTACTTACAAGAATGAAATTGGATTTATTTATCTTGTGATTTTACAAATACTTTGTGGCTCTTTTAATTTATTTTTTGAAAAATAAAATTTTTATATTTTTTTTTAAATTAGAATTTTTAATTTACAATGCTTAAATAATTGTAACTTTTTTCATATTTTTTCTCCTTTCACTCGTAAGAGTAAAAAGAATTTTTTGTTTTATTTTAAAAAAAAATAATAACCATTTAATTATTTTAAAAAGCAAATTTTTATAATAATTTGTCAAAACAGTAATTGTTGTGATTAAACTAAGTTACAAAAAATAACCACCATATAATTTTAAAACTCCTGCAGACGTTAACTAAAAGTTTAGCTTTATTTTTTAAATTTTATTTGGCCCTGAAAAGGGCCGGGGGTTTGCTATTTTGTTGTGATCAAGATTTTAACCACCAAAACCATACAAAGTTCTACCTTGTCTCTTCAAGGCATAAACTACATCCATAGCAGTAACTGTCTTGCGTTTCGCATGTTCAGTGTAAGTGACAGCATCTCTGATAACATTCTCCAAGAACACTTTGAGAACACCACGTGTCTCTTCGTACACAAGACCAGACAATCGTTTGACACCACCTCTTCTGGCTAATCTTCTAATGGCCGGTTTAGTAATGCCTTGAATGTTGTCTCTCAATACTTTTCTGTGTCTTTTGGCGCCTCCTTTTCCAAGACCTTTTCCTCCTTTACCTCTTCCTGACATTGTTGCTTGATTGATTGAATTTTCTTTTAAAGTTACTTGAATGTTTTTTGAATGATGAATTTCTCTAGATAGATAGATAGATAGATAATTTTAGAGAGATGATCTCTCAAGGTTGTTCCGAAGCGAGGCCTCATACAACCCACATTTTTTTTTTTTTTTTTTTGGATAAAAAAGGAGAGAGGAAAGGGAGAAGATATGGATAAAAAAAAAAAAAAAAAAAAAAAAAAAAAAAAAAAAAAAATTATATTTTTTATTTTTTTTTTGTATTTTTTTTTTTTTTTTTTTTTTTTATCTTTTTATTTTATATTTTGTAGTGTGGATTAATGTGGTTATTAAATTAAAGGGTAAGACTAGATAAATTATGGTATTTACAGTTTGTACAACTTGTTTAAGGCTTCAGAAGAGTGGCTATTGGAGTTGGCCTGGGAACTCCTTTACAGAATAGGCCTTCGCTTATTTGAGGAGCAATGTTATAAAATGTGACAAGATCTTTTATTAGCGGGTTTACTCTAAGAGCTCTAGTAAGATAGTTGCTCGCAAGTTTTTTGCATCTTTCTTGAATAGTTTCTAGGTTAAATTGGTTCAGCAGTTTAGTATTCGAGAGGAGACAAGAAGATGACCTTGAAATTGTTCTAAGGGCTTTGGTTTGAATGGACTCCATTGTTTTTTTATTGGATTCGCAGGTGATTAGAGAGATAAATGGGCTATATTCCAGAATGGACCTGATAAGTGCTTTGTAGGTAATGAGCAGAAGTTTAGTATTTAAACCCCATTTCCTACCTTTTAGATGCTTTAGCATATTTACTCTGGATTGAGCCCTATGTTTAAGGTTATTTATATGTTTTGTAAAAGAGAGGGATTTATCCAATGTGATACCTAGGAATTTAGGATTTTGTTCATAAGGGATCGACTCATTTCCGAATTTGAGCGAGACTTTTTCCTCCAATTTCTTGTTGCCTAGATTAAATATTATGTAGTTTGATTTCCTGACACTTAATTTAAGTCTCCACATCGAGAGCCAGAGATACAAATCATTCAGGAATGTTTGAAGTTTAAGCTGAATCATAAGAATATTGCCTGAAGTGTACCAGGCGGAAAGGTCATCAGCGAACAAAGCCATCTCAGTAGATTTTGCAGCAGCACAGGTAACGTCATTGAAGAAGATGTTAAATAGAGTGGGTCCTAGAACGCTACCTTGTGGAACTCCTGTGTGAATTAGTCTGGTACCTGAGAATGACTCATTGACTCTCACTCTGAATTCTCTACAAGAAAGGTAGTTTTCTATCCATTTTACTAAATATTTTGGAAATTGGTAATTTTTAAGTTTATAGATTAGACCTTTATGCCATACTTTATCAAAAGCTTTTTCTATGTCTATGAAAATCGCACCAGTCTTTTTGTTTAAGTTAAATCCAGATTTGACAGCTTGCGTCAGTCTTAGGATTTGGTCATTAGTCTGGTGATATTTTCTGAAGCCACTCTGAAAAATGTTCAGAATCCCCTGGGATTGAGAACACTTAGTTAAGCGATTCAGTACAATTTTCTCTAATAGCTTAGAGAGTGTGTTTAAAAGACTAATGGGGCGATAATTTTCTGGGTTATTAGGGTCCTTTAGAGGTTTAGCAATCATTATGATGACTGCTGATTTCCAGCTTTTAGGGACGTAGTTTAAATTAAGTGATGCATTGAATATTCTGCACAATAGTAGTAGATAAGGTTTTGGAAGGAGTTTAAGAACCGAATTGGATATTTTATCTTCTCCGGGGCTCCCCTTGGGTCTAAGATTTTTGATCTCAGTCTCAATTTCATAAAAGGTTGTAAGGTCTTCGCAGGGTGATGGGTAGTTCTCTGCTTTCCTAGCCAAGTTGTTTTCAATCGATTCCTTAAACTTATTGTCAAAGTTAGGGCTAGATTCTTCAGAGAAGACTTTTTCAAGTTGATCAGCAAAGACCTCGGCGACTTCATTAGGTGCGTTAATTCTACCCGATTTTGTGACAATTTTGGGAATAGATATGTTCTTGTTAGAGCTGTCAATTGATTTGATTTTTTTCCAAAGTTTAGAGTTTGAGGGAGTTAGCGTGTTTAAGGAGTTACAAAAATCTTTCCATTTATCTCTATGAAATAATGTGATTTCATTCTTGACCATATTGTTTAGTGCATTGAAGAGAGTTTTATACTGACTATTTCTAGATTTTTGGAACATTTTTCTTGCTTTATTCGATGAATTTCTCTAACGAATTTGAGCTAGTATTTATAATGAATCTCAAATGAAAAAATTTTAATTTTTAACTTTCACTAACATCCTATCAAATTGGATTTAAATTTGTGCATAATTTATACGTTTTTTTTTTTAAGTTAAAGTAATATAATTTATTCTATTGCGAGCAACTATCTTACTAGAGTTCTTAGAGTAAACCCCCTAATAAAAGATCTTGTCACATTTTACAACATTTCTCAAATAAGCGAAGGCTTTTTTGTAAAGGAGTTCCTAAGCCAACTCCATTAGCCACTCTTCAGAAGCCTTAGACAAGTTGTACAAACTGTAAATACCATAATTTATCTAGTCTTACCCTTTAATATCATAACCAAATTAATCCTCACTACAAAATATAAAAAAAATAAAAAATAAAAACAATAAAAGAGACAAAACTCAGAAAAAATAATATTTTTTTTTTTTTATCAGTGATTATGTAAATCTCATTTAATTTTAATTTTAGTTCTTTTTTTTTTATCCATATCTTCTCCCTTTCCTCTCTCCTCTTTGATCCAAACAAAAAAAATGCAGGTTGTATGAGGCCTCGCTTCGGAACAACCTTGAGAGATCATCTCTCTAAAATTATCTATTTTTATCTATCTATCGCTCAATTAGAATTTAAGAAAATAAAGAAACAGACAAGGTTTATTTTTCTGATTAAAATTATTTAGAATAAAGTAATTTTGGATTGTCTAAAATGTGATCTTTTTGTTCAACCAACAAAGATTGATCACCAAATTGATGATCATAAAAAATGTCATCTAAAATATATAAAAAAAAATATTTATTTAATTGCATTTATTTGGCATTGACGATGTGATCTTCAAATTGCTTAAATTTACTTTATTAAAAAAAAAATTTCTCAAATTTTATTTTTTTTAATTATGAACTTGTTTTGTTAGTATATGGTCAAATCGATAGAATTTCTTTTCATCCAAACAGCTCAAAGAAATTACTCCGTCAACGCCACCTTCACTCCGCTTCCCGACACAAATTCATTTTATCTTTTATATTTGTGTTATCTGGAACGAGCTCAAGCTCCTTTTGATTAAAAAAAATCTTAAATATCTTTAATCTTAAAAATTTTAAATTTAGGTAAAAATAAATTTAATTGAAAATAAAAATTTGACTCTGATTTAAAAAAGCTAAGATAGGGAAGCAGGGCTTTATATTTGCGAGAAACGAGTCGTTATTTATTCAAATTTTTTTAAGTAAATGTTAAGTTTAATCTGAATATCTTTAATCTGTCAAAAATTTTTATTAAGAAAATACATGAGAAATTTTTTTCAATGTGTATAGTGTATTGACGATTTACGTCAAGAATTTTTTTAAAACTGTTCCACATACGATTTTTCTACGTGTCCGTGTCTGCTTAATCAGCTCGTCACGCGACCACTCGTTCCTCGCAAATAATACAAGTTAAAGTCACATTAAACCTTCAAGAAACAATTGATCTTGTGAAACGCTTAAAAAAATTTGTCAGTTATCTTAAGATATAAGATATGACACCTCACGGTATCGCTATTTACTTTTTAATGATACAGTATGTTGCAAAAGTTTAGAAATTGATTATTTTATTTATCTTATATTGTTTATTTGTTGTATTTTACGAAAAATAGAGTGCAAAAGAAAAAAAATAAAAGCACTAATTTGTAGATTTTTTTTTTCTCTACAATTTGATATATCACACTCGGCATAAAAATATAATCAACTTTTAAATATTTATAATGAAAACACTTCCTCTAAAAAATAAAAAATAAAAGTCGGTGCAAAAGTTTAGAAATTCGGGTAATCCAAAAGTTTTAGCAACCATTGCTACCTTTTTTCACACTTTTTTGATTAATTCTTAAATAATTTTTAATTTTGAGTAAATTTTGCTCTTTAACTTTTTAATTTGAAAACTCTCCAACTCCTAACTTGGTCTCTAAATAACATTACCAAAAAATCTTTAATTTGGCAAAAAATGGTTGAAAAAAATGTGTCTAGCCCCCAAAAATGGTAGATTGTGGGTCTGCTAAAAATTTGAGATAAAAAGCAAAACGAAAAAGCCAAATTATTAGGTGTATCTCCAAAATTTGTCTCTTCAACTAAGAAACGATATGAAGAGACTGGTTCTGTCTCTGATCGAAACCGTTCTGGTAGACCTCGGAAGCTAACTTTAAGGGATGAAAATTACATTTTTAGAGAGATTAGAAAAGATCCAACATTTAGTTATCAAAAACTTGCCACTGATTTTAATTCTAAGACTCAAGGGGTTAGGATAAGTAAGTAAACTGTAATGAGATATCTCCAAAAAAAAGCTTCTTAACATCATTAACAGTATGCTAATAATGTTAAGTAACTATTATAAACTATTATAATTTTAATTAACAGTAACTGTCTCTGTTTATACCACTTTTATCTTTATTAGCTATCTTTTATGTTAAGAAGCAGTTTTCTGACCGCTGTATGAGACTCTAAGCCTTTTTTTTGGAGATATCTCATTACAGTATACTTACTTATGCTAACCCTTTGAGTCTTAGAATTAAAATCAGTTTGCACTCTATTTTTCGTAAAATACAACAAATAAACAATATAAGATAAATAAAATAATCAATTTCTAAACTTTAGCAACATACTGTATAAACAGACTATTTATTTATTTATTTAAATTGAATTAACCTCCTATTAGGAGAAGAAGATGTAAAAATTTTAAATTTGAAAAATTAAAGAAAAAGAAAAGATAAAGACTTAAATATACAAAAAAAAGATTAAATACAGATAAAAATACATGTAAAAAAAACATAAATTTTAAACTAGACTATATTTCAAGTCACAACATAAAGCGTTTCTCTGTAAATTGTGATTAAAATGGAGAAGATTTTGAATGATTTGTCTTGGACACAGCCAACTCGACAGTCAAAGAATCACTGCTATAATTATTCTGATCAAAAACCGTGATGATGATGATGTGAGGGTGATGAACACAAAAAAGAAAAAAATTTAAAAAATGAATAAATTGTTTCCAGTCGTGAAATTCAAACCAGTGTTCGTCTTCTCTTACCTGGTGAATTGGCCAAGCATGCAGTCAGTGAAGGCACAAAAGCTGTCACCAAATACACCAGCTCTAAATAAAACAACTCTCAGAAGAAATTACAAAAATCCCCGGCCTTTTTCAAGGCCAACCTCATTTTAAAAAATGAAGCAATTAATCCTGGTAGATTGGATGGCAGCATAGTCATTCCTTTCTGTCATTTATTTGTCTATGGTATTAAAACTAATATTTAAAATTTAGCATAAGCTTTTTCTTTAACAGATGAAACATATTCTTCGAAAATTTTCTGAATGCTTTCGCCAAGCAATAAATATTTTGGGAATTGCTTTTCAAGCCCAACCATATTTAAAAACAATGAAGCTATTAATGATGATATTTTAATTCTTTAAATAATGCTTTATTAGTTGCGTAATTTTCAAAATATTAAAATTAAAGAAAATCAAGTTTATTAAATTTCTCCTGATTCGTTTAGTACTCGTGATCTGTAAAGATTACACCACAAAAACTCTGCAAATTAATTACTTATTTATTCTTCTTTCCAAGTATAACACTTAAATGCATCTATAAATAAAGGAAAATTTTAAGAGATACTTATTGATCTACGAATATTTAAGTATTTAATTTATAATTATAGTTGGTTATTATTTTTAGTTTTCAGTTATCAACATTTTATCAAAAAATGTTATCTTTTTTACAAAATTTTCTTTTAATGCTTCAATTATTACTGGAATCCATTGTTTATTTCATCTAAAATAGCTGTATATATTAACAGGCAAATTTTATTTTCATTTTTATTATTTATCAGGAAAAACACAGCAAGCAAGTTAAAACTCTCGAAACAATAATTTTACCTATCAATGTTTCATACAAAAATTTAGTATCCAAATATATATATTTTTTTAGATAAATTTTATGTGTCTCTAGTCACTTTGGCTTATTAAACATATTTTATGTGGAACAAATTTTATTTTATCTTGTCATTACTTATTTTAAATCTAATATATTTTTTTTATATTGTATTTCAGCTTATATTCTATTATTTGTTTATCTGTACTTAGCTAATGCTGGTTATGTCTAAAACATACACCCATCAAGATTTCGAAAAAACAACACCAGATGTAAATCATCAAAATTGACACATTTTTAAAATAATAATAATTTTCCTTTTTAATTTTTAAAATAAAAAGGAAAAAAATTGTTCTTTAATACTTAAAATTGTTTTTGAAATATTAAGCTTTCCCATTTTTTAAGTAAGTTATTTACGAAAATTTAAGTTAATACAGAGAAAATTACGGAAAAATCGAATATTACAAAAATATAAAATTATCACTGTGAATACTGTTAAAGATTCATTGTGAAAGAGATTTTTTTTGATACCAATAAAACAATAATAAGATTTAAGAACTATTTTTTACATTTTGTCATTTTTTAAATGATTTTTGGTACATTCTTTTTTAAAAAAAATAAAAATTAATAATTGACAAAACGGATCTTGTACAATATGTGATTACTTGATTACAAAAAAAGTGATCATTTTAATAATGCAGGTTTTGTGAATAAGACTGATCGCCATATCGATGATCACACAATATGAGATCGAATTCATAAATGTTTGTTATCAATGTTTTTATTTATGTGTACAAAGTTTTTATTTTTGTTATCTAGTGGCCACTTAGCTGACTGGCCATTTAATGGTCGTTTATGCGACGGGACACAGTCGGGGTCATATTTTCATTCTGGACGGGTATATGTCCTTTTGGTAGTTACCGAACACTAATGTACAGCATGTCACAAAAAGTTAGAATCAAACTGAAAAAAATAAAAATATTGTTTTTTTGCAATTAAAAAAATAGTTAATTATGAATTTTTATTCTTGATTTAGGTATTAAATTAAAGCTCATTTTTTCTAATTTTTAATCAATTATAACACTTACACTTAAAAATAATAATCTCATAATTAATTTACTTCAAAAAAAAGTAACTATCTTTTAAATAAAATAAATTGGCACAAAAAGTAAGAAACAAACTTTTTTATTGAAATAAAAATCGGATATGCGATGCTTTGTATAATTTTTTTACCGAATTTGCTAAAAAACTTAATTATCTTTGATTTGAGACCATTCTTGCCATTAATGCGCAATTAACTTATTTCTTGATCTCATTAAAGTAAGACTACCTAAAAATTTGCCAAAATAGAGAAAAAATTGGTAAAAAAAAAATAACCGATCAACAAAGATGGCAAATTGTAGGTCTTTTGAAAGATCAGACAAAGACTGAAAGAGAAATAGCCGAATTAGTTGGAGTTTCGCAAAACTGCGTCAATACAACCAAGCGGAATTTCCAAGCGACATCTAGAGTGCACAACTTTGGCAACTGCGGACGACCGCCAAAGTTATCCGATCGTGACGTATCGTATATTTTTAGATTGGTCCGAAAAAACCCTACAACGAGCTATAGACAAATCGCTGCAGACTTCAATTCGAAATTCGAGGAACATAAGATTAGTAGAGAAACGGTCCGAAGAGTGCTTGCGAAGGAAGGTATAGAGTCTTATTCCGCCTTTAAAAAGCCGCTTTTGACTCTCAGCGATAGAATAAAACGGTACAAGTGGTGTAAAGAAAAACGCAATTGGACCGACAAAGATTGTGCTAAAGTTATTTTTAGCGACGAGTCCAACTTTGAAGTCCTAAATAGAAAATCTAGAGTTTTTGTCAAACTATTCCAAAATGAGAAATATCATCCAAAGTTTTGTGTCCCAAGAGTTCAGAAGGGCGGAGGCTCAGTCGGTATATGGGGATGCATGTCTTACGAAGGAGTGGGTTGTTGCTCCACATATACCGGAAGAATAAACCAATATGTTTACATGGACACCCTAGAAAACCACTTAATACCATCCGTACAGCTTTTAATCGAGCCTGACCAAGAGTGGATTTTCCAACAGGACGGCGCACCTGCACATACGGCGAACTCGGTAAAAGAGTGGTTTAGAGAGCATGATTTTGGGATTCTCCCATGGTGTCCAAGATCACCTGATCTAAATCCGATTGAAAATTAATGGTCGTATATTGACCATAAATTGCTGAATTATAGGATTACTTCAGTCGACCATTTAAAGCAAGTGCTCCATGATGAATGGTTGAAAATTCCGACTGAAATCTGTAACAATTTGATTTCTTCTATGAAAAAACGGGTCGCCGCCTGCATTAAAGCAAAAGGCAGTCATTTTAAAGCTTAAAAAAATTTTGATTCTAACTTTTTGTGTCATTTTTTTGGTTTGTTAAATAACAATAGTAATTGTTTTTTGTTTTTTTTTTGGATTTTTTTTTACTTATCCTTTTTTATGTATTTTTTCGGACATTTGAATAAATTAAAATAAAGAAATTAAAAAAAATCTGTATTTTTATTTTTTTTTGATGACCGAAATAATGAACAAAAGACAATCCAATAGAAAAAAAAAGTTTGATTCTAACTTTTTGTGACATGCTGTATATTGAAATATTAATGCGTATAATCTTTTTTTATCAAGAAAGGTTGAGAAAATTTAATATTTTAACGATCAATATATACGGTGGTGATTTGATAACAGTATTTACGAAAAATTACGTAAAATACCGCAAATTAACCAACTACCATCGAAGGCTATTCGAACACTCAAGAAGAGGTTTTGAAAAAGCAGTCACATGTCAAACAAAAATTAGCCAAGGAAAAAAAAATGAACGATGTTCTACTTACAAGAATGAAATTGGATTTATTTATCTTGTGATTTTACAAATACTTTGTGGCTCTTTTAATTTATTTTTTGAAAAATAAAATTTTTATATTTTTTTTTAAATTAGAATTTTTAATTTACAATGCTTAAATAATTGTAACTTTTTTCATATTTTTTCTCCTTTCACTCGTAAGAGTAAAAAGAATTTTTTGTTTTATTTTAAAAAAAAATAATAACCATTTAATTATTTTAAAAAGCAAATTTTTATAATAATTTGTCAAAACAGTAATTGTTGTGATTAAACTAAGTTACAAAAAATAACCACCATATAATTTTAAAACTCCTGCAGACGTTAACTAAAAGTTTAGCTTTATTTTTTAAATTTTATTTGGCCCTGAAAAGGGCCGGGGGTTTGCTATTTTGTTGTGATCAAGATTTTAACCACCAAAACCATACAAAGTTCTACCTTGTCTCTTCAAGGCATAAACTACATCCATAGCAGTAACTGTCTTGCGTTTCGCATGTTCAGTGTAAGTGACAGCATCTCTGATAACATTCTCCAAGAACACTTTGAGAACACCACGTGTCTCTTCGTACACAAGACCAGACAATCGTTTGACACCACCTCTTCTGGCTAATCTTCTAATGGCCGGTTTAGTAATGCCTTGAATGTTGTCTCTCAATACTTTTCTGTGTCTTTTGGCGCCTCCTTTTCCAAGACCTTTTCCTCCTTTACCTCTTCCTGACATTGTTGCTTGATTGATTGAATTTTCTTTTAAAGTTACTTGAATGTTTTTTGAATGATGAATTTCTCTAACGAATTTGAGCTAGTATTTATAATGAATCTCAAATGAAAAAATTTTAATTTTTAACTTTCACTAACATCCTATCAAATTGGATTTAAATTTGTGCATAATTTATACGTTTTTTTTTTAAGTTAAAGTAATATAATTTATTCTATTGCGAGCAACTATCTTACTAGAGTTCTTAGAGTAAACCCCCTAATAAAAGATCTTGTCACATTTTACAACATTTCTCAAATAAGCGAAGGCTTTTTTGTAAAGGAGTTCCTAAGCCAACTCCATTAGCCACTCTTCAGAAGCCTTAGACAAGTTGTACAAACTGTAAATACCATAATTTATCTAGTCTTACCCTTTAATATCATAACCAAATTAATCCTCACTACAAAATATAAAAAAAATAAAAAATAAAAACAATAAAAGAGACAAAACTCAGAAAAAATAATATTTTTTTTTTTTTATCAGTGATTATGTAAATCTCATTTAATTTTAATTTTAGTTCTTTTTTTTTTATCCATATCTTCTCCCTTTCCTCTCTCCTCTTTGATCCAAACAAAAAAAATGCAGGTTGTATGAGGCCTCGCTTCGGAACAACCTTGAGAGATCATCTCTCTAAAATTATCTATTTTTATCTATCTATCGCTCAATTAGAATTTAAGAAAATAAAGAAACAGACAAGGTTTATTTTTCTGATTAAAATTATTTAGAATAAAGTAATTTTGGATTGTCTAAAATGTGATCTTTTTGTTCAACCAACAAAGATTGATCACCAAATTGATGATCATAAAAAATGTCATCTAAAATATATAAAAAAAAATATTTATTTAATTGCATTTATTTGGCATTGACGATGTGATCTTCAAATTGCTTAAATTTACTTTATTAAAAAAAAAATTTCTCAAATTTTATTTTTTTTAATTATGAACTTGTTTTGTTAGTATATGGTCAAATCGATAGAATTTCTTTTCATCCAAACAGCTCAAAGAAATTACTCCGTCAACGCCACCTTCACTCCGCTTCCCGACACAAATTCATTTTATCTTTTATATTTGTGTTATCTGGAACGAGCTCAAGCTCCTTTTGATTAAAAAAAATCTTAAATATCTTTAATCTTAAAAATTTTAAATTTAGGTAAAAATAAATTTAATTGAAAATAAAAATTTGACTCTGATTTAAAAAAGCTAAGATAGGGAAGCAGGGCTTTATATTTGCGAGAAACGAGTCGTTATTTATTCAAATTTTTTTAAGTAAATGTTAAGTTTAATCTGAATATCTTTAATCTGTCAAAAATTTTTATTAAGAAAATACATGAGAAATTTTTTTCAATGTGTATAGTGTATTGACGATTTACGTCAAGAATTTTTTTAAAACTGTTCCACATACGATTTTTCTACGTGTCCGTGTCTGCTTAATCAGCTCGTCACGCGACCACTCGTTCCTCGCAAATAATACAAGTTAAAGTCACATTAAACCTTCAAGAAACAATTGATCTTGTGAAACGCTTAAAAAAATTTGTCAGTTATCTTAAGATATAAGATATGACACCTCACGGTATCGCTATTTACTTTTTAATGATACAGTATGTTGCAAAAGTTTAGAAATTGATTATTTTATTTATCTTATATTGTTTATTTGTTGTATTTTACGAAAAATAGAGTGCAAAAGAAAAAAAATAAAAGCACTAATTTGTAGATTTTTTTTTTCTCTACAATTTGATATATCACACTCGGCATATTTATTTATTTTTTTATTTATTTGTTTTCTGTACCGAGCTAGAGCTCCTTCAGAATAAGTTAAAAATTAAAAAAAATAAAATAAAAATGAAATAAAATAAAATAAAAATAAAATTAAAGTTAATAAAATAAGATAAAAAAAAAAAAAAGAATTAAAAAAAAAGTAAATAGGCTAAATAAATGAAAATTAATAATATATAAAAATGGAAAAGATTGTTACATGTGGCTCATGTTTAAATAGTTCAAGTTTCAGGAAAAAAAGAAGAAATAGTAAGGTAGCAATTACACAATGGAGTTGGGTAGTCAATATATCTTGATTCGAAACCTTCTTTGTATTCCTTCACCAGTCTTACAACCAATGGAATAGAATGACTCAGTCCTGTCCCAACATATCTCTCACTCAATTCAAAAAGCCGATTCGAGACTGTTAGTAATTTTAGTTTATTAAAAGCCTCATGATGTACGATGTTGGAGGGAGTATCATATTTTAACTTAAGAATAGATCTGACTGCTGTATTCTGAATTGCTTGTAGTTTTTTGATATTATTTTCTGAAAATGAATTTAAGCAAGGAAAAGAATAGTCTAAAATTGATCCGACTAAAGATTTATATAGATTTCCTAGTGTGTTCTGATTAAGACCCCATTTTTTGTTTGACAATATCTTAATAATATTTAGCCTTTTATTGCAGCGCTCTTTAATTACATCTACCAGTATATTAAAGTTTAATTTAGAATCAAATTTAATACCAAGAAACTTGATTTCTTTTTGTCTCTCTATTCTGTTTCCATAAATTTTTAAGTTAAGATTATCACTCTCTTTTTTGTACCTAGAAAAGACTACTGAACACGACTTTTCAACTGATATCTTCATTTTCCACTTAATAAGCCATTGTTCTAGTTCGTTGAGGTATTTATTGATCTTATTTTCTAGGTTCCCCTTTTTGTTATAAATGAAGAATGTAACTAGATCATCTGCGAAAAGCAGAGAGTATTCATTATTTGTTTTGTTTCTTTTAGGGATGTCATTAATGTAAATACTAAATAAAAGAGGACTAATTACTGAGCCTTGAGGAACACCTGCAGTTATTTGATATTCTTCGCTCAAATGGTCATTCACATTTACCTTAAATGTCCTAGAGTCTAAAAAGGATTTTATCCAGTTAGTCAAGTAATGAGGTGGATTTATTTTAATCAATTTAAAAAGTAAACCTTCATGCCAAACCCTATCAAAGGCTTTAGAAATATCAAAAAAAAGGCCGCAAACTCTTTTTTTTCTATTAAATGATTCCACAATTTTTTGAATTAAGAAGAAAAGATTATCTGCTGTTCGCCGGTGTTTCCTAAATCCAGATTGCTCCTGGATAAGGAGTGAATTTTGCTCTAAAAAATTGTATAATCTTGAATATACTATGCGTTCCATTAGCTTTCCTAAACAACTCGTTATACTTATTGGTCTATAATTTAAAGGATCTTGTAAAGTAGAGGCCTTTTTTTGAATCATAGTAATGTAAGATGTTTTCCACGCTTTCGGGACTCTACCTTCTCGAATAGATAAATTAAAAAGTTCTATGATTTCTATTAATGAATTTCTAGGTAAGTTTTTTAACATTAAATTATGAATTTGGTCAGGTCCTGATGCCGCTTCATTTTTTAATCTCTTTAAAGCCATAATTAATTCATTTAAGCAAATTGGATCATTAAAATTAGACTGGTTATATTTCCTAAAGAAAACAGAGTTAGAATTTAGTATTTCGATATCTTTCTCAGTATCAATTAAATCAGAATTAGGACTAAATATTGAAGATAAGAGTTCTCCAAAGCATTTTCCCTTTTCTTCACTAGTTTTGAATTCCCTTTCATTTAAAATCAATTTAGGAATTAAATTTGATCCTTTTTTTGTTCTAAATTTATTTATTTTTTTCCAAAAAGGTCTACTTGTCAGTGGGTTTTTTCCCATCTTCTCAATAAAATCAAACCAATTTTGATTCCAGAATTTTTTTAAAGAGGCCTTTAACTCAGATGTGAGTTGATTAAATTTTTGCTTGAGCTTTTGACAGCGAGTTTTCTGGTAATTTCTTCTTATTTTCCTACGTTCTTTTATCAAATTAACAATGTTTGGCGGAAGACTCGTTTTGTAGATTTTCTGAGAAAGATATGGAATGCTTTTATGTGAAGCAGAAATAATTTTTTCTGTTATTTTATCATTTAGTTGATCTATTGTGAGGGAACTTTCAGTGACATTCACTATTTGAGAATTTAAAATCTCGCTGAATAATTGCCAGTTTGCTTTCTTATAGTTAAACTTTTTAGCTGCAGATTTATTTTCTAATTGATAGCCAATAGAAATCGATGCTTCGATTGGGAAATGGTCACTAGTCATGTCTTGACTATTTAAGACACTGAAGTCGGTAATTTTGTCAATTAATGAAGATGAAACTAGAAAAAGGTCAAGAATTTCAAAGTAATTCTTATTAAAAATATTGAAAGTAGGATGCTTATCATTGATTACTGAAAAGTCTAACTCGTTGATTATTCTTTCTAATATTATCCCGTTTTCATTTTCCCCTACGCAGCCTATTTGCTTTGTTCTAGCGTTTAGATCACCACCTAAAATGTAGTTTCTACATGTTTTATTAACTGTTTTAAAAAACTCAAAGTTCAGAAGCACATTGGGTGGATTATAAAGACTAAATACAAACAATTCATTATTCTTTCCTAAGTTCATTTTTATGCAAAGGAGTTCGGAATTGAATTCCTCGTAAGAAAAATCTTGTATAAATTCGATTCCTTCTTTAATTAAAATAGCTACTCCTCCTCCGTACTTGTTGCGTGGTTTTGTTAAGAACTGATAATTTTGAAAATCAAGATAAATATTTGCCTCACTCAAATCAATCTTTAATTCATTGAGCAAAACAATGTCGGGACATTTTTGAGCTAAAAAATTGTTTAAGAGGTGAACCCTATTAGGTAAATGAAGACAATTCCAGTGTGTAATTACTAACCTTGTTTTAATAAGAGGTTTTGTTCTTAAAATTGATTTATTTGTCTTCTTGTTCATTCTATATCTTCTTCAAAGCTGTTTTGACTGGAAGTTTGCTGAACTACTTCACTGGATGATTGATCTACTTGACTTGCACATTCAGTTGTTGAACTGTTTGAATCAGACTCGAAGGTGTTGTCAATTTCATTTTCTAAGACAACTAATGGCTTCTTTGATTCGTTTTCGGTGAATTCTTTTTCATTTGGATCAGATTCGGAAAATCTCTTGATTTGATTTTTTGTTTGGAAAAAAGCTTCAGTCTCATTCAAACTGTCTTCTAACACTGAAGTTTTGAGGTCTTGAGGACTAATTTGTGACATTACGTCATTGAAGTTTGATGGCTGATATCCAGGCGTTTTTGGCATCATATTTTCATCATTGTCTTTTTGGTCAGCTTCAATTATTGATTGGGTTTCTTCTTGGTCAATGTAAAGATCATTGTAGTCAATCTTTTTCCTCTCAAGCGACTTTAGCTTTTCAGCAATGGAGCATTTTTGTGTTAAGTGTCCTTTCTGATGACACTTTTCGCATAGTTTTTCTTTGACAGGGCATTTCGCTATGTTGTGCCCTTCTTCATCACAAAAATAGCATTTCTGCTTTTGTCCAACAATTGACACAAGACACTTTAAACCATACATTATTGTAGGGCCTGACAAGCTTCCAATAATGTTCTCAACTTCTTTTGGAAATGATATTCTTACTCTTCTGACACCATTTTTCCTCTCGGGTCTATCTTTATATTTTTCTTCAGTGATGCTTTCAATCTTAAGACCATCAATCCGAACAGCGTTAAAAAAAGTTTCAAGTCTATGATTCTCGAAATCAGAGGGCAAAAAGTGAAATCGAAAAGTACAATACCTTCTGAGATCCGGGACTTTATTTGCATCTTCAAGCCTGAAATTGGTTCCATTAATATTGATTTCACGATCGAAGATTTGGGTAACATTAAGAGCAGCATTAAACTCGATTATCCATACTTTGTTTGAAGAAAAATTGTAGACAGATGTGATCGCATCATTTTCCACCTGGTTTAGTACGATATCCAGTGCACCAAATAAGACCTTATGGCTAATCGGTTTGTCTAACCTCTTCAGATTTAGCTTGACCGAATTTTTAAATATCCACCGTCGGTTTTGGTTTGTTTTGTTGAGCGACATTGCCAACACACAACTTTCAACGGTTTTTTAACACGTGATGACGCTATTAATTAAATTTGATTTGATTTTTCAAACTTGCTAAGCCAAACGACAATTTTGAGTTTTAAAAAGAGTCAAAATTAGAAATTAATCATAAAAATATAATAAACTTTTAAATATTTATAATGAAAACACTTCCTCTAAAAAATAAAAAATAAAAGTCGGTGCAAAAGTTTAGAAATTCGGGTAATCCAAAAGTTTTAGCAACCATTGCTACCTTTTTTCACACTTTTTTGATTAATTCTTAAATAATTTTTAATTTTGAGTAAATTTTGCTCTTTAACTTTTTAATTTGAAAACTCTCCAACTCCTAACTTGGTCTCTAAATAACATTACCAAAAAATCTTTAATTTGGCAAAAAATGGTTGAAAAAAATGTGTCTAGCCCCCAAAAATGGTAGATTGTGGGTCTGCTAAAAATTTGAGATAAAAAGCAAAACGAAAAAGCCAAATTATTAGGTGTATCTCCAAAATTTGTCTCTTCAACTAAGAAACGATATGAAGAGACTGGTTCTGTCTCTGATCGAAACCGTTCTGGTAGACCTCGGAAGCTAACTTTAAGGGATGAAAATTACATTTTTAGAGAGATTAGAAAAGATCCAACATTTAGTTATCAAAAACTTGCCACTGATTTTAATTCTAAGACTCAAGGGGTTAGGATAAGTAAGTAAACTGTAATGAGATATCTCCAAAAAAAAGCTTCTTAACATAATTAACAGTATGCTAATAATGTTAAGTAACTATTATAAACTATTATAATTTTAATTAACAGTAACTGTCTCTGTTTATACCACTTTAATCTTTATTAGCTATCTTTTATGTTAAGAAGCAGTTTTCTGACCGCTGTATGAGACTCTAAGCCTTTTTTTTGGAGATATCTCATTACAGTATACTTACTTATGCTAACCCTTTGAGTCTTAGAATTAAAATCAGTTTGCACTCTATTTTTCGTAAAATACAACAAATAAACAATATAAGATAAATAAAATAATCAATTTCTAAACTTTTGCAACATACTGTATAAACAGACTATTTATTTATTTATTTAAATTGAATTAACCTCCTATTAGGAGAAGAAGATGTAAAAATTTTAAATTTGAAAAATTAAAGAAAAAGAAAAGATAAAGACTTAAATATACAAAAAAAAGATTAAATACAGATAAAATTGCATGTAAAAAAAACATAAATTTTAAATAAACAGACTATATTTCAAGTCACAACATAAAGCGTTTCTCTGTAAATTGTGATTA
Source organism: Brachionus asplanchnoidis (assembly GCA_025491095.1). Lineage (NCBI taxonomy): Eukaryota > Metazoa > Rotifera > Eurotatoria > Ploima > Brachionidae > Brachionus > Brachionus asplanchnoidis. The sequence goes on along the minus strand of JAILYF010000039.1, from coordinate 606,318 downwards.
AAATGGAGAAGATTTTGAATGATTTGTCTTGGACACAGCCAACTCGACAGTCAAAGAATCACTGCTATAATTATTCTGATCAAAAACCGTGATGATGATGATGTGAGGGTGATGAACACAAAAAAGAAAAAAATTTAAAAAATGAATAAATTGTAAATTAAAATAAAAAAGATATAAGGACAGTTAAAGTGTCTTTTATGAATAAGCAGCTTGCAATGTTTTAATGGGAAAAGTTTCTAATCACATACTTAAGATTGGATTATTTAAAATTAATTAATCTAGTAGGAAATGAATATTAGAGAAACGCATAAATATTGTCCCTTTTGTTAAGTAATGGTTTTGATTTTTAAGATTGATTTTGTTTTTTTTTCTTCCGTATCACATTAATAATAGCGTCACGAAAGAAAAGCATATCAGGTAATGTGCATTTTTTTTGTTTAAAGAGCATTACAATTTTCTAAAACCAGCATTTGTGATGGTTTTCGATCGAGGAAATTAGCTATTGCTTAGAACAGTTGAGATATTCAGCTTGAAATTATTCCTAAAATATCTTAATTAAAAAACAATCAAATATAATTATAAATTATAATTTTTTCTGAAATTTAAGCCTAGAATGTGGGACAATAAATAAATTTAAATCTTAATATCAAATTTTTTAAATGAAAAAATTTTAATTGGATTTGCTTTAAATATTAATATGTGGTTGGCCTTGATAAAGGCCGGGGGTTTTTAAGATAAATTGATCTAACAATTCTTATTCTGATTTGGCACTTGGACCATCTTCAGTTTTCTTTGGCAACAAAATTGACTGAATGTTTGGCAAGACACCACCTTGAGCGATTGTGACTCCAGCTAACAATTTGTTCAATTCTTCATCATTTCGGATTGCTAGTTGCAAGTGACGAGGAATGATTCTCGTCTTCTTGTTGTCTCTGGCTGCATTTCCGGCCAACTCTAAAATTTCAGCGCTCAAGTATTCCAACACAGCAGCCAGATAAACTGGAGCTCCAGCACCAACTCTCTCAGCATAGTGACCTTTTCTAAGTAGACGATGAATACGACCAACTGGAAATTGAAGACCAGCTCTCGATGACCTTGATTTGCCTTTGGCTCTTACTTTGCCTCCTTTACCACGTCCAGACATTTTTGTTCCGTTTGAATTGAAATTGGTTGATTTGAAAAACAATTATTATTTCTATAATTTCTTTTGATTAGCAAAAAATCCCTTATTTATGATATTTTTAGAGAGTCATAAAATTATTCACAAACATTTTAGATTTTTATTATTTTAGTAAAAGTTAAATTAACAATAAAGTAGGCGGAGATTCAAAATCAATTGGACAAATTATGATCTTTCTAAAAATGCAAATTAGAAACCTATTGACCAATTAAACATATTTAATTGTTTGATTGGATTAATTACAAAAAATTTATTTATTGTTTAAACAAACTTCACCTTTTGGCTCTAAAATTGTACATAATCAGTTTAACATTTTTAATCTTGATAAATTGGTTTACAAACTGGTCCAAAAGCATAATTCTTAATCCTTCAACCTTTTTCTCTAGTCTCGTTACTACCCTTCTCCCTATTACCCCGCCGGAATATAAAAGTATACTAGTTCAGTCTTCTATTAACAAATTTAAGAATTTAATTACTCCTGATAATGCTCAGAATAGGACACATCAACATTAAATCTTTATCTAACAAGAGGACTGAACTGTACAATTCAACAGGACCGACTCTGTTGGAGGAGGAGTCGCTCTCTTAATCAAAAAAACAATACCTTTTGAAGAAATTTCTCTAGATAACTTTAATACAGAGTCTATAGGCATCAGGATAACTATTGGTTCGACTAATTTGGTTATAGTATCTTACTATAGGCAGCCTCATTCTGAGATGAATATAGATCTAATAAAATCACTAGAAAGAAAGTTCGATAATCTTATTATCTTAGGGGATCTTAACCTACATCATCCTCGCTTGCATTCCAGTAGAATGAATCAAGCAGGCTCTGATTTTTTTAACTATCTCGACAGTGAAGACTCAAACTTACTTATCACCAACAACGATAGCCCGACATTTCTCCCACCCCATTTACCTGACTATGGTGCTATTCTCGACCTTATCCTGATTTCTTCTTCACTTATTTCTCATTTCAAATCAAAATTAGCTGTGCTGACCTTGACAAAGCTGTCCTCTCTCTCACTAACTGCATTCAAAAATCCATCCAAGAAGCCACTTCTGTAATTAGGATAGGGAAGATAACTCTTACCTCATTTTACCTAAATTCATTAGGGACCTAATTAAGGAAAAAAATAAAGCAAGAAAAATGTTCCAAAAATCTAGAAATAGTCAGTATAAAACTCTCTTCAATGCACTAAACAATATGGTCAAGAATGAAATCACATTATTTCATAGAGATAAATGGAAAGATTTTTGTAACTCCTTAAACACGCTAACTCCCTCAAACTCTAAACTTTGGAAAAAAATCAAATCAATTGACAGCTCTAACAAGAACATATCTATTCCCAAAATTGTCACAAAATCGGGTAGAATTAACGCACCTAATGAAGTCGCCGAGGTCTTTGCTGATCAACTTGAAAAAGTCTTCTCTGAAGAATCTAGCCCTAACTTTGACAATAAGTTTAAGGAATCGATTGAAAACAACTTGGCTAGGAAAGCAGAGAACTACCCATCACCCTGCGAAGACCTTACAACCTTTTATGAAATTGAGACTGAGATCAAAAATCTTAGACCCAAGGGGAGCCCCGGAGAAGATAAAATATCCAATTCGGTTCTTAAACTCCTTCCAAAACCTTATCTACTACTATTGTGCAGAATATTCAATGCATCACTTAATTTAAACTACGTCCCTAAAAGCTGGAAATCAGCAGTCATCATAATGATTGCTAAACCTCTAAAGGACCCTAATAACCCAGAAAATTATCGCCCCATTAGTCTTTTAAACACACTCTCTAAGCTATTAGAGAAAATTGTACTGAATCGCTTAACTAAGTGTTCTCAATCCCAGGGGATTCTGAACATTTTTCAGAGTGGCTTCAGAAAATATCACCAGACTAATGACCAAATCCTAAGACTGACGCAAGCTGTCAAATCTGGATTTAACTTAAACAAAAAGACTGGTGCGATTTTCATAGACATAGAAAAAGCTTTTGATAAAGTATGGCATAAAGGTCTAATCTATAAACTTAAAAATTACCAATTTCCAAAATATTTAGTAAAATGGATAGAAAACTACCTTTCTTGTAGAGAATTCAGAGTGAGAGTCAATGAGTCATTCTCAGGTACCAGACTAATTCACACAGGAGTTCCACAAGGTAGCGTTCTAGGACCCACTCTATTTAACATCTTCTTCAATGACGTTACCTGTGCTGCTGCAAAATCTACTGAGATGGCTTTGTTCGCTGATGACCTTTCCGCCTGGTACACTTCAGGCAATATTCTTATGATTCAGCTTAAACTTCAAACATTCCTGAATGATTTGTATCTCTGGCTCTCGATGTGGAGACTTAAATTAAGTGTCAGGAAATCAAACTACATAATATTTAATCTAGGCAACAAGAAATTGGAGGAAAAAGTCTCGCTCAAATTCGGAAATGAGTCGATCCCTTATGAACAAAATCCTAAATTCCTAGGTATCACATTGGATAAATCCCTCTCTTTTACAAAACATATAAATAACCTTAAACATAGGGCTCAATCCAGAGTAAATATGCTAAAGCATCTAAAAGGTAGGAAATGGGGTTTAAATACTAAACTTCTGCTCATTACCTACAAAGCACTTATCAGGTCCATTCTGGAATATAGCCCATTTATCTCTCTAATCACCTGCGAATCCAATAAAAAAACAATGGAGTCCATTCAAACCAAAGCCCTTAGAACAATTTCAAGGTCATCTTCTTGTCTCCTCTCGAATACTAAACTGCTGAACCAATTTAACCTAGAAACTATTCAAGAAAGATGCAAAAAACTTGCGAGCAACTATCTTACTAGAGCTCTTAGAGTAAACCCGCTAATAAAAGATCTTGTCACATTTTATAACATTGCTCCTCAAATAAGCGAAGGCCTATTCTGTAAAGGAGTTCCCAGGCCAACTCCAATAGCCACTCTTCTGAAGCCTTAAACAAGTTGTACAAACTGTAAATACCATAATTTATCTAGTCTTACCCTTTAATTTAATAACCACATTAATCCACACTACAAAATATAAAATAAAAAGATAAAAAAAAAAAAAAACAATAAAATACAAAACCGATAAAAAATAAAAAATATAATTTTTTTTTTTTTTTTTTTTTTTTTTTTTATCCATATCTTCCCCCTTTCCTCTCTCCTTTTTGATCCAATTAAAAAAAAAAAAAAAAAAAAAAAAAAATGTGGGTTGTATGAGGCCTCGCTTCGGAACAACCTTGAGAGATCATCTCTCTAAAATTATCTATCTATCTATCAAAAGCATAATTTACATTCAATCAAGTAAAGAAATAAAAAATGCCACCAAAAACACCAAGCAAAGGAGCTAAAAAAGCTGTCAAACCAACCAAAGGAGCCAAGGGAGAAGGAAAAAGAAGAAAGAAAAGGAAGGAAAGTTATTCTGTGTACATTTACAAAGTGCTGAAACAAGTTCACCCGGACACTGGCGTCTCGAGCAAAGCAATGAGCATCATGAACTCTTTTGTCAACGATATCTTTGAGAGAATAGCTTCAGAAGCGTCCAAACTATCTACACACAATGGTCGTTCGACTATTTCCAGCCGTGAAATTCAAACCAGTGTTCGTCTTCTCTTACCTGGTGAATTGGCCAAGCATGCAGTCAGTGAAGGCACAAAAGCTGTCACCAAATACACCAGCTCTAAATAAAACAACTCTCAGAAGAAATTACAAAAATCCCCGGCCTTTTTCAAGGCCAACCTCATTTTAAAAAATGAAGCAATTAATCCTGGTAGATTGGATGGCAGCATAGTCATTCCTTTCTGTCATTTATTTGTCTATGGTATTAAAACTAATATTTAAAATTTAGCATAAGCTTTTTCTTTAACAGATGAAACATATTCTTCGAAAATTTTCTGAATGCTTTCGCCAAGCAATTAATATTTTGGGAACTGCTTTTCAAGCCCAACCACATTTAAAAACAATGAAGCTATTAATGATGATATTTTAATTCTTTAAATAATGCTTTATTAGTTGCGTAATTTTCAAAATATTAAAATTAAAGAAAATCAAGTTTATTAAATTTCTCCTGATTCGTTTAGTACTCGTGATCTGTAAAGATTACACCACAAAAACTCTGCAAATTAATTACTTATTTATTCTTCTTTCCAAGTATAACACTTAAATGCATCTATAAATAAAGGAAAATTTTAAGAGATACTTATTGATCTACGAATATTTAAGTATTTAATTTATAATTATAGTTGGTTATTATTTTTAGTTTTCAGTTATCAACATTTTATCAAAAAATGTTATCTTTTTTACAAAATTTTCTTTTAATGCTTCAATTATTACTGGAATCCATTGTTTATTTCATCTAAAATAGCTGTATATATTAACAGGCAAATTTTATTTTCATTTTTATTATTTATCATGAAAAACACAGCAAGCAAGTTAAAACTCTCGAAACAATAATTTTACCTATCAATGTTTCATACAAAAATTTAGTATCCAAATATATATTTTTTTTAGATAAATTTTATGTGTCTCTAGTCACTTTGGCTTATTAAACATATTTTATGTGGAACAAATTTTATTTTATCTTGTCATTACTTATTTTAAATCTAATATATTTTTTTTATATTGTATTTCAGCTTATATTCTATTATTTGTTTATCTGTACTTAGCTAATGCTGGTTATGTCTAAAACATACACCCATCAAGATTTCGAAAAAACAACACCAGGTGTAAATCATCAAAATTGACACATTTATTCCTCAAGATCTGAATTTTACTGTACAACCATTTTCATCTAAAAAAACTTTTCATCACCTTTAAATTTCAAATGAAAAAAAAACAACACAAAAAACCCAAAAACACCCTCATAACTTTCCAAATACACCCCAAAGATAATTATTTATGAATATAGCTTAAAAATTTCTACTAGAAAATGTTGTTTTTATAAATTAAATAATATGATTTTGCCATAAATAATTGAAAAAACTTGATTTTTTTGCCTTTTTTTCATTGATTTTTTCCACAATATAAAACTAAAAAATTGTTTATTCGACTAACTAAAAATTAAAATTGAAAATTTCGTCATTAAGTTGGCTTCCAGTTGCATAGATTTTCATCTTTGCTATCTTAAACCTTTAAAAATTCAAATTTTTCAAGGCACTAAAACCAATTAAACCAAATTCTTGGGCTTTTAGTGTGATGTTAAAAAACTAATATTTAAGGTAGTTATTTAATTTATTTGTTTTCTGTATCGAGCCTTAGCTTCTTCAGAATAAAATCAAAAAATAAAAATAAACATTAAGTAGTGTAAAATAAACTGATGTTAAAAAGAGATATTGAAATATAATGTAGCACGCTATACGTGTTTACATAGTTGTGACTTCAGGAAAAAAAAAGAATATATAGTAAGGTGGAATTAAAAAATGGGGTCGGGTATGTGATATATTTTGATTCGAAACCCGCTTTGTTTTCATCCACCAATCTTAAATTTTTTAAAAATTGTTTATTAAAAAAAAAAATTAAAATTTTTTAAACTGAAGAAGTTTTAGGTCGGTAAAGATAACTAAATAATAATTGACTAAATTAATAAAAAACTAGGTATCAATTTATGATAACTAATTGAAAACATTAATTAAAAAACACACCGAAAGAAGAATATTAAACTTGAAAATTATAATTATTCAGATTTAAACACGGATTTTATTTTGATATTGATTTACTACAGTATATTTAAACTAAACAATAATTTGCAATTAAATGTATTTTATTTAATCTATCTACCAAATTACGGAATGTCCAAAAAAATATCTAACTTTGTACAAAAAGCTAAATCAAAAATATCCAAATGTATTGATCCATCGAATGAATCATGTTATGCGTCAGTTACTCAAATAAATGAATACACTCCAATTAAGTGCACAAGTCTGAACCATGAGACCAAGAAGTTAAAAAAATCCCGAGCCAAATTGAATCTTTTATTCCAAAAACCACTTGAGCAGTCAACTTTTAGCATAAGTAGCTTGCCAATGTTGATCTCTTCACCACAATCAGAAATAACTGATAACTTCAAAAAAGAATCATGTCACTCATCTAAAAATGTATTTGAATATTCACAATCATCAACATCAGACTATGGATCTGATACACAGAGTGCTTTTTCTAATGCTATTTATGAATCACCTGCGAATAAATGGCCTTCTCTCTCCAAGACTCAAAATGATTCAATAGAAGAAGACGTCGATATTTCATTTGTGAAAATATACATATGCTGTGTTGCTTATAAGGCTGAAAATCAAAGCGAATTATCTACTGAATTCATGGACCGTTTTGAGCTTATTCCAAAGAATCATTATAAATACAACGATTTATGTTATGTTAGAAATTTGTCCACAAAACAAAGTGGTTATGTTCCAAAATATACTATGTGTTTAATGTCTCAGTTCCTTTCTGATATTCGAAATTTAAGAAATTAATTTATTCTAATTTTAGTTCTTTTTTACAGTTTATTTTTTTTAATTTTATCCAATAAAATATAATTAATCCAATTTAATCCAACTTTTATCTATTTATCTTAAACATCAAAATCAATAACACAATTAAAAAAATATTAGAAACTCACAATCAATTTAATATGTTAAAAAATCTTACACATTTTTAATATTATTTTTCTTTGTATTTATTTAAAAAAAATTACTTTTTTCAAGCAACTATTATTTTAAATGGATAAAAATCTAATATTTCAATAATGCTATATAATAATAAATATTAATTCGTAGTTAATAATAAAAATTGAAACACTTAAGCAAGGTGATAAAAGGTTGGACAATACTAGAATACTCTATTAATGAACAAATTTTACATTCAATTTGAGATATTTTAAAAGCTGCAAGACATTTTATTCAATCATTGATTTTTTATAATTTCATAGATTCAAAATTTAAAATTAATTTTGTTACTTTTTATATTACATATTAATTTCTCAAATTTAATATAAAAGGGCTTTGATTTGATATATTAGAAAATCATTAATAAAATATTCAATTGATATTCATATTGATAATATTACATGTTACATATTATGTTATGCTAAAATAAATTTGATTTATGAAGCTAAATATTTTTGATTTATGTTATTCAGTAATGAAGTTGTAATTTTTAATAGAAGAAAGCCCTACTGATCTATAAAAATGATCCCTACTGTGAATTTCATAAACAAATTGAACAAATATTCTTCATTTTTTGATAAATTAAAATTAAAATTTATAAATGATATTAAAAAAAAATACTACAATATAATGCAGCATAGTTTGTTTAACCTTTTTACCATAGTAATTAGTAATTTTTTTCATGTAAAAAAAGACGAAAATAGAGAATCAATAAGATAAAAATTATTGATTTGATATGCTAAAAAAAATAAAAAATAAAATTATTTTAGCTAAAAAAGTTGCAACAAAGTATGTTGCATTATATTATAGTATTTTTTCAAATATTGTTTATTAAATTTATTTTCAATTCATCAAAAAATGAAGAATTTTTGTTCAATTTGAATTCGAAATTCACTGCACCAAAAAAAATCATATTTCAATTAATTAATTTAATAATCAATCAAATCAAAATCTTTTACAAAAAAAAAAAATCTTTTTCAAATTTAAAAATATGAATCAAAAGCTAATAATAATTTATAGAATTGACTGGATAAGGTGTATTTTTTTAAATGATTGAAAAAGGAAAGCAGTTTTTAGTGCTGAGCCAAATATTATGGGTCTGATTTTTAATTCTTATGATAAGAGGCCAGTATTCGATCAATATTCGATAAATTAAAATAATTTACATATTTAAATCATTGTCAATTAGTTTTTTATCTCACAAAACTGATTACACTTTTATACAAGTTCAAAAAAAGTTTTAATTTATCTTTTTAAATTTTTATTTCACATTTTATTTTATCATAACTAAAAATTTCCCTTTAATCTCTTTAGACATAGCATAAATTATTTATTATACCTCGATTAGTTTTCATTTAGATGTTGTTCAAAATGAGTAATTACATTGCCAAAATGAATTAGAAATTTTTAAAAAATTTAAGAACCTTTTAGAAAGTCATCAAAAAATCCATTCTAATTATTTCACAACCGATAAGAATGTCAATTGTTTGGACAATCATTAACTGTAAAAATTTTTAAGTTTCATTTTTAATTAGTACTTTCTTATTTTTGATTAAATTATAAAAAGTTGAACAATTCAAACAATGAATAAATCACAAGAAAAGATCAATTGAAATAAGTTTTTTATTATTAAAATATTTAAAAAAAATCTTATCAATTTAATTATTTATCCTTACAAGCAACAACTGTTAAAGACGAAGAAATTTTAGTATTTTTTTTCATTGAAAAAATGGCATTTCCCCTAATTGGTATGTCATCTAAGGCACATAACTCGTACACATATTTCCCAGATTTAATATCGGTTCGCGGTAATATATCTTTGTATGAATTTATAGTTATAGAGCTTCCTATAAATTTATTGGACCTATAAAATCTTTGAATTTCGTCTAAACCATCTGAATCTGGCTTCTTTTCCTCGATTAAGCTATCAACATCTTTCATTGCTTGTTTTAACAAAAATTTGCTCTTTTTCATATTACTTATCATTTTTTGAACATCGTTTATTTGGTCTTCTTTGGAAGTATAAGATGGCCGAATGTATTCACAAAGAAAAATTGAATCATTTGGTGAGCTCTTTTCGTTTTTCGTTTTAGCCTCGCAGTTGCAAAAATGGTTTTCATATTTAAAATTACATAAACATCTCACATACTTTTTTTCCTTAGGCTCAATTTGACACTGATTTCGTTTATAATGGTGATGTGAATAACATCTATAATAATTTTCTAATTCTTTTATAGATAAGCTGTTCAAGTCTTCTGAATTTTTATAATTTTGACTCATTTCGATTAAATTTTATGACAAGTATTTAGAAAAAAATTGATCATAACAAAAAAGGTTTCCATGTCAACTAAAAAATATATTTCAACATTATTTGAACAATTTTATTTACAATTTTTCTTGGTATTTAAAATATAAATATTCATTAATAATTATATGAATAAATAACGTGTAGTGTTGAAGTTTTGTCTATGAAAATTTGAAAAATGATATAATATCACAATTATAATTAAATTGAAATTAAGTTGAAAATTTGAAAATTATAGAATAAAATTTTAACAAAATATTTTTTTAAAATAGAAAGCTTGTAATTTAAAAGTTATTGAGTAAAATTGATACAAAAATCTTAAAAAAAAATCAAATTAAAATAATCAAATGAATCAAGTGAGCTTGAAAGCTTATATTTTAATAGTTTCCAAAGTTTCGCATTTACTCCAGTCAATAAAAAGTTTGAAAATAATTTAGACCAAGCAAGTGATTGATAATAAAATTTGAAAAAATGTGGCTGGGTCCATTAGAGGGAGTCCACATCGTTAAAGTCAGCAACGAACAAATTGTAGAAAAAGAGAAAACTTTTTCACAAATAGAATGGTGAAAGGATGGAACAAACTGCCAACACAAATTTGGGAATCCAGAACAGTTAGAGGTTTTAAAAACAAGTTTGACAAAGCGCAAACAATATAAGCTACCATAGCTTGGAGTCTACTGTCTATTAGCTTCGTAAATGACCAAACGTTTAATTTAAATAATTTTGATGTAACATGATTAACGTGTTAAAATTAGATTTAAAAAATAAAAAAAATTTTGAAATATATTTTCTCAATCCATTGAAATCTAATATTGATTACTTGCTGATATTTTTTAATTTTAGAATATTTCTTCATTTTTCTATTTTGCTTTGTTTTATTAAGATAACAACACTAATTGCTTTTTTTAATAGCTGAACTTTCAAGATTTTTCCATGCAATGCATTTTTTTTAAAAAATTTTTTGATCTTTTTCTTTTTATTGGTTTTTAACTAAAGATTTTTTTAACCTCTTTTTTTTAACTAATTTTTTTAATATAGTCCTCATTTTGATGGTGTTAAAATATCGAACAATATCTTATCAAGGACCTAAATTCATTTAAAGAAAACAAAAATTTAATTAAATATGCATTAACTTTTAAAAACAAATAAAGGATAATTAATCAAAACGAATGATTTTAAATTTTTAAATAAACTTAAGATTCTGAGAGACATATTTGACTTTTTTTGCTTTATATTTTTCACTAATTTTATTTAAAGATTTAATTTTTTTTTTATTCAGAAGTTATAACTAGACAAAAATTTGCAATTAAAAAAATATAGTTAAGTTATAATGTTCCAAAACTGAAAATTTCCACTTTTTAGAAAAAAATAAGTTAATTTCATATTGACCACATTTATGAATTTTTTGATGAGTCTTAACAATTTTATCTATTTATTTTAATTATAAGACAATTAAAAGTTTTTTATTTATGTTATATTTATATTTATTTATTATGTTCTATTAGAGTTGTTCAAAAGTCCCAAAAAAAATCCAAGTCCGGACTTTTTTTTTTAATTTGCTAGATCAGGCTTCATATCAAAAAATTTAAATACTCTTGGTTTGTCTAGTGCAATATATTTGCCTATTATATTTATATTTATATTTATTTTTATTTTATTTTCTATATAAAATTATGCTTATAGTGTATGATACACTAAAAACATAATTTTTCTGTTAAAAAAAAGACAAAAAAATAGCCTTTCAGTTTGGCGCATATTTTGAATATTTTTACATTAAAATTTTGATTTAAAATTGCATATTTTCAAAAGAAATGAGCGAGAAAAACATAACTGATTTATTTGAAACTCGATCACCTAAAAGCCCATTGTCACCATTAAAGCGATCCAATTCTCATAAATTCGATAACATACTACCCAATTCTACAAAACAAATATGCAATCGTGACAAAAAAATAATTGTTCAGGATACACCAACTCCGTTTATGAACAGAAAAATCAAATCCAGAATAGACGATAAATATGTAGAAGGACAAAAAAAACCATTCCAATCTAGCATAAAAATAACCAAACGAGTAATTCCCAATACTCCAGTGGCTACTAAAAATAATCTGAGCGTAAACTCTAAAAAGGTTCGTAAAAAACTTCACAATTTTTAATTTAAATTCAAATTTTTGCTTAGGTTAAAAAACTTTTTAATAATAACATGCTCATGTGTGAAGAAGAACTTCCTGGAGTTGAAGTGAAAATTAAATTGAGTGATGATGGCAAAAAAGTTTCAAGTCTTTTTAAGCCCAAATCAATTGCTGAAGACAATAAATTAATACCAAGTGATACATCGTCGGATTCGTTTGGTAATTAAAAATTAAAAAATATTGAAAATTTAACTTTAAAAAAATATATTTAGATCAAATTAAAAAAAAGTCCAAAAGACGAAATCCATTAATTGCCAGATTAAGTGATATTGAGCCTTCAATTTTAAATAAAGATGACTTATCAAACAAATTCAATCAAGAAAATATTTCCTCATCTCCAATTATTGTTTCTACGAGAGCAAACATAACAGATAAGAGTGTTGTAGACACTCGAGTGTCCATGGCTTTTAAATTAACCACATTAAATTACACCAATAGTTTAACTAATGTTTCCGAGATAAACAATGAAAATGAAAGTGCTCAAGAAAACCAAAATACTGAATCAAATAATTCAGAATGCTATAGCCAAGCTATCGATGAAGATAAAATTGATCAAATTTTATTTGATGGTTTAAAAATTACTGACCAAATTGCAAGCAAAAATACAAGTAAATCAATTGAAAAAAAAATTGGTCTTTTCGACAAAACTAATACGAGTAAAATGCAGAAATCTAGAATCTGTAAAGAGAAGTCATTAATAAAAAAATCAAAGACAAAAAATTCAATTATTGAAGTCATTTATCCCAACAAAACTACAACACTAAACATCGCTCATTTAAACCTTACTGAAAGGTAACTTTTTTATTTCTAAAATTTGATAAAAATTCTGTTTAACCATATTAAAGTAGAAACAAAATATTCGTATTACGTGAAAATTTAGAAATTTTTCAAAAACTTTATTAAGATGAAAAATTTCCTCTTAAACATGTGTTAACCATCTGATTTCAATTTTTAAAGCAATTCGATAAATCGATTCTGAAAATGTTTTACAACGTTATATTTTATTCATTAAAAATAAAGAAATTAATTACTGATCTGTGAAAGTCTGCAGTTAAATAGGAATTTATAGTCTGCATTTTAAAAGGATTTAAATTTTCTAAAAAAAGGCTTTTTTAAAAAAAACCTTTGGTATATTAAAATATTTGGGTAGTTGTTACAGAATACATAAAAAAATTCTAAACACAATTAAAATCTTTTCAGCATTTACTAATTAAATCTAAAGATAATTAGCTCCTTTAAAATCGTTTTTTAAAATTAAAAAAATAAAATTTACAAATCGATTTATTTTTTAGTTTCATCATGATTGTTTTAAAGAAAAATGATTCGAGTTTAAATCTTAAAAATTTTAGTATTTCAAACAAAAAAAATGTTAAAATTTTAATTCTAATTAATCTTTTAAAAATACTTTAAGGGCTTTTTCTGGCTTTTTTTCTTTTTCTTGGTTAGACTTTATTATTTTATTGTGTCTGGATGCTTTTATGATTTATTTTATTCTTTGACCTTTGATTCATTTAAAACATTAAAGAAATTTATTTTAATTTTAAAATTTTTAATACCTGATAATGCTAGTATGTTTGTTAGAGGCTATTATCTTTTAAAGTTTTCTCGATGTTAAAATTTTTTTGTTTTTTTCATTTTTTAATTAAATACTTTTTTCCATTGAGATTAACTGCAAAATTAATTAAAAAAAAAGATTCCAAGGTTTTACAACAAAAAAATCATTTTTTAGGTATCTAAAAATCGGTTTTTACTTTTCAAGAAACTAAATCCCTAGATATTTAAATTATGTTTTGTTAAATTTTTTTAAGAATTAAAAATAAATGCTAAAAAAATATCATTGCTTTAGTAACTTTGTTGAAAATTATAAAAAAAAATGTCTCATATCTTTTATTTTGCTTTATTTAAAGTATCAATTGGAGAAGCTAGGGTTAAATTTATCATATGTGATCCATCTGGGAAATATATGAGTGGTAAAAATGAATTAGAAATCTTTAAAAGTAGAAAATTAATTTTTTTACATGGCTACTAGGAATGATTCATATTTTAATCTTTTAAAAAAGATATAAATCGATTTTTAATTTTATTTTCATTTAAGATTATTTTGGTCACATAATTATTAAAACTGGCCATGTAATGGTTTCATTGGTGATCTATTGAATTTAAATTTAAAACTTGCAAAAAGATGGCCAGCTATATCCTAGGTCACCGATCATAAATTTGATATCTAAAAAAATAATGAATTCTTTTGTACTTTTTTACCGCTGTGCAAATAATTTTTGAATATGCTAATAAAATTTTCCCAGCACAAAATAAAATAAATACATCAATTTGTGAGTAGTAGTAGTTGTTAGCTGGCTAGCCAGCGAGAGTGTTGACAAGGCACATTGGCATTTTTGCTTTTTTCAACCAAGACTATTCAATGCATGAACTTGTACAATTGAATAACATCATCTCTTTTTCTTCTTTCCACCAGATTTGAAATATTCAAAGCCTTTAATCTGCTTTTGTAAAGTTTATTACTCATTGACGAAACCATTCCATCGCTCTGCGCTGAATCCTTTCAATATTCTCACAGTCAGGCTCTAGAATTGCAAGCTAGGTAGGTACCGAAAATTCTAAAAGAGGACGAACAAAAGTTAAATACAGAGATCTAAAAAACTTAACGATAAAATGATTTCCTGATGCTACCTAGCATTTTATGTGCTTTGTAGCCTTTATCACTTGATTTTTCCATTTTAGATTTGTATTGATAAACTTCAAGATCTCTTTCGGTTTCTTACATTTCTAACTGGTTTACCATTGATAGATTAAAGAAAATTTTTTTTCTTATAACCATAATGCCTGATGTATTGAATAGACGAAGTCAATATTTTGTTTTTTTTTAAAAATCATCTTTTAATAAATTAATTAAAATTTTTTATTTTTTTTATTTTTTAGCCAAAAGATAAAAATGAAACAAATCATTAAATATATGAATTCTGAGAATAGAAAAAATGCTGAACCAACATATGCTGTTTTTCAGAGTATTTTAAAATCAAATACTAGCCATTTAGTGATTGATTTTGTGGAAGTCTTGTCCAGAAGCATTCCAAAAACAATCGAAAAACTAGCTATTATCTTGTCTCTATTGAAATTCTGTAAAATAATGCGCTATGAGTGGCTTATTCATTCAGAACTTAAGCGCAAATGGTGCCCAGAAGATCAATACACTCTGGAGTCGTACATAGATATTGATTTGGATTGTCTGGAAGAGGAACAAAGCGAGTTCGATGTTCGCCTAGTTAAATTTGAGCGTAATCGTAAATTAACTGATCGAGTGGATTTGTTTTCCAAATACGGAAATATTTACTTACTTAGCTGTGACAATGAAAATTTGAACGAGGTCAGTTTTAGTGATTCGTTCTTCAAACCTTCAAATCTACTCTATGATTATTTCCATGAGATTATTAGCAGGTGTAATGGTTTGATAACAAGCCGGGCAGCGTGTGCCGATTTGATTGTTTTGATTGATACTAGTAATGATTACGAAACAGAGACCAAACAAGGCGCAGAACTGGTACTTCAAGATGCAATTAAATTTAAGAAAATTTTTAAAGAAATTAAAGATAAACTAATAAAGTGTAAAATTAAAAAAAAGATCAATATAATCAGTTCAAATTGGATTATAGGTAAATTAAAAAGATAAAAAAATTTCCATTTTTAATTTTTTGTTTTTAGAAAGTGTTCTTGATATTTACGACAAAAGTCTAGATGATTATGTTATTTGTTGTTATGAAGGCTGTAATTAAAAGATTTTTTTTTTTTTGCTAAAAATTAATTGTAAAAAATATTGTTCTTATCTTTTGTATTTATCAAAAGAAGACATTGCGCAAAAATTTCATGGTTCATTTTTTTTTCTTAAATAAAAGCCAAATAAAAATAGAAAATCAGCTTTGAAAAGATTTGATTTATTAATTTTTTGTTAAAATAAAAGTAATGCTTGAGTTTTTAATACATTTTTAAAAAGTTGTTAATTTATTTATTTTAATATATAAACCAAAATTATTTAAGTTTTTTTTTATTTTCACATGAAATCTTTGAGTTAAATCAAATAAATACCTTAAGTTTCATTTCATGTTAAGCTTAAGGAAATTGAAAAGATTATTTATTGAAATTTAAAGGTACCATGATCATTGAATCTAACTTCTTTGTATAATATCTAAAATATTCTTAGTTTCAAAAATTTTTAACTTTTTTTGTTTCAAATAAATTATAATTTTAATTATGAAATATTTTGTCTGTTTTGAAATATTTTTAAAGAAAGATTCAAGAACTGTATCTCCAGTCAAATTCATAATCTGCATTGATGAAAACTCCAACACCACAATCATAGATATTTTTGGTATAAGTGATGTCCAAGCCATATCTGACTTTTACTTTGGAAATTTTTCAACCAGATATTCGCCCAATATTGAAAGAGAAATTCTAAAAATTTTATATGTTTTCAGAATATGTGTGATTAGTTGACACATAAAAGGACTTTAAAATTATTTAAAAAAATTAGGGTGCTTCCTTAATGGTGTTAGTTTCTTTAGTTTTTTCTGTTTTCATAAATGCAGTTTACGAATTTGAGGTAAAAAACCAATTACAAATTTGAGATAGTTTCTAAGATAATGATTTTCATTAGACCTTGGTAAAAATAAAAAAAATCTTTAGTTGTTTTGTATTATGCATTGTTTTATAATTCAAATTTTAAAAGAATCATTTTGGAGAAAATAAAATTTTAATTAACAAGGTTTTTCAATTTAATATATTAAAAATTTGTGAGCTTGTGAGCCATAATCTTACAGGAAAAAAAATCATTCGATCACAAAATTATTTAATCAATTTACTCATTAATCAATCAAATTTTAAATTCAAAAACATACGATAATATTATGAAATTACATATCTTGAAATTAAAATTTTTTTATCATAAATTGGTGATCTAAAAAACATTTGTTAAAATTTTAAAATTTGATTTACTCAATATTTACAGCACAAAAAATGAAATTTTTTAAAACAATTATTTTTACGCTGCTAATTATTCAAAATTGTAATTAGCCTAATAATTTAATTAATTATTAATAATTAAATTCTAAAAAGTATTCTGGCCCATTTCAAGCCAAGTTTCAGGCTTATTTCGAGTAAGAAACAGCGGTGCATATGTGGCTAAATTCAGAATTAATTTTCAATTAAATGGCCAATGGCAAACGTATCATTCAGGTAAAAAATAAAATATGAAACTTTAATTTGACTAATAAATGATTATGAAAGGTGATTTCCTTGCTGGTCAATCAAAAACACTGGATCTGCCAATGGGAACTAAAAATTGTGAAATTCATGTTGAAAACTTAGTATTCATAGGTGACTATTTTAATTTGAAAAATCCGATTGATTTAATTATTATTTTGGCACCTTAAGGTATTTGGAGAGGAGTGTTTAGCCAAGGATTCCAAAATCCAGTAAGCAAGTGCTATAATATCTGGGGAACTACTTTGCATCCTGGATGGGGAGAAGAGCAATGCTGAAAATATATACAAAAATTAATTAAATTTTTAAATGGAATTTAATTAAAATTTAGATAAATAAAAGTTCAAGGATATTTATGAAGTTTTTGAGAATTAATAGAATAAATGAGTAAATTTGATGCAAAAAGTCATTTATTTTTTTTCAAAAATTAAGAAAAATAAAGAATGAAAGTTTATAAGAAGTGGACTCTCATAAAATTAAAATTTAATGATTAAAAAAAAATTGTTGTTATTTAATTAATATCAATTATTTAGCAAAAAATCCCATGTAACTAGTTAATTTTGTGCTTCAAATTCCATTTTGTTTTATACAAAATGCCAATCAGACCAAATTGAATCATCGTCTGAATAGAATGCAATTTTAGTTTTGTAATCTTTATCATTATGATATCTAGGGTATTCATGGATATTGACAAATGTTTCGTTATCTAATAAAAATTTAAAAAAATCTTAAATATTCAAAATACTCTAATTTTACCTGCAACCAAACTGAAACAAGAAGCCTCATGGGAGCATTCACTCATCCCCAATACATTAGGAGCAAAGCTTTTAAGCTCACATGTTGTATTGGTATAATACGTAAAATGGTAGCAATCTGTATTATTTAGACAATGAATTTTACATTGACTTAGATTTGTAGCTAGCAAATTATCAATTGTAGAATTTCTGTCAAATTCATCCGGAACGCTTACAGAATCATCTAAAAATTATATGAATTTAACTGAATCTTTTTTTAATTAAATTATTATTAAATCAAATAAACTTGTCTTAATCCAGGAAAGTTCATTATCAAATGAATATTTGACCATAAAATATTTTGATTCTCTATTCCAATAGATTACTGTAGCTTTTGGGATTGAAAATAAAACTACTGATCCAATATAATTTGTTGGAACTAAAAAAAAATAAAGAAATATTTAAAAAAAAGTCTAATATAATTTTTATTTGATTATCTACTTTTTTTCTGATATATTGTACTGCCCAAAGAGTTAATAATTGCATTTGTTAAATTATAAGGAGTAAACAAAAGTTCACATAAAGACGAATCAGGAGTTTTTTTAAAGTATGCAGTTAAGCAAAGGTATCTTTTGTTACACTCAATCAAACATTCATGTGGTTCAATTTTTTTTGGAATTTCAGGTTTGAGAATAATTCGTCTAACAGAACCAAATGCTGAATTTTCAAAAACATTGTAGTTTTCACTCAAAATATTAGCCTTAACTTTACTTATTATTAAAAGTATTAAAACTTTTTCCAAAATCATTTTAATTTCTTTTTCAATTTTTTAGCAATTTTTTTATTAATATTTATAATCAGATTTTATTTGTTTTTAGCGATTTAAATAATTGATGATGTTTTCTTGAATTTCACGAGTATTGAAAAGGAATAAAAAATTTCGTATCACAACTAATTCAAGGTTTGTTAATAATTAGCAAATAAAACCTGAAAAAAAGTTTGCTTAAGAGAAGATTTTGTTTCCTTAACCAGGGTGAGTATTTACCTATGGATAAAGTACGCAATTTTAATTTAAATTTTGAAAAAAAAATAAATTTTTGAAGAATATTGATCAAGTTTATTAATAAATGTCAATATTCAAAGCTTTTCTGGTTTATTAAAGATTTAATTTTTCTCTTATAAAGATCCGGTTCTGTAAAAGATTGCGTAAATAAAAGGCTGAATTTAAGCTTGAGAACTAAATTGCATCTTTAAAGTTAAATCAGTGCTGTATGGAAACTTAGTTTGTGTTGGAGATATGGCCAAAAATGATTTTCATTATATTAAATTATTAGGATAATGGATGCCTGAATGAAATGTCTGATCTGGAAGAGACAAGTTGATGCTTTATGCTCAATTTTAATTTTAAATACATCTTTAATAAAGAGAATAAAAGTTTTATTGTTTTATTTAAAGATGTATTTAATTTAAATTTTATTTTGAATAAATGAAGTGTTAATCGGTCACTAGCCTGTTGATTAACCTTAAAATTTATAAAACGCTATTGTTAATTTGACCTATAACTAAATAGGGACAAAAACATATTTAATAAATTCTAAAAAAAATATTCTTTCTTTTTAGATATAAAATTTTGCACTAGATAGAATTATGATTAAAACTATTTAATGATATGAGAGAGTCTTTGATTAATATTTTTGAAAAACTGATTATTCTGATATTTACAAACTAACTTGTGTGTTTTTTTTCCTTTCTTCTTCCTTTAATCTAAAGAATTCTATTTATGTAGTAAATTTTTACAATATGATTGCAGTTAATCAATACAGTCAACTCTCGTTAAACCGTAACAATTTGGACCGGAAAAAATCATTCAGGATTAACTTTTCCGAATTAGGCATAAACCGGAATTCCTACTATTTAGACAAAATTCCGATTAAAAGAAATTTTTTAAACAATTTTTTACAAATCAATTTTTAATTTAATTTTTTTTGCAAAATGTTTCTAATGGATTAGAAAAACTTATTTTTAATGAAAAAAGATAAAATCAACGATTAATTAGAAAAATTCAATTCAGAAACTGTGTTTTTTAAATTAAAGTAGACTTGTTTTTAAGTCACAAAATTTTAAGTCAAAGTCATGACTTAAATTTTTTATAAAAAAAGTCCGAATAACATGAATATTTTACCGTTCCAGGTAGTTATTGTGGTGGTCTAGTTAAAGTCATAGTCACAACTTTGACTTTTATAGATCTTTAAGTCATTGACTTGACTATTGACTTATGACTTGTAACTTGTAACTTAAAAAAACTCTGAATCAAAGATCAAATCGCTATCAGTGTCCTTAAAATTTTTAGACTTTTCAACAAATTTTTCTTCTGTAAGCTTGTCAGTTATTTTTCAAAAATAAATTAAATATTAAATAATACGAAACATTTTGAAAGTGATTTTTTTTGAGTCAAGTTCATGAAATTTATTACGAATTAAAAAGTAACATTTACATGTATTTTAATCTAAATCTAAGGAAAATTTTTGTCTGAATGACAATATAAAGCGGAATAAAAATTCGGATAAAAGAGGTTTTTTTACATAGATTTATATTTTAATGTGGATAGGGACCAATTAAATTTCTCCGTAAAGTGAATTTTCCGAATAATCGGGTTCCAAATTATCGAGAGTCGACTGTATTTTAATCGAAAAATAAAAAGATTAATTTACAATAAACTAAACAATTAATGAGTTAGAAAAAATTACTATCTTTATTAATTATTTTAAAAAAACTGCTAAAATATTATATAGAAATTTGGCTTTTAATAGGTAAATTCAGAAATACTTCCTTTTTAAACGTAATCTTATGCAAAATAAAAATTGAAAATTCTTCCTTCCTGACGAAGTATTTATCATCAATATGGTATTTATTGAGCGTATTGTAAAGTTTTTTTAACCAGATAAAAAGGGAAGGAAAAATAAAACAAAATAAAGCGTTCAACTTAATTTTATACTGAAGTACTTTATTTTCGAAGAAAAATTATCTAGTTATTTAATTTGCCAGATGATTGAAATCGATTAGAACTCTTTACAACTTGAAGAGTTTATTGACTCTAATCGGTTCAAAAAACTTTGTATATAATAATGCTAATTGTGATAGTCTAATCCTAATAGCTAAGTTTGAGACTAAAGAACAAAAAATATAATAAGTTAGAATAAAAAGATAGAAACATAAATTCAAAATGCAAATTTATAGTGGAAAAAGTAACAAAAAAGACTAAATTAAAGTAACGTCCAGAGAAATTGGTAAAGTGTTGGGAACAAAAGACAAAATACAAAAATACAAAAGAAATTTTAAATAAAACAGTCTTAAATGAGTCCAAGCTATCTTTAGATCCAAGATGCTTTTCAGATATACTTCAAGAGCAACCAGCATCAAAATTATGGACTGATAAAGACCGAACCAACTCGTTGGCCAAATTAAAAAGTTTCACAAATTTAATATGTCACAAAGATTATACAAAAAATCTAAAAAAACTAAATTCATATTTTACTTCTTTTTTACTTACCAAAGATTTGGTATTTTAAATATCTTTTTGATAAAAATTTAAATTGCTTGTCTAATAATTTTTAATGTATGTTTATGTGTTACATTTATTAAAAAAAAGTATTCCAACTCTTTTAAATAATTTTAAAATAAAATCACAATTAAATATGCCAAAAAATATTATCTAAATTTAAAAAATCTTAAAATAAATTGGAATTTTTCAGGATCGGACCCTTTTTATATCTTAAAATTTTCATTCGGCTTAGACTTGGAAAAATGCTTTCAATTGAAGAAAAAACATCTCTAGAAAATTTCCTATCTACTCCGTATGTTACCAATTCAGATCCAAGTCCGGAAAAACAGTCATCTGCGGAGGCTACCCGAGGCTTAGAGAACTTTTCGCTGACAGCTGGTCATCAAGAACGAAGTGACCTATTAGAGGCCTCACAGGACATTAAAATCCAAGGCTTTTCAATTTCTGTTCACGGCAGATTTTTGTTTAAAAATGCAGACTTGAAAATTTCCAATGGGCGTCGCTATGGACTTGTGGGGTAATTCTTTTCTATCTCAAATTTTAGACTAAATTTTTGCTCAGACCAAATGGTATGGGAAAATCAACTTTACTCAAGCATATAGCTAGTCGTTCGTTGAACATTCCACCAAAAATTGACATTCTCTACTGTCAACAAGAGGTAAGGGCTGACGAAGTTTCAGCCCTAAATGCTGTGCTAAGTTCGGACAAAATAAGAAGCCAAATAATTGAAGAAGAAGAAGTTCTTTTGTCTGAGCCTGATCAAACCCAAGAAAATATTGATCGCTTGAATCAAATTTACCAAAAACTAGATGCTATGAAGGCCGATGCCGCCGAGGCAAGAGCTTGCCGAATCTTGTCCGGCCTAGGCTTTGACCAAGCGATGCAACACAGAGTGACCAAAAATTTTTCAATTGAATGGAGGATGAGAATTTCTCTTGCAAGAGCTTTATTCATTGAGCCCACTCTATTGCTGCTCGACGAGCCAACTAACCACTTGGACCTTAACGCAGTCATTTGGTTAGACAATTATTTACAAAAATGGAATAAAACCTTGCTAGTTGTATCCCATGACCAAAGCTTTTTGGACCATGTTTGCACTGACATGATCCATTTAGATAATCAAAAATTGTACTATTACCGCGGCAATTATTCTAAATTTAAAAAAATATTGAATCAAAAAAAATGTGAAGAGCAAAATGAGTATGAAAAGCAGGAAAAGAAAGTCAAAGAGATGAAATCGGCCGAAAAATTGGGCAAAGAAATTCATAGTAAAGAAATTCTCAGTTTTAAACAAGAAAAATTTGCTAATAATAAAGAAAAACAAGAGCCTGGTGAATTATTAAAAAAGCCCAAAGATAATGTTGTAAAATTTAAATTTCCCAAGACTCATAAAGTAGGTCCACCGGTTTTGGAGCTTAAAAATGTGAGTTTTAAGTATCCTGGAAAGGAATATTTATTTAAAGAGGTAAATTTTGGACTTGATATGAAGTCTAGAATTTCAATTATGGGACCTAATGGAGTCGGAAAGTCAACTTTTTCGAAAATCCTTCTTGGAGATATACAGCCTACTGTTGGAGAGGTGATGCGAAATAGGTTCATAAAAATTGGTCAGTTTGACCAACATTCAGCTGATCAATTTGATGTTAATTTATCACCGGTTGAACATTTGAGGACTATGTATAACTTGGACTACCAAGAATGTCATGAAAGACTGGGTTCTGTGGGACTTCCGGGATTTGTTCATGTGATTAAAATTGAAAATTTATTTGGCGAACAGAAAGCAAGAGTGGCTCTAAGTGATTTGGTGAGCAAGGCCAATGATATTATAATTTTAGATGAACCAACTAATTATTTGGATATTGAGTCTATAGATGCATTGGCTGAAGCCATCAATTCTTTTGAAGGTGGAATAGTTATTGTTTCACATGATGAGAGATTAATTAGAGAGACTGGTTGTCAGCTTTATGTGATCAAAAATCAAAAAGTTGGAGCGTTTAAAGGAGATTTTGATGACTATAGAGCCGAGTTGTTGGAATTTTTGGGTGAGGAAATTGTTCAGAATCCCTCTGAAGCTGCCTTTTTTGGCAACTGTAAATGATTAAGAATGTTTTTTAATAAATTTATAACTTAAAAGATGTTATTTAATTTTTGTAAATTTTTATTAATTTGATTAGTTTAAGCTTTATTTACAATACAAGTGTGGGGGCTTAGATGACTGCTTGGAATCACCTGATTCCTTTCAGCCCTCATTCATGCTCGTTTCTTTACTAAAAAACAAAAAATAATTCATAAGAATAAAAATTTGAGTTGGCTTCAAATTTTCAAGTAGCTGTAATAAACTAAAAGAAAATATGAAAGTTAAGGAAATGTGAAATTTTAGTACAAAATTTACAGTACAAAAAGTAAAAACGTTGGCGGTACGGAGGTGCACAGTCCGCTTTTCAGACCCGATAATTAAATTTGAATCACAGACTATTTTTTATATATTAAAAAAATTATATCCTAGATTGTGCTTGATGTTTAATTCATATTTTCTGAAACCAATTGTTGAAAAATTTGTTTCGAAACAAATTTTACAACATTTCAACAGATTATTGAAATTGGAATGTCCAATATCGTAATAAATTTTTGAACTTGTCTATTTTTTATTCTAAATCGATTGTAGAAATAATTATCTCGAAAAATTCGTCTTGATTTTTTTCCAATCTTCAATTAAAACGGTTCAACGTATTACATATAAAAATATATTTAAATATGTCTTTTTATACATTCTTCTCTGTATTTCGTCCATATGCCCTTAATTATTTCAACTTTTTTATTTAATTCTGTTCTTTTTATAGATTTCTTAGCTGTAGTATAATTAGAATAATGTAAATTTTGAAAAATTTACGTTTATCAAGCAAATTCTCTTCTTGGTCGAGTAGCAAAAGTTCTACCAGTTTTAGTTCGGACAGAAGTAGCTTGGCTTATGAGCAATAATTTGTTTTTTTATTATTCTTTATTATATTTTATGGAGATTTTTTTTTTAAATTAGACGAAATTTTCAGTTTTTTCTAAAAATAAGCAATAAAATGGGTTTTACTTTTACTTTTTAATTTAATACTTAAAAAATATTTAAGGCTATAAATTAATTTTCAAAGATTCGTTCTCCACCTAGATAATCATATTTGAGCCCGATTGAGAAGGTCTGGCAAGAACTACAAAAGTTAACATTAATGTTTTCGTTGACTGTGACAACTTGAGTTAATTAGAAGCTTAAATTTTAAATTGATAATGAAATGAAAGACATCTTTGAGCTATCCATTTAAAGAAAAGGATTTTTTATCTTATCAAATTTGAGGAGTTGCAAAAAATAAATTTTTGGATAAAAATAGTAAGGTAAGGAAAAAGCTTCCATGTGATGAAAATGGAAAAATTATCAAACGGAATAAAAATTAGCATTTCTTTCTTTATTATTAAAAAATTTAAATCTAATTACCGTATCGAATTCAATTGATTTATTTATAAACTTTTAAAAATTTTACCTTAAATCTCACAAAAAATGCTCTTAGAATTTAGTGAAAAAATATAAAAAGCTAAATTTGACTAATTTTTCAACGTTATCTCTAAAATGCACCTTAATTGATGATCTTAATAAAGATTTCTCAATATTTACAGCAAAGAAAGTGAAATTTAATTTGAGTAATAAATGAAGTTCAAAGGTGATTTTCTTGATGGTCAAACAACAACACTGTACCTGATAATGGAAACAAAAAATTGTGAAAAAAATTTAGAAAAATTTAGTTTCAAAGGTTATTATTTTTATTTGAATAGTCCAATTGATTTAGAAATTATTTTGGTATTTGCATCCTGGATGGCGAGAAGAGCAATGCTGAAAATATAAACAAAATTTAATTAAATTTTCTAACGGAATTTAATTATGATGCATATCAATAAAAAATTTTTTGAGTAAAATGAGTATAAATGAGTAAATTTTATGCAAAAAGCAATCAATTTAAAAAAATAATAAATGAAAGTTTTTAAGGAATTGACACTAATAAAATAAAAATTTAGTTATTAAAAAAAATTGTTGTTATTTAATTTGTATCAATTATTTAGCAAAAAATCTCATGTAACTAGTTAACTTTCTGCTTTAGAATTGCGAATTTTTTCTTTAATTTTTTTTTTAATTTTTTCTAATCTGATTTAAACCAAATGCCAATCAGTCCAAATTGAATCATCGTCCGAAAAGAATGCAATTTTATTTTTATATGCTTTATCATCATAATATCTAGGGTATTCATGGATATTGACAAATGTTTCGTTATCTAATAAAAATTTTTAAAAAAATCTTAAATATTCAAAATACTCTAATTTTACCTGCAACCAAACTGAAACAAGAAGCCTCATGTGAGCATTCACTCATCCCCAAGACATTAGGAGCAAAGCTTTTAAGCTCACATGTTGTATTGGTATAATACGTAAAATGGTAGCAATCTGTATTATTTAGACAATGAATTTTACATTGACTTTGATTTGTAGCTAACAAATTATCAATTGTAGAATTTCTGTCAAATTTGTCCGTAACGCTTACAGAGCCATCTAAAAATTATTTGAATTTAACTGAATATTTTTTTAATTAAATTATTATTAAATCAAATAAACTTGTCTTAATCCAGGAAAGCTCATTATCAATTGAATATTTGACCATAAAATATTTTGATTCTCTATTCCAATAGATTACTGTAGCTTTTGGGATTGAAAATAAAACTACTGATCCAATATAATTTGTTGGAACTAAAAAAAATTAAAGAAATATTTTAAAAAAAGTCTAATATAATTATTATTTGATTATCTACTTATTTTCTGATATATTGTACTTCCCAAAGAGCTAATAATTGCATTTGTTAAATTATAAGGAGTAAACAAAAGTTCACATAAAAAGGAATCAGGAGTTTTTTTAAAATGCGCACTTAAGCAAACGTATATTTTGTTACACTCAATCAAACATTTATGTGGTTCAATGTTTTCTGGAATTTGAGTTTTGAGAATAATTCGTCTAACAGAACCAAATGCTGAATTTTCAAAAACATTGTAGTTTTCACTCAAAATATTAGCCTTAGCTACACTTATAATTAAAAGTATTAAAACGTTTTCCAAATTCATTTTAATTTTTTTTGAATTCAATCAATTTTTTTTTTCTTTTATAATCAAATTTTATTAGTTTTCAGTGATTTAAATTGCTGGTTTTATTTTCTTGAAAGCCAAGAGTGTTTAAAAAACGAACAAAAAATATTTCATTAGGTAAGTAAATATTTTTTTTTTCAAGGCGTTTTATTGATTTGTTTTTTAAATCTCAAAAAAATAGTCAAATTTTAAATCTTGTTTTCTTAACCAATATATATATTTTGTTACCAATAATGTTCACAATAATAACCGAAATTTTTTTTTTAAGATATAAACATCTTTGAGATTATTTATTTTATTAATAACTTAATTGATTATCTGTGACGAGCTGAATCTCTTTCAGATCAAAAAAATAAATAAAATTGAGTAAGAAGAGTTTCTTTTTCAAATCTTATCGGGGTTGTCAAAATTTGTGGTCTCAATCGTTGGACACAAACCAAAATGTTACTATTGCTAAAATTTAAAGATTAAATGCGTGGAAGGTAGCAAAAAGGTCACTCGACTCAAAAATGGTCGATTACTGAAAAATTTAAACCACTGGTTAGAAAAAAGGAGTGAATAGTAAACTTTGAATTGAACATAGATAAATTGAATCAAACCATGAATTTGAACAAATTGGTTATGATTAAAATGGTAGGAGAAACACAGTCAGAATAAAAACCATTTTTAAATTTTTTAAAAAATCAAAAATAACTTTTACAAATCTCAAAATTAACGCTAACGTGGCTGAAAGGGAGAAATAATATTCATTCCAAACAGCCAGGGGATTTTGTCTCAAATTATTTTTTAAATAAATAAATAAAAACCATGTGAAGAAACCATTTGAATCTGTGCCACAGAAGGAAGATTTCAAGAATGAACAAATATATAGACGAAAATCCTTTCGATTCAGAACAATGAGTTCGATGAGAAGTTTTTTAAAAAGTAGAAAATCAATACAAAAAGCCTAGAACGAATAAAGTTACTCAACAACCAACTGATTAAATCGTATTAGAAGAAAATATTTCTGAAAATAAGACTCTTTTTAGAAAGAGGATAGTACCGTTTTGCCTTGTTCGATATTGTAGCCATATGAACCGGAACAAAAATTTTTGGACCATTTACCATCCATCTTGTCCATGTTAAAAATTCTTCACTTACACTGCATGCTCTAAAGATGTGTTTGAACCTTGAGTTCACATTAAATTCTAGTTTTTTAAGGTTTATGTGGAATTAAAGCTTGAGACTTAAATTTTTTATTAATTTTACATCTGATCTATAAATTGGAGTCAAAGAAAAATTGGAAAAAAAATAATTTTATTTTTAATTTTTGGAAAAATTATATAATTTAATACCACTAAAAACTTAATAACTTGATTTCAAAACAATTTTTTAGAGCATGCGGTATAAGTTAAGAATGTTTTTCGATGGGCAAGATGGCGCTTGTTGCATGCACCAAAGTTGTGTTTCTGTCAATATCATAATATGTATTGGAAATTTTTCATCTTCCTGATTAGGCTCAGAATTCTCCAGATATTTTATTGCTTTAGTAAACCCTTTGTATAAGAATAAAGGAGAAAGATCAGATATCAATAACTATAGAGCAATACAGTCAATAACCGGTTATCCGGAATGAGATTCGAGTTTTTTTTTTCAAAGTCGTCCGGATAATGTATTTTCCGGATAACACGATTTGCTAACGAAAAGAGGGGTAAACACAGTGATAATAGATTTAGAGTGTTTATTTAGAACAAAGAAACATATATATTAAGGTTTAACAGGAAGTAATACGGAAGCAATGCTGTTCTAATTAGCTCAAAGCCTAAAAAGTAGGAAGTTAAAAAGTTCAAAGTAAAAAATCAAAAAGTGCTGGTCTGAAAATTGATTCCGGATAATCGAAAATTCCGGATAAAAAATTCCGGATAACCGGTTATTGACTGTATCTGTTTTATCGCCAATTTCGAAAATGTTTGAAAAACTTTTGCCGAAGCAGATTAGCTTTTATTTTGAGTAAAACAGTATTTTTTTTAATGGTCAGCATGGTTTTAGATCTGGGCATTCCTGTCAAACGGCTGTCCATGAATACCTTAGTGATTTGAATTTTGCGAGGGATAATAAATTGACTACTCTTTCTTTATTTATTGACTTTAAAAAAGCCTTTGATGTGATAGATTCTAATCTTCTTCTTTTAAAACTATTCCATTATGGGTTTGATAATGAATCCTTGGGGCTATACTTTCTAATTATTTTAGAAATAGATCACAAATAGTTTGTCTTGGTAAAGAAAATTCAAAACCTGTATCACTTAAATTAGGAGTTCCACAAGGGTCAGTTTTGGGCCCTCTTCTATTTCTTATTTTTGTGAATGACCTTCCTTTTCTTTTAAAGAAATTTAGATAAATATAGATTGTATTAGCTAATTTTCAATTGTCTTTTAATATCTTAAAAGATTGGTGTTTTTACAATAAGGTTGATATAAACTGGTAGAAAGCGTTCTGTATGATTTTTACTAAAAGAAATGCTATTGTTCCTGAAACAATACACTTATGTGGAATGGATATAAAAGTTGTCAAAGAAATCAGTCTTTTAGGTTTTATGATTGATCATAATCTAAATTTCTCTAAACAAGCTTGCAGTATAACTCTTGCTGTAAACAAGAAATTGTTATGTATTAAAAGACTCTATTTTTTGTCAACTTCTGTTAAAGTTCAGTTTTTCAAAACATTTATTTTACCTTATTTTGATTATTGTTCAACTCTCTTGTGTTATTTTTCTAAAGAGGCAATAATTAAACTGGCTAAAAGTTATTATTTTTCTATTTTTTAATTGTTTAAGTTCAAATTTGAATCGAAAAACTTTAATGATGTTAATAATTTTTTGGAAAAATATGGCTTATATGCTTTTCAGCATAGATTTTTAGAAAGAATGTTATCATTCTCTTTTAAGACTTTATTCTATCATAACTCGTCTGAGAATTTAAAAAATAGTCTTCTAAAAAATGACTCGAGAAATTTAAGTTACAATTTAAAGAATATTGCAAACCTGATTGAACCGATGAAAAAAACGAACAGTGGAGAAAAAACATTTGGATTTTTTTT
Source organism: Brachionus asplanchnoidis (assembly GCA_025491095.1). Taxonomy (NCBI): domain Eukaryota; kingdom Metazoa; phylum Rotifera; class Eurotatoria; order Ploima; family Brachionidae; genus Brachionus; species Brachionus asplanchnoidis. The sequence continues at coordinate 576,163 of JAILYF010000039.1, read as the reverse complement.
TCTCAAGATTGATTAATAGCTTTGTGATCAAACGATCAATGTTGAAATTTGCAACATTCAAACTATCAATTTATAATAATATCAATTTGATCTTTATTAACTTTGTAAAAAAATTTAAAAAATTTGATATGAATTTATCAATGTTTTTATGTTTTCAAAATAACAGATAATTTTATTTTTATAAAAATTATAATTTTAATTTTTAAAAATTTTTATTTAATTAAATAAATGAAGTGTTAATTTGTCGATTAAGATAAGGGCACTAGCCTGTTGATTGACAAAGAAATTGAAATTGAAAAAATTGATTAAATGGAATCCAAAGTTATAACAAAAAAGGGAGTGGTTTATATAGGAGCTAGAACATGTGCTTCAGTTGTAGTTAATTCAAGATTAAATAACAAGTAGAGACATGTCAAGACTTGGGTCTTAACAAGATGTTCACTACTATTCTAATAATTGAGTACTTTTTTTATTTTTAAATAAATATATTATATTAAATAAAGCAAAAATGCACAAACAACTCTGGTAATATCCGGTAAAATCGGGCAAATTTTTTTTTTCCTTAAGTAATTTCATGTAAATTTTGGTAAAACCAAATTTCTCGACAGTAATGTAAAACACTTGGTTTATTGATTGATTAATTTTTACTCCTAATCAAAAAATAAATGGACGATTATTATCAGTTATTTATTAATCTGTTCTGAGAAAAAATTACTTCACTTTAAAAATAAAAAGCTCAAAAACAGAACCAAAGTCACAAATAAAATCTTAAAAATTTCATTTAGATATGTGAATATTTTCTTATAATAAGAAGAAAAATATTCTAAAATATTTGAAATATTAAAAGAAGAAAAATGATCGTCCAAGAATTAAACAAATTATTTAATTAAAATGCTAATTTTATAAAATTATTAAAATTAAAACCTGTCAAGCAAAAAAAATTAAAATAAAAGTTTTAAAAAAATAATTATCCAACTTAAAGGACAATAGAACATTTGTCTCCTATCGTATACCCTCAGTCTGTTTTTAAATCAGAAATTTGTATTTTAATGCCGAAAAAAACGAATATCGAAAATAAAGTAATGGTTAAAATACAAAAACTAAAATTAAATGAGATCTTTCAGCCACGATTAAAAGTCTTAATAATTGGGTCTCTTATAACAAAGTAGATATTAATTGGCCAAAAACATATTGTATGATCTTCTCGTATAAAAAAAGAAATATTCCCGAATTTATACATCTCTGTAGATATGAAATAAAAGTTATTAATGAAATAAGCCTTTTGGGTTTTAAAATTAATCAAAATCTGAACTTTTCAAAATTTGCTTTTAGTATCTCATTAGTTGTAACTAAAATATTGTTCAGTATTGAAAGACTTTTCTATCTTTCAACTTATGTGTAAATTCAATTTTTTAAGACCTTTATTGTGCCTTATTTTGATTACTGATCCACTCTCTTGTGCTATTTTTCGATATTTAAATTATTTAAGTTTAAATTTGATGTTAATAACTTTAATGAAATTAATGGTATCGAGTTAAAATTAAGTTGATAATTTAATATTAAAATTGAAGAAAAATGACCCATGAAATTAGAAATAAAATTTAAGGAATTCCGAGAATCTGATTGAACAAGAATCAAAAACAGCAAATGGTGAAAAAACATTTGGATTTTTATGTGCATGAATAGCTTTGTGATAAGAGATAAATGCTGAAGTTTGCTATTATTATTTTAATATTTACAGATTACAAAAAAAATCAAAAAAATTAACTTTAAATATTTCAATTTTCAAATCTAATAAAGAAATATTAATCGGACTTTTAAGACAAGGGTCCTAGCCTGTTGATTAACTAACTTACTAACTCATTCTTTTTATTTGTAAAACTCTGATTAAGCAAAAAATCCTTGAAATAAAAAAATACAAAAAAAAATAATAATAAATAAATATAGTAATTCAGGGTTGAACCGTTAATGGGATAAAACTGTGAATTCTTCTTTGAATGAATATAACTTTTCTTTGAAAAAAAATTTTTCTATTAAATAGAAAAAAAGAATATAAAGAACGTCTTTGTTAATAAAAATGACCAATAAAAAAGAATTTTTTATTTTTTTTTTATTTCATTTAAACGACTAATCTTCGCTACTTAAAAGAAAATGCCGATCCTCAAAAAAAAACTTTCTTGATTATTGGTAAAAATTTAAACAAAGAACACTATTATATGTATTTTTTGATGCTGATTACGAATTTCTTATTGAAAAATTCAAAAACTTAGCCGATTTTCTGTTCATAAGGTTAGGGCAAAAATTGTCATAAATCAAAGGGGTAAAATATGTCATAAAAAATTGTCATAGAATATTAAAAAAAAAATTGTCATCAAAAAAATGTCAAACCAATTAAATTTTTTTGATTGTCAATTAATGATTGGTTTTATCTCTGAAAAAAAAGATTAAATAAATAAGGAATATGAAGTCTTTAAAAAAAAGAAGTAATATGAAAGTAAACTTAGTCAATCTTTATTCGTTCAAGTTTTACATGCTCGTGACCACTGGGTCGTTGTTTCAAATTATAATCCGAGCTATGTTGATTCAGACAATGGCTATTATAACTGGTTCCTTTATGATAGTATGAATAATCCAGAGTATTATCTAAATTTTATTAAGCCAGCGTTGAAAAGGCTTTCCGGTGGCTCAAGATTTTTTAATATTATTAATGTAAAAGCGTCTAAACAAAAAGGTACTAAAGATTGTGGCTTATTTGCCCTTGGATATTCTCTAGCTTTAGCTATGGATAAAGATCCTGGTAAGCTAGTTTTCGATCAAAATAAAATAAGAAGTGAATTTAGTGAAATAATCAAAAATCAAAATTTGTATCTGTTCCCTCATGTTGTAAAAAAAAAATATAATCCAAAATTTACTTATATTTGTGTTGATTTAATTTAAAATTCATTTTTGTTTTTTTTTCCTTGTTTTCATTTTTTAATCAATAAAATAAAATTTGTTTTACTTATTCTTTAAAAAAATTGTCATAGATGACTATTTTTACTTTGACAATTTTTTTATGACTTTTTTTTTATGACATTTTTTTTATGACATTTTTTTTTAATGACAATTTTTGACATCCCCGTTCAAAATACAATAAGTTTAAGAAAAAAATGGGATTGGGATTAAACCGTTAATTTCATTTATTGCAATAAATAGTGTGAATTTTCTATTTGATTGATATTTTAAAAAAAACTTTTTAAAAATTCCGAAAAACCCGAAAAGTAACTTCCAAAAAACACAAAAAGCTTATAGCGAAGCAACTTTACAAATAGACATTGCCGAAATTGAAGCTAAAAAATTAAACAAACATCAAGCAATTAGAAGATGAAGAGGCAAAAAAGTTGAACAAAAAGAGGAAAAAAGTGACAATAATCAGTGATGAAGAAGATGAAGAAGAGTCTGAAATTGAAATATCTTCACTGAACGACCAAAAAAGTTGTTTCAAATATAAAACAATATTTGGAAAAGTCAAAACAAATCAAAACAAATGGATTTCTTGTGAGAAATGTAACAATTGGTCTTGTGGGAAATACCTTCCAAGAGGCTTTGATTTAACTATGGAATTTTTTTGTTCCAAAAAGTGTTCTAAATAGATAAATTTTGTTTTAAAATAGGATACATATATTTTCTTATACTTTTTTTTGTAATTTAATTGCTTGAATTTATGTAATTCACGGATATACCCCAATGTAAGCATTAAAACGTTAATGATTGATCTTATTTTATTTTAACTATAACTTTTGAACCGTTCTTTTATTTTAAATAAAGTTTTTTTTAAATTAAAGACAATATTCTCTTTTATCATTTTATATTTTTTTCGAAAAACAAAAAAATATAAATCTCACAACTAATTAGCGATCAAATAAAAGAATTCACGGTTTTACCCCGTTTGACTATAGTTTCAAATGAATTAAATTATAAATACCATTTAGATTTTAAAGAATAAAAATGCACATTTACTGCGAAAGACAAAATATTTGTCATCACACTCCAATTACATATGGTTTGACAACGCATTAATTATGAAAATAACTAGTTAAAAATTCAAATACCCGCTTTCAATTATCATAATTGTTAATTTTCCTATAATATATTGCTAGACTAAGTTACCAAAAAATAATTTTAATATTAAACATACGTGAGCTAGATTGGGCCTTAGCAAAAAATTATTACTAGAATTAAATGAGAAAACGAACCAAAAATTAATATATACTAAACAAAAATCTAAAATATTTTCTTTTCTTTATGCTTGAACTTGATAGAAATAAATACATATAAAGGAAGAGTAGATTAAAGTAGAGACTCGATCGTTTTAAGCATAAAACTTCCAAATGATGTGAATTTATGAATGCAACGCTGTCGCCAAAATGTCCAAATCTAACCATTCTAAATCATCATCCAGTTCGTCGATTGCTTCGTTCAAATCATTGAACACTGCACCAACTGCTTGTCTTCAAACTGACACAACTAAATGTACATATTGCTTAAATTCTCTAGGTAATGTGTCAATCAAGTGCAATGAATGTTCTAATTTTTATCTTTGTCTTAAAGTAAATACTAATCTAGTTAACTTTTCTTTTTTTAATTATCTTTTCTATTAGTGTTTTTCAATGTCTGCCGAGCTCGGCGAGCACAAAAAAGATCACAGCTATTATCTTAAGTCAAACGAATGCTTTCCTGTGTTTGACAGCGAGAACTATTGGACTTACAAAGAAGAACTGTTGTTGCTTGATTTAGTAGAGCAATTTGGTCTTGGTAATTGGGATGACATAGCAAAAAATTTGACCAACAGGTCGCCAAAAGGTAAATTTTGAATTTATGTTGAAAATTCAATAACTAACTGATTGAACATTTAGAATGTGAACAACACTACTACTCTTATTATGTTTATGGAAATCTAGGAAAACGTAATTATTTTTAAATTTGATTTTTAAATCGAATTAAATTAAAAATTAAAAAAAATCAAAAACATAAATTTTGAATTTTACTCTTTGAATCAGCTGCTTTGACATTTTTTGATAGTTTTTTTTCAAAAGTTGATGCTTTTGTGATTTTAAGAACTAGTTGTTTTATAAACGCATTTTTCTTTTCTATATCCAGAAAAAATTAATTGAAATTTTTTTAAGAAAAAGATTTTTTATCTTGTATATCATAAACAATGCATTTTAGTTTTTAATTTCGAAGATTAGATAAGGCTTTGAAGACGTTTGTAATTTTCAAAGTTATTTTTTTGTTTATTTTGGGTTCAAAAAATTTTTGTTTTCAGATTGAATTTGATAAAAATTTTGAATGGATTTTATATTATGCTGAACATTTAAATACTATAATTCATTAAAAAAAAAGTGTTATACATAGAAATAAAATAAAAACACTTAATTTATACTTGATTTTTTTGAACTGATTTTAAAAATTGACTATGACCGGCGACTCTACAATATTTCATAGCAAGGCAATTTTCTTTACAATTAATTTTTTTGCATCTTAAATTATTTCATTTAATAGCTGCAATAATTTTTACTTTCAAGTCAGACTATAAATGAAAATTCTGTTAAATTTTTCTATAGTGTAAATCAATCAGTAAAGGAAACTTATATATTTTTTTTCATTTACATAATAAAAAAATTGAAAGGTAAATAACATTTTCAAATATTTATTAACTAATTTATTGGAATTTTATTATATTTGTACTATTTTTATTACTTTTTAATATTTTTAATACTTTTAATTAAATAAAATTTAAATAATAACTTAATTTAAGAAAAATTTTAATAAATTTTTTCTTTTTTATTGATGGGCTTAATTAAAATTTGTATGAAATGTTCATGCGATGAATCAATTTTAGTTGATAATTGAAAAAAATTGAGATTGATATGAATTTTCTCATGCAATGAAAATTATCTGGTCAAGAAAACGTGCTTTTTCCTTATGGCCTTAAATTTGATTTCTTAATTAATTTTTTAATAAATATCATAAATATCAATTTTTTTAGTTTATCATCAGATTTAAGCTTAAATAACTTGAATTTGTTTAATTAATTTTTTATAAAAATTAGTTTTTTTATTTTAATTAAAATCTGAGTAATAAAACTCCTTTCGCTATTGTTCATTTAAAAAAAAATCAATTATTTCATAGTTTAGTTCATAAAATTTCGAAACTCAAAAATAGTATCTATTAAGTTTTAGAGAGCGAAAACAATTTAGTTCTTAATCACTCACGTGAAATTTCGTACGCAAACATCTGACAAAGAGTTTTTTAAACCTGTCTTTAATTGCGTAAATTTTTTGATTGTTAAAAAAAGTTAATAAAATTTCTGAGGATGTTTCATATGAGAGTTGGTAAATTGACTTTAAATATTTTTTCGCAGCACTTGTAACTTATGAGCCTTACAAAGAACTACGATTATTTAGGAATTTTTTTGCCATTCAAGAATGTAGAGTGAGGGTTCTGTCTTAATAATTTTATAATGACACAAGTATGTCAAACTTTGAAAAATGCATTGAAAATGTTCAATTCATTTACAACAAAGTTTTTTTAAGTAACAAGTATTAAATTTAAGTAAGTAAGTAAGTAATTTAAATTAATCAACTCATGACTTAAAATTTTTAATTTCTTTAACAATAGAAGTACCAAAATTTTTAACTACTAGAAGCACCAAAACGAGTCAAAATGACTCGTTTTAATGGAATCTAATAGATAAAAATTTATTATTTGGATAAATCTATTCAATACTTAATTTTAATTGAGCGAAAATACAAATTTGGCTAAAAAAAGTATCTGGCAACAATTTTATCTTCTAATGAATTCATTTCTTTTTTAGGCCAATTCTTCGTCTTTCATGTAAAATACGCAAACTATAATTTTTGCATTTTTTAAAATTGCTTATCTTCGTTCAAGTATTAGGATTTGAGTCAGTTTTTTAAAGATTTGTATACTTTTTATTAATATTTTATGACTCATCCATTGATTTTGTAGCTAAAGTCAAAAGTTTAATTAAAAAGCGAGTCAAAATGACTCGTTTTGCTCAAATAGCAAAAATTGACTTAGATTTTAGCGGCCAAAAATCGAAAAAGAGTCATTCTGACTCGTTGGTGCTTCTAGTGTTAAAGCTTCTTGATTTTTAAAGGCAAAGTTATGACTAAAATCTTTGTGAACTTGAATTTTTAAAACAATTCCGATACAAAAATAAGATCTTCTTTTTACATTAGAACTTTTTATTTTTTGAATAAAAATAAAAAAGAAAAATTTTGATTCTAGTTGTGTGTTATCTTGGATATTAAATTGTTAAAAAGGCATAAGTTTGAGTAGAATTCAGTTTATTTTTAATCAATTATAAACTTGACTTATTTTAAAAAGCTAAATAAGTTAAAAGTAAATTTTAAAATTGCAGTTCCCAGCCACCGTGCTTACATCAAATTGAATTTTTACCATTCTATTCTATTAAAAGAATTTTAACACAAGAATTTTAGCTCGACTGAAAATAAGATAACATTGAGAATTGAATTTAAAATAAAATCAAAACCTCTTGACTCAATAAAGAAAAATTTGTACATATTTTACTAAAAAATACATCTGATCATAATAAATTATTTTTTTATTTTAAATAGATAAAATTTCAAGGTGTTTCCGAAATATTTCCCAGTTCCTGATCAGAAAAATATAATAAAAAAAGATTCTTTAAATTTTAATTTAAAAAATATTTCAATTTTTTATGTTAATATTGGGAAAAAAAATATTCTAATAATAATAATAATAATAATAAATTGAGTCATAGCAGGGAATCACCCTGCGAGCAATCCAAAACAACTTGAATCGCTATGATGACTGGTTGTGCGTTTGGCAAGAAGGAATGTGGTACGGTGAGTTTTCGAGCTAAGGCCACCCCAGTCCTAGCGTAAACGCTTCTGGGGAGTGCCCAGGCCTTCGACTCACCGTCTCACTGACTGGGCCATGGTTGTAATGTAACCAAGATTTAAATATAAAAATAAGCCACAGTATTTTTTTTGAGTCTTTCATTTATTTTATCACCAACAAAAAAAAAACAACTTAATTTTTTTATTCAGCAAAAAAACATGTTTCCATTAAATCTTTATTTTTTTAGACACAATAACATCACGCAATAAACAAAACAAAAGCAATGGAGAAACCGTGGAAAAATGTGCAAAAAGTCCCGAAATTCAGAACACAATTTTACTACCTCCAGTCGAAATGTCAATTGAAGAGCAGCGAGCACTTGGTTACATGCCATTGCGGGACGATTTTGAACGCGAATTCAAAAACGATGCCGAGTGCCTCATTTCCAACTTGGCCATCACCAACAACCAAATCTCTTATTTATTTAAAGAAGAATTGACTAAGCCAGACGATGATCAAATAGACTTTGACATAAAACTAACTCTTGTCAAAATATACCGAGAATGCTTAATAGAGAGACAACGACATAAAAAAATAGCCCGAGAATACGGCCTGATAAACAACGCCAGCGCTCTAATCAACACTCTCAACAAAACTTCCAGCTTAAACAATACCAATGGCTTAGGCATAGTGTCGGAAATACATGCCACCATGCCATCAAGCGGCACAGTCGGTAGACCCAAAAAAGGCAAGTCCTCTAACACTGACAAAGAAACAACGTAAAATTTAGAAAAAAAAAAAAATTTTTAAATTTTTTATCAAAAAAAAAAAAAAGAGATTTGAATGAAAAATATAAAAAATTTGCCCAACTTGTCACAGCCTCCGAGTACGAGGCACTAGTCGAAGTAGCTCGCAAACAACGCCTCCTAAGCGAGCGTCTGAAAGAGCTTAACGAACACAGAGCCAAAGGCATCACCAAACTTGGTGACATAGATGAGTACAGCAGACAAATGTTTGAAAAAGAAAAAATTAAACAGGAAATAAAAAATCAAAAGAAACAAACCAAACGAATGCTTAGCTATTCGTCGCCAAAACGTTTAACACGTTTTAATAGCTTAAGATCCCCGGTAAAAGGGTTTTCGCCATCAAAGCGCTTCAAAGTCGATGACCAAGTGGTGGACAATGAGGACTTGATTACCGAGGAAATGGGCGAAAATGATGAAAATTTGAGTGATGATTTATTCCAGGAGAAGAGTGATGATGAAAAAATAGAGGATAGTAAAGACACCGAGGAGGATTTGAGTAGTGCTGGTGCAGCTAGCAGTGTTGGAAGTGGAATTAACGAGGTGAACACGAATAACATAGTGAGACGTCTGAGGCGTCTGAATAGCCGATCGAGTCAGAATAACTCGTTTTCAAGTCAAAAAACGCCCAATAGCCTAAATTTAAGCTTGAAGTCGTCCAGAGAATTCAGGAATTTGAGATCTCGAGTGCCTAAGGTGTCGGATGACGAAGAAAATATGGATGTGACTTTAAATGCCGAGGCTGTAAGTGATGATGAGGAGGAAAATTTTAAAATAAGAAGCAAAAAACGAAAGGTTCTCTCATCCAGATCTTCGTCTAGGTCTTCTTCACTTTCAACATCGGCATCAAACAATTCCTCTGATGCTAAAGCAAAAAAAGAAAATTTAAGCTTTAAAAGTATTTCGTCCAGAACTAGACGTTCGACTAGCGAACGGTTATGTGCTTTGCCTGGATATAATCTTCTGTCTGAAAATGAGAAAAAAGTAATTTTTTATTTTTAAAAAATTTAGGCTAGAAATTGATCTGTGAAATTAGTATAAAATGGAAATCGAGTCTCACGCTACGCTAAGAATTTATTTAAAATAAAGATTTTTTTGCTCACTATCGAAAAAGAAAAAAAATTTGAAAGCTAATTTTGTCTATGAAGTGAAAATTAAAATTTATTAAAATTTTTTTTTTGATTTATTTTTTACTCTGTGGGAAAAAAATAAATTTATAAAAAAAAAAATGTTTAAAGTCTAAATATTGATAATTAACTTGAGATTGGGGCGAAATTGATTTTTTTTGATTTTTTTGTTAATTTTTCAAATAAAATTTTTTCAAATAAATAAAAAATTTTTATAAAAAAAAATTTAGAGTCATGTCGATTATGTGATCGGTGATTTATCATGTATTCTTTGTGAGTTTTATGATTTGTAAATAATTTGAGTTATCAAAAGTTAAAATTATAATCGAAACTTATTTTAGGTTTTCAAAAAAAATAAAAATAAAACTTACTTAAATTTTTTTTAAGTAGCGAGGTTGATAGAAATAAATAAATTAATATTTTCTTAGTAAATAAGCTTTCGAGTTCTTATTATTTAAAATTTTTAGTTCACTAAAAGGACATTCTTCTTGATATTTTTATAATTTTTTAGACATATTCTCGTTGATAGTTCATTCACCATCTCTACACTCTTCAACTTATTATTTAACTGAAATAAGCTTATATTGGTTAACTATTTAATACTTTAAAAGTTCACATTATCCTCAAGCAAACATGATGGACATGAATACACTAAAAAACACTTTTCATTATTTTCAAAAAGCTTTTGATCAAATTTTACGCAATTTTTAATCATAACTTAAATCTGGTTTGTCATTCCAATAAAATTTAGCTATGAATATAAAAATTTAGGCAAAGTAAAATTTTTTTTCATTTCCAATTTGCTCTTTTTTTGCTCAAAAATTTCAAATTCGCAATTCAATTGCATTGCATATTTGAAATTTTTTTAAATTGAAATTTGAAAGTTTTAAAAGTTAAAAGACCTTGTAAATTGCAACATAATCAAATCGCGCATTTGAAATCTTAGAGCAAAAAGAGCAAATTGATAATTGAACAAAAATTTTACTTTTCCAAAATTTAAGGGTAGTTTTTTGGCTATCAAAAAAAAACTTATTTTATTTAACTTTGGTGTTTTTTTTTAAATATAATTGATCACCAAATTGATTACAAATAAATGGGTGATCCCACCGACATACCATTGATTACATGATCGACATGATCCCAAATTTAAAAGCACTGTTAAAAAATCCATATTCTTAAAAAAAAGATATATTTGAATCCTTGATGTTTAAAAAAGAAGAGATTCGATTTCTATTCACTGTCAATCACAAACTAAAATTCTTAAATAAAAAATATTAAATTAGCTAATATTATCAATACATATGAAACCAAACGATTACATAAATATAAAAACTTTAATTATAAAAGTAAATTTTTATTTTATTAAAAAGCTAATAAATTTTTTTTTGTTTTTTTTTTATGTCAGAAGTTAAAAGAATCCAAAAACTTCTTAAATTTGACTTTAAAAAATAAAAACGAGAATATTTAAAAAACAAAAAAAAATTTGTTTTGCGTGTTATATTTGTTCTTAATTGCAAATATTTAAAGAATAGTCTTGATTATTGTGAGCAAATGAACGGACATCAGCCATTGATCAATGATCAACTCGATTTGGACGATTCGTTGAACGAAAACTTGTCCAAACAAAAGCCCAATTTTAGTAGATCTAAGAAATTTATCGAATCGCTTAAACGATCGTGTCCGACTTATTTTCAAATACCTCGTGCATCCCGACGGCGCATTTTGAGATTCTTAAACGACAATGGCTGGATCAATGTAGCATAAATAGGCCAGTTTTATTCTCTGCTCAATAATCAAATTGTAAATACAAGCGTATATCTTATCCTAAACACTTCTATTTGAGTTTTAGATTTAAATGTAAATGTTGTATCAGTTTTTCATTTTGTCTTTTTTTTCTTGATTTAAATGCCCTGACTAGTGGCATTTTTACAACTTTGTTTGTCATCAAAGGCTTTATTTTCTATTTTTTTTAAGTTTTATGTTTTTTTTTTAAAGTTAGACTCACATTGTTCAACAATAAATTAATAATTATTAAATAAAATTTAATTTTAAACAATTTTCTTTTTATTTTAATATTGTAAGGCGTTATGAGCTTTGGTCAACAACATAAAAATTGCGGTAAAATAAAAATTATAAGTTTTATATAATTTATTCTTGGAATTTAAAGAACTAAATATACTAAGTTTGTTGGCTAGGTAAAGTAATAAATTTATTAAATTAAAAAAATAAACATTTTTAAATTTTTTTTTATACGAAACACTCTTCAAAAAATTTTTGTATGAAGAATTATTAATAACACTTTAATATGGTTAAAAATGGTTAGCCAAACATTAAAATACGATTCTAAATTAAATTTTCTGAATATGAATTGTTAATTTTAATCTCTAAGTTTAATTTACCAATTTTACGCCAAATTTGGGTCTTTATGTTTACTCAAAGCCCTAATTACTACAAAATTTGTGGTTTCTCAAATACAAGTATTTTTAAAAAGGAAAAATGTATTTGACGCATAAAAAAAAAAAACTATAGCATAAAAAAAATTTAATAGCGCATAAACCAAAAAAAACTAAGTAACGTATAAAGATTGTGTCATAAAAGCATATAAAAATTAGTCTCGCATAAAATAAAGCAAGTTAAGCATAAAAAAAATAATATAGCATAAAACAAAAATAATTTAATCAATATTTAGAGCCGACTTGGCCTTTGGGGGTCAACCACGTCTTTTTTTAAATTGAGTTTCTTAAATATTTCTTTCAACGTTAGCCTTACGTTTAGGTGGACGACCTCGGGTTTTGTGAAGTTCAGTACAAGAGAACAGAACAAGGTGTAAAAAAATTAAATAGCTTTTTTTTCAAAAATTTTAAAATTAATTCTTGAATGCAGAATGGTGAAAGATTCATGGTTGCACCAACTTTAAAAAGGTGTATACACATAAGTACAAGTTTTACTATAATATGAGTTGAATTTCGACCAGAATAACCAATTGTTGAATATTTTGATTTTTAACCATTCGTATTTTATTTTACTCTTTTATTTTTATTTTTTTGTTTTCAATCAATAAAAATAAAACCAAAATAAAAAATTATACATCACCAGATACCAACCTCCTGAACCTCCACCGTTCTGTAACCTTGGTATACAGAGCTTTGGATGAAACTTCCCATTTTTAAACTTTATTTCTATTACTCTTGATTTACGATTAAAGACCTAAAAATTGAACTCGTCATTGAAGATGACTCTGTACCAATCTTTAACTGTCCAATTAAGTATATGTTTATACCACTCATATTTTTTTTTTTATTACTTATGCTTGAAATTAAATATTCTTATGCTTTCAAAATTTTTTTATGCTTTAATAAAAAAAAATATGCGAGAAAAAAAAACAAAAAAAAAATCTTAACTTTTTTTTCATTATGCTATGGTTTAATTTTTTATGCTTTATTATTTGTATTTATGCGTCAAAACCCCCCGTCCTTTGTAAAAGCTTTTTTTATACTCTCTGTTCAAAAAATTAATGAATCAAATCACATCTCCTGAAGAAGATCACTAGAATGGTGATTTTTAAAACTTTTTTTTTAGTCAAAAGTTTTAGAATAAGCTTAACTTAAGTAATTAACTGATTCATGTGACACGAATTCAACACTTGTACCATTAATTAGCAATGAAAGAGTAATTTATTATTTGGAAAGAAAGTATCAAAAATTAATAATTGTAAAAATAATTGTAATAAAATAAATTTGTAATTATCGTAATTATATTTTAGAATAAAACTGCCTGATCATTATTACCAAACTAAATAATAGCATTTTTAATTGATCCTCATTAACCCATTGATACAATCAGGTCTCTTCAATAGTCGCCTAAAATACTTTAGGCTCACTTATCAGTTAAATAATAGTTTTACTCGTGAATTTTTTAATAATTCTGACTTATGATAAGTTTTTAAGTTATTGTTTTTGGTAAAAAATTTAAATTCTGTAAATAAGATAAATAAAATTTCCAAATTACTTCTTGTTTCAAGGTATTTTTACGGATGATTTTTGATTTTTTTAAGTGAGTTTTAAGTTTAAGGATCTAACATTTCTTTTTTTTTTTAAATCTGATTTGAATTTAATTTAAATAAAACTACACTCATAGAATATTTGAATATTTAACATTATTTTTTATTTTAAAAGATAAAAGTATCACTTGACATATGGCAAACATAAATTTTCTAATTTTTATGCATTTTACTTTATGTTCATAAAAAAATTACTTATATTTAAAGTTTGCATTCATTTTTAAGATTAGGTTGATTTTAAAATGAGCTCACAAATTCCACCGGCCCTATCAGCGTCCAAAAAAAAGTAAACTCTAATTTAAAAAAAATTTTGATTTATCTATATCAATAAATTTAAAGTACATTTGCTTATGTCACCATAAAAGATCGTCTTCCTGTGACAATAACAAAAGCGATTGATTATCTCTCGAGGTTCCGTAACGAATTAGCCCAGCGATACTCCGAGGTATGCTACACATAAAAATAATAATCTAAAAATTAATTGAATTAATCTTAGGATATAATGAGTGATTTAAAAAATGCGATTGAATTATTAAGTCAATTGAGATATGAATTAACAACAGATAAAAATTTAAAAAAAATAACTGATTCAGGCTCTGATTCAACATTATGGAACACTGCTTTGGAAGAACTAGAATCACAAATAGGGCCAGATAATTGCACTTGGTTCAAGTCTCCATGGTTGTTCGCCGAGTGCTATGTATACAGACGTATCCGTGAAGCCATGCTCCTTAGCACCACTGCCTTAAAAGATTATGATCCATATGAAAAATCCAAACTGGAGTCACATGAGCAAAGTCTTAAAAGCGTCATTCAATTAATAACAAATCTGTGTCCACTTAATTTTAACGAGGAAAAACAAAACGAAGGCTTAATGTATGAAAGATTTAGGGAAATTATGGAAGCTCTCTTGTGGGCTAACAAAAACGATCTCTCTTTGTCAAGCGGCAGCGATGTTAGTTCCAAAATTCACAATTTAATCGAGCTTTTAGACTCATTCAGACCTAATATTCTTTGCGATCACACAGAGGAATTATGGCAATTTCTGAAAAAGCTGAAAGCAAAAAAAGAACATGATACTGTGTGCATTGATATTGTGCTAGACAACTGTTCGATTGAACTAGCTGCCGATCTAATTTTGTGTGATTTTCTACTTCGCAATGAATTTGTGCACAAAATTCGCTTGCATGGCAAAGCTTTTTCATGGTTCATCAGCGATGTAACCAGGTCGGATTTTAACTATTTAATTCAGCAGTTACAATCGTCAAATTCGTTGATAATCAACAATTTTTTAAGAAGATTGAACCAATATATGCAGGAAGATAACAGATTAGAGATCAACTGTGAAAATTCTTTTTGGACTTTGCCATACTCGTTTGATCAAATGGAAAGAATTGATCCAGATTTGTATTCATACTTCAAAAGCACCAGCTCATTGATATTTTTTAAAGGAGATTTAAATTATAGAAAATTGTTAGGTGATTTAGACTGGGATATGAGTACACCATTGATTGAGGCAGTAAGAGAGTTCAAGCCAACTTCTTTGTGCGCTATTAGGACTCTGAAGTCTGACTTGGTAGCCAATTTGGATAGGGAAAACCCCAATTTTGTTGAAATGATCAAAAATTATGCAGATACAAATAAATGGATGATCACTGGCGATTATGGTCTCATTCAATTTTTTACTTTATAGAATTTTATATTTTAGAGATCACTTCTTAGTTTTTTTTTTTAACATGGATTCGCATAGTCTGTTTTAATTTAACTAATTTTTTATCATTTTGATTAAATTTATTCACAATAGAATTAAAATTTTTAAATTTTTTTAAATTTGCTCGAAAATAATAAAAAAATACAATCAATTTTTTTGTAATCAAAAAAAAAAGATACTTAAAAAGCATTGCTTGAAGGAAAATATCCTAATGCCAAAGAATGTAGCATTAAGAATCATAATTTAGAATTAAATTTAGACCTTGGAATTTTTTTTTGAAAAAAAATTTTTTAAAGTCTTTGGTCGGACTTTTGAAAAAAAAATTAAAAAAAAAAGTCTTGACTTGAAACTTGTGACTTTTAAATAACTCTGGTTAGACTCGAAATTAATATGTCTGATTGCAGTTTATGATTTGGAGAACTATAAATGTAAGAAAATTTTTTCATTTTCTCAAAATCTTTAAGTAAATGCGGCACTTAAATAAAAAATTTCAGATCTAATATCCCATTAAGTTCAAAATAAATTCACTTATCATTTTAGTTATTTAAAAAAATTCAAAATATTTTCAAGAAACAAAGAAAAGGTAATTAGGAAAAAGATCTAAATGTTAGAATTGAAAAAAAGAAGAAAACGAGTTTGTAAAATAGAATAATTTATTTCACGTTTTGTTTAACTTTTAATTGACTTTAAAAAAAATATTCGTTGTTTATATAAATTCTGTAAAATAATCTATAAATTAGAAGATTTTATTTTTGATTATAAAAATATTGTGATATAATTAAAATATAACCTTGGATATAAACACTGATAACGAACGAAAAAGCATGTGGTAATGACAATTTGGTAATGATTCTAATAAATAGAATTCATTGTAAACCTGGTCATATCCAGACGATTTGTTTCGGCTAAATGCATTTAGTGTTTATATCATCTTTATTACTAATTAAAAGGTTCATTAGTGCCCTCTTCAAAGTTTTGAAGGTGATTGTATACAATTTTTTCAACTTCCTGTGTAGACGTCTGAAAATGAAGGTTTTTTTGAAAAATTGGAAATTTGTATTTACATGCACATTTAATAATTTTCAATATAAATAACAGTTATTGATTTTTTGGATTCGGACCTCGTGTCCCAATCAAGTCTTTAATATAAAATCTTTATTGTTTTAATCCGAAACCCTCGAATTTAGAGTAATACTTGGGAAGTTTGACTGGATAGAGTCAAAGGACATACCAGTAAAATCAGAAAGTTTACAACTGATAGGAGACCTGACTGAATTTTTCCATTCTTTTACAATTCAGTCTAGGATTCTGAAAATTCGTTAATAGCAAGATTGCTGGAGCATTTGTTTATATAGTTTTCATATATTCCTAAAACTGCTTAATTTCCTCCAAAACATATGAAAATGTCAGGGGAAAATGAAATAAAGGAACTAATTAAAATTCTTTATAAAAATTGGAAACTTATTACACTCTTAATACTTTTGGTAAAACTTTTATTTGTTTCATCATTGATTGTTTTTTTTGTCTGAGTATAAAAATATTTTTATTGAATTTTTACACTTTTATGAAAAAATTTTTAAAGAAAAATTAACGCATTATAAATCAAATCTTCGAAAAAATTTAAGTTGATAAGAAAAAATAATGTAAATAAGGAGATAATATTCAATAATTGAATGAATGAATGTCTAGAGAAAAAAAAAATTGTGTCTCTTTTGAAATTCTTTTGTATCATTTAAAAATTCTAACATATATTTGCTTAGAATGATTCTAAAAATTCAATACAACGAATAAAAGAATAAATATTATTTAGCAAATTTAAATTTTTTTAAATAATTAAAAAAAAAAAACAATAATTAATTTGAAGACTAATTGTAAAATTAAAAATTATCGTATACTTGAGAATATAAATCACTAATAACATTTATGTACGTTTCTTTTTCTCGTTCATTCATCTCATCTGTTAATTGAGGTGTAATCTTATCAAATCGTATTGTCTTTCCATTCACTAGAATTGTTGGAAAATTTTTTTCATCAGCTTCTCCATCTAAACTAGACGCGAATTTATCTAATTTTAAAAATTATCAGAATATTAAAAAATTTAAATAAACAAATTACCATCATTAAATTTAATTCTTTTAAACTCATATTTAAGAAGCTTTGCAAAAACATTTTCTTCATTAACTTTATCATTCTGGAATTTTTTTTCACAAGACTTTAGGATTTCAAGATCCTTTGTTTTCAAGTCTTCTTTTCTTACATAATTTATCTGATCTGTTAAAACAGGTTTTCGATGAATTATATTCTCGTTATGAGCCACAGGTCTGAGAACCGACAGCGGAAGCTTTATTTTGTCCACTTTTTTCAGTAATTCAAAAACTCGGCTCATTTTTGTGTTGAACATTGGTAATAAATTTCGGAATTGGTGAATTTCTTCGCGTATTTCACCGTAACAGCTAGAACATCTCATTGTCATGAAAATTTCTTTAAAGTCAAATTCGGTAAAAATTTTGTAACAGTTGGCACATTTGTAAACACTCTCTGTGGTTTTAAGCTGCTCATTTTCAATTCGTTCTCTAATCTTGTCTATTTTATACTTGATCATATTTACAGCTGAGATGTAGTTAATATAAAACAAGTGGTGTTTAATGTGTTTACCATCTTTCTGAATGTCCACTGTTAATTTTTCATTTAAAAATTTATCCTTTTTAAGTGTAAATAAATGTTCGTGGACTAATTTTGGATCTAATTTGAGCATTTCTGCCAAATCCTCCTCGCGCAAGCAAAGATAAATCATCAAGTATTCAATACATACATAGAAATCAAATCCATAAAAATTAAGAACTATTATTCTTATCAATTCTTTTAGATCATTAGGAACGCAATCTGAACTTTTATTCACATTCATTTTTATTGATAAAATTTCAAAAATTTCATGAGTTTATTAAATAAAAAAACTTAAGAATTTCGCAATCACTTCTAATTTTAGAGCCTGTATTCATTCATTAAAAATAATTTGCTGAAGAATTTATAAATATTTTTTTAAACAAGAATATTCAGATATGGAATGTAACACTGAAAAATTTTTTTTTCTTGCTCAATTTAAATTAAAATAAAAAATTTAGCTACCATGAATGTTTATACTTGATTTTTTTAAAGAGAACTTGTAATAAAGTAGGATGATCATATTTTTTGTTTATCAAATTAAATATCATAAGGTTAACTAATTGAACGTTTATAGTCCATTTTATGTTCAGTTATTTTTATCATATTATTTAAAGTTGTGATTTGTCATGAGGAATTTTATAATCTTTTTTTACGATTAAACGAATCATAAAATTTAAGAAATTTTGTGATAAAATATTCATGTTGATCATTAAAAATAGAGTCACGTGTGACAAGATATTTGATGATCAGTATTTATCATATATTGCGGAAGAGTTGACTGATTACCTAATATGCGACAAGACCGACATTAAAGATAATAAAAAATTTATTTTTCAAATTTTTACTCTAATCAAATTCTGTTCAAAAGTTAAACTTAAAACATAAAGCAAGAAAATAAAGATTGTTTTATAATTTTATTGAATTAATAATGAAATTTTTTAATTTGTTTTTGTTTCATTTTCCGGTCACCTTTTTTGCTTTCAATGTAAAATTTTTATTACATAATTAAAAAGTGGAATTTTAACTAGGTATCTCGAAAATTTGAACAAGCTTCTATGACAACAATCATCTTGAAAATAAATATTTCTAATCCTAGTAACACTAATAAATTTGGTTCAAGAAAGATATTTATTGTCAATTTTTTTATTTAAACTTAAGCCATTATTTATAAAAGTTTATTTGAATAAAAATATGTTTCATTAATTAAAGAATGCAAAAATCTTTATTTTTTAGGTAAAATCGAAATTA
The DNA here is from genome assembly GCA_025491095.1 of Brachionus asplanchnoidis. Lineage (NCBI taxonomy): Eukaryota > Metazoa > Rotifera > Eurotatoria > Ploima > Brachionidae > Brachionus > Brachionus asplanchnoidis. The sequence continues at coordinate 556,660 of JAILYF010000039.1, read as the reverse complement.
GAAATTTAATTCGTCTATCTTCTTGATTCTATTTGGAGCAAAAAGTTTTAGTCTTTTTCCTTTTATTCTCCTTTAAGGAATCAAAAAAAAATGACCCTCGAAATTAGATTGATGTTTATATTTCCGAGACATGACATGATTCGTTTTCTGTGAATGCTGATTCATACTGCTTCAATTAAGCTTCAGCACACAGTTTCTCATTAATTTCATACTTTGAAAAAAAATTAACAATATAGACCCAAAATTAAAAAAATATGTTTCTCTAAAAATAAAAAATAAATTAAATTTTGTCTCAAAAAAATTAGTTTCAAAAAAAAAGTTTTACATTTTTCTTAATTAAAAAAATTAATAAATATGCAATTTTCATTTATTTTATTAGCTGTTTAATAATTTGAGTTAAATTATCTATTAGAAGACTGATCATTTCTTGGCTAATAAAACAAGAATTAAATGATATTGTCCAACACAATTGGCCATCAATAGTGGCCATTAAATTGGTGAACCAACATAAAGAATTTTCTTTGGAAAATTTGCACGTAGCAAAAGTTTGTTTGACCCTGATCAACTTTTTTTCGCTTGTGGACGACTCTAAAATTCCAAGATTTGAATTGCCAAAATGATAAAAAAACTCGTCAAAATTCTTTTTTTCATTTGGTAATCGAATCGAATGGATAAACTCCCTGTTTTTAAGTCTAGAGTGAAACATTTCTGTCTCATTTTGGCAAATACTCCAAAAATTATGAGCCCAATTTCGCGTCCCATAACTCATTGACTTATCATAACTCGAAAACGCCAAGCTTATATAACACCCAATTGTTTCATTTTTATCCTTGCTTTGATCAGCGTACTCCTCAAACTCCCTAAGACTAATATTGGTCGCAAAATGTATCACAGGCTCCTGAATCAAATAGTTGAGCTCATCATCAAATTTTTCATATAACAAGCGCACAGCTTGTACCAGACACATATTCAAAAACATTGTTATCTTTACTTTATTTTGCTTACATTTTTGAATTATCTTATCGAAATCAGTCTTTTGAATAACCAAACTTCTAAATTTAGAATTATTTTCTTTGGATATTTGTATCAATTCTTTGACTGTAGTGACAGGAAAGTTTTCATGAGAGTAAACAACTCCTTTGGTCTCTTCTTCGGCAGCCAATTTTTTTAGGCGAATGTAAGCATCCGAATTGGAAGCAACCAAAAAGTCAGGTCTTTTTGAATAATAATCTATTTGTAATTTTTCATTAAAAATTGGTTTGAACAAATCTTCTTTGGCAGGCAAAAGTTGCTTTTCAATTATTTTATTTTCTTTTTTTGAATAATTATTTTCAATTAAAGAAAATAATTGCAAAAGGCTGGAATAAGAGCTTCGGCCGTCCATAATAGAGTGATCAAATGTGAGGATGACAGCGTAGTAAAATTCTTCCATGTCTGATTTGGCGACTGTTTTTACATGAAAAAAAGTCAGTCGCCACAATAGACCATTTCTTCCATTTAAAGGAAGAGTCATTTCTCTTTCGACTAGCAGCTTCCAAATTTCATCACAGCTAGTCACATGGTTGGACTGGTAACGATATAAATTCACATTTGAATTGCTTTTAATTGTTTCTTCTGAGGCACATGCGAAGTATTTGTCATTGGCAGTGAAAACCCTGCACCTAAGCAAAGGGTGTATTGACTTCCATTCATCAATTGATTTGAAGATAACAGGTGCATTTTTGAAAAGATTTATTTTGGTGTTTATAATTACAGTTCGGTAGATGTAGCTTCGATTAGTGTCGCTTATTCCATGGAATATTCGCTCATTAAGACCTAATTTGCGCAAAATTCTAATTGGGGAAGATTGACAAAGGCTTTTTGATTTTATAAAATTTTCATTTGAGTGTTTTGCTTCTATTTTAACATGGCTTTTGCTTCTGGTCAATGATTTGGCAAATCCAAACTTGGTCAAAGCAAAGTCGTTGATGGTCTTGTCAAATATTTGATCTAGATTCAACGGTGGATAAAAATCCATTTAGACTTCGATGTTAAATGAGAAAAGTAAGTATTCGTGATTGAATTTGTTTTGGCATGCAATAAAGAGACAATTTAGGAATTCGATTGGAATTTTTTTTATATTAGTTTGCTTTGTTTTTTAATTAACTGGAAAGAATAGTTGTCGCGATTTCCAGAAACGATCATAATTTATTTTAAATTTACCTTTTAAAAAAGAGCTTAAAATTACTCAATTTTTGAGTAAATGAACAAATTTCTTAGCTCTCTAAAGCACTGAATCAATTAAAAAACTTTCAAAAATGAGCTGAAAAAAATTTAAAACATGATGCATTGAATATTTTTCATAGAATTTGTTCAAATATTTTCAGTCTTCAAAAATTTTTACAACTTCAATCGCAAGTATTAAAGCTACTGATTAAAGTATTATAGCTACAAGATATTATTATTTTTTAAGAAAAAATAATTGAAAAATATCCAAGCAGGTTGAAATGTAACTTAATCAAGCCTTTCAGCTAAATGTTTATAATTTAATGATTTCAAAAATAAAATTCAAGTTATTTATGTAAATAATCAGAATTAAGATTGTTATTGGAATTAAATTAAATTCGCAAAAATTTGAGAGTGAAAATTTTCAAATTTGAAAGTTTAATTATCAAAAAGTTTTGTTTTTTGCTAAAAAGTAATTAATAAAAATTTAATGTTGTTTAAGGTAAATAAGTGAAATTGACGAACACGATACCTTCACACGTGATTGATTATATGAATAAACTATAAAGTAGCAATTAGTGAGTTTTTTGTTTTGAAAAACTTTCCATTTATTAAAAATTCTTTGTTTATTTTAATTTAAAATTAGAATATATATTATTTTTGCTCTATTGCTTTGAATTATAATCGCTTTTCATACATACATAACTAAAAAAGTTTATGTCTTTATAAAAAGATACCATTTTTTATTTATCTTTTAAATTTTTTGAATTAAATTATAGATAAGTCTAACTATTTGTGTAGAATGCAATTTATTGAAATTATTGAAATTATTTGTTCTAAAAAAATCTGATTTATTCATAAAAGTTATTTTAACAAAGTTAAATTTTTCAGGAATAAAGAAATAAACCAAAAAAATGAAACTTCGATTAAGTGATTGCTTCAATATCAGTCTAATACTAAAAAATTTGAATTTAAAAATATTTCAACATTTTTGGATGATGAAGAAAAAACTTAAAAAAATCAATGATCCTTAAAATTCAGGAAAAAATAAGATTAATATTAATTTAAAATTTTCAAATACTTTTGAAGTGATGCTTAGAACAATTACAATTTTTGTTAAACGCAGTCAAATACAAAAAAAAATTAATAAAACACGATACTTTAAAAAAATACTAATTTTACTCAAAAATTAAAATTTGAACTAAATAAATTCAATTGATTTATTTCTCTTATATTTATTAAAAAAAATTTTATTCGCTTATTGCTGCACTTAATTAATCATTTTTATATCTTTGATTTTCAGAGATTTCAAGCATCAATTTTCGATTTCAATTTTTGGACCGCCAAAATAAACGGCCAAAAATATACGGTCTGGTGGTAAGATAAGAGGTGATAAGATAATAAAAAATAAAAATTTAAGATAATTTAATATGTTAATTAATTAAAAAAAACAGTTTTTTAATAAAAAAAAAATTCAAAAAATTAAAAAATTTTATTCAAAAATAAAAAAAAAATAAAAATTTTATTAAACAAAAATTTATTAAAAAATAAAAAATAAAAATAAAAAATTTTATTCAAAAATAAAAAAAAAATAAAAATTTTATTAAACAAAAATTTATTAAAAAATAAAAAAATAAAATTAAAAAATTTTATTCAAAAATAAAAAAAAAATAAAAATTTTATTAAACAAAAATTTATTAAAAAATAAAAAAATAAAAATAAAAAATTTTATTCAAAAATAAAAAAAGAAAACTAAAAAATTTAGGGTTAGGGTAAAAAACTTTTTGCTGGCCGGCCAAATGGCCACCCGCCAAAAAGTTGGTCGGCAAATGCGGACACGGTCACGGTTTCTGAAAATTTTGGCCAGTTAAGTGGCCCCTTGTACGGATCCCAACACTACTTTTTACAGTTTCTAGTTTTTTTTTATTTAAAAAAAGGTACGAACACATTTGGAAGGAAGTAAGAATTTTTATATGCTGATTAATATTTTAAAAAAATATATGTTCTTGAATTTTAATTTTATGCCTTATTTTTTGGTTTCACTTTTTGATTTTTTCTTATATGGTGACACATTTGGCCTGTACTACAAGACTTTAAATTACGGCGCTGCAAACGAATGAAAAAGTTTCAAACCATTCTCTTAAGATATTTATTCAACCATCACCCTATCTCATTCAAAAATTTCAAATAAACATCAAAATTTTATTTCAAAATCTTTCGCTTAAACTCACACATTAAAAAAATAAAAAATAATGTTTTATTCCCATTATTTTATAGGAATAAGAAAAAAATAGGAAAAAAATTTTTAACAAAAAGCCGCAACAAATGGCTGCAAATTCACAAATATCCTCAAGCAGCAACAAGCCCGCAGCAATATCGCGGCTTTGTCAAGCAATTGATATCAGGCGAGTATGGCGCTGCTATGATTGACAAATCAATGCTTACTTCCAGACTCTTTCATAAAATTTCATTTTTCAAATTTCACCAAAAAATTTTAAATGCTCAATTTAATTTCGATGCATTTTTTACAAATTACACTCATTTTCCAATTATTTAAAAATAAAACTTTGAAATTTAACAAATATTTAAAAACCTGCGATAAAATTTAATTTTGCATTTAAAAATTTTCTGATCGAATTTGAAAAATGAAGTTTGATCAAAAATTTTAATTTGTCGAATTCTATCTAAGGATTTTGGTTTAATCGCAAAAATTTTTATGGAATTTTAATTGTTTTCTTTTTAAAAAAAAAGAATTTTTTTTGGCATTTCTAGCGATTTTGATATTTTTAAAATTATTTATTACGTGTTTTAGAATTTATGTTAAATTTTTTCTATTTTTACGAATTTTGCTTATTTTTACGATAATGAAGCGCTTTCTAAAACTAAGTTTTTTCTATTTTTATTATAGATAATTTTAAATGCTCAATTTAATTTCAATGCTTCTTTTTAAAAATTACAATCATTATCCAATTATTTTAAAATAAAGCTTTGAAATTTAACAAATATTTTACGAGTTGATTAATATTTGAATAAAAAAACATAACAAAAAAACATTTGATATTATAACTGAAATTTAACAAAATAGGTTCTTTTTTAATTTACGGAAATTTAGGAAAATTTACTCGAATTAATATTTTTAAAAATTCAAAAATCCAATACAAAATTTAAATTCTTAATAAATATATGGATTTTGTACAAAAGATTTTTCTGTAAGTTTTTTAAAGGTAAAACAAACAACGTTTCATTTAACAGTCAAGTTTTAAGAAAAAATTTAAAGAAATATTTGCCAACAAATTGATTATTTTTTTATCAAATTGTATGTTAATTTAGAATTGAAAATTAAATTATTTTTTATATATTCTTAGTTTCAATTACATAAAAAATCAGCCAGTCTTAACTTGTAAGTTGCATTTATTTACAATTCGAAATTATTTAAGTGGCGATGACAGAATTTTTGCATTTAAATAAATAAATAAATTAAATTGCAAAAAAAAATTCTAATTAGTATAAATCGTAGAGACAAAAAAAAATTTCAAAATATTGATGTTTTATTTGATCATTTACATTTCCTTTCTTAAAAAAAAATTAATTTATAATTCTTGAATTTGGTGAAACTTACTTTATTTTTGTTTTTTATTCAAAAATTAAAAAAGCTCAATTATTTTTAAATTAATGAAAAAAAAATTTTTTTTTGTACTTTTTGGAAAATTTTTATGAAAATTGACCAAAAATGCTTATTAGCTCGCAAATTAGCTTAGTTATCATGTTTAGCTGAAGCTTTCATCTCTTTTTTGAATTATCAGATTATTGGAAATCATAAATATTTTCGATGAATTAAAATATTGTACCATAAAAATAGTAATTTTTTTTTATTTAAATTTACTCAATTGGAAAAAAATTATATTTTAAAATAATTGAATTCATTGATTAATTGCTACACTGGCAAAAAAATTAGACAAAAATTTTTTTGGATATTAAAAAAAAATACAAAAGAATCACTCGGAACTTGAGATTTATTTAAAACATATTAATGTGCTAAAGCTTTGAACTTTTCGGTAATTTCACATATTTCATTTTTTTTACTCAAATGCATCACTTTTCTGAAAATTAAAAAATTAAATAAAATAAAAAAAAATATCAAAAAATAAAATTACTTTAGCAATTGAATTTTTTTGGAAAAATTTTCAAATTCAATTGATTTAACAGAGCCCAGATTAATTATTTCTTCAGGAACTTCTGCAAGTCGAGCTGCATTAAAGCCATGACTTTTTGGACAAGCACCCTCACCAAATTTGTACAAAAAAGTTATGCTTTGATCATCATCATTAACCATACATTGCATATGACCCATGCTAACGTTATCTTTGTCAGTGAATTCTTCCACTAAATGATGATAATGGGTAGAAAAAAGCGTTCTACAATTTATATTGTGTGCTAATTCCTTAACCACACTGTAGGCAATTGCAGTGCCATCAAAAGTTGCAGTACCACGGCCCAACTCGTCCATCAGGACCAGCGAATGCTTTGAGGCATGGTGCAAAATTGAAGCTGTTTCACTTAATTCGAGATAAAAAGTGCTCTCACCAGCCATAATTTTATCACTCGCACCAATACGTGTGAATATTCTATCTATTGGACTTAGTCGGCATTTTTCTGCTGGAACATAGCATCCCATTTGAGCAAGAATTACAATCAAACCAACTTGACGCATTAAAGTCGACTTTCCGCCCATGTTCGGGCCTGTGACTATGACCAATGCGTTTTTTTGCCAATTGTCATTTGCGTCTTGACAACCAATAACCAAATCATTGGGAATAAAGTCACCGCTTGCTGTCTTACCCAAACAAGGATGTCGACCATTTTTGATATCAATAAAAGGCGTTAAACTATCGCTATTTTCATCTAGCATCATTATTTCTGGGCGGCACATGTCTGAATCGGAATTTCTTACATACTGGCTCATGCTGACCAGAACATCCAATATTGCCAAACATTGCACAGCTCGACTCCACACATTAAAATGCTTGTCGAATTTTTTAAATAAACACTTCATGGTGTCACGCAAAGCTTTTTCTCTTCTGTCCTCGGCCTCTGTCAATTTAGAAATCATTTCCTTAAGGTTCGAATTCCAATATCGCTTAAAACCCTTTTTGCTAGAAGTCAACTCAAAATCGTCTGGCAAATTTTTGCACTTGTGCTCAGGTATTTCTAATTGGTAGCGATTTTTGTTGGAGCCAAAATAATTCAGTGAGCAACCAAACTCTCTTTTCTGTTCTTTTAGATACTTTTCAAGATTTTGCTCACATTGTCCAATGTCACCAATAGCCTGGTCGTAGTCTTCATTGACTCCTTCAGATGGAATTATTTTACCAGTACTCTTGGCCACATTGGGATCAAAGCTTGTTTTGAAAATTTCCAGCAATTCATCCAAATAGGGAAATCCGAGTTTTTTTGCGGCCTCTTCGGGCTTATTAATAGTCAAAATGGTCCTTAGAAGGTTTGATTTGGGCGTCAAATCTTTCATTGAATGGAACAATTTGGAAGCATTGCCAAAGCCTGTCAAAATAGTTAGAAAATCTTCGACTTTTTTTTTGCTATAAGTGTCATTTTCGTACATAATGGCCCTGGACTCAGGATGATCCTTGCCGACATTGCCAAGCTGGTGAATTTTGCTAATAAGCCTTTCTAAATCAGGCAAAGACTTGAGCTGGTCGGCAACAAAACCGAGCTTATCTTCCATGTCTCTTAAATCTTCAATGGCGTCCAAACGATCATTTATAGACTCTGGATCGCACAGAGGATTAACTAACCAATATTTAAGCAATCTCTTTCCAAATAGAGTGTTACAAAAATCCAGCTTTTCATACAAAGTTCCCGTTTGGGTCTGATCAAAATTGTTCTCAAAAATTTCCAAATTGGTCAGCGAAATGGAATCAAGCACCATGTACTTTTGTTTTGAAAAAGTATTTTTTAAATCTTTATTTTTGGTTTCGGTCGAAATCAAATTGTCAACTGGACTGTAGATTTTAAAATTTTTCATCGACAAAATTTCGTGGTCTATGAGACATTTTTTCAGACACCAAACAATACCACCCATGGCATTTAGGGCTAATTCATACTCAGATTTAGCAGTGAGGCCTAGAGAGTCGTGTTCGCTGAGCAGTGTCTTAAACTGCTCGGGCCATTCAAACTCGCCTTTCTCCTTAAAGTAGTCATGTTCAGTGAGCATTCGAAGCAATGCTGAAGCAGTGTACATTTCTTTATCATGGTTGACGGGCTCCTTAATGCCATTCTGGTAGTCTACAATGCTTTTTGTTTCTTTAGTGACATTATTACGCTCATAAATAATATGAGCTGGTGGATAATGGGCCAAAGTGGTTCTAAGCTTGGAACAATTTCGGTCATCTTCAAATTGGCCTAAATGAATTTTTCCGCATGAAGTGTCCACAAAGCAAACTCCGAAAATTCGACTCTTTTTCTCCTGGTTCATGGTCACTTTTTCCACAAGAGAAAAAAGATACTGACTGAAAGCATTTGTGATTTCTCCATCCAAAAGATTAAAAGTTTTTGTTCCTGGCGTGGTAATGCGACAAATTTCTCGTCGCACAGTCTTATCTCCGCGAATTTTTTTCAGTCGTTCAGCCATCATATCTGGTGTTTCGGTCTGTTCCACTCGGCCAACTTTGTACCCTTTGGAGACCAAGGCGTCTGCGAACCGACTGAACGCAACTTCTGGAAAACCACAGTGTGCATAATCTCCTTTCATGAAAGTCAATCCAAGCTCTTTTACGGCAATTACCGCATCCATGTGGTACAACTCATAGAATTTTCCAACTTTGAAGAACAGGATCACATCGAAATTTCGTTGTTTCAAGTCCCACCATTGTCTAAGACCCTGGGCAAAGTTTAGCAAAAAATATCCCAACAAAAAAAATATTGTAAAAATTATTACAGGTGTGATTGTTTTTTTGAAGCTTTCTGGAACAAGCAAAGTTCTGGAATCATAGTTGGGATCATTTTTAGAGCGTCCATTCAGGTCCCTTGGTAAAAAATTTAAAATGGGTTCAATTTTTTTTCCAAAATTACTTGATTTTGTCATCATGTAGAAAGTCATAGTTGTAGTGTTTAAATTTTACCTCTAAAGGCCCATCGTTTTCAGTGGAAGCGGCAAAACTGCTCAAACTTGGTTTTGTTGCAGATGAAGGGGTTTCTGGTTTAGACTTTGAGGTACGGGATTTTGGGGTTTTTGGTGAATTAAACGATTTGGTTGATTGGGTTTTTTTTTTCGGTTTTGGTTCATCTTCATCGTCATCATTAATAAAGCTATCATCGTCACAATCCGACTCTGATTGCGCCTCGAATTCAGGTGAGGATTCAGGTTTTTTTTTTGCTTTAGGCTTAGATTCAGGTTCTGAATCTGAATCTGATGCGATCATTAAGCGTTTGCGCTTAACTCTGGGTGAAGCATTGCTTTGGGATTTTAGCTCAATCTTAGGTCTCACAATTATATCATCATCATATAAATCGGTGTCCATTTTTTCCGCCTCATTTTTTGGTCTTGCATTTTCTTTTTCTAATTTCGGCGTGGCTAAAGTTTTTTCTTTTTTGACAGGTGCTGGTGACCGATTAGAATTGTCTCCTTTTTTAAAATAATTCAACAATGAATTAGACATTTTTGATCGTTTTTTTCTTTTTCAAAAAGCACAATTAAAAATTTTGATTTTTTACTTAGAGATTTTAAAGACTAATTTAAAGCAATTCTCTCTCAACTTGCATAAAAAAGTTTTTAAAAATCAAAGATAAAATTAAGATTTGAAATTAATTAAAATTTTTCAACAAAAAAATGTCTGGTCACGAATTTCAGCTCCACAATCGAGTGGACAAACTCGCGGAAATTATCGGGTAAAATACTTTGGAAGAATTTATACATTTTTAACAGTAGTTTAGTTTAAAAAAGAATGATGCGCTCAAAATAATGACATATTTGGAAAAGGACCGCACACCATTTAACCCTGTTTTGGTGATTTATTTTCTTTATTTTTTTATTAAATGATAAGGAATAACATTTTTTTAGTACCCGATGCATGAGTCGCTAACAAAATTGGCGAATAATTCGCCAAATCCGAGCGAGTTTACTCAGAAATACAATGAATTAAAAAGCAAGAATGTTCGGGACTTGGATGCTTTTGTATTTTTTTTAAGCGAATTATGTGAAAAATCTGAAACACCAGGGATTAAAAAATTATTGGAACCAAGACAAAATTTTACGTCAACTATCGAAAGCACAATTGTTCCCGATTCAATTTCTAGCGGAAATAGTACCTCAAAGCTTTCATCAACGGCTTTAGCAGAGGTTTTGATATTTTTTAAAATATTATTTTTAGTCTAATTGGTGCCTAAATTTTTTCTAAGAACACTTTTAATTTTGATATATTTAGCACTCATTAGACAGTTGGGTTAATTTTTTAGTCCTTTTAATTTTCCGATTTTTTGCAATGTAAATAACTAGGAGTTTATTTTAAAAATTATCATTTCTAGCTTTTGAAAAGCTTGAAATGATAATTTTTAAAATAAATCAGTGATTTTTAAATCTGATTTTTTTATCAGAAGTTAAATTTATAACCTGCTGCGTATATAGAATTGAAATTAAAGTTGTAAGAAAAAAAAGTCAAAATTTTGAATATTTGGAAAAAGAGATAGAAGAATAAATTAAGAGGGGTTCTAAAAAGATCAAAAAAAATTTGAGTTTTTAAAAAAAATTAAAAAAAATAATTATTAATTATTATTTTTAATAATTATTTGAAATTTCGAAATTCTTTTTTAAATTTTAAAGCCGTAAATATAACTTTTAATGATGAAAAATGGCAAAATTAAAAGATTTAAAATTTTATTTTATTTCTTAAAAAATCAAAAAACTATTTATTATATATTTTTTGTCTATTTAAAGAATATTTCATTAATTTTTGAAGTATTTAATGCAGCAGCAATTAACAGATTTCTCTTTAATTTATTTTATTTAGAAAAATTTTAAAAGTTAGTTGCTTTCAAAATTTAAATTGAAAAATTGTACTGAGAATTTTAATTAAATGATTTACCTTTGTAGTAATAAAGCTTGCAGTAATAAGCATACTAAGCAAGAATGATTTTAGACATTTTCAACAAAACATTAATGAAAATATTTTATTGCCCAGGGAAAAAAAGAAGAAATAAAAAAGTAGCAATAATAATGTAAAATAGAATTTTTCAATGCTCTGTAAAATTTTTAAGCAATTTTTAAATTTAATTTAGTGATTATTACTGTTAAGAATTTCCTAAATAATTTAATAAATTCATTTATTTGTTTATCTGTACCGAGCTAATGCTCCATCAGAAAAAAAAAATAACTAAAACAAAGTTAAATAAGATAAAAAAGAAATTAAATAAAAATTTGATAAGTTAAAAACGTTTCTATTAAAAAATTTAATTTAAAATGCTTCATTTTTTATTTGTTCTTTTAATTTTAATAATTAATAAATTTTCATTTATATTAATTTATACTCATCACATATATATACTCATTTATTATTTTTATATACCCGGCTAATTAGTAGCCTATTTTTTCTAATGTAATTTCTGGAAAAAACAGTAAGAATAAGTGCTAAATATGAGTTAAGTTATTTATTTATTTATTCGAAGTACCGTAAATATAACTTTTAATGATGAAAAATTGCAAAATTAAAAGATTTAAAATTTTATTTTATTTCTTAAATAATCAAAAAACGATTTATTATATATTTTTTGTCTATTTAAAGAATATTTCATTAATTTTTGAAGTATTTAATGCAGCAGCAATTAACAGATTTCTCTTTAATTTCTTTTATTTAGAAAAATTTTAAAAGTTAGTTGCTTTCAAAATTTAAATTGAAAAATTGTACTGAGAATTTTAATTAAATGATTTACCTTTGTAGTAATAAAGCTTGCAGTAATAAGCATACTAAGCAAGAATGATTTTAGACATTTTCAACAAAACATTAATGAAAATATACAATTTACTAGGACCCTAATTTACATCCAGTCTCGAATTCTTGACCAAACAAACCTTAAGAATTATCTCTAAAAACTAATTCTAAAAATCTTCAAGTATTTTTTGTTTAAAAATTTAACACAAGAAACACGTTATGCAAAAATGACTCTTTATATTTTAGATCATTTCTTTGTAATTTATTCAGAGCAAAATGAACAGGAATTTTTATTTAGAAACGAATAAGAAAAAAATAAAAATTTTATTTAGATTATTCCCAGAAATATTTCTTTGCTTGTCTGCGTTAATCATGGATATAATACTAATAGCACAAAAATGGCTCAAATGGATCAATTTGATTTTTTGATTGAGTCTTTTTAATTTTTACAAAATTTAAAATGATTAATTCTCTCAAAATCAGCGCTTAGCCATAAATAAGTGATAAAAAAACTTGCAATTTTTAAAATAAAAGACTCAGACTTTAGATATTAGTATTAAGACAGTTTCATTCAAAAAAATCAAAAATAAGATCCTAATTTTGTATGAAAGAAGTATTTACCGGAAATGTGTTAGATCATGTGTTAATTTTTTTAAAAAACTGTATTAGGTAATTTATTATTCACTATCTATTCAAATTAACTCTTGAATAATTTGTTTTTGAAATAAATGATTATTCCATTGATTTTCATCAAAACATTGGTTCTTGAAGTATTAAAAGATTGTTTAAATTTAATTAAAAACTAGAATTTTTTTCAAATAAAATTATCAATAAAAAACTTAAATATTAAAAAAAGAAAATCTACTTTCAATGAAATACAATTAAATATAATTTTCAAAAGATGAAAGACAAAGTTTTGAAGGGAACATCTAGTGGAATATACACTTTATCTCCAACCGCTTTGACATCAATATCTAAATTAGCACTTTCCGATAAATCAAAAAGTCGTCGTAAAGAAACTAAGCTTCAAATTTACCCAGAATATCCTAGCTGGATGCAAGATCGTCCAAATTTAACCTGGGACTTTTATCCGAATCCGGAAAAATTTGAAATAGACTGCGAAGTAAATAAACTCACCCTGAGTGTTCAGGAGGATATGATTGTTGATGATCTCCTAAATTGCATGAGTGTAAGTTTTTTTTTCTTTAATTTGTTGGACTTTTTTAATTTTTTTATTTTTAAAGGGTTTTGAGGGAAAATTCATAAAAACTCCATCGCTTGGTGATAAACATGCCGAGCGAACATTTCATATTGAACGATCATTAGATCCTGCGATGCGTGAATTAGCAAAAAGAATTTTACCAGTCTGCTCACATTATTCCTTAATTATTCGCTTTGTACAGGAAAAATCCGAGTTCAAATGGGGCCTAGTCAATCATGCACTATGTGCCTCGATCAGAGAACTTCTCAAAAATCACTTTGTTTTTATCTGTCAGCTGGAAAATTTGCAGCGAAAAGGAAATTTATCACTTCAAAAATTATGGTACTATGTTAATCCTATAATGGGTTTTATGGAAATTTTAGCTTCCATTATCAAAGTTATAAATAAAGTAAATTTTGTTGTGAATATTTTTAAAATTATTTTATTTAATTATTTTATTTTATTAATAATTTTATTAATAATCAAGGGAGATTGCTGCGGTAGTGCAGTAATAGATATTTTGTACGAAAAGGTTCTTGCCTATTCAGGTGATCCCAAATTACAAGAACTAATATTCTATTTGGCTCAAACAACCTCGCGGCCTTATTTCGAAATGCTCCAAGACTGGATTTTTAAGGGACAAATAAACGACCCATACAATGAATTTATGATAAGTGAAGACAAGGACATAACTAAAGAAAAACTAAAAGATGATTTTAATGAAAAGTTTTGGGAGAAAAAATACTCAATAAACTCGCAAAATATTCCGAAATTTCTCGCCCCTATATCGGAAAAAATACTCTTAACAGGAAAATATCTAAATTCAATTTTTGAAACTGGTTCCATACTCGGCAAAGATGTTAACTCAAATGAGCTTGTAAGCTATGAAAAAGAATCAGAAAAAAATGTGAATAAATCCAAGCGATTTGATCTTCCTGAGCCTGTTGTGATACATTTCACAATCAAAGAAGAGGTTTATAAGCAAATTGTAGAAAAAGCTTATGATTTTTCTAGTAAAATTTTGCTTAATTTACTGCTCAAAGATCATAGACTCATCGATCGTTTGCGATCGTTGAAGCATTATTTTTTGCTTGATCAGAGTGATTTTATGGTTCATTTCATGGATATATCTGAAGAAGAATTGAATAAAGATAATAATGAAATTAGATTGAACAAAATAGAATCTTTGCTCGAAGTTTCTTTAAGAATTACCAGCGCTAACTCGGATCCTTATAAAGATGATTTAAGATGTAAATTTCTTCTTACCGACTTAAAAAGTATGGTAATGAAAATTCAAGGAATTACGCAAAAAAATGGTAAGAAAACTTTTATAAATTTTTGCTCTTATTGAAGAATTTATAGATTTCTCTCTAATAATATCTCAGTTTTTTTAATTTTATTTTTACTTACATTCTCTAAAATTATTTTTATCCTAATACACCAAATAAATTTAATTAGGAACCAAACTAAAAATAAAATTAAAAAAATTTTGAATTGAATTTTTAAAAAATGAACAAATCTAATAATTTCTTGAATTCAAAAACGCGTTCTTTAATCTTTAAAATTTTCAAATGATTTTATAAAATTTTATGTTTTTTTGGGGCTATTATTAACCGTGCAAATATAAATAATATATGAATAAATAAAAATTAATTTAATGAGCATGTATTTAATATAAGGTTTGTTACAAAAATAAAATAAAATCGAACTTATAATTATTCAATTCAAGTACAAAATTAACAAAAAAATGAGAGTAAAAATTCCATTTTGAATAAAATAAAATATAATATTAAGAACAAAATAAATTAATTTTGGACAAAATTTTTAAATGAGATTGTTGGCAGCATTGAAAATTTCTTAAAATTTACATTCGATAGCTTTTATTTTAATCGTGGTAATGTTCACAGTTTTCCAAGATTTCGGAGATTCACCTTCTCGAAGAGATAGGTTAAAAAGTTTTAAGATTTCTATTAAGGAATTTCTGGGTAAATTTTTTAGCATTAAATTATGAGTTTGTTCTTGTCCTGATGTTGCTTCAGTCTTTTTAAAGCCAAGATTCATTCATTTAGATCATTGAAATCTTGTGAGTGACTGGTTTGTCAAACTTTTTAAGATTGGGTTTTACCTAATTTTAAAAAATCCATAATCTATTTGGGTTAGAGTTGGTTAGCAACATTGCCAGCACATAAACTTGTGTTCAAAATATTCATTTATTTTTTTTGCTGTACTGAGCTAATGCTTCTTCAGATTATAAAAAAAAACAAAAAAATAAAAATAAAGTAAACTAGGAAAAAATTAAAATTATATATATTGAAAATGAGACTTACAGGATACATATTTTTAAATATTTTATTGCCCAGGGAAAAAAAGAAGAAATAAAAAAGCAGCAATAATAATGTAAAATATAATTTTTCAATGCTCTGAAAAATTTTTAAGCAATTTTTAAATTTAATTTAGTGATTTTTACTGTTTAGAATTTCCTAAATAATTTAATAAATTTATTTATTTGTTTATCTGTACCGAGCTAATGCTCCATCAGAAAAAAAATAAATAAACAAAGTTAAATAAGATAAAAAAGAAATTAAATAAAAATTTGATAAGTTAAAAACGTTTCTATTAAAAAATTAATTTAAAATGCTTCATTTTTTTTTTTGTTCTTTTAATTTTAATAATTAATAAATTTTCATTTATATTAATTTATACTCATCACATATATATACTTATTTATTATTTTTTTATACCCGGCTAATTAGTAGCCTATTTTTTCTAATGTAATTTCTGGAAAAAACAGTAAGAATAAGTGCCAAATATGAGTTAAAGTATTTATTTATTTATTCGAAGTACCGTAAATATAACTTTTATTTAAACTACATTCGTGGTAAATAAATTATAAATAAATTGAAAAAAAAATAAGTTTTTCATATGGTAATTAGTAAAGGAAGCCCGTGGGAAACAAAAGTCTGGATGACTGGAGACAAAAGTCACCAGTCATCTCATTCCTAATTTGGACTTAATTTTTTTTATAGTCTTTTGTCCACTAAATTTAAATTTTTTAAAACAAAAAAATTAATATTAATGAATTTAAGACCATAATTTCTATATTTTTACCTAGCTTTATAATGATTAAGAAGTTAAAATATTTTAAAAATGCATTTTTATCAAAAATTTATTCTAAACTTTTTAATTATTAGCTGAGACCGAATCAGACTTTGAAAAAAGTAAAACCTTGAAGGGCTTGGAAGCGTTTGTACTCGACTATGCCATTAAATGGCCACTATCGCTGATAATAAACAAAAAAGTAATAAATTCTTATAAAATCATCTTTTATTTAAAATTTTTAAATATTTAGACTTTGTTTAAATATCAAATACTCTTTCGTCATTTATTCCTAATGAAATATGTAGAAAGACAATTATTAACGTAAATAAATTAGCAAAATCCAAATAGAACTTTTTTATATATTTTACTTGCAGGGTATGGCTATGTACGAAATCAGGAGAAATGTGTTTGGGCCGTAGTTACCCGTATTACTCATTGGCGTGTGCTCTGCGGCAACGAATGTTAAATTTTGTTCAAAATTTTCTGAATTACATGACTTTTGAAGTAATTGAATCAAGTTGGAACACATTTGAGAACAATTTGAGAGAAGTGGCCAATATTGATAACGTCATAGAGCATCATGCAAAATTTTTAGATACTTGTCTCAGAGATTGCATTATAACTAATGATTCATTTTTGCTAATACAAAAAATTCTATCTGAGTGTATTATGTTTTCAGTATTTGTTCAAGGAGTAACAAAGAGCGTCAAAAACAAAGAAGAAACATCGCAAATGGAATGGAAGTCAATGACTTTAAAAGAGAGTCAAGAGAGACGCAAAAAAATCCTGCAAGAAATAAGTGACGATTTGAACAAGATGGTAAGTGATGAAGCATTTGCCACAAGCATTAAAAATTATGATGAAAAATTTTCAAATTTTTTGTTGGATTTACTGGCCAAAATAATTAATGATATGAGTAATGGTCTTGGTGAAACCAAAATTGGAAATGTCCTGTATAGATTAGATTTTAATGATCATTATAGAAATCAGATTGAAAAATTACGATTATCTAAGTCAATGATGAATCAAAGATAAAGAGACTAAACAGTTTTTTTTTTCATTAATTTTTTTTTAAACGGCTTTATTTTAAATATTTAAATAAATCGATTTTGATAAATTAGATTCATTAAAATATTTTTAAAAAGAAGAAAAATCAAAGATGATTGGAAACTAGTTGTTGTAAATTCTTTATTTTAAATAAAGGCGATAGATCAGACATATCAAAATATTTTTTCTATTTGGTTTCTTTTCAATTATTTATATAAAATTAAATAATTGAAATAAAGCGAATTGTTAAAAACAAAAATTATTGAAAACATATTAATTATAAACCAGAACTCAGACTTTTCTTCAAAATTCATAAGACGATATTTCAATTTTATATTATATTAATATTTTAACATGATATTAATTTTTTAAATTATCTAAATATTGTTCTAATTCAACAATAAAATTATAATTGTACCACCAAAACATCCTTCTATGGCTCAAAAAATTGCTCAAAATCAACTTAAACGTCAATCAACTCATTTTTATTTTTTTCTAGTAAAATTGTGTTTAGTTTATAATTTTAATACGATTTTGAAAAATTAATAAGAAAATATTATTTAAACAAAATTTGGAAAAAATTCTTTTTTTCAAATTTTAGTTATAGTTTCGGTAATTTTAGTTAAAAAATAACAAATCGCCATTTAAAAGCTTTTGATAAAGATAAATAGATAAGCTGTTATTCTGAATCGATTTTTTTAATGCTCAACATGGTTTTAGATTTGGACATTCTTGTCTATCAGCCATCTATTAATATAAAAGTAAATTAAATAAAACCAAAGAAAAGAAATAAACAACTATTTCATTGTTTATTGGCTTAGAAAGACTTATGGTTTTATAGACTCAAATTTTTAGCTTTTAAAACTTTTTCGTTAAATTTTTATAAAAAAAATTTTACGTCTTCTTCCAAAATAGACCTCAGATAGTAAGAATTGGCTGTGAACTGTCAGCATCTGTAAAAATAAAATTAGGTGTACCACGCGGATCTTTTTTAGATACACTGCTTTTTCTTATTTTTGTCAAAGATTCACCATTTTGTTTTATTATTTGAACATTAGAATGTTTATAGATGATAAGACATCAGGTATCACTGATAAAACTTTGAAACGAAATTTTGAGCTGCTTGAGGTTTTTTCCCTAATCTATTTGAATAAATGTTTTGAAAATGTATGAATATAATGATGTGTGTTGATTAACCTTGTAACTTAAAAAAACATTTTTTATTTTTCTAATTCTATCATTAATTAATTTTTTTTTTAATATTAAAATAAAAATGTTGTTAAGTCAAAATCAAATTGTCCTTTGATACGATATTTTCCACTCAAATGTTCATTCACTTTTCATTTAGACAATGTAATCTCTTAAATGACTTAAACTAAAGTGTAAAAGTAAACCAATTTTTAATGAGAGTCCTAAGAGAGGCAAATTTTCTAAAGCTAAATTTTATTGATTAATTATTAAAAATTGTAGTTTATTTTTTTGTTTATCTTTACCGAGCAAAAGCTCCTTCAGAATAAAAAAAATAAATTATAATAAATTAAAAAATTAAGGGTAAAATAAAAATAAAATGCAAAATACAAATAAATTGATATATTGAAAAAGGTAATGAAAATCCCTACATGTTTAAGTATTTAACAGTTCAGAAAAGAAATAAAAAAAGTAAGGAAGCAATTAAACAGAAGAGTCAGATATTCGATATATATTGATTTATTGAGGATGATGATTTATATTTTTATTGTAACATTTTAATTCGGTTACTGCAGGACACAAATTATTATTTTTTTAATTATCTGTTTATTTGTTGCGCGCGAAAGCTCCTTCAGATTTAAAAATTCGAGTAAATACTATCAAAAAAATTAAAACAAAAAAGTAATATTAAATTCAAAAACTAAAATGTAATTGATTCGAATCAATTAGTAAAAAAAAAAGTGAAATGATTAAGACAATATTAATTAGTTATTTTCATTCTGATAATTGATAAATAAAACCAGTCTATCTTTCTTTGAGTAAATCAAAGATAATCTAAGTTTGTGTACCAAACGAAGTAGTTGATAACAAGAAAACTTTCAAAGCTAATGTTCATGGTAAAAATAAATATTTAGGTTCAATGAGGTGACTATAAATACTTGGATATTTTTGGTTAAAAATAAATCAACAATTTTCAAATAAACAAAAACATTTAAAAAAATATTAATTTAAAAAAATGCCAAGCCATATTACCAAATTACTCGAAAAAGCCAAATCAAAATTCAGCAATGGTTTTTGTGGATCTCAAAATCATTTGAACCAATCTACTTACATTTCAGTAACCAAAGTAAATGTGGTAACTCCGGTCAAAATCAATCCTCAACAAAAAACATTAAAAAAAAGTGTTGCCAGAGCCAATTTATTCAATGATAAATCAATTGGTGTTTGTGATCAATCAACTATTAACATCTCTAAATTTCCTTTGCTAATTTCAACACCCGAACGAAATAATACTCAAGATTCAATTTCTCAATTTGATTCAACTGGATCAGAAATATTTGAAAGTACCACTTCGGATTATGGATCAAATGTTTCAACTGCATATTCCAATGTTTTGTATGAATCACCTCAATGTAGAAAAAATACAACACCATTTTCTCAAATGGAAATTGAATCTTTTGGTTTTGGATCCAAAGACTTTTGTTCAGCCAAATCTCTTCTTTTTGAACACGATCTATCTTCGTCTCAGTCTTCCCAAGAACAACAACTAGAAAAAGAGATATTTGTATGCAAAGTGTCTTATACAGCAAAGTCTTTAAATGAATTGTCAATTAATTTTTCAGATCGTTTGATGCTTATAAATGAGAATAAAGATTCTAATTCATGTTATGTTAAAAATGTCTTAACAAACGAATATGGTTATGTACCAAATTTTACAATTTGTAAATTATCTCAATTTTTATCCGATATAAAACAATTAATAATCCATTAATTAATTTATTATTAAAATAATTTTAAATTTAGTTTTTGTTATGTTTTTATTTATCTATTTAATTTAAGTTAATAAATAATTAACAAAGTTATAAATTTGATTTCCTTTACTGATAAAAAATGAAAATATACCCAATTAGAGAATAATTTTAATTTTCAAAGAATGTGAACACAAGCCCGGCTAGCTCAGTTGGTTAGAGCGTCGTGCTAATAACGCGAAGGTCGTGAGTTCGATCCTCCCGTTGGGCAAATTTTTATTCTTTCTTTTAATAACTAGTTTTTTTTAATATTTCAAAGGAAAATTGTCTTGATGTTTCGAATTCTTAACTTAACCTTTCTGATTTTTAGTCTGTTTTAGTCTCAAAATTTTATTCAATTCAATTTATAAATTCAATATATAAAACGAATAATGTGCTATTTTTCAATTGTTTTTTTCAATCTCAAATTAAAATTAATTTGTAGTGAATTCTAAAGAGAAATACAGTATGTCTAGCAAATTTAGAACATTTATTTTTTTTGCAAGGTTTGTTTCCGGGAAGCAGTGCGGCTGAATAAAAAACAAAAATCATTTTTTTAGTTTGAATTTTATTCAGAAAAATTTTTTCTCGAAAAAGAACAAAAACTAGGATAACAAATAAATCGAAATGAAAAAAAATCGCAAAAAGAGAGGTTGATTTTTTATCAAAAAAAATTTCTTAAAAATTTATAACATAATATATTTTAGCATTTAAAATGGCCGCCCTTAGCTTAACTTGGCGGCCGTTTTTAATTCTCTAAGCGTTTTGGCATAGATTCATTCATGTTCTTGCTTATTTCACTTGGAAATCTAACCATTTATCAAAAAGAACGCGTTTTAGATGCTTTACTGATCTAATATTTGTAATTGGCCATTTTGTGGTCTAGATATGAACATAAATTCTCTATTGGATTAAGATGAGGTGATATTGGGCACCAAGGGTGAACCGATATATGCTTTTCTTCAAACCAATCTCGAACGGAATGAACAGTATGTGAACTAGCCCCATCTTGTTGAAAAATCCGATTCTGACTCTGATCAAAAAATATCTCGGCTGATCGTAACAACTGATTTTCCAGGGTTTCAATGCATGCAAACTGATTGATTCTGCCTGTATAAATAGAGCAACAACCAGTACCTTTTTGATTAAAACATCCCCAAGTTCCAATCGAACCTCCATCACTCAGATACTTTGGCAAACAAAACTTGGGGTGGTACTTTTCGTTTGCGAAAGGTTTTACGAACACTCTTGATTTTCTGTTTAATGCTTCAAAATAAGATTCATCGCTGAAAATAATTTGTTGACCAGTCTTTAACAGTCCATCTTGTTCGTTCTTTGTACCATTTGAGCCTTTGAATTATATGGCCACCGAAGTCTTCTCGTAATTACACTTTGTTGTAAACACGCATTTTTTCAAAACTCCTACTAAATCAGCTATTTTTTTGTTGAGACTTTGTCTTGTCCTTCAACAGTCCAATTATTTGTCACCTTTGCGCCTTAGCTATTTTTTTTTGCCCATTTTTATCGAAAAGACAACGGAATGGTACAACGCAATAAAATCGACGATTTTAAAGCCAAAAATAATTAATGAGTTGTAAAAAGTGCATGTAAACAATAAAAAAAAGACATTTCAAACATTGTGTGACAAAAAAAATTTCCAGATATTGTCAAGGTGTGGTAAAATTTTAGTAAAAAATGAATGTTCTAAACTTTATAGACTAGTCTTTTTGATTGTCTGTAAATTGTCCCCGAAATAATATATACCCCTATATTTATCCCCGTTGAATTTATACCCGTTCAAAAAATAAGTAAATTGTCCCCGAATCAAAATATACCCAAAATAATTTATCCCCATTTCGAAAATCTGGAATTAATCCCCGATGAAATAATTTCTAAAACCAAAAAAATTAGACCAATAAAATTTTTTTTAGTATAAATATTTAATTTTTCAATTAAATTATATTGTTTAATACTTCAATAGTAATTGTATTCAAAACATGATCTAAAACTATTTAAAAACGGCTTATATTTTTCTTAGTACCAAAAAATAAAAATAAAAAATAATTATCTTAAAACCAGAATTAATTGCCTTTGAACTAAATAAAATCAATTAGTACTAAAACTAATCAATTAGTACCAGATTTTTTTAATAAGAAACTTAACTAATTTACTTGCTTTTATCTGACATAATGTACTTAATTAATAATTTAATGTACTTAACACATATGACACTTATTATACTCACCTATACATCTCACAAAAATAATATAAATTCCCAAGTACTCAATAAAAAAATCTTTACAAAATTAATCCAAAAGCAATAATAAAAAAATAAAAATAATAAAACTCAATATGTCAAATGAACAAGACCAAGACTCTGCTTCTTCATCTACCTCTGTTTTACAACGTCAAGAACCAAATCAAGACGATACTGATAATGATATTAGTATCGAAGAAAGTCCCACCAAAGCATTAAGAGGTAAAAACAGAGTTTATGAAGAACTATGTACTATGTAGAACTGACATTCATACGTTACAAGGTGGTACATCAGAAAAACACTTTAAAGTAGCCGTTGAACTTTTAGCTCGCAAGTGGCGGTCTTTAAACAATTTGAAAATAAACGAGTTTTTCGAATGCTTTTTATCACAATGGTTTGGTGAATATACAATCGGCTGGTTTGAACGGTACGCTTAAGGTTATCCAAGTACAAATAACGCTTTAGAATCCACAAACAATGTAATAAAAGAAGAAGGTACATTCAGAGATAGAGTTGCTTTAAGAGAATTTAAAGAAATAATAGAAAATATTATAAACAACTGGTCAAGAGATCGAGATCCAACATACCTCACTACTATTCAGTTCAATTTGAAGCCAAATGTTTTATTACTGGACTGGACATCAGGATTTGTTTGGTGTAGATTAAACAAAAGAGTAATAAAATATACATTTGATAACAAGCTTCTATATCTCGTCGCTTCAACTAAAAATACAGAATAAGCAAATAAACAGAAATGTAAACACTTTTTAGAAGCTACTCAAAATTGGTCAACGTTCGATCAATACAATCATTGGAACTATTCAATTAAATACTTAGAAATAAACTTTGACTCATGGGAATTAAGCAAATGTTCATGTCACTCCTGGCAAAAGACTTATTTATGTAAACATGTGGTTGGTGTATCAAATATTCTAAGGTTGAATGTGTTTCCAGCAGTCGACATACCAGTGGAGGGTATCAGAAAAAAGGGCAGACCTAAAAAAGCAGCACCAGCTTTAACTCGTAATTCTGTTGTTCCTATGTTCGATTTCAATATAAATGTCCAAGATAATATAATCGAAAATCAATCAATGGAATTTAATGTTCAACAAGATCTTATTGAAAATATTCAAGAGATAGAAAATCGATTACAATTACAATCTCCAAACATACCGCTTGAGTTTCAAGTAGATACAGTATTGACAAGTATTGACAATCAACTAGCAAAAAAAAAGAGAGGACGTCCAAAAACAGTTATAGAAGAAGACGGTGTTGTACAACCATTAAAAAGAGCAAAAGGTCGTCCAAAAAAAACAATTAATGATAATAATTGAAAAATAAAAGATAATATATAAAATATAATTGTTTTTTTTCTTATCTTATGTTAATTTTTTATTTTTAAATTTTTTATTTTTGGTATTAAATAATTATTTTTTGGTATTAAATAATTATTTTTTGGTATTTTATTATTTCTTTTGGTATTTTTCTGATTATTTTTTGGTATTAATAATAAATATTTTTGGTTTTAAATAATTATTTTTTGGTACTAAGATAAATATAAGCCTTTAAAAACTCACATTTTTTCAATGCTAAATTGAGAAAACCATTTTTTATGCTTATTACTTTATTATTATTTTTTTTTAAATGTATAAAAATGGTCAAATATGCTCAAAAAATTATTCAAATAATCTTTCCAAATCAAAAAATAAATATTTATCCTAAAAAAATTTCCGATGAACAAAATGTCTTTTTGAAAATTAATTTATCATTGCGAAATGCAAGTGGTGTGCATGATATATTAATATTTCAAAATAGACAATATTGGTATAAAGAACACAATTTCGGATACCATTCGATATGTTTGCTACCAAAAAGCTAAAAATAAATGGCTGTTATTTACCTGTATTTTCAAAATTATTAGTTTACTGTCTATTTTTTTATTTTTTTGCTAAGAAAATAAATTGTCTTATGTAAAAATTTTTTTTTGCACTTCTTAGTTTATTGCTTAAAATTATTATTTTTTGCTAAGTATTTTTATTGTTTGAAAAAAATAATTCTTTTACATTATAAATTATTATTCTGAGTTTGAAATATTTTATCATATGCCACGAATATAAACGATTATATCACTCTAAATGGTATTAATGTTGGTCAAGTTGAAAACGAAGAACAAGTAGAAGAACGTAGTGAGGAAGAAGAAGAATTAACAGATGTTCAAATAAATACGCCACCAGTAGAAGTTGAATCTGACGGTGATTTGGTAGAGGAAATAAATAAAAATGGAAAAAGAACAAGAGTTCTAGCACACTATACATTTACTCGTGAATTTGAAAGCATTGATCAAGCGTATAACTTTCTAAAAGATTATATAGAAAATAATTGGTCTAGAATTAGAATGCGTAAAACAAATGATGGTACTAAGGATTGTTTTAGTTGTAGTACAAAAATGTGCCGTTCTAAATTGTATATTCTTTTTCATGACGAAGAAGAAAATGTATCGCTTTGGAATAGTGATATTCCACATGATGCATTCATTTTTGCATTCAACAGATTCAATTATAAAGCGCTTTGGTAAAAGGTCTAGTTTGTTTATCT
Organism: Brachionus asplanchnoidis; assembly: GCA_025491095.1. Taxonomy (NCBI): domain Eukaryota; kingdom Metazoa; phylum Rotifera; class Eurotatoria; order Ploima; family Brachionidae; genus Brachionus; species Brachionus asplanchnoidis. Next base: position 531,342 of record JAILYF010000039.1, on the reverse strand, counting down.
TGACAACAAAAGAAAATGAAGTCTTAATTAGCAGTGATTATATAAATAAAAACTATTCAAAAGTCAAAGGCCTAAATTTTGATTTACTAATGGAGTATAATGATAAAATAAAAATAATTGATTTTAACACGGATAATTGGGCAACAAGCAAATGTAGCTGCTGGTTCTATCTAAAAAATTACCATTGTTATCATCTAATCTCAATAGCGGTTAATCAAAATCTCCTAACTATTCCAAAGCGTTACATAAAAACAGCAATTGAACCAAAAAAGAAGGCTGGTAGGATTGAAGCAAAACAAGCGTTAAAAAAACAAAATTAGTTATTTTATTAAAATTAAACTTGAAAAAAAGTGGTAAATATTAAAGTAATTATTTTGATAAAAAAACTAATAATAATTAACATTATTAGTTACAAATAAGTTTTTAAGCAAAAAACTAAGTAAAATAAACAAAAAATGAATATATTTGACAATTTTTTTAGTAGTAAACTAATAATTTTAATTTCACAGGTAACATTGAGTCAAAATGAATGCATTGCAAACATTTCTATTTTCATTAAAAAAATTTTTTCATATCTTTTTTTTTCATACGTCAAATAAATTTTTATAAATAACCAATTGAATATTTCTTTTCTCTTTAAAAACAGGAATAAAAAAATCGGGGATAGTTTCCAGTTAATATTAAATTTTATTTTAGTTATTTTTCGGATATAATTTACTTTGGGAATAATTTGCTACGGGAATGAAAAAAACGGGGATAATTTACAAAAGACCGCTTTTTTAATGAATTTTATCTAAGTATTTTTAAAAAGATTTTTGGAGTGGTTAGAAGTTTATTTTGGACAATTTATATATCAAAAGAAAGCTTAAAAAATATTCTATAAGATGATAAAGTTTGTATTATATGATAATCGATTTTTATTTTCAAATTTTCACTATTTAAAAATTTTTGAATTTTTTTGTATTTTTTTTGTATGTTCTAAATTTTCTAGACATATTGTATTTACATAGACATTAAATTTAAAGGCCTAAAAAAAATTCCTTTAAAAGCTTTTAAATTTTTAATTGCAATAATTTTACAGTGCCGATACGCTTAACTAAAAAACCGCATATATCGTAAAATAACGATAATTATCGTAAATTACTCATAATTATTGTAAAATTTAAAGAAAAAAATTCCAAAATTTCTCGAAAGGCTCACAGATCAGATACCTATGATTTTGAGGAATGTTTTTATAATTTAAATCTCTAATCGCTCATATTTAAATTTAAAGCCATCCAGATAATATAAGTAAGACCACAAAAGACTAACCTAATCTTAAAATAGTAGATAAAACCATTGTTTAAAAGAAAGAATAAAAATTTGCCCAACGGGAGGATCGAACTCACGACCTTCGCGTTATTAGCACGACGTTCTAACCAACTGAGCTAGCCGGGCTTATGTTCACGTTCTTTGAAAATTAATTTTTTTTTCTTACTGGATTATTTAGCTTCCCTCAAATAAATATTCAGAAATTATAAGTTTTTTTTTCTTAAATGATACATTTAAATAATACTTATTATTATACTTAAATAATTATTTAGATAGTTAAAACAGGTTTAGCTTACTATTTTTTATTGAGCATGAGCTAAATAATGGTTCTGACTTTATTTTTTAATAAAATTATTTTAAAAATTAGAATCTGAAAGTGCACAACAATAAAGTCAAAAAAAATTATTTAACTCTAAAATAATTAACTATAAATAATTATATCAAATGATTCTGAAAAGAATTGGTATTAAAATTTTCTATGTCCATGTACTTCAAGCAATTTCAAAATAAAACATAACTCTAAGGACTGTAAATAAAAAGTTTTTAAAAGTCATGAACTAAATCTTCTATTTGTAATTACTAATTCTAATTATTGCCAAAAAGTGTGGTAGAAAAAAAAATCCAGACTTGTGCAAGAGTCAGAAATAAATCTTTTTATAGTTAATTCATTTAACTTGACTCTAATTTTTTAAAGTCACTTGGCTTGAATAAAATTTATTTTGACTTAACAATAAAGTAATTTTTAAGTCAAATTTTATATTTGAATTTTTTACGTTTTCCAACATCCTTAAAATTCTTTTCAGTATATCCAATAATCTTTTAAGCATACTAAAATCTTGGCAAGTTGAAGCTTATGATCAATTTTTGATGCTCAAAATGATCAAATCAAGTTTAAAATATTAAATAAATTATTATTTCGTAGTAATAATTAATGCAGAGATGCATTTTTTGATTTAACATTCAATACTAAATAAAAACATAAACTCTGCAATATAAAAATGCACATTGCAGAGTGCACACCATTTAATTGATAATATTTTAAAAAGAGAATCTTTTGCAGACTCTTGCAGATTTTACCTTTAGATTTAACAAAGTATGCTAAAACCAAGAAAAATTAAGATTTTCATTTTTAAAATAATTATCCCATTTACTTTCCAATTTTTTAAAAGCTGTATTATTCGATCTTGAAAAGGCCTTTGACAAGGCATCGCATCAAGGCATTCTCTACAAAATTCAAAAACTTGGTCTCAACCACTACCTTTTTATCTGGATCAAACAATTTTTAACCAACAGGCAATCTCTTGTATAAGTTAATAATTCATTTTCGGATGAATTTCCTATTTTAAATGGAGTGCCACAAGATAGTTGTTTATCACCAACTCTATTCGCGTTATTTTTAGTGACATTGCCGAAGTTATTCCGAAAGAAATCCAAAAAGCCCTTTTTGCAGACGATTTATGTATTTGGTTCTCAAGTGCTTCCTTAAAAGACATTTAAAAAATACTCAATCGAGCAATAAACATCATCTCCACTTACTGCAAAAAATGGGGTTTAGTCATCAATTCAAGCAAAACAATTCATACCATGTTCACAACAGCAGGTCATCGTTCTAACTATGAATGGAAATACGGACTTAAACTTATCCTAGACGGAATTTTAATTCCACTTGAACCATATCCGACTTTTCTAGGTATCCAATTTGATCCGAAGCTCTGCTTTAAAAAACTATTTGAAAGCCTCACCTCAAGAGCCACGTCCAAAATAAACTTAATCAGTAGAGTTAGAGGTTTGAAACTAAAAAATGGCATCGAACTTTGCAGAATTATTTACAAGAATTTTATTCGTTCAATTTTTGATTACGCTTTTATTCCTCTGTCTAGTGCAACTCAGAAAATTTTACCAGAATTTCAAAAACTTCAAACCAAAGCCCTCAGACACATTAAGTTCTTTCCGATCAGGACGAGAATAACCCACATCCACGAAAAGTTACGGATCGAGCTAACATCAAATAGAACTCAATCACTTCTCAAAAGTTTTTTCATCAGCCGCAAAAACCATGCACAGCTAAACTTAGATCTTAACGAATTCATGTTGCACGAAACGAATAACAATCCCAAATTTAATTCATTGTTCCAAAACTTTAATATTTTCCTAAATGGAAGATAGTTCTGGGTCAATTCGCTTATCCAACAACAACCGCTAATCTTTATATTTATTTATGTTTTTAATGTTTATTTTTGATTTTTACTCGAAACACATTTAAACAATTTTTGATCCTTTTTAATAATCGTTAGGCTAAAAAGAAGGACTTTGTTCCATTCTGAGTAGCCTGAGGGTTTCCCTCAAATAAATAAAATATAATAATAATAAAAAAAACTTTCCATTTTTTTAAAAGCTTAAAAGAAAATGTTTTATTCATCAATTACTGACATAAATTCTGTATCTTAAAGATTCGTTCAGACCAATTTTGGTCTTATTTCTTTACTACTTCGGTGTGGAGTTCAGAATAAAGTTTACTTGAAAATATTTTTGCTGACGTTCTCAGCCATTCTCCATTGTACAAAATTAATCTTGTACAAAAATTTGGTTCAAACGAAAGCGAAAGCTCTTCGGGTGAACCTGAGTTGCTTCCTTAAAATATAATTTTAATTAGTTAATAAATAATTAGTAAATTCTCACTTAATTAAGTCTATAGAAAGTGTCTCTAGCTTTAGAAAGTTTACAGCGAATATTTTTCTACGCAAACAAATTCCAGTTTTCCATTAGTTTTATTTTAATTATTAAATCAATATTTATTTTGAAATATATTAAATTCAAATTTCAAACTAGCAAAAAAATCAATTTATAAAAAAATGGTACTTTTTTACAAAAAAATCAATAATTTCATTTTTTTAATTAGAAAAAAAAAACACCAGTGATCTTATCAAATTATATTATCTTAACAAGGAAAATGAATTAACAAACTGATAAGAAAAATTGTGTTGTTTTTATCTGAACTCGATATTACATGATGTATTTTATATAATGAAAAAGTTTACAATGTCTACTTAATTTATTATTTTTAAACAAAAACGGGAATCTTGACAAATATCAAAAATGAATGATAAAACCTTAAAAGCAATAGAACCTGAACAATCAGAAATTCAAATTGAAACTCGCAAAATTTCAGGTCCTAAACAAATATTCAGAGATTTTCGACCTGTAGTATTAACGAGAGATAATAGGGTACATTCTCTTGGTACTATATCCAGTAATAATAATTTAAAAGGGCAAACTAAAAGAATTTCACAAAGTTTTAAAGAAAGAATTTCAAATCGTTTTAGTTTGGTTAGCATAAATACTGATCCACAATCTAATCAAAGAACTCAAAGCTTGATTGTAGAAAATCAAAAAGTAAATTGGTTATATTTTGTAGTTATCTTGGTGACAGTGATTTTTTTCACAATGGTCTTTATTTTTTTGGCAAAATCTTCAGTGAGTTAAAATAAATTTTGTTATAAATAATTTCCAAATATTTATAATAATGTAAACATAGCTTTAGAAATTATTAATTAAAAAATGTTCAAGAGACATTTTGAGATTTAAAGTTAAGACCGAAAATTAATGATATTTTTAAAAATTATTAATAACTTAATTGATTCGAATCAATTAGTGAAAAAAATGAAATGATAAGACAATATTAATTAGTCATTTTCATTCTGATAATTGATAAATAAAACCAGTCTATCTTTCTTTGAGTAAATCAAAGATAATCTTAGATTGTGTACCGAACGAAGTAGTTGATAACAAGAAAACTTTCAAAGCTAATGTTCATGGTGAAAATAAATATTAAGGTTCAATGAGGTGACTATAAATACTTGGATATTTATTCAATAATTTTTATATCAATAATTTTCAAATAAACAAAAACAATTAAAAAAATATTAATTAAAAAAAATGCCAAGCCAAATTACCAAATTACTCGATAAAGCCAAATCAAAATTCAGCAATGGTTTTTGTGGATCTCAAAATCATTTGAACCAATCAACCTACATTTCAGTAACCAAAGTAAATGTGGTAACTCCAGTCAAAATCAATCCTCAACAAAAAACATTGAAAAAAAGTGTTGCCAGAGCCAATTTATTCAATGATAAATCAATTGGTGTTTGTGATCAATCAACTATTAACATCTCTCAATTTCCTTTGCTAATTTCAACACCCGAACGAAATAATACTCAAGATTCAATTACTCAATTTGATTCATCTGGATCAGAAATATTTGAAAGTACCACTTCGGATTATGGATCAAATGTTTCAACTGCATATTCCAATGTTTTGTATGAATCACCTCAATGTAGAAAAAATACAACACCATTTTCTCAAATGGAAATTGAATCTTTTGGTTTTGGATCCAAAGACTTTTGTTCAGCCAACTCTCTTCTTTTTGAACACGATCTATCTTCGTCTCAGTCTTCTCAAGAACAACAACTAGAAAAAGAGATATTTGTATGCAAAGTGTCTTATACAGCAAAGTCTTTAAATGAATTGTCAATTAATTTTTCAGATCGTTTGATGCTTATAAATGAGAATAAAGATTCTAATTCATGTTATGTTAAAAATGTCTTAACAAACGAATATGGTTATGTACCAAATTTTACAATTTGTAAATTATCTCAATTTTTATCCGATATAAAACAATTAATAATCCATTAATTAATTTATTATTAAAATAATTGTAAATTTAGTTTTTGTTATGTTTTTATTTATCTATTTAATTTAAGTTAATAAATAATTAACAAAGCTATAAATTTGATTTCCTTTACTGATAAAAAATGAAAATATACCCAATTAGAGAATAATTTTAATTTACAACGAATGTGAACACAAGCCCGGCTAGCTCAGTTGGTTAGAGCGTCGTGCTAATAACGCGAAGGTCGTGAGTTCGATCCTCCCGTTGGGCAATTTTTTTTTTTCAGTCAATTTGAGAGGTTACTACAAATATCTTAGGAAGTTAAACTAGATTTTTATTATTATCAATTTTCATTTCAGAAAATGGTGTTGTATTTTTTCTTACTTCAGGTGATTATTTAAATACATGCCCTTCTTATTCCAGGTTCTATTTGTATGTTGAAATGTAACAGAGTTGATTAAAGTCACAAGACATAAGTCAAATCCATGTTCGGTCTTAAATTTTAATGGAAGCTATACTGCAAAACTTCATGAATTTGTTGTCGTGCTTTGAATGGCAAAAAAAATAGAGGATTTCTCTGACCTTCAATCGTTGTTGCGGATACTCCCAATACCCAACGAAAACACTAGTGTAGTTTGTCATGTTTTATACCATAATGTAATGTCGGTCACATCCAGTATTTCAGGCTGAAATACTTTTAACATTTTCAAACAATATTTCAAGTAAAGACGATTTTTTGAGTCAACTGACTTTACCAAAAAAAATTAAAATAAACAATATTATATTATAGCCGAGTAAGTTAAGATGTTGATTAATTTTTCTTTAAAAAAGGGTTCAAGTTCGATCCCGGATCGAAATAATTGATAATTGAAGAAATTGAAAATCAATAAAGAAAAAATTGTAAATTAAGAGAAAAAAAATACCTTTGATTATAAATATTCAAAGTTTTAATTTAAGCAAAAAAATTGCTTAATTTTTAGCTCTTCTTAACAATATAATTTCATTATACATGTTTTAAAAAAGTGACTAAAAAACGTGAAATCATGAATCGAGGTTCTTTTGTTCATTTTCGGCTTTTTTTTTTGCTAAAGTGAGTTAACTCAAAAAAAAAACATTTTTACTTGAAATATTGTTTGAAAATTTTAAAAATAAAAGGGTAAATAGTGGTTTCTGATAAGCGGATCATCCAAATATATAAGCCAAGTAGGGTAGCGTCACGAAGAGGAGCTGATTAATATAACAAGATTAAATCCAGTGGTTGGACGCAGATGAGGTTGAGCCAACGTTGATAGTGGACAATAGCGAGACGGAGAGCATTTCTAAGCCTACTGTAGATTTTTTTTTGATTAGGAGCTAGTTTTCTCGAGTATTAATCAGAGTTGTTTAAAAGTCATAGAGTCAAAATCAAGTCAAGACTTTTGACTTTTTTCTAATACTGCTTTCTTATACAAATAGTTCAATCGCTCGCTCAATCTTTCTTTAAATATACACTAGATAAAATTTCTATTAATGAAAAAAGTCTAAAGAATTAGATATACTAAAATTGGAGTCAAATAGACAATTTTTTTTCAAACGTAAACAATTCTTTCACAAACAAATTTTCAATAACCAATTATGTAAAAATGTATTTGAATTCTTAATGAACATGTAAAATTATTTGATAAAGCTTTTTGTACTTACTTTTTATAAACTTTTTATCTACCTATGTGGCTTAAATTAATAAATAATAATAATGAAAGATCATGAAAATATTTAAAAATCAAGAAATTGTTTTTAATAAATTACAAGACCTGAATCAAACTGAATCATGTAATGTAGACAAGCTTCATCCTTTATTACTAAAAAACCGTGCAGAAGCCTTTACTGTTCCTTTAATTTTGATTTTCAGAGTGTCATTATCCAATAGTCAGCTACCAATACAATTCAGATAAGCAAATATTACTCCATAGTTTAAAAAAGGTGATAAATCAACGGCCAGCAATTATCGTCCTGTGTCTTTAACTTCAATTCCGTGCAAAATTATGGAAAGCATAATAAGAACCAAAATGGAAGACTACTATATCAGAAAAATATTTTATCTAAAGAACAGCATGGATTTGTCAAGAAAAAGTCATGTACATCTAATCTTCTGGAAACTCTAGATTTCATCTCAATGAGACTAGACAAAAGTATTCCTGTTGATGTGATTCTGTTAGATTTTACGCAAGCATTTGAAACTGTTCCGCACAGATGACTAATAGCTAAATTGAAAGCGTATGGCTTTGATGGTCTGACACTAAAATGGATTGAAGCGTTCTTGAAAAATAAAAAGGTGAAATTTTGTCGGATTGGGTTTAGATTTTTAGCGGTGTACCACAAGAATCAGTGATTGGTCCACTATTGATCGTTTTGTATACAAATGATCTACCAAAAGGAATAGAGAATAATGCAAAATGTATGCAGATGATACTAAAATATTCTCGCAAACGTTATCAGAAATAAGCACAGCGAAACTACAATCAGATTTAGATTCAATTTTAAAGTGGACTCAAGATTGGCTTATTCTATTCAACACATCAAAATTTGTGGTTATGCATTATGGTCATAAAAACAAAGAATTTCCTTATTTTATTAATGGCAAGAAGTTAAAAACGTCAGAAACCGAAAGAGATCTTGGAGTTATTTTTAATACAAATTTTAAATGGAAAAATCAAGTGATAGACACTACAAACAAAGCCAATCAAATGTTAGGTCGCATCAGGAAGTCATTCGCTTGTTTTGATTGTAAGTTATTTAGATCATTGTATTTAACTTTTGTTCGTCCTCTTTTGGAATTTGCGGTGCCTATATGGTCTCCAATTCCTAAGTATGCGAGAATGATGAAAGGATTCAACGCAGAGCTACGAAATTTGTTTCTTCAATTAGAAACAAACCGTATGAAAGCAGATTGAAGGCTTGAACATTCAAAATCTAGTGGAAAGAAGAAAAAGAGGTGATCTAATTCAATTACACAAGTTCATTCATGGAATAGAATTGGTTGAAAAAAGCAACAATTTTTTTGTCACAAAAAACCACGGAAGATGTCACTGCTTCAAATATTACAAAGAAATTTTGAGGCTCCAACATCTCCAATAGCGAAAACTTTTTTTTCAACAGAATCGCTAATATATGGAACTCGCTGCCAAATCAATTAGCTGAAGCCCCCAATGTTAACAGCTTTAAAGCAGTCATTGGTTGCTTGATGAGAAGCAATCAATCACATCAGCTGTCATAGTGTGCCTTATCAGCACATTCGCTGGCTAGCCAGCTACAGTCAAAACTACTACTACTACTACTATCATAAAATATTTGACAGAAAGAATACTTCTTTCATTAAACAGTTGTCAAAAGTAGAAGATTTGACTCATATAAATTTTACTAAATACGGTCTAGCATTCAGTGTTTGTTTGATTGAATGGTAATTTGAATGCAACAATTCTGGATTATCTGACTATTTTAATACTATTTTTATTTAATCGAATTTTGTTTGTTAACTGATCTTAGTAATTTTTTTATGTATAGATAGACAGTCTTACTATTTTATGTGCGAACGGGGTGACAATCTTTAAATTAGCTAAGAAAATTGTTAATTATCTGTAGGCATCAGAATTATTCTCTAAAAATAAATAATTGAGTGTCCAGAGAATCTAAATAAAAAAACAGCTTGTTGATAAAAAATTTTTTTTTAGTCAAAAATAAAATTGGTTAAAATGGGTTATTTTCTATCAAATTATGTATTTTTTTAAGATTTAAATCTCAGATATATTAATTTTGATTAAATCACCTTTTTTGCCATTATATCTCAAAAATGTTCAACGAATTTGCTAAGGAAAACATTTTTTACATTATTTTTTTTTACGGGGACTTTTTAAAGGGGTGAATTTTCGGGCCAATTCGGTTAATATGGTATCACCCCATTAGTCCCAAAATTCACACAATAAACCTTGAAAATAACACATTTAACATTTATTAACCTTTTTAAAAATACATGACCATCCCATCTGGGTGATTTTCAGGGCTAACCGGTTGAAAAAATTTGACAATTGGGTTAACAGGATTAACCGAATTACCCCATTAATCCTAGCAGCTAAACGAGTGACCTAAAAATTTTGGCCATCTTACTATATAAAACTGATTTTTTTACTTAATTTTAAAATTGACACTTAATTGTCTATTAAATTTTTCTACAATTTTTATATTAAAAAATCATATAAAATATTTAGCTCAGAAAAATTATATTTTGTTTTTTTCTTCAAATCAAAGAATTTACTCAAAATTTTGTCTTATTCTATTTTATTTTATCTTATTTTATTTTTATTTTAAATAAACTCTAGGCACGAATGGGGACTGAAATGAAGAAAACAACTTTCAAGCAGTCCGTCTAAACACCCCATTTTTGTCGTTGTTGTTGAATTATGTTTGTTAAACGATCTTAGTAATTTTTTTTATGAATATAAAAAACTGAAGTTCTTTATCAATATGGTATCACAATTGGTTTGAACAAACAAATCTATTAAATTTTTCTACTCTTTTTATATATAAAAATCATATTTCAATCTGTAGGATCAACCTTGTTTAGAGATTTTATGATCACATATTGTGTGATCAAGTTCCGATCACAGTCAAAACTTTAACGGTTTTGGTGTTCAAACTTTAAAAAATGAATGATCACAAATTTAGATATTTGATCACATATTTAGATGTTTGATCAAAACTTATTTTTGATCAAAAATTTGAGGTATGGTCAATGACGCTAGTAAAAACTAGTATGGTAATTTTTTTAGTACCAGCGTCAATCTTTTTTAATGGAAAAAATTAAAAAAATAAAAAATTGGCTCGAAGATACAGTGTATAATTTATGTCGGCTCATTATTTGGTTGGAAAATTGAAGCCATGAACTGACCAGGCTCCCTTAAACTTTTATGTACTTAATGCACTTTATATCATATAAACTCATGTAATTAGTTCCAAGTATGATATCTTTTATGTTACTTTTATTAGATTATTCCTGGCTACCCAAGGCTTTTATGTACTTTATGCACTTTATACCATATGAATACATGTTATTTATTCATTTCAAAACCATGAATTTCTATATCTTTTTTTAACCTTTTGAGCCTTGAAAAGGTCATAAAAGAATATTTTCTTAACAAAATAGTATGGAATGTACAAGTCTTAGGTAGTCAGGAATAATAAGATAAAAGTTGCATAAAAGATAACATACTAGAATATTATTACATGGACTCGTACGGCATAGAGTGCATAAAGTACATAAAAGCTTAAATTAGTCAGGAATAATAAGATAAAAGTTACTTAAAAGATAATTACTAGGGAATAATCACATGGGTTCACATGCTATAAAGTGCATAAAGTACATAAAAATTTTAGTTGGTTGAAAGATTTTATTATATTTAATAAATATAAGATTTTTCAAATTAAAAATATAAAAAAAGGACACATGCAGTACATAAAAGAAACATAATACAGTATTGCACAAAAGTTTAGACGCATACGCATTTTTTTATAAACAAGTTAATTATGTGTCAATTATTTACAAAATAGAAGGCTATTTCTGATTTTTAATTTATTAATTAACATAATTAATTAAATATAAATGCAAAAAAAACTAGTCAAAAAAAATAGCTGATTATATTAATTAAGAAAAAATAGAGATAAAATTTCGAGAAAAAAAAGTCGCACAATAGTTTAGACGCATGCTAATTTTTAGTATTTAAAATGGCCACCTTTTGCATCATAACAAGCACGGATACGTTTTGGCATCGATTCAATTAATTTTTTCACATACTCATCAGGTAGTTTTAGCCATTCCTTCAGAAGTGTCGATTTTAAGTGCTCTATTGAGGTCAACTTTGTTTCTACCAATTTTGCATCAATATATGACCATAAGTTCTCGAAAGGATTAAGATCAGGTGATCTAGCACACCATGGCAAGAGAGTAATATTATTCTCATCAAACCACTCTTTAATTAGTTTTGCTCTATGTGCTGGAGCCCCATCCTGTTGAAAAAACCAAGGATCATCTCTTTGGTAAAAAATATCAACAGATGCCATAAGTTCATTTTCTAACGTTTCCTTATAGTTATATTGATTAATTCTACCCTCATATATACGACAGCATCCTGTACCTTTAGTGCTGATGCATCCCCATATTCCTGCGGATCCACCACCACCTTGTAGAGTTGGTACAACAAATCTTGTGTCGTATTTTTCTTTTCTTAACCTTTTTACTAAAACCCTTGTTTTCCTATTAAACACCTCAAAATTGGATTCATCACTAAAAATTACCATTCCCCAACGTTCAACTGTCCAATTTAATCTTTCTTTACACCATTTTAATCTTTTGATTCTATCCGACGCCGTCAACAATGGCTATTTAAGAGCTGTATAAGTTCCTATTCCTTTACTAGTTAGAAATCTCCTTACTGTTTCTCTACTTACCTTAACATTTTTAAACTTAGAATTAAAGGCCAATTTTTTATTACTTATTGTAGGATTTTTTCTTACCTGTATTAATAAACTATTTCGGTCCCTATAAGTAAGCTTTCTTGGTCTCCCAGGCCTTGTTGATTCCTTTGGGGTGCCATAGATATCATTATTTTTTCTTGTTGTTCTCACACATTTTTCTGATACTCCTACTAATTTTGCTATTTCCCTGTTACTTTTGGTCTTATCTTTTAGCAGACCAATTATCTGAAATCTAACTTCATTGGTAACGCTTTTTTTACTTATTTTTTTTACCAAGGTTGCTAATATCTTCGGGGTGTAATCAATAATGTTACATAAACTGAGCAGAAAGTTTTATAGCAATGTTTCATATATGAATCTAACACTTATTGCATAATCTTTAAATTAAGATATTTACCAATTCATTTAAGCTAATTAATCGATTTCTAATTAGATATTAATGATATGCGTCTAAACTTTTGTGCATAAATTTTTGACTCACATTTTTATGGCTTTTACTTAATTTCAATTTTTCAGATAAGTCTAAAATCGAATTATCATATATTTTATATCAATTTGAAGGGTAGAGTTAGTTTAATTAAAAACTGATTTTTTTTGTATATTTCTAAAACAAAACTTAATATTTTTATGCCTTACGAATTAAACTTATTAAAAAAACTTGTGCGTCTAAACTTTTGTGCAGTACTGTATATACAGCACTTACAAGTTACATACTAGATATTTATGAAGTCATTGGCAATAGATGAAAAATTTAAAAAATGATCACAAAATCCAAAATTTTAAATGATCACCAAGCTTTAAAGAAAAGTTCGCTTAAATTTATATTGTACATATTTAATTGATCGTAAAGATGTTAGTTATTTGTTGATCTAAATTCTCACAATAATCTTTGTTTTAGTAAAAAGATGTGCAAATTAAACAACTTCAAGCCCAGTACGACTTGAGCCTACTGAGCGACAAAACAACAACCTACCAACCTCTACATAGACCTGAATAGAAGGCAATACTTCCGATCTACTCTCATGTTATCTGATTATATATAAAGTGATCCTTACCCAATAATTGTGAAACTAAAATATAATAATATTAATAAGCTAATAAACTAGGCCATTTTAATAACAATAATTGAATTCTTCATATGTTTTATTTTTAAATAAATTTTTTTGTTTAAATTTACTACAAATTATATGTATTATTTAATAAATGATCACATTGCGTTTTTTTTTTATTTTATTTTTATATTTTTGATAACATAAGTCTGAAAACCAAAATGGTAAAAGTTTTGACCCGATCACCAACCAAGTGATCAGAACTTAGTCACAAAATTTAAATAAAACTTAAATAAATGAGAGTACATAAGACATTTTGAGAGTTAAAGCTTGGATCGGAAATTAATGTTATTTTTGAAAAATGTAATTACTGTAGGCTACCAGTTCTCAACAAAGGATGTTGGTGTGTCACAATCTTATAAATAGATTATGAAAATGAAGGCAATGAAGAAATTTAAGCTTTTCATTATTTTTTTTACAAATTTTAAAATAAAAATTAAAAAACTAAATAAATTCTTTTTTTTAATCTTAATAAAACAAAAAACAAGGTCCATGTTAAAATTTAAGAGGGACTTAAATTAAAAAATTAATTAAATATTAAAGGCTATTTACCAAATTGCAAATAAATTATAGATGAGGAATTGATTAGAGTGTGTATATTGGATCATTTTAGCCGTCCAAATTGTTATTGTTTTGTCTCTTTTATACCCATTTAGCTCCTGGGTGGACATTTACTTAAACATTATTTTATTTATTTCAAATTTATATTGCAATTTGGCATTATAATAAGGTTCTTCTTTTATTTGCTTTAAACTTGGTTCAAAATTATCCTTTCAATCGAAATAATCTTGCAGTTCGTTTGCCAATGTTATAAATGCTGGAAATTGATGATTATTATATGCACTTCTATATCCAAAAGTACCATTGTACATTTAATTTCAAATTGGTTATTCTGCCACCAGATCTATTAAAAGAAGTAGAAATATGTGAAATATTTATAGGTACATATTATTATATTTTGGTCATGGTTCATGTGAGTGTTCATGATCATGACTCATGAATGTTCTTTAAATCAAAGTCTGGACTTTAAAAAAAATTTAAATCTAGACTTGTACATGACTTAAAACTTGTAACTTTTAAACAACACTGATAACAACCAACCAGTCTAATGATTTGGCGATGACAAGAGGCAAATAGAAGCATAACGCTGAAAGTTGAAGCCTAAATCCATGGGCATTGTGAATTTTGGTACAAAAAACAAAAACCAAAATTCACAATGCCAAATCCATGACATTCATTTTCAACGTAAAGTTTGACTTGACAAGGACTCGAATTAGTCATCTAATTAGTCTTTAATTTAAAAATCAATTAAACATTTAATTCTTTTGGAAACAAGTACATAAAGAAATATAATAAATTTTATTTGTTTAAATTAACCTCCTTTAAGGAGAAGTAAAAAAATTGAAAGAATAAAAGTAAAAATAAATTCAATATTACTCACATAACAGATTAACAAAAAAAAAAAAAAAAAAAAAAAAATATAATCATCTAATGAAATCTTATCTTAAAGATTTGTTATAATTTTATTCATGTAATAAATATAAATAACTAATAATAAGCAAATAATAATAACTAAATTGTTTTTAGCGAAATTCATCGAAAATAATTGCATTATCGGTGAAGTAACCCCTGTGTAAGATCTAAACTGTGACCTGAAGGGTATTTAAAAGGAGACCTTCTCTCTTAATCTGTGTTCAAAAGAAAGAGACAAATTTTTATTGTATGAGTTTCATTTGAATCTTATGAAGCTTTAGTTATAAAAATTATATAAATAAAAAAAGTAAAAAATAAAATAAAATTTTAAATGAAATATTAATTAAACATACAGCATAAATATATTTTTTCTGCACCGAGCTAAAAATCCTTCAGACTATAAAAAAAATAATAAGGTTAAATAAGATAAAATAAGATAGCAATTTAAAAAAATAAATAGCAAAAAAAATAAAAAAAGAATAAATTAGCCGAATGAAAATTAAAAACGATTAGTTGAAAAATATAGTATATAATTTTTTTTAATACATTAGTAATGTTCGGCACAAATAGACAAATAAATAAGAGAGTAGTAAAAAATAAATAAAAACGTAATTGATTCGAATCAATAAGTAAAAAATAAAGTGAAATGATTAAGACAATATTAATTAGTTATTTTCATTCTGATAATTGATAAATAAAACCAGTCTATCTTTCTTTGAGTAAATCAAAGATAATCTTAGTTTGTGTACCGAACGAAGTAGTTGATAACAAGAAAACTTTCAAAGCTAATGTTCATGGTAAAAATAAATATTTAGATTCAATGAGGTGACTATAAATACTTGGATATTTTTGGTTAAAAATAAATCAACAATTTTCAAATAAACAATAACAATTTAATTAAAAAAATGCCAAGCCAAATTACCAAATTACTCGATAAAGCCAAATCTAAATTCAGCAATGGTTTTTGTGGATCTCAAAATCATTTGAACCAATCAACCTACATTTCAGTAAACAAAGTAAATGTGGTAACTCCGGTCAAAATCAATCCTCAACAAAAAACATTAAAAAAAAGTGTTGCCAGAGCCAATTTATTCAATGATAAATCTATTGGTGTTTGTGATCAATCAACTATTAACATCTCTCAATTTCCTTTGCTAATTTCAACACCCGAACGAAATAATACTCAATATTCAATTTCTCAATTTGATTCAACTGGATCAGAAATATTTGAAAGTACCACTTCGGATTATGGATCTAATGTTTCAACTGCATATTCCAATGTTTTGTATGAATCACCTCAATGTAGACAAAATACAACACCATTTTCTCAAATGGAAATTGAATCTTTTGGTTTTGGATCCAAAGACTTTTGTTCAGCCAACTCTCTTCTTTTTGAACACGATCTATCTTCGTCTCAGTCTTCTCAAGAACAACAACTAGAAAAAGAGATATTTGTATGCAAAGTGTCTTATACAGCAAAGTCTTTAAATGAATTGTCAATTAATTTTTCAGATCGTTTGATGCTTATAAATGAGAATAAAAATTCTAATTCATGTTATGTTAAAAATGTCTTAACAAACGAATGTGGTTATGTACCAAATTTTACAATTTGTAAATTATCTCAATTTTTATCCGATATTAAACAATTAATAGTCCATTAATTAAAATTAAAAATAATTGTAAATTTAATTTGTTTATTTTTTTATTTAAATATTTAATTTATATTAATAAAAAATTATTTTCCTCTAAACTGATAAAAATATGTGTAATGGCATTAACTATATATATATGTGTTCATTGCCAACTTACTCATTGGATTCTTGTTTTATTTTTTAATCTTGCCTGCCATTAAAAAGTATATTAATAATCTGTGCAATTACTTTGCAAAGTTTTTGCAGACATATATTTTCGGATTAGGATATTGCTTAAAAATTAAGCATTTTACAAAACTAAATTATTCCATACATGCTAAAAGGCATTCGAATTTTTAATTTAAACTGGTTAAAATGTACCAAGTAAGATTATAATTTTGATTTAAAAAAACGCTAATATAAGCCCGACTAGCTCAGTTGGTTAGAGCGTCGTGCTAATAACGCGAAGGTCGTGAGTTCGATCCTCCCGTTGGGCAAATTTTTTTTCTTTTAAAAATAATAAAAAATTTTGAATGAAAATTATTTTATTATAATTACATTTTGCAATTATTAAGGGATCTTGGAAAGGCACAACAATCCCTAATATTTTCTATATTAACCAAAAATTGAATTAGTCTTTCTAGCCCTAATCCCCATCCACCCAACTTCATAGCACCAAATCTTTTTGTTTCCAAGTACAAATCAAAAACTTTTGGTTCTAAGTTTTGCTTTACAATTGCATTTTTTAGCAAGTCCAGTCTATATTCTCTTAGACTGCCTCCGATTATTTCACCAACATTAGGTACCAACAAATCAAAGTTATCAACAAGTGTTTCATCTTCTTTCGATTGGCGCATATAAAATGGTTTAATATTCTTTGGATACTTAGTGACAAATACTGGCACATTCTGAAAATATTCAACTAACAATTTCTCCTGCTCTTTGTTCAAATCTTCGCCAAACTCAATACTTTTCTTGGTCATCCTAGCATATTTTTTTTTGGCTAACAATTTGTTTAAAACATCGATTGCTTCTTTGTAAGTAATTCGAATAAATTTTTTATCATTCATATAACTACAAATATTTTTGATGTATTCAAGCTCCATATTCGAACATTTGTTTCTATTAAATATTTTATATAACTCTGGTTCTTGAATACTTTTATAAGTTTTGATCGAAATTGTCTTGAGAAAGTCTTCGGTAAAGTCCAATATTTTATCCAACGAATCCATGCCAATCATTTCTGCTTCAAGCATATAAAATTCGGCCAAATGGTGTCTAGTCATTGATTTTTCTGCTCGAAAAGTAGGACTCAAAGTATACACATTTCCAAGACCAGTGGTCATGGCTTCCAAATGAAGCTGAGCACTTGCAGTCAAATATACAGGTTTTGAAAAAAAATTTTTGGACTCGTTGTTGTTTATGTTTTTCAAACCATGGTCCTGTTCATTTAGAGTAACCTCAAAGGTTTCGCATCCACCTTCACAATTGTTCGAAGTGATTACCG
This sequence comes from Brachionus asplanchnoidis, assembly GCA_025491095.1. Lineage (NCBI taxonomy): Eukaryota > Metazoa > Rotifera > Eurotatoria > Ploima > Brachionidae > Brachionus > Brachionus asplanchnoidis. Next base: position 513,138 of record JAILYF010000039.1, on the reverse strand, counting down.
GAGTATGAATTTGTGTGAATTCATGCTCATGAAAATATTTATGAATATTGAAAACAATTTCACTACGAAATTTCATAATACTAGAAAATTGATCGACATGGGATCTTAGATGAACATAAGGTCGAATGGACTCAAGTGTTTGTTTAACCTTTGGCTTAAATGGATACTCGGATGGGTCGCATTCGGTCAAAATGTTCAGCTCAGTAACTTGTAGTTCATGATTTTGGTGCTTATGTGTGCTCTTAACCAATTTTCCTTTAGCTTCTAGACTTGTATTAAAGTGGATTGAGTTTATAACTTTATCAAGCTCATCTGGATGTTTTAGATTTTCTCCTATAACCACAAGTTGGAGATTACGCGGATCGGTTCCATCATTTATATGGATAAATTTAACTTCTTTTTGGTTGCGAAAATTTTTCACCCATCCAATCACCCTGATATTCAAATCAAGCTGTTCCGAGTCTAAAACACTCTTAATACTTTTTGTTTGAAGGAATCGTTTGAAAATTTTAAATTTTGGGCCACGTAATAAATTTAACATTGCTTTAAAAAATTTAAAAAAAAATTAAATTTTGTAATTGAATGACAGTGGCTAGTTGCCTTCTATTATAGAAAAAAATGGTTAAATCTTGAAAATTTTATTGTACAAATATATTTTAATTCATAATAACTTTTTTTAGCTATTGAAAATGATCAAAAGCTTTATTCAGTCCATCTGTGAGTGCATTTAGGATTACAGCATACATAGTACAGTGTCATTTTGTCTTCTGATTGTTTAGAGTGAGCTTGGAAAAAAACTGCTCCATTATTTAAGCATTTTGGACAAGTTCGCTCATTGGTACGAGGCAATGTAGGATCTGAGATTACATCTGAAACTATCTGAGTTAGCTCATCAACTTCATGATGAATTTTATTCACGTATATACAAGGATTTTCGGCCTCTTCTTCATGGTCACAATTTCGACACTTAAATTTCATATTTGATTTTTACTTTTAAATATTTATTTTAACACTAAATTGTTATTATTTATTTGGTATAGATGTAATGATACTTTAAATGTAGCATATTTTATTTAATTGGTTTAGAATGTTCTTAAATTTTATTTCTAACGAGTTAAAAGTTTTCGGAAGCTCAGTAAAAAATAAATAATATGCATTAAGAAATCAACTAATTTAATAACTAATCTAATAGCAAACTTAAATATGTCTTTGTAGTATTTTCGGTAATTAAGCTAAAAAATAAATTCAAAAATTTAATTTTCAATTTTTTTTGAAATTCCGACTATTTGAACGTGATGATGAATCTAATGATATTGTATTTGAATAGTTGTTAGTATAATTTTTGACTAAGCCATAAAAGAACGGAAGTCAGTGTGTATTTTAGCTATTATTTTTTTTTTATAAAGACTTAAGATAAAGAAGTTTTAAATAAGAAGAAACTAACCAAGACAATAAATAGAAAAAAATAAATAAGGAAATGAAAAAGAAGTTGATTTATTGTCTAAAATCAAAACAAATATGTGTGTTTTGACTAAAAATTAAACAAACGAAGTTATTAACTAATTAATTATCAATTTCGAATAAAAAATAAAGATTTTGGATTAATTTTTGTTGTTCTTCATTAAAATTTTATTTATTCTTTTCATTTTATTTTAAATTCAAAGGAAACTAAAAGAAAAGGAGGTTTAAAGTCTTTTTCAAACAACCGGGGAGTAATCCCGAGATATTTTATACATAAACAAATAAATATTTTTTGTGTCGTGTTAATGAAAAATTATAGAGAAGATATCGAATAACTTTTAATTTAATAAATTTTCACTTTACTAATTTTGTTTGAGTGTGCTGAATTGTAATCTAAAAGCTTGACTGATTTTCAAATTCTATATCCAATTTGTTCAAAGTGATCTATAATTTAAAATTTTTCGCATGAAAGCTTTTTCCACATTATTTATGAATAAAAAGTTAAAAAAAAATTTTTTTAAAATTGATTTTATTTCTTAATTCAATAAAAATTATATTAATATCGGTTTTTGAATCTTTTTGTGTAAGTTCATCTAAATGAAGCAGAGTTTTGAATTCGAATTAAATTCAAGCTATTGCTCTAATTGCTAGCTTAATAGAAATTAAATTTTAATAGTATGTTTCTACTAATTAAATGCTATGAAAATCTAAAACAAATCCTGTTTTAACTAAAAAAAAAAACAATAATTAAAAATCAATAGTCAAGTCAAATATTCTAGATTAATATTATATTATAATCTTTTATACTTCGTGACAATTCATCCTACACTTGGCTCAGTTAATAGAGTAGTAAAACCAGATGATACTTTAGATAATTTTTAAGTTATTTTTTTACTTACTGAATAAAAAAGTTGTCGCGTTTCTTTCTTTTCCTTGGGATACAACATATTATTGCATTCCCGACAAAATTTGGTTCCTACAAAACCTGGTCCGGTGTCTTTATAAGAATCATCATAACTCATTTCTTTAAATCTAATTAAAAGTACTAGATGATAATAAAGTATATTTATTTTCTCCTTGAATGGATATGACTCCATTTTTTAAAAATAAATTTAAAGTTATTTAAAAAAGTTTATTAAATAATTTAATTTGATTTTAAAAAAAATTCTCTTCTCTTTTTAGAGTCGGGTTTGCTTAACTTACACAAAATTGATTCTGTCTTGAAGCTTTGACTATCCATGTCCATTTTAAGCTTGCAAAAAACTTGTCCTGAATTAATCGATCCTTGTAAGTCATAGGCTATAAATGCATAAACAATTTTTCCTTCACGTCTTGGTTAAATTTTTTTACCTCAATGGCAAAGAAAACTAAAATTTACCTTAAATTTAGAGACCGTACTTGATCAAACTCGTCCGAGGAAGTAATCTTAATTGGTATGCCCATAACTTCTATTAATTCTGGATTAGACAAAAAAACAACTGCAGTTTTTTCATATACCTCGTTTAAATCAATATCTAAAGTTGGATCATCATCGTTGATTGAAGTTTTATTTTTTTCGATATATTTATTTATTAATAAATATGTTCCACTTCCCAAAGCTAAAGCACCAATAAACATGGAAAAATTAGTCTTTTTTTCGTATTTTTTTGTCATGAAATTAGCCGTTTGATTCACACTAAATACTATATTTTTTGATAAAATGGATCTTTGTATTAAGGCTATGGTATTTTTGCTTAAATTAAAAGCTCTCATCTTAATTTAGATACATAAAATAAAAATATGTATTTTTAAAGTATATTTTTTACAATTATTTATTATAAAATTAATTAATCATTTGTTTTTAATTGAATTTTAAAAATCAACTTTAAGAGATTTTTACTTTCTCTTTAATTTTCAATTAAATTTTAGTGTTAAAAATTTTGTGGTAAAAGTTTTATTTAGAGTTTAAAAACATTTTTATATGTCATTTTGACTATTTCTGACAATTATCTTTCTTTCACCGTGATGTATATACTCTAATTTGACAAGTATGTGTTCATATTCGAATTTGCCAGTTGTTTCGTTCTTTAATTTTTTTTTAATTTAAAAAACTAAAATTTCATTTGATTTACTTTTTTACATTTCACAAATACATCCCCCTTGTTCCTAGGACCCTCTAAATAATAGTTCAATATCATAAACAATTGTCCATTTTCAACAAAAAATTTGTGTCTTTGGAAAAATGTTAACAAAAATTTTATTTTTTTCTCAAACTATTACTTAATCTGAAAGACACGTCTTCCCCCAGATTCAGTATGAACTTTAATCGGGTGTCCAAAAGCGTCCTGAATTTTTGGATCTTTTAAGCAAATTTTTGACGACTCACTATAAATGCCACTGGGAGATTCTCTGGAAAAAAGTTCCGAAAACAAAATATAAAATATTCCGATAATTAGTCCAGCACCACCCAGAAGAATCATGCCATAACCAACATCTTGTGCAGCCTGTTTAGCTCGTCTAGCACCAGTTACATTTGTCGACACCTCACTGTCTTTAAACGAACTCTCAATTAGTGTTTTTTGCTGGCCGTCATTTTTTATTTTTTGTAATGAAATTAAACTTGTTGAAAATTGCCGTGAATCTTCCGGCTTTTTCAACCAACTGATCGAAATTAATTTTAAATTTTTTGAATTTAATAATTGGTATTTATATGTGTATATGAAATATTTCTTACTCAAATTAATAATCATTCTGTTTTTTAAATCTAAATAAATTTTAAATTGCTTTTATAATTGAACATTTTGTACTGATTTATTTTTAAAATTACATGCTAATAAATTATAAAATTTCATGTCAAATTTGACTTGTTTTTAATTTCAGGTTAGAATGAATATTTGATTGATTTTTCGTGTCAGAATTGTATGGTTGTGAATTTTGGTGACAGGTTTAAACAAAAAAGAGTCAATAAATTTTTTCGAAGAGGTTTTTTTTAAGCGTTTCATTGCACTTTAATTTAAAAGAATTTAAAAGTGCTTTTAAAAAAAATTATTTAACGCAGAATCATGAATTATAAATAAGAAAAGTTTAAAAGTTCTTAATGGGATTCTAGTTCAATTATTTGTTTATATCAATTACATTTGTTGATTCTGTCCAATTGTAAATATTAAAAAGTAAAATTCTAATTAATATCGATTTCCTGATTTTCATTTACAGAACAGCTTTAAAGTAAATAAATTGAAAATTTTACACTCGATTTGATAAATTTGGATTATTGTTTCCGATTTGTTTATACACACACTTTTAATAAAGATGTAAAGTTTATTGTGCTTTTTTAATGTTTACTTCAAATTAGCTGAGAGAAAATGTAATTTTAAAATTTTTACTCATTCATTAAGAAACTCGATTTTCAGACAAATTTAAAATTTTAATTAGCGATTTACATTTAAAAAAAGTGAAAAACTTAATTGTTTATTGTTCTATGCTAGAGTTTTAAATTATTCATTCATTTGGGTCAGATGCACGTCCCTTAAACAATTTATTTAAAACCGAGAGCCTATGAGGGGTTTTATGAAATAAAAACAATAGTTTTTTAAACGAAACCAGACTCTTGAGAAGCTCCTATTTAATTTGTAATTTAAAAACACTTGGTCCTATTTACTTAAATGGGTCATTGTAAATTTGGAAAAAAAAATCATTAGTTTATTTGCTTGTTTAACTCCTATTAAAATTTTCTTTTTGAAGTATTCTTAGCCTCAATTCATTTACCAAAACCAATTTACCAAATGTAAAAAATCATTATATTTACTCAAATATCATGGCACCATTTTTAAGTTAATTTTGAAATTGTGTAAAAACTTACTCAAACAACATATTTTTCAAAAATTATTTGATAAAAATTATATTAAATGTAATTTAAAAAAATACAATTAAAACTAAAGAAATCTCAAAAATTTTCTGTGAACCATTACACGAAAATTATTATTTTTTTTTGCTATAAAATTTTCATTTTCATTCAAATTGTTGCATCGATTTCTTTAATGAAAAATTTTTAGAATTATCTGCGGAATGCACTTCTTGTAAATGTATGATTTAATATTTTTTAATGTTTTTGCTTGCTATGCTATTAATACGAAAATGATTGTTAAAAAAAAAATTTATCAGATTTTTTATAGAAATTAAAGTTAATGATCATGGACAAAGATCATCATTAATGGTTTTAAGTATTTTTTAAAGATGAAATTAAATGGAAAATTGTATTTTTATAATTAGCATTCAATGCTTGACTTAACTTTTTAACTGCAAAACTTTGCAAAAATTTTGTATTTATGCAGAATTGTGTATTGCACTTTTTTATGGTTAAACATGGTTTGTTTAACATGAAAATAACTGCTATAAATTTCAAATTAAGAATGAATTAAAAACTTATTTGGTGCTTATTTTATGACCAACGGAACAAATAATTCAAATATTTTTCTATAAAATGATCTTTTTGAGGTATCTTCTTCCTTTCAATCACATTTGAGCTAAAGAATTTATTTAAAAATAAAAAAAAGCAAAAAATAACAAAATTAAGAGTTCGAAAAATTAAAAAAAAAATACTTTCTACCACGTTTTGTGATCGAACAAGATCTCAAATGCTTTTTTATTTCATTATAGTAAATGATTTTAAATCAAACTTCGGTAGTTTTACTTTAAATAATATGTATTCAATATATGTTGACACTAATTTTAAGGCTAACAGAGTAACCCAATCTAAAATTTAAAGTTATGCTTTATTCAATCCGATTAAAAAAATTTGCAAATCGTATTCTAATGATGTTGATTTAAGAAAATCAACAAAAAAAATTAAAAAATGACATATTTAGCTGTATTTATTGATGTTATTTGTAAATTTCTATTAAACGCAATATCATAAAATTATGATCTATAATTTTTGTTTACTTCTATATCATAAAATCTGTCTGAAATCAAATTGAACATACAATAACTATATTTCTAGTACATTCGAATTTTTAAGTTTTTGGCTAGGATCACTCTCTTAGTGTCAAATGTCCGAAAAATAAATTTTTTCAACATTTTTCTTTTGATATTAGCTTAAAGGCTGAAAATCAAAAATATTTTTTTCAGAGAAGAAATTTTTATAATTTTTCATTGTTTTGTGTTTAATTTTTTAGTATTTTTTAATTGAATTGTTTTAAATGTTTTTTATCAATTTATCTATTATTAAAAGCTTAGATTATTTGAAAATACATTTGAAAAATTTTCTTTTTCATGTACACTTTACTGTATTCTTTTTTTTTCGAGTCTGGCCTCACATAATAAAGAAATTTTTTTTACTAAAATTTATCATTAGCAAAGGGACATATTTATCGTGCATAAAATTCAAATTTAATTAGTTGATTTTAGGTTCAGGTGAAAAAAACCCAGATGTAAATGTAATACTTAAAAAACGCGGACACGTCCCAAATTGTAGATTTAGATGATAAAATTGTTGAATAAATGATAATGAATGGTTCAACTATTTAGAAAATGTATATAAATAATTTTAATAATTTTATCTTTTAAATAATGTTTTTGAAAAAATTAATCAAAAGTTTACTTACAAGAGGGCTTAGATTAAAAAAAGTTTCCACTATAATGGCCAATAATTTATTGATCACCTTTTTTTTAACTCAGAATATTCTCGAATGATAACAAAAATTTTTCCCAATTTCATTAGGGACAGATTTAGGGTCGGCAAAAACCAAAAAAAAAAATAAAACAAAAACAAGAAAAAAAACAAATATTTTTTAATTTAAAATTTTATTTCATTTTTCAAGAATTTTTCACATGAAAAAAAAAAAGAAAAAAAATAGTTTATATTAACAAAAAACGAAAATGATCTAGATTAGCAAATGATATTTATTAATTAATTCAATAGAGTTACAAGTGTCACAGAAATTGCTAAAAAAAACTGTACACAATAAAATATATATATATAAATGTATAGGCCTTTTGTCTTTTCTTTCTTTCTTTCTTTCTTTTTAGTTTATTTAATTATTTATTTAATTATTAACATTAAAACAATAATAATAGTCGATCAGGAAGAGAACAAAAAAAAAAATAAAAGCTAGCAAAAAAAAAATCGAACAGAAAAAAAAATAATTAAAAACATTTAAAAACATTCACAACGACTGACTAAACTTAATCTTAAATTCGTTAAATTTACTCATTATTTTTAAAGCGGGTCCAAGCTTGACTCCCATGGTGTTGACCAAATGGTCGTCGCGAATCAAACTGAGCGCCGAGCCGTCCATGTCCTGCGACCTGAACATCTCGGCTACTTGCTCGCCAGCCACCAGCACCACAAACGCGTACACCTGTTCACAATTCCACTCGGTCGGGTCGCCGCTCGGCCACTCCTGCTTGCAAACACCACCACCAGCACCACCAGCACCACCAGCAACAGCAGCAGCATTGGGCTGCGCAGCGGCGCTCTTGTCGTCGAGCTCTCCGGTCCGCGGCTTCTTGGGCGACTGCTTCGACCGGCTCTTGGCCTTCGACTTCTGACTAGTGGCGCTGGTGTTCAGCAGACTGTTCTCGTCCATCAATCGGCTCGTGTTCGATTGGTCCTCGCGCTTGACCGCGTTGCACGGCGTCGACGTCGACTTGGGCGGCGTTCTCTCATCGACGCACATTCTCTGCACTTCGCCGGCCTTCACCGGAAACGGCTCCGTGCTCTCTTTGATCACAAAGCCGTCGATTACGTGCGTCAACACCACCTTTGACTTTAAATTTTTTAGTGTGTCGACCAATTTTTTGTCTTGGTGCTCCGGCGTTTTCGTCACACTCCTATCCACGCTCACGTTCATCTCGCCGACCTCTTTTCCACCACTCGTCTCGCTCTCCGCACACATGCTCTGCTGTTCGGACTGTGTAGACGTCTGAATTGTCTGCTGCTGAGCGGCCGGCTCATTTTTTTCCTCCTGAATCATCGGCTGGACTATGTTCAACGGAATGAACTGCGGATTAAATTGTCCCGGTTGATTGATGATATAATTTTGCTGTTGTGAGTAAGAAGAGGACGATGCGGAGGTGGACGGCGACGGATAAATGCTAAACTGTAGCTGAGCTTGCGGCTGTTGAGCTACTTTGGGCGATTTTCTGTTAAGCGATGCGTTCTCGATCAGCTTTCCTTTGATGCTTTTGCCGGTGAGAGCGTCGACGGCGTAGAGACGGGGCCGGCCGCGTTTTTTGCTGTGAACACTGGACGGTGTGTTGGCGTCGTCGTGCGACCACTCGTCCACGTCCATCGCGTCGCATTTGACCTTTTTGTCCGGCGATTTGGCCTTGGCTTGGTGCTTTTTTTCGTTCAGTTGCTTGAGCAGTTGTTCTTGGCGGTGTTCTTCTTCGGCGAGACGCTGCTGCAACATTTGAATGTTGGTCGATGTGGCGCTCAGCTGGTGCTGGACTGGCGCAGCGACTGTTTGAGCCGAGAAGCTGCCGGCCCCGTTGCTCTTGTTGCCAACGGTCTGAAATTTAAATTGACTATGAGCAGGAGTGTCGCCGTTGGCCACAGGCATCTGTGGTTGCGGCTGTGGCGGCGGCGGCGGCGGTGGTTGCGGCGGCTTCGGCTGGATATTACTGTTTTTGGAGTGGGGGAGGAGATGGGGCGAGCACGGCGTGATTATGAGCGGCTGTTGGAGCTTGACGCCGTTCGGCTGTATCGGAATAAACTGGTAGAATTGGCCGTTGGCGAACGAGCCGATCGAGTGGCCGTTTTGGCCATTTTTTTGTTGCAGAGCGGCCGCTATTTGATTAAGTTGGTCCTGGGTGAATGTGGTGGTTGAGGGCTGGCCGGGCCGCACCTGTTGCTGATGTTGTTGGTGCTGAACGAAGTGTGCGTTGTCGGTCTTGGGCTTTTTGGGCGGTTTGGTCGGCGGAGGAAGAGGTGAGTGATGGTTGAGCGATGTGTTGGGGGTGGTGGGGGCCGCGGGCAGCAGGGGCGCCAGGGGCCGGGCCGCGATCAGCGGCGGCTTGCTCGGCGACGGGTTCACATTCACTACTTTGTACTGGTTGTAGTTGGCGGAGGGTTTTTGTTGTATTTTGGTTATTACTTTTTGAGGCGTGTTGTGATGTAGATGATGATTGCTCAGTGTCGGGTTGGCGGACATTTCTTAGCACATTGCTCTAGACAGATTGTTTGTCTGCAAAAATTTTAAATGTAAAATGGACTCGGATTGCGAGATTCAAAATGGCAAAAATAAAGAAAACATAGAAAAATAAAACTAAGAGAAAGAGAGAGAAAAAGAGAAAAAAATACACACACACACACACACACACGATTTTTGGAATTTTTTTTTTTCTATATTTTTTCTAATTTGTTAGTATTAAATTAGCATAATTTTTTTTTTTTTTCTCTTTTTTTTTTTTTGCTTTTTTTATGTTCTCGAGTTTTTGTGTGTGTTGAAATAAAAAATAAGAGTTGTTGTTGGAGCCTGCATGTTCGAGACAAGAGAGAAAAAATGAGGGAAATTTTCTTATTTGTTTGTAGATAAACCAATGGGAAAATTGCTTGGAGATCGGTTGTGCCAATTGGATTTTTTGATTTGGAAATTGAGTGGGGCGGGAGGGGAGGAGACATGCTAGTTTTGAATTACGTTTCGAGTTCAAGGTTGTTCAGAGCAGAATAAAAAAATGATTAATACGAATAAAATAGTTTTCTTTGTTTGGTGTATGAGTTCGAAATTATTTGATTGGTTGGGATTTAATTTATTGTGTGTGTGTGCGCAATTAACAATTGAGCGTTTTTCACATGGCCACTTTTTGCCATTGCTTTTGTCGAATCAAATGCGCCAGATTGTTTTCTCATTAGTTTATAGCAAAAATTATGAGCTTTTTTTCTAATTGGCTTATTTAGCCTAATCAATATTTTAATTTTTAAACAAAAATTTACAACCAATCCCATTTCGCGTATTTTGTGAATAGATACAGACTTTTGTTGATTGATCGGATTTGGTCTCAAGCAATGTGCCACCATTCTACCGCAACTATTTGTCTCTCAATGCCGGACCATTAGACCTCACGACATCAAAAAAAGATAAAAAATATTTTTTTAGCCTACTCTCTCAAGGTCTCAAATTAAAAAAAAAATTTTTAATAAAAAAAATATTTACAAAAATATCTTATCTTTATTTGAAAAAAAATCATATCTGTCATTGGTCAAAGACTTTCGGCAATCGATAAGGTAAAGTCCGACCTAATCCAATATCAACACCAGCTGCATGTTAACTGTATTTACTTAACGTATTAGCAAACAATACACAGGTCCAACAACCAACAATCAACAACCAGCATATTCCACTTAGAAGTGGTCAATAAATAAATAATTAAAATTTTTTGCTTCTTCTTATTCTTCTTTGACTTTGATTTAAGCCGTACTCAAGTTTATTTACAAAAACTCAAGTAGGCAAGTTCTGCTGTCCACATCATCCACATAGTCCCATAGCCCCATAGTCTCACAAGACTGGGCACAATTTAAAAATAATTAATTTACACTGTCAAAATAAATTTTAATTAAGATATGGTTTTTGAATGAACAGAGCTCATAGACTTGCTCCAGGCGAAAGTAGCAAAGGTCAATTTTTTTTTGATTTAATTTAAATTTTATTTTTGTCTTTGCTCTGAAATATGAGGATACAATTTAATTCTAAATGGAAGTCGTTATAAAATTAAGATAAAAAATTTTTTTGTTTTTATTTAATTACTTTTATTTAAATGAAAAAATCAAAAATTTTGTTTGGTGACAAACATGACTTCTTAGGATGACATGCATTTTATTGTGACACATTATCTATAATAGACAAAAAATATTTGCTTATTAAGTTTCCACGGGAAAATTTCAAATTCAGTTATTTTTTAACATTTAAATAAATCCTCATATTTTTGATAAATTAAAATTAAAAAAAAATCAACACACTCTAGTATAATGACCTTGTCAGACTTCAAACATTCTCGAGAGATGCTTTTGTTATCTTAAAATTCAGTTTTTATTTATTTTAAATAAATTGTTTTAAAATAAAAAAGAATTGTTTCACTACACCAGATTCAAACCTAAATTTTTATTAAATCTTTTGATAATGTAATCAATTCTATCAATTGTAATGAATTTCTTTTTTTATTTTAATTTTTTTCAATCGGTATTCTGAAATAAAAGACTTTGTTCATTCTGGGCTTCCTGTGTTTTTTTGCCTAAATTAATTAAATTAACTACGAAAATAAATAAAATGTTTAACTAAATACAAAGCTTATTATTCACACAATTGGTCTGTACTTAAAAAAATAATTCTAATATGTGTCAAAAAGACAAAAAATAAAACATCACTAACATTAACATTTGTAGCCTGTATAGTCGAGTGGATTGTGTGTTAGTCATACAAGCTGAGGATCGAAGATTCGAAACCGGCTTAGGGAAGAAAAAAATATTAAAATCCCTGAAGAATAGGACGAATTTTTAAGCTCCTTTAATCGCAAATAGTGTTTTGACTTTATAATAATTGTGGTTTAGATGGTCAAATCGGTACATTAACCCAAAGTTGTTTTAAAATTACAAATCTTGAGTCAAAATACAAACCTTAATTTAAGTGACTTTTATATAAACTAGGCCGCCCCACAAAAGCTACCATGAAAGATAAAAATATTAGTCATGACAGCACTAAAATTAAAGTCCAAGTCTGAAAAAATTTATGTCCAGGCTTGATCTTGACTTAAGACATGTAATTTTTAAGCAACTCTGCATTAACCTTTGTATAAATGCAGAGTTTCTTAATCCTTTGTACAGAGCCGCCACTTAAAAAGCTACCGGAAAAAGAGTTGAGCGCCTCCCCTAGTTGCAATAATATTTTTCATAATTTTGAAATTTATGGAAATATTGATCCGATCAAACGAACAGGTATTAATATTTAGTTCATACCGAATTTTTAATGATGAACCTTTCGTGGAATCCATAAAAGTTCCGCTAATCTTTTAGTATAAATGTGCTTATCCAAATGTGGCTATGCCCCATGAACCCCTGTTTGTCTGATGTATAGCATGCCAAAAATTATGTTTATTGTATTATTGTACGATTGAATTCGATCATTGACAAAGCTAATTGATTTAATATAGAAAATGAAGATGAATCTTCTAATTTTTGTTTTTAAAATAGCATTTATTGATAAAAATTCGCCAGATACGGCTATGTTGAATTTAAAAAATACAGTGTATAAAGTGAATGTTTTATTTTAAAAAAATTGTCCTGTAATTATTAAAAATATAATTTGGGGAAGTCCCCAGGTTTAGCTTTCGTTTAAACCCAATTATAGCACCACAACATTAATCTAGTAAAAAAAATGTTAAGATTCTGTAAAAATGTTTGTCATTTGCAGGCTAAATAAAAAAAATAAGAAATGGTCAAAACTGAAGTAGAATTTGATTCAAAAATCAATTTTTTGCTTTTTTGCTTTTTTGGTTTTATATTCTATGATATGCTTTATTTTTGTTATCTTTTATTTTAACTGGTTTTTTGAAATTCGAAAAAAAAGAGCAAAAAAATTCGGATAATTAATAAATTTTTTTCAATAAGCATGTTACAATCATTTGACATTCTGCCAAGTATGCATTCTGCATATTTATCTATAAATCAAATGCACAATTTGCAGAGTTAATGCAGACAATGTCTAAAAAAAACAACAATATTTTTTTGCACAGACTAACAGAACAATTCTGCAATTCTTTCTTAAATAAAAGTTAATATTTTTTTTAATTATATATATCTTTTTAATTATTTTTTGTACCGAATTTCACAAAACTTTTATGGTTTATCAAATATCAAATTACGCTAAATCCACAACAACAAAAAAGAAGAGAATTATTTTTTTTAATCTTTATTAATAAGAACCATAATAATGTTTAAGCCTGTAAAGAAGAGCATTTCCCTTTTGATTTCCAATGCTTAAATAACAACTGTTTAGCGAAAAGTCAAAGCATTGTGGTATTCTCATGGCCGTGTAGACCGATTGGTCTTGATTTTGAATAGGAAAATTTTGCACAACACTCAACGATGACGTGTGTATCAGCTTGAAGCCGTTTTCAGCATGGGCCGAGCATGACGCCAGTAGCTCGCCGGTCGCGTTAAATTTAAGACTCGTGCACGGTGTTGTCAAGTTCATGAACGACTTGAGGGGTCTAGGATTACGATCCGTCGAGCTTAGAACACTCTCATTCAAATTGTATAAATTCACCACGCCCGATTTGCATCTTAAAACAACAAATTGATTAATTAGTAAAAATGAAAAAGTACTCGACCCTTTTTTTTTAAGAGAAAAAGAGAGAAAATCGATATATTGATATATTTACTCTCTTGGGCCTGTTTGTTGATAAAAGAAAAAAAAAAAGAAAAAAGTGGAATGATGATGTGCAAGTTTTTGTCTTATGCGCACAGAACAGGTGCATTGCAAAGCAGAGAGCTTGTTTTGTTAGATCAGATATGAAGATAAGATAATGGGTTAATTAATTATTAAGCTTGATTGGAATTTAGTTGTTGTTTATTTGGAGATAATTTTATGCTCGAAATGATCGAGAGTCTGTTGTTTGTGAAATAAAAACGCTTAAGGTAAATCTTGAGATTAGTGGTGCACTTAGATCAAACAATGGCTAATTAAACATTTTTTTTTTCTAATTATTAATCAGGAAAGCATGCAATTGCATATTGTTGAAATGTTAGATGAAGACCATCCTATCGGACATGTCAAACTTTTGAAATATGAAACATTAATTAATCGAGTGAAAGCTCTAGAGGCATGGTTGAACAAAGCCGATTTGTGAGCTGTGTTTTTTTAATTATATGAAAGCTAAGATTTTTCTATTTTCTTTTTTTTTTTAATTTTCATGAAAAGATAAAATTCCATTCTGTCGATAAAATATCATCGAGCATTTGAATGATTTTCTAATTTGTTTTTGTTTTTTTTTTTTGTGTTTTTTGTTTTTGTTGTAAGGGATTAGAGAAACATATGCGATTTTAAATATGCTTCCTTTTGATCTTGTAGAATTGATCACGAGTTTTGTTTCCAAAAAATCAATACATGCATGAATTATTCACTTCAACTGTACAGCATCGTAACCAATCTCTAACAAATACCCATTCAAACCTATGTTTGTTTTTGATAGCTATTTGTGAACATTTACAATTCAATTTAATTTTAAAGTAATCAAAAAAATTCATTCTAGCTTTGAACTTCGCAAAGACATTATCTTAAAACGCGTTAGTGACATATTTGTCTACATCACTGGCTTAGTTCAATTAACTTGATCATGATCGGTGAGCATAAAAAACACACAATTTTATTTTATTTTAATTTTGTTCTAGATCAAATATCCTATTTTTTAAACGAATTTTTTTATTAATATTTATAAAGCAGCAACTTAATCAATCTAAACTTCGACTTTTTATTTTAAAATTATTTTTTTTGTTTTAAAGTCGGTGCAGTTTCAAATATAAATAAATAAATAAAAATAAGTACTTATCATTAACGAAGGCTGAATCAAATTCTAAGGCCGAATTTAAAGAGAGTGAACATTTTGAAATTGTCACCAAATTAATTAAAATATTTAATAATGATGAATTTGCTAGCACTGTATTTAAAATATTTTTTTAAAATTACAGTTTATGTGATCTCTACAAATCAGATCACACAAATTAAATTTTTTTCTATAAAGCTCACCTTTGTCTGTTTACTTAATAAAAATGTTACAAGGGTTTAAAAGAAATTTTTTTGACAAAAGATGCTACAGATAAACAAATAAATAAAAAATAAATAATTTTTTCAGCTTATTCTAAAATGCTTATTTTTGAAAGTGAATCCGATAGGAATTTAGTTATTTAATTGCTCTAGACCTTGATAAAGAGTAGGATAAAGATAAAGACCAAAATTAATGAAAGAGACACCGAAGTCTTTTTCAACAATGATGACGAGGCTGCTGAAAGCATTAACAAAAAATTGTCTAGAACTGATTTGTAATCTCGGATAACCCAAATATTTTTCTTTAAGACTGGGTATTTAAATTTTTATTCGGACTCTAAAGGTTTTTTTATTGAAAAAGCTTTTTATCTTAATAAAGTCGCTTTATGGAATTAAATTTATTTTTATATAGGTATAATTAAATTTAGACATGTAAATTTTAATAAGTGAAAAAAAAGTACGTACCAAAAAAATAACTCTTGTGATGAAAATTGTCTTTACTAATGAAATCTTTTTAATATTTATATCAAATTAAAGCTAATTTTATCTCCTTTAAAAATATTTTTGAAAACTTAAACTTAAAATCTACACTTTTTACACTTTCTTTCAAGCGTAATTTTGTAAAATATTGACAACAAAAAATTAGCTTTAATGCAAGGGGACTGAACCCAAACTAATTTTTGTTAATAGAAATAATAATATTAAACTTAAAATACTGATCTCTTAATTCACTAACTTCAAAGTAATATGTTTTTTTTAAAGAAAAAAAAAACTTTTTCAACGAATTAAAAATAAGATATCTGCTACTTTGAACATATTTTTTGCCGAATTTGTAATTCATATCTTAATGAAGCAATTAAAAATCATATAAATGTGTTAAGGTCTTCAGACGTTTCTACTCGAGTTGTTTGCTATTTAAGTTTACTATTGCTGGAAGCTCAAGTATCTGTAGAAAATAAATACACATAGATGTAATTGAGAATAGACCAAAAACGTCAATAATAATAATGGAACATTCTTAAAAAAAACATAATTTTTTTTATTTTTTTATAGCGCTCAATTTGCAATGTTAATATTTAAATTTTATAATTTTTATTTTAATAGACTTTTACACTTAGATGTTAGTTATCTTAGATGTAAAAAAAAATTTATTTAGCAGATTTTTTTATTTTGAGCTATTAATAAAAAAAATAATATTTATTTTTAATTATTTTTTTGATCCTATTTTGATTGATAGGATTGTCTAAAATTTATTTAAAGCAGCCGGTGAGCAGCTTTTAAAGTGTATGTCAAATTTAAAAGCTGAACAAATTTTACCAAGTGCTCACTAAGACTAAAATTGATAAATGAATGATGTACTTGAACATGTCTTTAGTTAGGCTTCTTTTAACAAAAAAACACGCGAAAAAATGCTTTAAAAAAAGAACAGAAATTAAAAAAAAAGAAGAAAAACCAATAAATTCGTGATCTTTTCTGCATAAAGAACGTTTGTCTTTACTCAATTTAAATAATTTGTAAAAACAACACGTTTGTGTGTTTAGCTCACTAAAGTGCCCAAACCAACAAAAAACATTGAGCATATCAGATTAATATAAAGAAATTGATTACAACCTAAATTAAAAGATCAGTACCAGAAAATATGATATTTGTTACATTTTTTCTAGTGCTAAAAACATAAAAAAATACATCTAGATATTTTTTTGATATTCAAAACAAAACTACAAACGTAAAGATTAACAACACTTGAATTCTCGATATTTGCGGAAAAAATCAATGTATTTAAAAAACATTCCAAGCTAACTCTAATCATGCAAATTTAAATTAAATTTTATTTTTTATACACTATCAATTATTTAATTTTGTAAATTGCAAACAAGTGGGTTAGAAAAAAAACTCGATTATTTCTTATAAAATAAAAATTGTAAATTTTAAAATTATCTTTCTCAAACAGTTCAACACTCAAATTAAAAAGACCCATTTGTACATTCAATTTCAATTTATTCATTTTATTTCCAAACCTGAAGCTTTCAAAAAGAAGTCAACCCAATCAATTGAAAAATTCTAAAGAAAATGAAAAGAAAAATTAAATATTCACTCTAAACTTACTATGATCTTTTTCAACAAAATTTATTTCTCAAATGATTGATCAATAAAGAAAAATAATTTCTTTTTTTGCTTGTCAAATTTTTTTTTCACTTTTATTTTTATTGTCAAAACTATTCAACGCAGGACTGAAAGGGAGGTTAAATACCAATCCAAACTGCGCTACTATTTTTTCAAAAAGTTATTAATAAATACATTTTATTTCAGTATTTTCTTCTATTTTAATTTGGTTTAATCTTTTTTTTTTCTTAAATTAAACTTTCAATTTAAATTATAAATAATTTCAATACAGACCAATTAAGGTCATGAAAATTAAGATAAATAAAAACAGTTATATCTAAAATCAAGAGAAATGATGCTCAATAAAAATATACAAATAAATGAATAAAATAAGTAATTTTGCCAACAGTATAAGATTCGCAGAGATGAACAGAATTGAAGAGTGTTTATGATAGATCGATGATGATAAGGATAAAAATCTTAAATAATTATTCATAAAGTTACTTTGGAAAAGATTTTTAAAAAATTAACTATTTTTTGAAAATGTTTGTCATTATTTAAAAATTTCATTGATATATTTAAAAATACATCCAACATTATCAAGTCTAGTCTTTATAGAGTTTTGGTCGCATGTTTATAATTTATTTAAGAACAGAGAGAAGTATTCATCCAGCTGAACAAAAATCACTTATTTACGGGATGTGCCCAACAGGAATTTGTGAGAACAGCAAGCTAAGAATGAATTGAACTGTTAACATCAGCATTTTGAAAGAAAGAAAATATTTTTATTCATTTATGTTTGCTACTAAATTGCTTTAGAAAAAAATTAAGTAGAGCCTTTAAAATTGTATCTCATATAGAAATAAAAATTTTACTCTTGATTCGGTTGAAATTTAATTATGAGCATTTAAAACAGTGAAACAAAACACACTTAATTATACTTGTTAAAATAAAGATTTTAATCAGCTTTTTATAAAAAATTTGATTCAATTGTCAATTTTCACAATTGAGAGAATAATAAATTTTGATAGAAATCTCCGATATCAAGTCGTTCGGAAAAAGTTTTTTTTAGTATTTTTTTTAAAATTTGAATAAAATTTTGTTTGGTGAATCCTAATATATATGTATTCAGCAATTTATAAAAGTAAAAGATGACATGAACAGTAAAATGTGAAAACTCTTAAATTAATATGGATATTTTTGATTGAAAAAAAAGTTTATTTTTCACTTCAAAAATTTTCACATTCGACTGACAAATTAAAGATGACTTAAAGTTTGAAGAATTATTTTTTTGATTCAATCATAAAATAAAATTTAGATATGTTTCATTAACTATTATTAATTAACTATAATTCATTGTCGCTTTGTTGATAGATGCTTTCCTACTGTTATCCTGGAACATTAAAATTTAATATAGAACTAAATCAATAACCCCTACAAAGTCAGCTTGATTTATAATTTTGATATATTATTAAAATATAAATTTTGATAGTAGTTTTTTAAAGAGATTCTTAATTTTTACAGTCAATTAGGCTTTAAAATTTCAAGTGGTCTATCAAAAGACACCTTAAAATGTCATTTTAAAGTGTTATTGCTTATGATTTATATTGATTTTATTGGAAATTAGAAAATTAAAATTATAAAATTAACCCTGGTTCTAATCGATTAAAATTGTAGATTTTATCTTAGGAATTCTTCTATCAAAGATACTTATTGTAGAGTTATAAAATCTCTATAGATTTATAAAATATTTAATTCAAACAAATTGATTTAAAATTTATTCCATTAATTTTTATTTAATCCCATATGATTCATTTTTCTAAAACTTCTTCTAACATAAACTAAAATCCATCCAATTTTTAACTTAATAACTGTCTGTATACACTTAGTATCATTTTAATCTTTTATTTATTTATTCTTTTATCTACTAGTTTAAAAATAAAGATTAAAAATAAATATTAAATATATATATATTGAATATGAAATGACAGGAACTGGATGTTAAAGTTAAGTATTGGACGGTTCAGTAAAGAAAGAAGAAATAAAAAGGTACACAAAGAAGTAGAGTTCTCATTAATATATTTATTCTGATGAGTCAATCTCTTTGTTTTATAAATCCATTAATTAAGAAAAAAAATTGCCGAAAGTTTACTTTCTAGATAAGAATGTGAATTTTTGTATAAAATGATAAACTTTGCAGATCAAATTAACTTTTTGGATTAAATTTTATAAATAGTAAAAATATAATCCTGAAGAAAATTGCCTGGAGCTCGTCCGAAAAATATCTAAACAATAACAAATACTTTTATCATTGAGAATTTCAACATCTCATCTGGTCTTCAACATCAACTTTTTTTCACAGTCAAAAATGATATATTTATATATATATATATATACAATTTTATTTACTATCAGTAGACTAAACCATTCTCTTCATGATAATTAATTTCCAATAAAAAATCCCTAGTCGAATTCTTATCTTTATCCGGCTTAAAAGACATAAATCCTGTTTATTTCTTTTCAGCATTGTTCGGTCTTTAAAATATTTAATAAAAAAAAATTATCAAAATCCATCTTATCTTAATGAAATGACTGAATAATTAAAAATAATTAAAAAGCCAATATTGGGGTTTAAATGTAATCAAATGTTTATAAAATACCCTGTAGCAAGAAGCTGTGAATTTTTGGAAACAGCAATAGCTGTGCCACTGAGACAACCAAAATCTGTAAATTTTCGCAAGCATCTGTGTCCCCGATCATTCAAGTCGAACACATTTACATCTTTATCATCACCGAATGCAAATAGATACCTAGAATCGGCCGAAAAAGTAACACAATTGCACTCTCCATTTATTTTCAGCGAGTCTATCCATTCCTTGGATTTCACCGAAAACAAATGCACTTGTCCCTGAGAGCCTACAAATGCACACAAACGATTATCTGGCGAAATTTCGAAGTTCGAGCTTATCGAACGCTTTTGAAATTCGTCAATGGCCTTTACAGGCGGAATAACAGTGACCATTTTGCCAGCGATCATGTCATAATAATAGAAATTTTTGTGTCTTGATCCCATTATAATTTCTTCACCATTACGAGTGAAATGGGCGGCCAGAATGGGAAATTTGTCCACAAAAATTGACTGAATTTTGGGATTTTTCTTGCCATCTATTTGAAATAGCCTAAGCTTTTGGTCCAAGCCAGCGGCTAGCAAAACTCTAGCTGTTGGATGAAACTCAACTGTTTTTAGTCTATTTTGAGATGGTTCCTCGTAATTGGCATCCGTGCATACTTTAATGTCTAAAATGCCTTTTGGCAAAGCACCTCTTGATTTTGACTTGTCAGCTAGTAGAGTGCCGGTATGATGAAATATTTCGTCTTCTTCCACATCATCTGCATCACTCTCATCACTGCTATTACTTGATTTTATCTTGTTTTTATTATTTTTATCTTTTTTTAATTCCAAATCGGCCCACATTGGAGTACCGTAGTATTTTTTGTAGCGAGCTTTGAGGGACTCTTCAATTTGAGTGGTAGTAACTTGGTCAGTTTTTGTATTGACCATATTTGAAAATTGATTGAATTGATTTAAATCAACTCTAGATTAACAAAAAAATTGATTTAATAATTTAAAAAGTTAATAAATTAAATACATTTCGTCATCGGCGTCATCATTCCACGCTGGTCTTCGCTCAAAACTTTCACCGATTGAGGCTTTTTTGTCATCTTTTCTAGTTTTTTTACCTCTTTTGGTTATTTTTTCAATATTGTTGATTAATGAGCTTTGAATAGAGCCAAATACAAGTTCTTCAAGATCATGTTCTTTTTCGTCTTTTTCTTCCGGTTCATCTTCATCTAGGTTTTCCTCTTCGAGTTCAGAATTTTTTCGCAAAAGATTTTTCTTCTTTTTACCAAAGACTTTGCTCTCAAGTTCTTCTTCGTTGTCATCACTGGACTCTTCTATTTTACGCTTGTCTACATTAAGTGAATTATTCTCTAAATTTTCCATTTTTCTATCAATTTCGAGCATTTTAGTTGAATTTTTAAAAATTATTTTAACAAAATAAATCCATGTGCAGATAGTTTTTAAATTATTTATTTAGAATAATAAATGAATGCAAAATGTGCTTGAAATATACTCAATCGTTTTGAGTTGCAATTATTTCAATGTTGAAGATTAACTTAACAAAATTTCTAAGCAAAAAAAATAAAAAAATGTTCTTTTGAATAAAACTTTTCATTAAAACCGATTTTTTTTCATCATATCTTTTTTTTTTAAAATAAATCTTAAATAGATCAATTGTCTTTTCAATTTAAAATCGTCATCATATTTTAAGTTCAAAATTTTTCAAAACATAAGAAACATAAGCTACAAAAACGACTGGGACTGGTAGATCTAATATCTATTTTGAAATCAATTCCAGGTTTAAAATCATTTTCAGAACTGCAAAATATAAATGTATAAATGTGTAATTGTATTAATGGTTCCAAAACATTGATCAGTCTGTTTTGGATATTAAATATTTGGTAGTAAAAGAGCCAATTAAAAAAATGCTCATTTAAATTTAAATTAATAAAGTATTGAATTAAAATTAAAAAATTTTTTTTGCTAAATTTTTACATTTATTTTTTTATTACGAAAAATTTTCAAATTTATTTTTAAATTAAATTTTTGCTATTAATGTTTTTAAATCTTAATTTCCTCTTTTAAACCTTGAATGAGAAATATTTAGTTAAAAAATTACAAGTGGCTTAAAACAAACTTTAAAACTTGCTTTAATCAGAATAAAAATAGAACTGGTTCTAAAATTTGTTTTTAGCAGGATCTATTTTGCAATAAATCGGTTTACACCTAGAGTCACCCTTTAATCAAAAGTATCTTATCCATATCCATATATATACTTTTTAATAGAGATTCTCTTAGTTTTCTCACATTTTAAGAATAGTTTGCTTGATTCAGAACTTGAGATCCTAATCTCAGCTTCAAACAGCACAAAGGTTGCTTGGAAATTGTGGTCGAAGAAGATCCAAGGTGAAAGACTTGCTTGTTTTTGAGACATTGGAGCCTCGATCTATCGTTTGTAGTCGACCACCAGCAAAAAAGGGCCAACAAGAAAGGTTTTAATAAATTCGATAAATAATGAAGATGATGACTTACAAAAAATTTCATTTGATTTTTTAAAATTTAGTTCTTTTGTTCCATTTTCGTTAAGCTCAAAAGGAAGAAAAATTTTCATGAATCATTGGAGCAGGGGAAAAGCAGCACGGGTATACAATATTTCCGAAAATATTTCGATAGTTCTTTTTCTTTCGAACCAGCCTGCTTTTATAAGAAAGGTCTCAAAGTATTGCCTGAAAGATAGGAGAAGGTTCTAGCTAGCAATCAAAATTATTTTGATGATTATATATTGTTAATTTCTTTTATTGCAAAGATAAAAATCTCTCTTTAACCATATAGCTTCATAAATTATATTTTCGAATTAAAAAATTAAGAGAATTAGCTATAAAAAAATTAACTTTAATTAACTATAAAGAATTGAAATAATATTTTCTTTTATAAGGAATATTTTCTTGGTATTTTTATGTATTTAATTGTTTAATTTGTAAAAAAAATTTTTGTATTTAAAAATTCGAAAGTAAAAAATGAACAAAAAAATTGGAAAAATTTCAAAGAAAAACTTTTGCCTTTGAATTTAGATTTTGAGACAATAACCAAGGATAAAAGAAAAAATTGAAAGGAAAAACTTTAAAATAAAAATATCCAATAATAACGAATCTATTAAATTTACGAACAAAAAGCAAATAACAAAAGTACCTAACCTTACGTTTTAAAATTAGAATTGAGCTGTCAAAGAACATGGCATCGTGTTTTTAGTCAATTTAGAAAGTGCTTGACAGAGGAAAACTTGAGATTAATTTTAAGTTTTTCAAGGTCTTCATATGTCATATACCTTTTAGTAATTATACAATTACCACTAAATCAAAAAGCTCTTGTAAATTTTAAAAAATTGTTTTGTTCATAAAATAAAATTTTTTAAAATTTCTAGATCTGAGAACGTATATTTAAAATGAGAAAATTGTAAAAAAAAACAAAAATATTCAATATTTTTGATTTTCAGTGAAAAATTAAAAAAAATCTAAAAGAAGTCGATTTAAAAAAATAACTTAAATCAAAAAAAATTTGAAGAAAAAGGTCTTAAAAAACTCTGATTTAAATATTGTTATAAATTTAATAATTTTTTAATTATTATTAAATTACTTTTTAATTTTCTATTTAACTCAATCGCTTGATTAAAAGATTCTTTATTCTTTAAAGATCTTAAAGTTTTTTTATAATTTTTACTTCTGAAAAAATATTTTCTTGAAGAACAATTATGGCTTGTTTTAATTTTATTTATTTTGTCTAAAGAAATCCAATAAACTTGTCGCAGATTCTAGTGTTTAGTTCAAGCCATAAAAAAAATAATAATTTTGAAAAAAAAGTGAATTAATTTTTTAATTAATTGCGAAATGAATCAAGTTAAATTGAGTCCTATAACTCGGGAAAAAATAATACATAACTACGTTAAAATATGAAGCTGACTCCTAAAAAAAATATTTAATGACATTTTTTAAAAAAATATATTAAAAACAGTAACACATGAAGAACATTTGTACAGACAAACGTGATCTAAAGCATTAAAATTTTCCTCCTTTTTTAGACTTTGCCTAAAACCGGCCACATTGAATAAAAGATGGAAAATTCTTTTAATAGATTGATAATAATAATTTTAATATTAATTAAACAAAATATTAATCTATCAAAAAAGTGATTATCAAAATCTACAATTTATGCTTAAATTTTTTTTCAGCACGGACATTTGAACAGAAAAATGTTTATGTAATAAAAACTTTTTTCATAGTTTATTAAAATTTCTTATGATCCATGAATTTCTATTTAATATGATATATGTATTATATTTAATTTGAAGCAGCGTGGCGCAGTGGAAGCGTGCTGGGCTCATAACTCAGAGGTCGGTGGATCGAAACCATTCGCTGCTATATTTTTTTTAATTCTGAAAAATATTTATAAAATTATTCAAAAAATGTTAACCTAAATGATTGTGATATTTGAGCCAAAAAAATTCAGAGTCAAAAATTTAAATTATAAATTTTAAATTTTTCAATATTAACTTCACAATATTTTAATTCGACGGCCAATTTTTTCAACAAGGCTCAAATTACGCAATTGGAATAACAAAATAGAAAGTAAATCTAATTCGGAATTCAATTTTTTTATCTAGAAAAATTTAAGTATAACATAACATTATTCTACCATAAAATAGAATAAAATCTTATTAGTTTAAACTCACTTTTCATCTTCAAAACTAAGTCAAAGTTTCAAAAAATTTGCATCCCATCTCCGCTCTTATCAAACCTCATTTTGTTCACCATCCATTATCTTAAATCATAAGATTTTCAAATTTTTTTTATAACCGAGTTTTAAAAAATGGCTAGTGTCTTCAACGAAATCAAGAATCGAGCATTAAACGCAGCGCTTAATATTGCCGATACATTTACACCAGTTTTGAAAGAGTCGAAATTCCGCGAGACTGGCTTCATAACCCCAGAAGAGTTCGTGACTGCAGGTGAATTTTTAACTGGGCATTGTCCGACTTGGCAATGGGCAAACATCGCTAATCCAAAAGCATGCAAAGATTATTTGCCACCTGAAAAACAATTTTTAATTACCAAAAATGTACCATGTAGCAAACGATGTCGCCATTTGATGGAATCGTTCAAGAACACTCAAGAAAAAGTAATAGAAATTGAATCTGGTGAAGGAGGATGGGTAGACACTCATTATTTGGACAACAATTCGACTCAGGGTGCCAATCAAGCTCAAGAAATTTTTGATGAGAACGACCAAAAGGAAAGTGATGACGAACTAAAGAATATTAAAGATTTGGAAAGGGAAGACGATGAAGAAGATGAAGACGAAGAAGCCCTGGACATGGATGAGTACGATCACAACGTAGTTGAAGATGATGAAACCACAGTGATCACAAAACCAACTAAACAAGATGTTAAACCGGATGTTCAGCTAGCCAAGACCGAGCAAGAGGAAGAAATTTTCATCCCAACTCGAACTTATGATTTAAATATAACTTATGATAACTATTACCGTACGCCTCGTTTATGGTTATCCGGATACGATGAGAATAACAAGCCATTGACAATAGAGCAAATGTACGATGATATAAGTGAGGATCATGCCAAGAAAACAGTCACATTTGAAACTCATCCGCATATACCGGGAACTTTGATGGCCTCTATTCATCCATGTAGACATGCTGAAGTAATGAAAAAACTCATGAACTTGATGGCCGAGTCGGGAAAAGAACTGGAGGTTCATAGTTATTTAATGGTGTTTTTGAAATTTGTCCAATCTGTTATACCAACAATTGAATACGATTATACTAGAAATATTACTATATAAATTGTTAATTTTTAAGCTTCATGGGGATGTCTATTCAATTTAATATGATTTTATCGAATAAGTCTGATTTTTGCTGACTTAACTATTATTTTTTTTAATAAAATTAAAATGAAACCAAATCTGTGATGTTTTTAATTGTTGATTTATTTTTTTATATTTTTCAAAAAAAATAATTTTAAGCACATAGTGAAAATTTTTTTTTTTAAATTTTATGAGTTTTTGCATAGTTTTAGATTGATTTCCGATTTTTTTTCTATTTCCATTCAAATTAATTCTGTTTTAATATTAATTTGACAAATTAGTAATAATCAAAAATCCACAATTTTTGTATGGAAAAAATTTTTGTTTTTTAATATTAATAAAAGCTCAGTGAATGTTGCTAATTTTTATTTTATTGGATATTTTAGCAGTCTTTACAATTGAGCTATTCATAGTTTATTGAAATTTGTTATGATGTATGAATTTCTATTTAATATAATCAAAATGTATTATATTTAATGTGAAGCAGCGTGGCGCAGTGGAAGCGTGCTGGGCTCATAACTCAGAGGTCGGTGGATCGAAACCATTCGCTGCTATATTTTTGTTTGTTTTTTGATTAAATATAATTAACAGTAATTTCATTTATTTTCTTAAAAATAAGAAATATAAAATATAATCTATTTGTATGTCTGTTTTGATAATTGGCTCCTTAAAAACTAAATGAATAAGAAAACTGTTTTGTATTCAAATGGTTTTGAAGAGTAAAATATTTTTTTGTTATCTCAATTGATTTTTTTATAATTATAAATATCGATCGACTAGATCTGTAATTTTCAATATTTTGTTTTTTTAACAATATTGAATTTCAATAGTGACTGTTATTAAATATTGATCTATCAAATAAATTTTCTTTTTTAAGATGATCAGCTATTTTTGTTCTGGGTCTTATTAAAATCTTAATAAATACAAATCTTCTTTTTCATTTATTTAATCTTTTTCAAATCTATTTTGCTTATTAAAATTTTCGTATAATATTAATCAATCAGGTGATTTTATTGGAACTTAAAGGGAGATCTAAACATCATTCGGATTTTTCCGGATTTTTTTAAGAAATAACAAATATTAATCTTGAAATTGTATCAAAAGTTGTATTTAAACTTTAAAAAAGTTTGTCTAATTTTTAATGCTGTTTTATTAATGGTTTAACTTTAGAAAAATCTTTAAAACAAGTCTTCCAAAAGAACGCTAAAAATTAAGAAACTTATGAGAATTTGATGATTAAAATCTCGTATTCGATTTTTTAAAGTATCATTTAATGGACTTTCATTTGAACAAAAAAAGATTTTAGGAAATTTAGTTAAAAAGAAGAGATCAAAAAGACAAAAAATT
The DNA here is from genome assembly GCA_025491095.1 of Brachionus asplanchnoidis. Taxonomy (NCBI): domain Eukaryota; kingdom Metazoa; phylum Rotifera; class Eurotatoria; order Ploima; family Brachionidae; genus Brachionus; species Brachionus asplanchnoidis. The sequence continues at coordinate 485,994 of JAILYF010000039.1, read as the reverse complement.
GAATATATTTTTTTGTATAACTTTAAAATTAGTCCTAAAAATGAATCATGGTGCAACATACATATTTGCACCAACTGTCAAAGTCTGCTTATGTGCGAAATCTGGCATCTTGAAGTTGATGATCAATTCAAAATATCATTTCAATTCAAAAAGTTAATCTTTAGATATTAAAATAAATCTTTGATTTAATTTAAATAATTTTAATGTAATATGCTTTACATGCAATGTAAACTTAGAAAATAAAAAAAATTCATGGGCATAGTTGAACCACTATGCCCATGAAGCTATTGAAAAAAAAAATGAATTTTTTGTCATTTTGTTATGTTATTTTGTATTAAATTTCTCAAAATCATTAAAAAATAGTTTACCATTCAAGAAAAATCGGGATACAGAAAACTCAAAAGAATTGAGTGATGGTTAAGTTTGGAACGAAAATTTTAGCCATAAAGATAAAATTTTTTTTAATAATTCAGAAAAAATAATTAGAAAAACCTAACTGTACTGTTTTCATCACTGTTCGATCTATCATTCAAAATATCAAGATTTATTTAATTTTTATGTTTAACAAATCATGTTTAGACGATATGCAAAATTGTTTGTTTCACCCAATGTTAAAGTTAATGTCTAAATCCGATAATCATTTTTTTCGAAATTGCACTTTATTCAAAAATTATTAATTAGAACAGTTTTGGAGAATTTTATGCGAAGCAATGTTTAACTTTGCAAAAATTTTTACATGTTGTCTTACTTCCAGAACAAGCAAAACTATTAGAGCTAAAATTTAATATTTTTTCCGGTTTTCTATTAAAATTTTTTAATGATAAATCGAAAACGATATTTCAGAATTCCAAAACAATAAAGATAAAGATTATGTAATTAATGATAAATAAATCAAATAAATAATAAAAATTACTTAATTTCTTTCATCTATCATTAATTAAAACGAATTCATTATTAGTAAATCTAATGTATAAATTAATTAATACAATAAAATAAAACAATAATTAGCTGCAAAACTTAACTTAAAAATTAAGTTTAAATTATAATGATAGAATAAGATAAAATGTTACTTTAAAAGTATCTTTTAACGTGTCATTTTACTCAAATTAATATATACAAATAATTAGATTCTTTTTTAAATATAGTTTTTTTAAATAAAAGTATTTATGTATTAATATATTTGATGAAATGTTTTCTGTTAATCTTATTTTATCAATAAATAAATTACAAAAATTAAGATAAGAAATTTTTTTAATTTATCAGAATTTTTATTAAATTAGCAGTAGTAATTCAACAAGGAGCAGTATAAATAAATAATTTTATAATTTTAAATTTTAAATAATAAAAAAATATATTTTATAAAAGCAATGAAAGCTTAACAAAAACTTCAAAAAAAAACATTTTACGGTATAATCAAAGTTTTTCCATGATTCGAAAATTATGTACTAAAAATCAATTATTGGAATTTGGAATTGTTTAGGTCAGATCTAAAAATAAATTGAGTAACATTTTACTTCATGTAATTAGATCAAATTTTAATTGGACTCAAATAAATTGAGAAATTTAATTGATATAAAAATTAATTGACCCACCAATTTATTCATCATTATTTCAGAAATAACTAATTATAAACAAAACCAGTAGACCTTTGAGTTAAAACCGAAGGAAGTAGATAAAAACGAGACAACTTTCAAAGTTATTTGTTGGTCAAAGAATATCTTGTTTAATGAAGCAATATTGAATATAAATACTTGAATATTTTGGGTCATTTAAATCATCAGCTATATTTAAATAATAATATCAAAATTAATTAAAAAAAATATCAAAGTTAAAAAAATGCCAAGCCAAATTACCAAATTACTCGAAAAAGCCAAATCAAAATTCAGCAATGGTATTTGTGGATCTCAAGATCATTTGAACCAATCAAGCTACATTTCAGTAAACAAAGTAAATGTGGTAACTCCAGTCAAAATCAATCGTCAACAAAAAACATTGAAAAAAAGTGTTGCCAGAGCCAATTTATTCAATGATAAATCTATTGGTGTTTGTGATCAATCAACTATTAACATCTCTCAATTTCCTTTGCTAATTTCAACACCCGAACGAAATAATACTCAAGATTCAATTACTCAATCTGATTCAACTGGATCAGAAATATTTGAAAGTACCACTTCGGATTATGGATCTAATGTTTCAACTGCATATTCCAATGTTTTGTATGAATCACCTCAATGTAGAAAAAATACAACACCATTTTCTCAAATGGAAATTGAATCTTTTGGTTTTGGATCCAAAGACTTTTGTTCAGCCAACTCTCTTCTTTTTGAAGACGATCTATCATCGTCTCAGTCTTCTCAAGAACAAGAACATGAACTAGAAAAAGAGATATTTGTATGCAAAGTGTCTTATACAGCTAAAGAAATGAAGGAATTGTCAATTAATTTTTCAGATCGTTTGATGCTTATAAACATAAATAAAGATTCTAATTCATGTTATGTCAGGAATGTCTTGACAAACGAATGTGGTTATGTACCAAACTTTACAATTTGTAAATTATCTCAATTTTTGTCCGATATTAAGCAATTTATAAACCTTTAGTAAATTTCTTTTTAAAATTATTGTAAAATTATATTTTTTTTATGTTTATTTAATAATATCTATCTATTTAATTAAAAATTAATAAAAATTAACTTAATTAAAATAGTGTTTGCTTTACCAGTTATTCCCTGCATAAAATAAAAATCATATACATTTAGAAAAAAAAAAGAAAATTTAGTAAATAAATGGTCTAAGTAATAAATAAAGAACCTTTTTACTATTGAATTATATTCTAACCCATAATTTAGAATATAATTCTAAAATCTAAAAAATAAAACACAAGCCCGGCTAGCTCAGTTGGTTAGAGCGTCGTGCTAATAACGCGAAGGTCGTGAGTTCGATCCTCCCGTTGGGCAAATTTTTCTTTCATTACATAAATATGTTCATTACATAATAATGTTTCAAATTCTTTCATTACAAAATAGCTTTAAAAATAAACTATACATCAGTAATGGTTAGATGCACTGAATTATGGTCAGTTACTTTAATTTAATCTAAACTATTTTTTTAGTTTGTTTTAAAAAGTAAAATCTTATTCAATTTTTAAATACTTTACTAATAATAAAAATTCAAGTATATAAGAAATTTTTAGTTTCAAAAAATAAAAATTCGATTAGATGACTGTATTATTTTATCCAATGACACTAAAAATTAGGATGTTAAAGATGTCTCACCACAAAAGGAAATTTCCTGTTTTATTTTGAATTCATATTCTTTATCCTAGTATTTAGTTTGGCATTTCATAATTTGAAACATCTCACTTTATTCATGCTTTTTCAAATGAAAATTTTCATTAAAAGACGAAAAAATACTCCAGATATATTCTGAATTTTTCAAATGTTGAGAATTCTTTTATTTAACATTTTAGGCGGTTAAGCGGTTAAAACCCATCAAAAGTAATCAAACTATTTTTAATTGAAAACACATCTTTTCTCAATTTAATACTTTCTAATCTTTAAATTTTATTTAGAATCAACATTTAGTTTATCTCAATTTTTTAATGTGTAAGCTTGGCACCGAAAATGTAAAAAAATTCTCTTGTTAAAAATATTCACAATTTTACAGTTAAATTGCAAATTTTCAAAAACAAGAATTTCATAAAATTAAAATTTTTAAAGTATTTTGTTTTTATATTTTATAACTAATGAACTAATAAAGCTCAATACCCTTTTTTAATACTAAAATATGCCCATTTGTCGAGACCGAATCCCATTTAAATGTCCTAATTTTAATATTCATGTCCCATTTCGAATGTTTTCCTGAGCTGGTATTCATCTTTGGCGAATACTTTAAAATTTTCTCAAAATGCTTTTGAAAGTAACTGTATAATTTTATATCTTGTTTATTCAGAGTAAACTTGTATAGGAAAAAATTTGTCAATTCTGCAATTGAATTTTTTCTTAATAATTTAATTTTGTTATCCAGCTTAATATTTAAAAAAAAAAATAAAATAAATATTTAAAAAAATTTATTTATTCAAAATCGAAAAATCGCAATTTAGAAAAAAATTATTAATAAACAAAGCTGTTTGCCAAGCTTTAATTTTACTCTTTGCATCATCGATCAATTCACTCTCTTGATCTGAAATGATTTCATTCAAATAACACATATCCATTAAAGAAGCTTCCCAGATATTTTTGGCACATTCAAAATACACCTCATCTGTTGAATATTTCAAACATTTTACGTCATTGGCAAGCATTCTCTCCGTTTGACCAGCACCTCTAAAATAACCTTCGTTTATTACATTTTCTAGTCTTTGTATATTGTGTTTTAAACTATCAATTATCATTGATTGTGTATTATTAATTCTATTTTCAATTATTAACGTCATAAAATTGTCTAGTGACGGAAATGACAGTTTCACATAATCACCGTTTAAACACTTTACAAAATATTTCGACTTATTTTTAAGAAACTCAATTTTCATATTCAAAATTTTACTTGAATCGAAATCACTTATATAACTTAATGAATAGTTTTTCAAATGTTCCAATTTATTGAAATATTTAAAAATTAAAATTTTGTTAGAATCACAAAATTTAGACAAATTAGACTGTAAAGAGTCCTTTAAAATTAAAACTTTTATTTTATTTTTAATCAATAAATTGGTAACTGTATCATACCACTGATTATTGAATGAATCATTTTTTATTTCATTGTAAAATTGTTCAGCCTTTAATTGTTTATTATATCCTAAATGGACAAAATCTGAACTCAGATTGGAATCAAATACTAAAGCATTAACACATTGGGAGTCTAAATACAAAAAATTTTCACAATCATCAACTCTAATGTAAAGTCCCTTTTTGACCCGAAAATTAAAGTTCTCTTCTACCAAATATTGATGTTTTTTGAGGTCTTTACCACAAGAGACAGAAAAATTTATATTACAAGCTTTAAATTTAAGATCAAATTTAGAACATTTTTTTAAAATGTTATTTAATACAATTGAAATCTTATGATCATTTCTACAAATTTTTTTAATAAATTTTTCATTCAATTCTTTTGATTTAAATAAATATTTACTCTCTAGTAGTTCAATCATTTTCTTAAAAACTAAACATAAATTTTTCGAAAGCCTTCCAGAATCCACACCATTTGAAATTATAATTAAGTTACATCTTCTAAGCAGAGTTATGGAAAATAAAATGGCAGTTTTTGTTCCACAAACGCTTGATTTGTGATAGGATTCGATTGTTTTAAAGAAAAATTTAACAAAAGCATCGTTTAGTTCTGGTTGATTGATTAGCTGATCCAAAATTTTGAATGAGCATTTTGTAAAAAAGAAATTATTGTCTTCACTGATACATTTTGTAATCTCTTGTTGTGCATATAAAGGTTTGATTGTCTCAAATATTATATTGAATTTTAGTTCATCCAATTTTTTTGTTTCATAGATTTGATCAAAATTTGAAGCTTCCATTCTAAAAAAAAAAATTAATTTTGAACTGTCAGAATATTTTTTTGTAGAAAATTACTAATTTATAAATATTAAGATTTTTTTTTAATTCGGATAATTACACTCAAACTCAGTTAATTCGATGAAAATTCAAAAAAAAACATCACGACAGATATAAAGAGTTAATCGATGTCTACAATATATCATCTAAATTTGGATTTGGGCATAGCTTCATAGTCCAAGACTGATTAGCTTAATTTTTTTTAATATCAATATTATAAAATTAATATTAGAACAAACTATTTAATACGAGTATTATTTTCATGGATTACCAATACCAATCTTTTTAACATAAAAAAAGTTAAAGATTAATTAAAATTTAAAATACATAGAAGGGATTAGATTGTATGGTTATTTTGAATTTTACATTTTCGCTTATATATTCGAATGATTGAAAATAGATTAAAAAATTTCAAAAAAATTGTGGTTAACTAATAGTGAATGACATAAGTTATAAATATTTTTAATGCATAAATATCTTAACATAATAAAAAGATCAACTCATAGTGTAAAATTTTTAATCCGAAATACAGAATCAATATTCATTCAGGCATTGTTGATTTTAATATTATGAATATTAGTTATATCTAGCATATTATATTTGTGTCCAAAAAATGATAAAATTATTTCATAATCTATATTATGATAATATTATATTTAAAAAACTTCTTTTTTAGTTTTTATAGAAAATAAACACAATCATCAATGATTGATAGTGAATAAAATCTAAGCCATATGTCTCTTTCAGCAATACCATTACAAAAAACAGAACATAATTTTTTTAAAATACATATTGTAGGAATATATATTGTAATTTATTGTTACGTAAAAGAGGAATTCAAAATACCTTATTTCTGTACTTCAAATTCGATCAAAAGGAACTCAATCTTTTTATTCTAAAAGTATGAAAGAAACAGAGATAATCAAAAAAAAACTTTTTAAATAATTTATGTCATATAAGAAATAAGAAACAATATTATTTATTTGTTCAATTTTTTTTAATTTTAAGTGTTTTTCTGATAAAATTGAGGTCAAATTTAATATTTTAAGTATTTTATTCAAAATTTTTGATTGTCAAATTTAACTCGTAGTTTAATAAGCGTCTAGCAATAATAGATACTTAATTTTAAATGTTTTTAATTTAACTTATTTATTTAATATAAAAATTTTCTTAAATAAAGCTTAAATTTTTTTAGTAATTTAATCAATAAATCAAATTTTAAAATTAAAATTTTGCTTCGCATCACTAAATCAGTGAACAAAAACTAAAAATATTTTTGAACTAAATGATCCTCATATTGCTCTAAGTTGGTAAAATTTTGATTCTTAACAATCATTAATTTCATTTTTTTAATGAATCAAAATGAATTATTATTCCAGCATTCGAATAATTATTTAATCCCCAGGTTGATTAAATTTATTCTAAGTCAAAATCGGCTACAAACTAGGGCCAAATTATGATAAATTGATTTTTTTGAAAAAAAAAACAATTTTAAAAAACGCTTTAGAAGCCAAAACAATCATAAAAATATAAAATGATTATTTTGAGCATAATTTTTAGAAGAGAAAAATTAATAAGTATAATAGAGTTTTAGATATTCCTAATTTTTGAATAAAATTAGAACCAATTCGAAACTAAGGATACATTTAAAACAAATTTTACACTACATATTTATAATTTTTTAGAATGAATTCTTTATCAAAAATACCAAGCTCCCTTCGACAATTGGTCATTTTATTTTCGCCAAATTCAACCAAACCAAACATCAACACCAAATACCAAAAAATTCTGGTAACGGTGAGCATAAGTGCAATTGGTTTATCCATTGTTTTCAGTTATTTCTATACTCGTTTTAAATCGTTTAGAAAAAAGAGAACAATTACAAAAATTATCGAAACGGTGATTAAAATTTAACTCATTTTTAAATGATTGCTCCCTTTACCTCTATCAATTTAAATAAAAAATGTTATAATAATTTTTTTTAAAAAAGATACCGGAGCTTAAAAGCAAAAATGTGAAAATCAGAGATCAGGATTATGTGGAAATGATGCTGCAAAATTTTGTAAATAGTGGAAAACAACGCCTTCAAGTAGTTTCTGACTTTGACCGAACAATCAGTCTATGCAGTTATAATGGCCAACCTTGTTTAACTTCAAATGGTAAGAATAAGATACATAAAATAATTCAAAAGACTTTAAAAGTTTAAATTTTTTGTTTATTGAAAACATTTAATTAATTAAAATAAAATCTCTTTTTAGCTGTGATTGAAATGAGTCCATTTGTATCCTCTGATCTAAGAACAAAAGTAAAAAAAGTTTTTCTTTTTATTTTGAATGCTAATTTTTTTAGTTCAAAGAACTGCGTGATTATTATCTTGCGATTGAGCACAATGTGCACATGAGCAAAGCTGAAAAACTCCCTTATATGATTGAATGGTGGACAAAATCTCTGGACCTGGTGGTCAAGACACAAATAGAGTCAGCAAATTTAAAAGATATAGTTCGAAATTCAACAACGCATTTAAAAAATGGATGCAAATGGTTTTTTCATACTCTGGAAAGACACGAAGTACCATTGCTGATATTTTCGGCTGGAATAGGCAACATTATCGAAGAATGGATTGTCCAAGAGTGTGGCTCTTACAAAAACATGACAATTGTTTCTAATTTTATGACTTTTGATGAAACAACAAAAAAGATAAATGGATTTAGTGGAAGCCTTATTCACATATTTAATAAGAATGAAGGGGTCCTATTAGATACCAAACACGAGGCGTCTATCCTTAATCGGCCAAATGTAATCCTACTAGGAGATTCTCTAGGAGACACGGACATGGCCAATGGGTTTCCCTCTTTGAATCATGTTCTCAAAATCGGATTCTTGAATGATAAAGTAGAAGAACAACTTACAAAGTATATGGAAGCGTATGATATTGTAGTCATCAAAGACGATACTTTTATAATCCCCAATGCGATATTAAGATCAATCATTTAATCTTTTTTATTTCTATGCAATCAATTATATAGTCGATTTTATCGATTATTTTGTAAGATTTTTTGAGTCCAAGTCCTTAAATGTCAAGATTTTTTGACAAAAAAATAAAATTTATATTAGTCTAATTTTATATTTTAATTTATAAAATATATTTTTTATTTAATAAATTTATCCTTTTATTTTTTTTTAAATTCATTAAAATAACTATTTTAATAACTGTAAACAAAAAAAACCTAAAAAAAATCCTCATGTTTTTGAAAAAAAAGAAAAGATTTTCAGAGAATTTTACGAGATACTTTAAAAATGATAGGACATTTTAAGTAGATAATCAATTTAAAAACAAACGATTTAAACATCTTTAAGGAATATTTAATTTTTGTTATTATTTAATAGAATTATAAGTGTATTTTATAGATTGAGCGTTTTATTTTTGTTTACTTATTTGGTAAATATTTTTTAGCTAAGTTTTTCATAAATTCCTACAATATTAGCGCGTCAAAGTATGAAAAAGAATTAATTAAATTTCTTTCCTGTTTAGCATTTAATCTGTACTTTTTCTTCTCTTACCATTTTTACTATATTGCTCACTTCCATAAAAATTCATCTCACGGCTCAAAATACAAAGCCTTTTAACTGTCCACACATTTAAAAGCGTGCAATTTTACCAATTTACCATTAGACCACACTCTTACGATTTTATTTTTAACCAAAAAAACAAATCATTGTGAAAACAAAAATTTAATTTAATTATTTGATTTTTTATTGAACTGAAAATTTTGAAACCCTTTGTTAAAAAACTTTCCAAGAACTAGATTTTTTAAAGTATTCCAAATTTAATTTTTTTAAATTAAATGCTTCAAATTAAAAAAATAAAGTTTATTTATATTTGATAAATGTACATTTTGCTACTTTAACATTACAGTTTAATCGATCAAGCTATTAATATCACGTTATTCGGTTAAAATTACATTTTTTAATTATGAAGTTATCAAACGACAAAGACTATTTATTCTTATAGACCTAAATTTTAATTAATTTATCAAAATTTTATAATTTCAAATTTGAAACAACACCCTTCTCCATTTCCAATCTCATCATAAAAATGATCACATGACTAACACATAAAATAAAAAGCTCTAATTTTCAAAATTTTAGAATCATTTTATTCGTTTCGATAAAAATGTCATATTATCAACTGGGTGATAAAACCTTAAAGGTTTCTATGCAATTATTTGCTTTAAACCGAAAAAATCTCTTACAAAGACTTAGAAACCAACCAGATCTACCAAAATCGTCGATTGTATTACTAGAAGGTGGAAAATCAACCACACGATATTGTTCTGATCACGAGGATGTTTTTAGACAAGTAAAAATAAATTAAATATTTAAAATTTAAATTTTAGCTTGATTCAAAAGGAATCTTATTTCCATTGGTGCTTTGGTGTAACCGAACCAGATTTTTATGGTGCCATTGAAGTAGACACAGGAAATTCGATTTTATTTGCTCCATTGTTGCCAGCTGAATATGCAATCTGGATGGGAAAGTAATTAAAATTTAGCATGTTTTTTTTTGGTATCTATTTGAAATTTTTTTAAAAGAATTCAACCAGCTTCTTATTTTAAACAAAAATATGAAGTTGACCAAGTGTTTTTTACCAATCAAATATCCGAAATATTGAAACAAAAAAACTCCAGCTATTTGCTTACACTTGTAAATTTGAAGTTTTTTTTTGTTTTAATTTATTTAATAAATAATATAAAGTATGGATTAAATACGGATTCAGGAAATTATAGCAAAGAAGCAAATTTTGAAGGAATTGAAAAGTAAATGCAGATTTAAAATCAACATTTAACTTAATTTTACTTTTAGTTTTAAGATTAATAATAAAATCCTCCATCCGAACATAACTGAATGGTAATTATTAAAATTAAATAAAAAAATATTTATTTTTTTTATTTTAGCCGAGTTTACAAAACTGATTTGGAGCTTGAAGTATTGAGATATACGAACAAGATATCTAGTGAAGCTCACAAAGAAGTAATGAAAAATATCAAGCCTGGCTTGTATGAATTTCAAATGGAAAGTATTTTTCAAGATTATTGCTATCGATTTGGTGGAATGCGTCACATGAGCTATACTTGTATTTGTGCTACGTAACACATTTTTTTTTCATTTAAGTTATTTTTTAAATAATCATTTAAGTGGTAATAATGGAAGTGTTCTTCACTATGGTCATGCCGGTGCACCAAATGACAAACGTTTAAATGAAAATGATCTTTGGTAATTTATGACCAAGTAGCTGAAGCAAATAAAAAATTGTTAAAATTTTAGTTTATTTGATATGGGTGGAGAGTATTATTGCTATGCAAGTGATATTACATGCACTTTTCCATCAAATGGAAAGTTTAGCCCTAGGCAAAAAATAATATACGAAGCGACTTTGCGGGCTAATCGGGCAGTTTTAAATGCAGTTAAACCAGGCGTGACATGGTACGACATGCATTTGCTGGCTGATAGAGTGATACTTGAAGATTTAAAGGCTGCAGGCCTATTAGTTGGCGAAGTCAATGAAATGCTTGAGCATAGAATAAGCGCTTTATTTTTCCCACATGGTTTAGGTCACATGTTGGGCATAGATACTCATGATGTAGGTGGGTATCCGGATAATACCCAAAGACCAAAACCAAGTGGACTTAAATCTTTGCGAACAACGCGAAGATTAGAAAAAGGAATGGTATTGACCATTGAGCCTGGTGTTTATTTTATTGATTATGTAATTATTGAATTTAAATATATAGTTTAATTTATTTTTATTTTTCAATTGTAAAGTTGTTAGACGAAGCATTTAAGGATCCGGTAAAAAGCAAATTTTTGGTAAGAGAGGAAATTGAAAAATACCGCGGAATTGGTGGAGTAAGAATCGAAGATAACATATTTATTACGGAAAATGGTGCTGAACTGATGACAGATGTACCAAGAACAGTTCAAGAAATAGAAGATTATATGCGAAAAAATAACATTTTTTTGAAACAATGATTTTTAAATTTTCTTAAATCAGACTTAAAATATTTAATTAATAAAATTTTTGGATGTTTTGAATTTTTTTGTGAAAATTCGTGTCTAAAACAAGAAAAAAGGGTTAATAAATAAAGGTGCTTTTGTTCGATAAACTTTGATAAGCTTTGTACAACATAGCAAGAAACCAGAATCTCCTCCGTTTGAAAGTTTTAGACATGGTCAGAATTTTCTAAATTCACAACAAAAAAGGTACGCATCAAATTTCAACAAAGGATATTTAAAAAAAAAAAACAAAAAAATGTAAATTCGAATATTAAAAAAATCAACTTACCGTATTTCCTCAAATAAAAGTTCGGTCATCAAAGGGTTTCTTTGATTTGAAAATTTTTCACTTCAAAAAAGTGACTCAAATAGAATAAATTTATCCATTTTTTTTCTTCTAATAGAAACAAAAAAATGCATGTTTTACATGACAAATGACTGGTGAATTTTCTTTTAATCGAGACTCATTTTTTGAGAAAAACGAAATTTTTGAAAGCAAATTTTTACCTCAAATAGTAGCAACTTTCTTCTATTTGTGGTTACTTCTATTTGAATACGGTAATTATTTAAATATCCTTAGGATTTAAATGTATTTTTCAAATTTAAATCAAACTTGAATATATCTTTCATAATCAATTTTTTTTATTTATTTAAATTCTGCTTGAATATCTTATTTTTCGTTACATTTATGACAAAGATTTATTTAAAATTTAATTAAAACTATAGCTTGGCCTGGTACTTTTCTTTCGTTGGCAATTATTTTTCCATCGATTTTGTAAAAAAAGACTAAATTGGCTAAAGATTGACATTTTCACACTTAACGCGACCAATTGACCGTAGATGCGACATGACCCTTGTTCAAAGGATAATGATGAATTTTTGTAGTATTTTCAGATTCAATACCAAAAAGATTTTAAAAAGAATCTTAAAAATTTTTTTATTATAATTTATTTTAACAATTAAAATTAAAAAACTTAAAAGACTAAAAAAAAAAAAAAAAAAAATAAATTTAAGGTAAAATAATATTAATGCCACTTGAAGGTTTTGTAGAAAAAGCCGATTCTGAAAATAAAGCCCTTAGTCTATCGTTTTTATCATAATATCTTTCTTTTACAGATTTGAAAAATGAATCTATCTTATCTTTTGGTATCAGTGATACAGCACAACCTCCCCAACCAGCACCAGTCAATCTAGAACCATATGCTCCTGATTCACGGCAAATTTGAGTCAATTCATCCAATTCCTCGCATGAACAATCATATAAAGCGCTGCATGATTCATGACTTTGATTCATTAGTTGCCCCATAGCCTCAAAAGCCGCCGATGGCTCCAATAAACAAGCATCTCTGAAATCATAAACCCGTTTAGCTTCGGAAAAAACATGCATCAATCTTTTATACAACTGAAATTCTTTTACTAAAAAAAACTTAAATAAAATAAATAAAGTCTAAAAAATCTTACAATTCGAAGTATTCTGAGTAAGACTATTTAGAATTAGTTCCTGTTGTGTTGTTTCTAAAATACGGCACACTTCTTCCATTGAATAAGGTTCTTTGTGCAACACTAAATCAATTAGTTCTATCAATTCACTCAAGGAAGAATTTAAAGATTTCTGCAAATCAATGGGCTTTTTTATTTTTCTCCAATTTAAGCCTTGAGATTTAGCCAAAATTTGGGTGGCTATGCGACATTCGGCCACTCTAGTATTGAATTGGTTGGTAGCTGCTTTATTAGCTTCGACGCAAGAATTGGTTATGACAAACTGAGATCCTTCTGGCAAATTTATATTATGAACCCTAAGTGGGTTAAAGTCAATCAACTTTGCGCTCCCAGTCTGACCAAGACAAGAAATTGCTTGGTCCATTCCACCACCTTGAGTTCCAACATATCTTTCAGCTATTGCGCAAGTCTCAGCAAGATCGCTTTTAGACAATTCGAGTTTGTTTGCATACAAAGTTGTCAAAGCAGAACAAACAACCAAAGCACTTGAGCTCGATAGACCGGCACTTTTAGGAACACAGCCCCAAACACAAATATTCAAACCTTTTGAATATTCCAAATTAAATTTGTCCAGTATTCCTTTATGACCTGACAAAAAATAGTCAAACCAATTTGGTTTATCTTTATTTATTTCAATCTGATTTGTTTTTGATTTAAAGTCACTATTTTTTTTTAAATAGAATTTATTTAATAAGAGATTTTAATTATTTTACTTGTATTTTTCTTCATAATTAGTCACAATTAGATCATGGTTGTTGTTGAGACTAGCAGCGATGATGATGTCGTGTTCAACCGCCATGGGCAATACCGAATAGCCACAGTAATCGATGTGTTCTCCTAAATTCATATATATTAAAACAATTCAGTTAAAAAAATCTTTTTTTACCAATTATGTTGACTCTTCCAGGCGCTCTGGCAAAAAATTCAGGATTTTGATCAAAATTTTTTTCAAATTTTTCACTCAAGAGATCATATTTTGTTCTCAAGTTTTGTGGTAAATCGGAAATTTTTTGTAAAACAATGTGATCATCCATTTATTAGGTTTTCTTTTGAAAGAAAAAAGTCAATTGATTCTAGGCAAAATTAAGGCACAGAAATTTAAAAATTTAAGAACAAGGTCTATGAATAATTTATACGTGGAGTGAGCAATTCAGGAATCGTTTTGTCATTATATTTATTTGCTTGCTATATTTTGAATTTTTTAATAACTTAGAAACATATTTTAAATTATGATAAATTTTTTTCGATTTTAAAATATGAAAAAATCGCTGCTACACTCTTTTTTTGTCTAAAAGGTTACTTAAAAAAATTAAAAATAAAATTAGGAGATATAAAAAATAGGCTGCTCTAATTAACTATGCTTCAAAATTCAAAACCTAGTTTTTAAAGATTTTGTCTTGTTTTTCAATACTTGAACTTTTTCATTTAATAAAAATATTTTTTGTTGTGTTCTCTATTAAAAATATTATTTTATTTATTAAATTTAATTAAATTAAAAATTTTGTTTTTTTCTTCTATTAATTTTTTTTATGTTTTTAATATAAGAAAATTCTATGATTTTAAAAAAATAGAAAACGAATACCGAATTTAATATATTTTACACTTTAATTTGAAAATAAGTTATTTGAATGTCAAAATGTTTAAAAAATATTTTTGTTTCAACTTTTTAAGCATCCTAAATTCTTAAACTACTCTTTAAATCTGAATAATTCATTCTTCAACAAATTTAATAAAAAATTATAAAAAAAAGCAACAATTTGTTATTATAAAATGTTTTTTTGAATTAAATAAAAGAAAAATAGCTAATTAGATAAAAGAAAAAAATTAATTAATGATCACATATCTTAAGGATTTTATTCAAATTTTTGATTCAAGTATCGGTTTATTGATCAGTAATCGGTAAGGCAAAACATTTTTTGATTTAAAATGCAAAACAAAAACATTTTATGTTAAACTCCGATTAAATAATTAGAATTTTATATCAATAGAAATATACAAATTCCTTCTCTTTGAAAACTTGAAAAAAATTAAATGCAACAAATAATTTAAATATTTTATCGAAAAACAAATTCAAAAAATTCAAGATCATTTTATTATTCTGAATTAGGTTTTAGAATAGACCTACTTTTGATTTTTCTAAAACATTTTTAGCAAATGTTTTTAAGTAACTGTTGAAATAAAAAAAACAATTAATTAAATAATTTCGATCTTATTTTTTTCGTCGCCTCTTGATTTGGTTCTATAGCTTTGAAAAAATCTTTCTATCTCTTGGTTGATATATTCGCATTTTTGTTATAAGAAATTATATAATAAATTATGAAATAATTACTGCATTTCAATAAATTCATTTAAAAAACTCAAGATGCTTTATTCAAATGGTGAGTCAAATTATTTTCCCTCGATTATAATTTTTTTGTTAATACTATTGGATACTTCTACACCTTCATGATTATCTGAATTCATAGAACTAATTTTAAATTCTAAAAATGAATTTCATATATTTTTTAAAGACAAAAAAATTACTACAATTTTTTTTTTAAATTGAAAATAGCGCAATCAAGTTAAACTCTCGAAGCTAAACATCAACATTTATAACTATAGCAAAAAATCTTTTTATATTCTATGCCACAAGCTTGCTAAATGAACAATAAAATTATAGAACAAAATCAAAAAGCACACGATCACTTAAAATTAGTTTCTAAATTTATTAGCTCAATACTTCATTAAACAAAAATAAATTTTTGACTCTAGCTTCCTGATTTTATTCTAGATTTTTAGCCTCTTTCGGAGACACAATGTTTAAATTTTCATCAATATTCTTAGTCTTATTTTTGCTTAAAACTGGTCTATGTGACGAAATAGTTGAAGTAGCCGATGATCATAACAGTAACGACACCATGTCTTCAAATCCGCAAATGAACCGTGCATTTATCAACACTGATTTGGCAAACCATAATTTAACCATGTTTTCCAGGAAAGAGAACAACTTAATTGTTAATAGCTCAGGAAGCGTTGTTGGAATGTCCCGCAGCGCCTCGTTCAACACAGCCGCCAGCAGCAGCACTTTGATTGTAATTCTCATTTCTTTGGTCGTTGTCTCTTGTATTATTGCCATAATAGTTACAGCATTGTTTGTAATGAGACGACGTTTTACTATTTGGAGGCTAAATGGATCTAAATCAAATGAATGTAGCGATGGAGCCAATGGTGTTTTGACCAATACATCAAGTGAAAATGAATCCATGAACAAATGCGAGGCGGCAATGGAAACCAAGACCGAAGCTGACAATCAAAACCAACCAGCTATGGAAGATAAAAAAGATGAGATCAAGACCCCAAATTTGCCAGAGCAAACTTCAGCAACCTCTCTTATTGTCAATGTGTTAAATGAGTTAAGTGAATCAGTTGCCTGCAAATTGGCCAATACACCCTCGAAATCTAATAGTAATTTGGTCGAAAATGACCAAGAGAAACAGCCTTTAAAGTCAAACGAGGAAAATTAACCAAGTGTCTCAATCGCATTGTTATGTTTTAATGTCAAAAATTTAAGTCGGATTTTTTTTTTATTACTGATTTCTGTTAAATTTTATTCTCTTTTTTTATATAATTATATTTTTATACAAATGAATCTTCCAAAAAAAAAAATGCTTGGAATTAGGGGCTCAGGTCTCGTTTATGGTAAAATTTTTATAATTAAAAAAATAATTGAAAATATACTTTTTACAAAATTTAATTGAAATAAATAAAATTTCTCATTCTATTCTCTTTTTTTTTTAATGTTCAAGAATAAAGATTTTGTTAGTTTTTTTTTTCTATTAAAGACATTCATTCAAGTCACTAATAAAATGAGACGATGTATGATTGAAAAAAATTTGCATTCAAATTTTTCATCATGAACCCCTTCCCCTTTAAGCGGCATAAATTATGGTTTATTCAACATGAAAAGAAAACGATGATGACAAAATATTTATAAAAAGCACAAGATTTTATATTTTTTAATATTTTAGATTAAATATATTAGTTTTAAAAATGTCCAATTCAAGTCTAGTGTCTGGATTACAGATGCCAAGCTCGTCATCTGCGAATCCATCAATATCTGAGGACCCGAATTCGAGTGACAACGTAAAGCCAGTCAGCATTTTTTCAAACGATTACAAAAAGTAATTAGGGAAAAGAATTAATTGAAAAAAATTTATATTGATTTTATAAAGAAATGATGACTTGAGACTAATGTTAGACAGTAATAAAGATAACTTGAAATTAGACGCTATGAAGAGAATTGTTGGAATGATTGCCAAAGGAAAAAATGCTTCGGACTTATTTCCAGCAGTGGTCAAAAATATTGTGTCCAAGAATGTGGAAATAAAAAAATTAGTTTATGTCTATTTGATGAGATATGCTGAAGAACAACAAGACCTAGCTCTATTGAGTATAAGCACTTTTCAGAGAGCATTAAAAGACCCCAATCAGTTAATTAGAGCCAGTGCTCTTAGGGTTTTGTCAAGCATACGTGTTCCTATTATCACAACAATCATGATGCTAGCTATCAAGGAAGCGGTTAGTGATATGTCACCCTATGTGAGAAAAACAGCTGCCAATGCCATAACAAAATTATACAACTTGGACCAGGAGCTCAAAGATGAGCTAATTGAAATAATCGAGAAATTGCTTGCTGATAAAACTATTGTAAGTTAAAATTTTGTGTAAAGCTTCATTTTCACCTGCATCACAAAAAGTCACTTACATTTTAAAGAATTTGAGTTTAGTTGAAGGCTTTTTATTCATATATTTTTCTAATCTCGAATTTAAATTACAAAAAATTTTAACTAATTAAAATAATGAACATTTCAAAATAGAATTTAACTGCAAAGAAATGAACCTTGAGAAAACAAAAGTGCCATATAATTATGTTTCTTGTATCAACAAATATTTTAAATTAATGCAAATATTATAGACCAGTATGTTCTTAAATTAAATTTGAAAAATAATTTTAAAATAAATATTTAAATTTTGTTTTAGAATCTTTAAGATTATTTTTCAAATTTAATTTAAATTCTGGACTAATAATAATAAAATTAATTAAAAAAAATATTTGTCTTTTTGGATTCAATATTCTATAATAATTACTTACAATGACATATTACAATTACTTATATTCACCATAATTTACATTAATTAAGAAAATCATCTTGACGAGCTGAAATGATGAAATTACTTGAAATTATCTTTAAAAAATATTCATTGCTAAAAATTTTTTATCATGAAGTGTTTTATTTAAAGAAAAATAAAAAAAATTAAAAAAAATTCATTATATATCAGTTAGCCTTTCGCAGCAAATTAGGTGTAAAAAATCAAAGTCTGAGTTTTGACTTAAGAAATATATTTTTGTATGTTAATTTCTTTTTGTAAGAAAAAATTATTAATTTAGTTGAAATTATACTCATTTTTGATACAAAACGATATTTTTATATAAATTCTTGAATTTAATGAAAAGATATTCTAAAATTTTATTTTTAAAAAATAAAAAATATCTATTTTTTTAAAATAAATTTAACTTAGTTCATACTTTATTTAAAAAAAACTTTGCCCTGAGTAAAAAAAATTCAATGAAATACAACTAAAAGAGTTAGTAATTGGATATGAAAGGAATCTAGAATTTTTTAATATTTTTAAAAAATTATAAAATATTTAAAATTTTTAATATTCAAGAAAAAGGATTTTATTTTTTTCTATCTAAAAACTATATTTCTATATAAAACTTTATTATTCAATTAAAGATTCCCTTTAAAAGAATAATTAAATTGGTCAAATCAGAATATTATTGATGTAATTAATATAAATAGTACTCGAAAATTTTTTGACCAAAGACGATGGAACGGTCCGATGATGTTTGTTTAGATACGAAAAATTTACAAAACAGAATTTTATGACATTAAATTAATTTTTTTTAATGAGATACCACAATTTAAAAAAATCTTCTCATTTTGACATTACAATTGATGCTGATTTTTTTGATATTTAATTATATTTTGTGTTAAAAAAATTTATTTTATCTACAAAATGAATCTCAATCAAAGCATCATTTAAAAAGTTTTTTTTAATATTTTATTTTAGCTTGTAGCAGGTAGCGCAATAGCAGCATTTGAAGAAGTGTGTCCAGAACGAATTGATTTGATACATAAAAACTTCCGCAAATTGTGCAATTTGTTAATAGATGTTGACGAATGGGGCCAAGTGATCATCATTAATATGCTTACTCGCTACGCTCGTACCCAATTCGTAAACCCTAATGCAATTTCAGATGAAGAATCAAAAAATGAGGAGCAAAATGAAAGTGAAGAAGATGAGAGTGAAGACATGGACTCTAGATTTACCAAACCAATGGACCCTGACCATCGTTTACTGCTGCGAGTGACTAAGCCATTGCTGCAAAGCCGCAACTCATCAGTGGTCATGTCAGTAGCTCAACTTTACTACTACGTTGCACCCAAAAACGAAATTCCACTTGTTGCCAGAGCATTGGTTCGACTTTTGCGCAGTCATCGTGAAGTCCAAATTATTGTTCTTAAAAACATTGTTTCCATGGCTCAAAAAAACCAGCACATGTTTCAACCATATCATAAAAGCTTTTATGTCCACACATCGGACAGCATACATGTTAAAATTTTAAAGCTCGAAATTTTAACATGCCTTGCCAATCAGACCAACATTTCCATAATTCTGCGAGAATTTCAGACCTATGTTCTCAGCCAGGATAAAGAATTCGCGGCGGCCACCATAAACGCCATTGGCAGATGTGCCAGCACAATTAAAGAAGTAACTGATAGTTGTCTTGCTGGCTTGGTAAATCTTATGTCCAAAAGAGACGAAACAATTGTGGGCGAAAGTGTAGTGGTGATCAAACGACTAATTCAATCGAATCCGTCTAAAAACGGCTCAATTATAAAGAGAATGGCAAAAATGAGTGACAAAGTGAGCGTGCCAATGGCCAAAGCAAGCATTCTGTGGCTTATTGGTGAATACTCAGACCAGGTCAAAAAACTAGCGCCAGATGTATTGCGAAAAATGGCCAAAACTTTTTGCGATGAAGAAATCAGCGTTAAGCTTCAAATTCTGAACTTGGCAGTGAAGTTGTTTTTGACTAACCAGAAACAAGTGGCAATTTTAGTCCAATATGTGCTCAACTTGGCAAAATATGACCAAAGTTATGACATCCGAGACCGCGCTCGATTCTTAAGAGCTCTCATTTATAACAATGAAAAGTGTCCACAGCTGGCCAAACATGTCAAAAAAATTATTCTAGCTCCAAAGCCTGCACCAGTCCTAGAATCGGCTTACAAAGATAGCGACCACTTTCAACTGGGCACTTTGTCTCATTCAATTGGTGCACGAGTTAATGGCTATACAGAGTTGCCAGAGTTTCCTGCAGAAGCACCAGATCCATCGGTCAGAAATATTGAAGTTCCTGTGACCGAAAAGGTTGTTCATGTCGGAAAATTGAGGAAAAAATCCGACAAATTCTACTCGGATGATGATGAGGAGCAAAAGAGTCAGTCTACAGAGGGAGCTGATCCGACTGAATCGGAAGAATCAGAAGAGAGTGGGTCTGAGCCAGATTCAGAGACTGAAAATGAATCAGAGACTGAAAATGATTCAGAGAATGAATCGGAACACGAACAGAGTGCAGAAGAAAAAGAAGAAGAGGTAAAAAAATCCGAAACTGAAACTTCAGAGGATTCAGAAGAATCGTCAAGTTCATCGGATTCGACCAGCGAGGCCGAATCGGAAACAGAGTCCGAACAAGAGTTAAAACCATCAAAACCAGCTGCACAAGTTCAAGTTAAACCAGCTTTGAAAAAGGCTGAAAAAAAAGTACCACAACCAGCTAATGAAGTATCCCTGCTTGATTTGGACTTTAGTGAGCCTTCTGTTCAACCAGCTGTGCCTGCTCAATCTTCAATGCCAATTTTGTCTCCCAGTTTGGCCGATTTGGCAAATTTGGGTTCTGCATCTGGTCAAAATTTAGGACAAAAAATCTACACAACAAATAAATGGTTGGAGCTTTTGAGCAAAATAAGTGGAAGTGGCTTACAAATTCAGTACAAATTTACTCGTCAGGCAAATCAATTTTCCAACAAAGCCGTGACTGTTGAGTTAAAAATTTCAAATTTTACAAATGGAGACCTAAACTCTTTTAGTGTTACCAATAAAAAATTACAGATGGGCATGTCAATGAGCGAATTGGCCGAGTTTAGTTTGACCAAGGGAGCTAGTGCAAATCAGATAGTGGCAATTGATTTTAATGACACATTCCAGCCAGCTGTGTTCGAAATATGCGCAATTTATTCCAATGATCCGACTCTGGGTGGCACTTCAATGACTAAAAAATGGCCAAATTTATCAATAACATGTCCCATAGGAGAATTGATTCAGCCAGGCTATAGCATTTCGGAGAATGAATTCATGAAGCTACAGGCCAGACTCAAGGGAATGAATGAAGTGAATGGTTTTGTTCAAAATTTTACTCATTCGCAGTTCATCAGCAAAGATTTTGGTACAAAAATACTTGAGGGCGTTAATGTTTGCCAAATTCCGTCGTCTCAACAAGATTCGATGAAGTACGCGGGCTTTTCAGCTTCTGGCAAAACACCAATTTTGCTCAGTTTATTTTTTGCTGATGACGCAAAATGTTTTATTAATGTAAATTGTGAGAAAATTGTGCTGGCTAATATGCTCATGAAAGAAGTTAAGCAAATACTTAGCATCGTCTAGTCATTTTATATGTTTTAGTTTAATTTATTCTTAATCGCAGTTGTTTAGTTACAAAATTTAAATAAAGATTTTAATTAAATTCACTTTTAATTTTGATAAATGTTACAAATTATTTTGTAATACATTTTTTGTAATTTTTGAATTTTTCGACTAAATTATAAACCACAGCTGTTTAAAAGTCATAAAGTCAAAGTCAAGTCACTAGAATTGACTTGTTGACTTGAAAATTTATTCTTTTAAAACAAGTCTTTTGTCGTTTCTTGTGGTTATTAAGGCGGTCACAAGAATTTTTTGCGGTTCCATCTAATTATTAAGGCGGTTATTTTTATTTCAAAGTCAAATCAAATGACCCTTTTCAGAAAAAAAAAATTCAAGTTAGATCAAATGATTTGACTTTACAATTTTTTAAAGTCAAGTCACTAACGTGATTTTGAAATGACTTTAAAAAGACTTTTTTCTGACTTTTGAGCAAATCTTAAATGAAGAAAATTTAGAATATTTTTAGAAATTTAAAATTAATATTTAAATTTAAAATTTTAACTTGAATTTAAAAATCTTTCGACTTTATCAATAGCTATATTCTGAATTTTTTGATTTCTTACTCAAAATTCATTATCAATAAAAGAGATCGATATTAATTTTTTGACATATAGAGTTAGAGCAAGGAAAAATATATCTACACAATGTTAAGATTCGATTTTCTACATTAAATTCCCAATTTGCATTTGTGTAGACCTTTAAAAAACAATGTTTTAAGAACTACTTAAAAAGTATTACTTTCGTCAGCATTAGCTCAAAAGCTTTTAAAATAAAAAATTTAAATACATTTTGTAATTTTTTTCACTAATTTTTGAATTTGAATTTTTATGGTAAGGCTAGCTTGAAGTATTATTTCATATTTCTTAAGAGTTAGAATCTTATATTATATTAAAGAAAATCAAACAATAATTTCCTTTCTTTTTTAAGATTATTTTACAATTAGGATTTTTATTCAAGATTCGAGCGAGGAAAAACTAAAACACTTGTATCTTAATTTTTAACATTCAATTAATATTAATCTGAATATATGAAAACCATGGAAAGTGAACTTTTTAGGTACAACACAAAAATTTTGGTTCGATATTTTTTTTCGTTTAGATATTTTTTTTGTTTGATAAAAGTCCGAATTAAAGACTGATGTTTTTAGGACCCGATATCTTAGCTGTATTTGATATAATAATAAACCAATGCATATTTTCTGGAAGCTCTCAGTTTTATCTACAAAATGATATGTCTAGATATTTAAAAAATCTTTGACCTTGTTCAGGCACAATAAAAAGTATAAATTCAGTTTTTTTTTTTGCAGATATTAATATTAATATCTTAAATTCAAAAATTAAAAATTAAGATGGTGTCGAAGTTTTGTCCCACGCGAACTTTAATTTAATTCAAGATTTTTTTTTCCTTTCAATAAACAATTCTTTTTCAAATCTTTGGGATTTGAGCTCGATTTTATAGGTATTGGTCCTGAAAATGAAAAAATATTAGAGGAATTAGGTAATCAATGGAAAGCTATAATTAAAAAAATTAACTTTGATCTACCCTCAAGTACATACTGGAGCTCTCAAGATTCATTAATACAAAGATGATATGTCTTTGGTAAAATTCAGAAAATTTTATGCTAATTGAATTAGTTTGATGAAAATTTTAAATTATTTAAATTTCTATATGTTAAGTCATGCTATCAATAGAAGAAAAAGTGAAAAAAATTAATTTATTCGTTTTCAGTGCATTTTAAGTTAAAAAAAAATTAAAAGACCATTTTTTCTAAAAGCTTTAAATAAAATATTAAGGCTCTGTAAATTTTATAACAAAAATCGAGATTATGCTAATACTCTGCAATTTTATGAAAAATGCACCCTATTGAGAAATTTGGATCAAAAATCGAGAAAAAAATATTGAAATTAATATAAATTTTATTCAAAAACTTCATATCAGTTTTTTTAAATTCTGTCCGGTCGATTTGAAAAAAATATTTGGACTTTAACAATGTCGCTTTTAGGTCAATTTTAAAATAACCAACGAAAAAAAAACAAATAAGAATTCTAGTTTTTCACAAGAAAAATAAAAAACTTATTAGTTTGGGATTTTTTTAAGACACTATGAAAACTTTTTTCGGTCACTTTTTTGTTTCTATAGAAACGATCAAATTCACAACTAAATTTAAATTTTTTTTTAAGAAAAATTTTATTAAAGAAAAAATAAAAAAATGTCTAACCAACAAGTTAAACAATTAAAAATTCAAAACGGCGTTGTAAAACGTATAATAAAAGAAAAACTCATGTACGAAAAAGAAGTGGTTCAAACTGAGAATAGGATCCAGAAAATGAAGGATGAAGGTCGTGATGAATATGATATTAGAAAAATGGGTGAGGTTTTAGCCGAATCTAAAATGATGGGACCCGATTGTGTAAGGCGTTTGACAACCGCTGTTGAAGACTTGAAGACCAAAATGTCAGATGCTGATGAACTAAAAGAAACAGAAGAATTCAAAGAAGCTCTCAAACAGTTATCCGAGGCAGAAATAGTTCTTAAAACTAATTAAAATATAAAATTTTAGTCTATTTTAATCCGTCCATTTATTCTAACAAAAAAAAATACATATTTTTTAAAATACTTTTATTTGAATAAAACTTTAAACTAAAATAAAACCCTTAATTTTAAAAATAACAACATAACTTAGAAAATAAACCTAAAGAAACTTTTTGATTTGATCTAAAAATTCTCCAATTTTGAATTTAAAAACGATTTTAAAGCATGTTGTAAATTCACTGTTTTTTCATATTCTTCGTCTTCTTTTTCGATTTCATCCCAATCAATAAGTTTTGTGTCATTGTTGCTCATCGACAATCTTCTAACACTGGACTTTTTTGGCTTTCGTTTGTCAATTTTTTCATCTTCCCTCAAATCTTCTCTTATAAGCTCAGCTAATCTTTGGTTGGATTCATCTGATTGTTGAAAAATTTCTTGTGTTGCCGGAGTGGTGGTTGTTTTGGGTTTTTCTGTAGTGGTAGTGGTGGTGGTGGTGGTGGTAGCATCCTGAAAATTTGGTAGTTTATTTACAACCTTTATTTGGGTCTCGGGCTCATCTTCATACTCATAATAGTATTCTATGTCTTCTTGTTCGACTTTTTTTTCCTCAGGTTTTTCAAATTTAAAAAAGTTTGTCTTTGTTGGCCTAGCGAAGTTATTTTCTCTCATAGCCGGATAAGGATTATATCTTTGACGCCTAAAATCATGCTCCCTTGTCATTTGATTCATTGGGTTGAATGAAAGAGAGTCTCTATTTTTGGAGAATATGAACTGACCAAGGCGACTATTTGTCTTTAAAAAATCATTGTCTTCAAGCAATTTAATTCTTTGATCGCGGAGCATATTTGTATTTCGATTCGGGTCCCTCAAAGATTGGTCTCTCAATCTTGACATTTGATGAACAGGGTTGAAAGCATATGCGTTTCCATAGCCTGAAAATGAGCTTGGATGCATTCGGGAGGGACCGTGAGCTGATAAAGATTGTAAAAAGGCAACAGAGTTCGGATTAGAACCATAAATTGGGTTGTTTTTAAGAGCCAAAGTTCTCATGCTCAAAGGACGCAATTTAGCTTCTTTAGCTCTTTCTCTTTTTTGGTCGACAGCTACTTTGGCGCTTAGTTTTTTTACTTTATAATTTTGATAATATTCTTTATCAAGTTCATTTCTCAGTGAATAGTTTCCTTTTTTCAATGCCAGACTTAGCGATTTCTCCCTTGCTCTGCGAAAAGGACTCATGTAGGTATCAGATGTAATATCAGGTTCAGTCAATTGGGTCAGATTTTGAACCTTATCTGCAAGAATTAAAGCGTTTTAGAAAATTTTTTATTAATTTTACTAAAAAATTTAACATACTGATATTGTAGTGAAGAGCTATTGAATCTATCGAAGAGATAAAAATGATCGATACGATGGATATTAGTAGAATAAATTTCATTTTTTTTGAAATGAAAAATAATTTTAGATTAAATTTTAAGCCAGTATTCAAAAAATCGCTTTAATATAATAATAGATGATGAATCATTTGAAATTGTGTTGTATCCATATCTGTGAAAAAAGTTAATTTTTCAAATTTTCAAATTAAAATACCTTGACTTTGCACGATGTATTAAAATTAAAAATGTCTTTGAATTTTGTAAAAAAATCTATTTAAATATTTCGAGAAAAAAAAATTCTTATCTATTCGATAAATCATAGACTTAGATTAAAACTCAATTTTTATTGAGATTAACTGCAAAGTGAACCAATATTCCCAAATAAAAATGGTCTCAGAAGCAACTTTGCAAAACAGGAGAAAATCAATTTGTAATAAAAATGATTTTAAAAATTTAAATTTTAATTTCAAATTAAATTTTGAATCTTTTAAAAATTCATTTTTGTATTTTTACCATTGTGCTTTGAATTGAGGTGTGACATTTCCTCGAAAGGTAAAAATTTCGAAATCAAAAGTTTATTGGTATCACTAAGTGTAGGAAAAAAATCTTAAATTTAGGCATCTTGAAGTTGATGTTCAATTCAAAAAGTTTATCTTCAGATATCAAAATAAATCTTTTATATAATTGAAATAATTTTAGTGTAAAACGATTAACATGTTATGTAGATTTAAATAGTAAAAAAAATTTTGCTAAAGCATTTTCTCAATCCATTGATAAAGTCGATTTTTAAATTATTTAACTGATTTTTTGAAAAGTTTTATTTTCATTTTATTACTTATTTGGAATTTATTATTTTAATATCTTTTTTAAATTTAATATAGAATGCTAGATAAAAATGCTTTTGAGATAAAAAATATCAAATAAACTTAACAAGAAATCAGTTAATACATAAAAATATAAAAATCGATTATCAATGGATTGAGATAATGTATCAATTTTTTTTTCTAAATCTACATTACATATAAAACATGTTCCATTACAATTATTTAAATTAAATTAAAGATTAATTTTAATATATAAGGATAAACTTTTTGAATGATGCCAAATTTCATCATTTATTCCTTTCCTGCATTTTATAGACGAATTGAGTTGAAATTCGGGACTGACACTTTTTATCGAAAATTGTTCATCAAAATAAATTTTGGAACATAATTATAGCTAAATTACACTAAGTTGATTAATTTTAAAAAAATTTAAAATAATTTAATTAAAATTATTTTATAAAATTTATACCATTTTCTAAAAAAAACATTTAGACTAATTGTATTGAATGTTGAAAATAATTTTATTATTTTTTATTTCTAAAATTTTTTCATATTGATATTGAACAAATATAATAACCGGTATATTTTTACTTGCGCCTTTAGCCATTTCATTATCGCTTTTAACTTTCTTTTTACTTATTTAACTTATTTATCCTATTTTTTTTTAATTTAATTTCGCTTTATTTTAATTGTTTTTTTTTATATTTTTATTCTGAAAGAATATTACCTCGTTACTGGTAAACATAAATAAAATACTTTGTCGAATTTGTCTATTTTATTTATATTTTATGTTATATTCTAACTTATTCTACTTTTATTTTAATTTACTTTAAATTTTATTTATTTTTTTATTAATCTGAATGAGCTATAACTTGATAATAAGTTAAAAGCTTTATTTTTTATACATTTGACGAAAAAATTCTATGAGCCATTTCGGCAAAAATTTGTCTTTTTCAAAAAGTTTTCCATAAAAAAAAGGTAGTGTCTGAAATTCAAATAAATATATAAAATAAACATTTTATAACAAGGGAAAAATATTAAGGCAGACGACGTAATTATCTAAATAAGATAGCTGTAATTAGCGACTTGTTAAAAAATATGAAAAAGCCTTATTCATAAACAGCACGTTTGAAGTTCTCTAAAAAATATTAATAAAATTTAGGATTTTTCGATATTTTAACTTTAAATACCCGCTTTGAAAAATATTTTGAAGATAAAAACATATTTTGATTTTTCCAAAAATTAATTCAAATAAATTTTCAAATCTCATTAAATAATCTTTTATTTTTAATAATAATAATTCTTTTATTTTTAGAAATAATTATTAAAATCTTAACTATTTAAAATTTCATGTTAGTTCATGTTATTTTATTGAAATTACTTTTAAAGCAAACAAATTTTATATTTAGTAATTTTTTATTAATTTTTAAATTAAATAAATTTAATATGAAAAATCCAAAAAATATCTATTTACATTTTTTTCTAAAAAAATTAATTTATTAATGGTTTATTAATGGTTTGTTAATTGTTTAATGTCGGACAAAAATTGAAATAATTTACAAATTGTAAAGTTTGGAACAAGGCCACATTCGTTTGTCAATACATTCCTGACGTAACATAAATCTTTATTCTCGTTTATGACCAACAAACGATCTGAAAAATTAATTGACAATTCATTTTTAGATTTAGCTTTGTAAGACACTTTGCATACAAATATCTCTTTTTCTAGTTCATGTTCTTGATCTTGAGAAGACTGAGACGAAGACAGATCGTGTTCAAAAAGAAGAGAGTTGGCTGAACAAAAGTCTTTGGATCCAAAACCAAAAGATTCAATTTCCATTTGAGAAAATGGTGTTGTATTTTGTCTACATTGAGGTGATTCATACATAACATTGGAATATGCAGTTGAAACATTAGATCCATAATCCGAAGTGGTACTTTCAAATATTTCTGATCCAGATGAATCAAATTGAGTAATTGAATCTTGAGTATTGATTCGTTCGGGTGTTGAAATTAGCAAAGGAAATTGAGAGATGTTAATAGTTGATTGATCACAAACACCAATAGATTTATCATTGAATAAATTGGCTCTGGCAACACTTTTTTTCAATGTTTTTTGTTGAGGATTGATTTTGACCGGAGTTACCACATTTACTTTGGTTACTGAAATGTAGGTTGATTGGTTCATATGATCTTGAGAGCCACAAATACCATTGCTGAATTTTGATTTGGCTTTTTCGAGTAATTTGGTAATTTGGCTTGGCATTTTTTTAACTTTGATATTTTTTTTAATTAATTTTGATATTATTATTTAAATATAGCTGATGATTTAAATGACCCAAAATATTCAAGTATTTATATTCAATATTGCTTCATTAAACAAGATATTCTTTGACCAACAAATAACTTTGAAAGTTGTCTCGTTTTTATCTACTTCCTTCGGTTTTAACTCAAAGGTCTACTGGTTTTGTTTATAATTAGTTATTTCTGAAATAATGATGAATAAATTGGTGGGTCAATTAATTTTTATATCAATTAAATTTCTCAATTTATTTGAGTCCAATTAAAATTTGATCTAATTACATGAAGTAAAATGTTACTCAATTTATTTTTAGATCTGACCGAATCAATTTCAAAAATTGATTTTTAGTGCATAATTTAGGAGCCATGAAATAAAAAACAAAAGAAAACACCGTTTTTTCTTTTAAAATTTTATTTAGATAGATTATTAATAGTTTTTTTTTTAATTTATTTATTTTTTAAAAGATAGCATTAGATTTAAAAAAAAATTATGAGTAAAAACCTGCACATTCCTTTCGACACAATATATTTAAAAAAAATTGTTAAAAATAGATAATCGAATTTAAAAAAAATTTATTTCCATTAAAACTCGTGCCATCATGATTGAACATAACAATACTCACTTCTTGTTTCACAAGATTCTTAAAGAAATATGTTTTCCTCAAAATGAAATTAAAAACTAAAATTACCATTTTCACGTAATTTTTGATAAGTTTATGACATAAAAATGGTAATATAGTTTTAATAACTCCATAAATTTTCAATGCAATTCACATCTTTATACAAAACATTTGATCAAAATAAAACTTCAAATCTAAATAATAAATAAAATTTTCGGCTCACTATTTAAGTAAAATAGAAATCTTTTTTTAATAAATTGAAATAATTTTTTGTTTAAATAGAAATAATCTTTTTTTAACAAATTTATGCAACAAATAAACAAAAAAATTCTTTCCTAAAAAATTTATTTTTGCAAGCAATTTTATCTCACTTTGCAAGCTTTTGAATCTTCAATTTGACGAAAATGATCGAGAATTTGTTCGAGTAAAAAAGAGAGATAGACCACCTAAATCTAATAATGGGGCTTTGAATTAGAATTATTTTTATTTAACTTACGAAAAATTCAATTTAGAAAAAAATTAAACTATTTATTTTTAAATTAATTTCTTTATATAAAAAAACTATTTGTATAATAAAAAATAAATGTATTTAATTTGTTATATTTTCTATGTAAAAGACTTATTTAAATATTTAGAAAAAAATAAAATCTTTTTAATAAAAAATTTTAGCTATTTAAGTTAAATGTTATTTCAAAATTTTCATAGCAAGACTGAATTAAAAGACAATAAACTTTTATAATTTGTTCTAATCTTAAAATTTTATTTTCTTCTTTTTACAATGTCGAAACAAAAAGTCGTCTTAAGTCTACTTTAATCGACTCCTATTGTCTCTAAGTCGATTTTTAGTCGACTGGGAACCGACATGGTCGACTAGATTCGATTTATTAAATTTGCAGTCGACTCAAAACGCTAAAAATAGGTAACTTAATCTAAACTTTATTTTTTAATTTTTTAATTTTTTTTTAATTCTGGTGACCAAACATACCATATACCCTTTTTCGATTGCATCCTCATAGAAATAAACACATCTTTGGTGCATGCGACAAACACCATTTCGCTTATGTTAAAGCATTCTTAACTTACACTGCATGCTTTAACGATGTGTTTTAAACATAGAGTCCGCATTAAAATAAAGTTTTTAAGTTTAAAATTTTCAGACTTTTTTCAAAAACTAAAAATAAAATTAATATTTTTTAAATTTTTCTTTGTATTCAATTCATAGCGCAGGGTCAAATTTTAAATTCAAAAAATTTATTTATTTTTAAAAAAAATCTCAAGCTTTAATAACTCATCAACCTAAAAAACTTGATTTTAATGTGGACTCTAGGTTTAAAACACATCTTTAGAGCATACAGTTTAAGTCAAGAATGTATTAATATGAGCGAGATCCTGTCTGTTACATGCACCAAAAAATTGTCTTGGTTTATGAAAGTGCCAAAATGAACAAGAGAAAACGGTTACATAAATGTACTAATTTGAAAAATTTAAATTTTAAAATATAATTGAGAAGCAAAGTTTTTTAATAGCGAATAACGGGCCGTTAATTTAATTATATTTTTGTACTATTCTTGATAAATGATTTAAAAATAAAATTTATGGATAAATTTTGAAATTTAACTATTTGTTATCGTAAAAATGTATAACACGGAAATCTATAGAATTACGTTCTCATACGTAAATTTGTAAAAAATGAATAAAAAAAATAAATCTCAAAATTTACTGATATTTTATTTTTTCTCGTAATTTACTGGAAATGTTTTAGTAATTTACGAGAATAACTGTGAAGTATAAGTAAATTTGTAAAGTGCCGCGAACAGTTTCGCGAAATTCAAGCAAATTATTAGCGGCCCTGTCGATCTCTGGTCCTAACTCTGACGGTTCAACTATTGGAGTCACTTGAGTTAACTCATCTAACTGGTACTCCTTGGGATCAAAAACGTCTTCAGGACCGTCATGTTCCTCATTGTCATCCCCTAACTCCTCTTCGCTATAAGCATACCCAACAGCATCAAACAATTGTTTGGCTGTTTAGTTTATTGATTTATTTTAATTTTTAAGCAAAATCTAAACAAAATTGTTCTCAAAATTTACGCATGAATTATCTAGTAATTTACGAGAAGAAATTAAAAATTCTATAGAATTCCGTTAGCATAAGTAAATTTACAAATTTACTTAGTAAATTTTGAGAATCCAATATTTTTATATTTTTTTACAATTTTACGCATTGACACGTAATTCTATAAATTTACTTAATCTCAAAATTTACTATTACATATATACCTTGAAAAATTTTAAATTCAAAAAATAAATAGTTCTTTTTTAAATTTATTTAGTTCTATTACTATGAAAATTTTGATGGCTACAGAAATTAAAAAAAAGCAAGCGAACATTAATCATATTCTTTATTAAATTATTGATTATATAAAAAAGCAATCGAATACAACTCAAAATCTTTACATCTTTAACCCAGAAAATAGTTGATTTTAATTCATGAAATTTTTTTTTCAAAAAAAAACCTAATTTCATTTTTTGAAAAATTTGAATAGAATTCAAAAAGAAAACGTAAAATATTCTATAAATTATTAAAACTTATTTATTTATTTAATTCGAGTAATAATACCAAAGGGTGACGCATAAAAAATTTATATAAAAATGTTCAAAATTAATAGCCAATTAACTATAAGAGTGGACGAGACCTTTCCAAATGTTTTTCAAAATTTAAAATCAGACTGGTTCTAGCTTTAAAATAAATAAAAATTATACAATAAAGTTGAATTTTTGATAAGTTGTTAGTAAAAAACCGAACGAAACCATCAAAAAAGATTTGTACAACTTTGTAGAAAGTAACCAAAATTTGCCAAAAGCTAAAGCGATTCACTGGTCTTGGATACAAAAAACGTTCGGTTTATCGTTGACTAGAAAAAGATAAAACTATCAAGAGAAAAAAAGGAAGTGGTAGACCTGCTAAAATTGCTACGAAACTAATGGTATATTGCCAAAGAAGTGAATCCAGCAAACGTATCAAAAGCATTACCAATCGAAGATTTTTGGGTAAATTTGAAAGCTAAAGTTTATGAGGGTGATTGTGGGGCCAAAAATCTTAAGCAATTCGAAAACAAAATTCGCACTTACTTGAGCAATATGGACCCGAAGGACCATACCAAGACTGTTCGCTCTAGGCTCGATATCATACGTCGTCATGAAGTTTAATATCTTAACTGATATTATTTTTTCAAAATAGGAAGGTTCAGTTATAATTTAAAAAATAAAATTAAAGCCTTTGTTAAATAAAAAAATTTTTATGATAAAATTGATTTTGTGCCATTTTTTATTCTACACCCGTTTGTATAGACCACCAATAAGTAAGTCATTATTGGTTTTCTTGCATCTTTTCTGGTTTTAAGATCGCAATAAGAGAATGTTTACCTGCTTGACCAAGTTTTAGTTAATCTCTGATTCTGACAGCATTTCAAATATTGAAAAGTAAATTTTTGGTAAAATACAGGCTAATTTGAGTATGGTATCGATAACCTTGAATCCTTGAATCCTAATTATATTTTAAATGTTTCTTGTAAACGATTTACCATTAAGATCATTTGGTAAGCTGTTTCTGATCGCCAATAATTGATTTAGAAAGGTTTAAGTCAGCGAATTCTCACATATAATCTAATTGATAGAGCATACTTGGCGCAAGTTATTCCAGATTCAATTGTGTCAATTCCTAATGCGTTTGCAAATGCAGAGCTCTTTGAATGTCTTGGTAGTCCAAACATGCTTTTTAGAATGTTTGATTCAATGACTTGTAACTTCCTTGTTTCTGCCTGATTAATGTCTAGAGCAGTCCATAAAGGACCACTGGTCTTACGTACGTATAAAAAATTTAATAAAAATATTTTGTCGTAAATTTTCTTCTGAAAAAACTAAAATTGAAAATAATAGTATAATTGAAAAAAATCTCAGCTTAGCGAATACCTCTTTGACATAAATTTTGATCGTGGGATTATATGACATAAAGTATGTAAAAGTTTGAAAATTGGTCTGTTTCAATAAAAATATTTGATTTAAAGATTACATATATGTATTAAAACTATTATCTCGAAGTCAAAATTCTGCTATTTTTGCATTAAAAAGGGTCATCTCTTTTAAAATTTTAACCAATACTGGTTTTTAATGGGTGCATTGATATCAGGTCAGCATTGACTTATGTAAATTATATGACAGACTATTTTATAACTTGAATTAAATTTTAAAAAAAATGTGATATTTATCTATTTATTAGCGTATATTACTATTAAGATTCGAGAGTGAATAATCATTTAAATTTTTAATTTTTGATTTAAAATAGGTCGGATTTGTTTCCATGAGCCAATTTGAACTAATCACACTAACATCTCTCATATAAGTCTTATTTGTTTTAACTATTTCATTAAACAAAACACATGCAGGCTTTGAGTTAAACAACACTGAAGATGGATGTATTAGCACCGTTTGACGACTTGTCATCTAGGCAAAAAATTTTATTTCACAATTTAAAAATTAAAAAAGAAAAAATACTGTTTTGTACTCATTTTCTTTTTGATATTCGGCAGCATTCATAAAAAATCCGCTAATAAGTGCCATTCGGATTTTAACCGAATCATTTGAGCTCGAGGTCAGTTTGATGGAATTTTTTGTGCATACATCCTTTAACTGCTTATTAATGTCCACGGCCAATTTTAAATTTTTCAAGTCTAAAAAATTTTCGTGGCACCATTCTTTGGAACTTGATTTATTTGCCATAAAAGCCTTGTAGACATTTAGCAGAGTTATGTGATCACCATCAGCCGATGAAAATTTTTGTCTGGCCGCCTCGGCCTGATCTCTTTTGTTCGATGTGTTCGTCTGAGCATGAAACACACTATCTACTGAAAGAACGCTCACAATTTTCAGCACTTCTTCAACACATCCAAGTTTGTCAGCGCTGAGAATGCAGCGAGACAACTTTGGATCTAGAGGAAAATGGGCCATTTTACGGCCCATCTCAGTTAACTCGTACCTTAACGCGATTATTCTTTTTTTGCTTACTGGCTCTGAATTTTCTGTTCCATTGTTATCTTTAAAAATTTTTTTCACTGCACCCAAAAGTTCCAGATCGTTCAGAGCAGTTGTCAAAGCTTCCACAGATGGCTTGCTAATGAAATCAAAATTTATCAAGTCATCAATTCCTAGCGCTGTCAGTTGCAGAGCAACAGACAGAAGATTGGACCTCAAAATCTCGGGCACAGTGTTCAGGGGCATGGATTCAAACTCTGACTCAGTAAACAACCGGTAGCATATTCCGGATGACTCGCGACCAGCTCTGCCGGTCCTTTGCCAGGCCTGCGACTTTGATATCTTGTGCACCTTAAGCAGTTCCAGATTATTTTGCGGTGTGTACAGTTTTCCTTTTATCATGCCACTGTCAATTACATACTTTATTCCTTTGATAGTTATAGAAGTTTCAGCTATGTTCGTGGATATAATGACCTTTCGACAGCCTGATGGGGCTTTTTCGAACACCTTGAGCTGTTTGCCGGAAGGCAATGCTGCATATAAAGGCAAGACAAGCATTGGTGATAGTTTACCATTGGATTTATTCAATTCACTTATTGTTTTCACTGTTGATTCGATTTCTTCTTGACCAGTCATGAAAACTAGGATGTCTTCATTGACTGGCGCTGTTTTGTGAATTTGAAAAATAGTGGCTATTGATGAAAATATGTAGTCGGTTTGTTCTTGGAGACTGTGAAAGACATCGACCTGAAATTGTCTGCCTTCGAGGTATACTACAGGAGCTTTGTCGAAATAGGCAGAGAACTCATCTACATCCATGGTGGCAGACATGAGAATAATTTTAAGAGGCTTGTGGAATTTCGTGTTGGTAGATCTTTTTTGTTGAGCTGATTTGACAATGCCTAGAAGAACGTCCGTGTGAACGGTACGTTCGTGTACTTCATCAAGAATGATTACTGAGTATCTGAGCAACAGAGGGTCACTAATGGCCTCTCTGAGCAGCATGCCGTCAGTCATGTATTTGATTTTTGTTTCGGGTGAGGTGCAATCTTCAAATCTGACACAATAGCCAGTGGTTTTCCCAAGTTCTGAATTCATCTCTTGGGACACTCGTTGAGCGACTGTTATTGCAGCGACTCGGCGAGGCTGAGTGCAAGCGATCATGCCTTTCATGTGGCTATGGGATCCATAAATGTATTGTGGTATTTGGGTGGTTTTGCCAGAGCCTGTCTCGCCGAGTAATATCAAAGTGGGGTTTTTGTTTATCTCGGCAATTAGCCTGTGACGGATTGAGTAAATCGGAAGACTTTGGCGGAATTTTTCCAGGTTCATGTTCTTTATTTAGATGATTTTAAATTTCATTCAATGGTAAATTAACATTTTGAAATTAATTTTTAATTCTTTTTTTCGTTAGTATTGAATATATAAAAATGCAAAAGAGTTTTAAAATTAGTCTTTATTTAAGAAAATTATTTTTTAGAGTTGAATGGACTAAATTTTGTATTTAAATTTTTTTTTATTTTGGATTTATCAAATTGTGTTGTTTAATTATTGTTTAGCTATGTTTTTTTCTTTTGAAATTTAAAGAAGAAAAAATTAATAAAATTCATTGATTGTTAATTAATTCAAAAATATCTTTAAACTAAATGATTTATTAAAAATAAATCAAATTAATAGGTGATTTTTTTTTTAACAACGTAATTATCCGAATTTATTGACATGTCTTTAAAATAGAGTACTCTATTTTAGTGACATGTTATTCAAAATCGAGCACTATTTTTTAAAATAATAAAAATTCATTATTAATGACATGTAATTAAATGTGAAAAAACTTAAAAAATATTAAAAATAGGTTCAGTTTTTATGAAATTATTTTAAAAATGGAAATTTGATTATGTTTTAGATCTGAATGTCATTAAAAACCGGATGTATTTTTTAAAAAAAGTTAACTTATTCCTTTTTTAAGACATGTCATAGAAATTGAACATTTCTCTTTTTAAAATCATTGCTCATTTTTTACTGACATGTAATTATTTCATATAGTGACATGTCAATAAATTCGGATAATTACGTTAGAATGAAACGATCTTTCCTTTTTAAATTATTTTAGATTTAAAAAAATCTAGTTTGATCTTTAAATTTTTCTATTGATTTTTATTTTTAAATAAAAATATATTTGTTATTTAAAATTTAGATAATCAAAATTTTAAATGTCGAGCAATTATTAAAATTACATCTTTGATTTTTCTGATTGTATTTCTCATTTTATTCGAAAGCTTGCAACAAAAAGCATTTTTTCTCATTTTTAATCTATTTTTTTCAATAAACCTAAATTTAAATTCTAGTTTTATACTCTTTCAAATATATTAATTAATATATTATATATTAATTTATCAAATTAAGAAGAGTTTTGAAAATAATGAATGAAACAAAAATCTTTGCAAAAATTTCTAATTAAAAAAATTATTATGGAAATAAAAACGATGAAAGAAATTTTGACCATTTATGACAGGATATGTTCAGATCATTAAAAGCAAAAAACATTGATAATTATTATTTTTTAGGGCACCTAAAAAAAAAAAGTAGTAATTATTTAATATTTAAAGTATTTTCTGAACATTTTAAAATTACGATCTAAAGCATATCAAAATCCCCATCATATTTTCTATCAGAAAATAAAATAATAATTAAATTATTTTTTATTTTTAGAATTTTGTTTCACACATTGGATACGACTTATATTTTAGGTGCTTTGGTTTCAATGAATATAAACTTAAATTTTTTTTATTAATTATTATTTATAATCTTCTTAATCTATTATTATACAAGAGCTATATATAGCAACTTTTTATTAAAAAATTTTATGGCTTTCTAAAAAATCTAACAGTCTACGACCAATCATTTTCACTTAAATTTATTTTACTTTTATCTTTATTACTTTCTAACGAAAAATAAAGCTTTTTGATAACTTTTGGTGTTTATTGATTTATAATCTTTAAATTATCCTTCAAAAATTAATTAAATTTCTATTTCAACTCAATTTTTGAAAGGCTTAAAAAAACAGAAAACAAAATTTAAAATAAAGACATAGAATCATGTTTTTTGGCGACAGAAATGAATTTTTAAATTATTCAACTGAAAATCTATCGTTTTATGGAATTCATTTGATCGATTGTTCGTCAATATCCTTTATTTCGCCATTTAATTTATTCCTTATATTAGTCGAAATGGTGGCAATTATTCTTCATATTTTAGTTTTTTTGATTATTATTTTTAATAAAAAATTTCATTCAAGACATTCAATTTATCTTTTTAATTTATCTATAATCGGATTTATTTCCGTATTCAATAGCCTTAAAGTATCTGACTCGAGACTTTTGTGTTTTCATAGTTCGAGTTTTTATTGTCAGTACCAAGGTTTGCTGTTTCAATTTTCAATTTATGTATATTCTTATTCAGTACTGGGAATGGCAGTTTATCGTTTTATTTGCGTAAATCAAAAAAAATTAAATCAAATTTTGAAGATATGGAAAATAATTTTATCCATTGTATTGATATGGATGATTTCAATAGCATTTGTTTTAGTGCCAAAGTTTATCTCAAATATACCTGTATTTTATCATTATGGATTGGATACATGCATCGAAAATTACTCGAATAGACTGCAAAGTTTTTGGTTTTTTGTGTTTTTTGGTCTGGTTTTTCCTACTTTTTCTATTGCTTTTTTCTATTTGACAATTTTTTTTAAAATAAAAAAATCTCGCAGCAGAGTGTCCAATATATCTGGAATTAAATCCAATATTTTAAATAAACAAATCAATTTAACAGAAAAATACCAAGTGAACGCTTCAAGCATTGGTACTATTAGTTTGGACAAAATATCTAGTACAAATGACATTTTACAAATTAAAAATATTAAAGCATTCAAGCGAATAATGAATAGGAATTATTATTTTCAGCTTAAATTAATAGTACATTTTTCTATAATTTTCTTTAGCTATTTGATATATTCAATATCCAATTTTCTATTAATTTATCAAACCACTTTGAACAATATTTATTGGAAACACGCCTGGATAGAATTATTTAAATCATTCGTTTCAATTTATCATCTAAGTTGTCCAATATTTTACCTAGTATTTCATCCTATTACCGTTGAAAAAATCAAAAAAAGCTTTAAAAAATTATTGATTTGTAATTTTCAAATGATAAATATATAACCAATAGCTTTTTTTAAATATTTTTAAATAAAAAAATAAATTTTAAAACTTTTGAATATTTTTTTAATACAAAGAATTAAAAATAATAAGGACATATTTAATTACGGATTTTAAAATTAGATTTTAAATTGAACCATGTTCCGTGGCACATGTAATATACAACTACCGATAATTTTTCAGTAGTTGATTATCATCCTGGGATTAAGGTTATTAAATTAAAGTGTATATCAGATTTGTACAGAAGTCATGAAAAAAAAGTCCCAACAAGTCTTATACAAGTTGAAGTCATCAGTTTTAATTAATTTAAATAATTAAATTAATTAAAGGAATAAAAATTTGAGATTTTCAAAAATTTCTTCACTTTAATATTAATAAGAATAATTCACTATCTTATTAATTGATCTTAAACATTTTTTTGATGAAATTTTTACCTTTTTTTTTTGATTAAGATCTTCTTAGAAAATATAAAAAAATCTTAAAGCAGCCTTAACGAGTTAAACTCATGGTATAATTCTCAGATATTATCAAGTTCTTAGTATCATTTGTATTGTTTTAATCTCGAGTTAAGAAAACTTTAGGATCTTAAAAAAGAAATCAAAACGAAATTTAAATTCTTTGCTACTCTCTTCTGAATCTTTTCGATTTCAGAAATTCCTTTTTCTAAAAGTAATAGTTTTAGATTTATTAATTAATTATCAATTTACACAGTAATTCCTGAACTTTCATGAACGATTACGTTCATAATATTTCATATGCTTTTATATTCTTTCACAGATTTTCATTATCTTCAATTTAAAAATTAAAAAGACTTTTTTTTACTAAGTTTTAATATTGACAACAATTCGTTTTTATGAGAATCACACTTTAAAAGCTGTTTCTTAACTATTTTTCGATATATTTTAAATAAAATTAAATATATTTTTTTAAATATCTAAATTTTCACTTGAAGGTAATGAAAATTCGTGAAAAATAATGAAAGTGATTGTTCATGAACGTCCAGACAAATTCATTGTGAATTGGCCATTAGTGAAAATTTTAGTTTCACTGATTTTATTTAAATTTTGGAATTTTAAGATTTAATAATAATATAGGCTGCGGCCAGTCCATTAATTTGTATCCTATTTTTTTCCATTTCCTCTTTATCTTAATATTTTTAATAAGTATTTATTTTATTTTAAA
Organism: Brachionus asplanchnoidis; assembly: GCA_025491095.1. NCBI lineage: Eukaryota > Metazoa > Rotifera > Eurotatoria > Ploima > Brachionidae > Brachionus > Brachionus asplanchnoidis. The sequence continues at coordinate 445,987 of JAILYF010000039.1, read as the reverse complement.
AAATATATTAATACTTCTTTATTGCTTTTTTAATTATCTGTCAAGACTCACTTAACATGAAATCACTATTTTTTTTCTCATTTAAATGTAAAGTTTGATTTGTTTGGAAAAATGGCTTTGAAAAAAATGGTAAAAATAAATAAGCTTTAAGAATAGAGGATTCGGAATCTTATGACAAAAATCTATATTAGTATAAAAACGAATAATTTCTAGATGAAGTTTTCATTTATTCTTCGTTCAATTTCAAAAATGGATTCATCTATCAAGGAAAATGCTCTTAAATTTTTAGACTTTTTGAATAACAACCCGACGCCATACCATGTAGTAGAGTCTACTCGCCAAATGCTGTCTCAAGCTGGCTTTCAAGAGTTAAAGATAGCCGAACAATGGTCTGTTCGCAATGGTGGAAAATACTTTCTTACCAAAAATGAATCAACCTTAATGGCTTTTGTTGTTGGTGGAAAATATCAAGGCGGAAATGGATTCGCAGTCGTTGGTGCTCACACTGACAGTCCGGCTTTAAAAGTGAAACTAGTGTCCAAAAAGTCAAAAGTTGGATATCTTCAAGTTGGTGTTGAGTGCTACGGAGGTGGTATATGGCATACTTGGTTTGATCGGGATCTCACTGTTGCAGGTCGGGTTTTACTTAAACAAAATGATAAAGTAGTTCAAAAATTGGTTCATATCAAGCGTCCAATATTGAGGATACCCAACCTGGCCATTCATTTAAACAGGGAAACTAATGAAAAATTTTCTCCCAATAAAGAAAACCATTTAGTACCTATTTTGGCCACTATTGTCCAGGAACAACTGCTCAAGGACAAAAAAGATACCAAAGTTAATCCAAATGAGGAAAGTATGGGCCAAGCAGGCAAGCATCACTCATTATTGATCGATCTGATCAAAAATGAATTAAACTGCAGTGAAGAGGAAATAGTTGACTTGGAACTTGTTCTAGCAGACACCCAACCAGCTGTTTTAGGTGGTGCTTTAGAGGAATTCATTTTTGGAGGCCGACTGGACAACCAAGTGGGAGCTTATTGCACAATTAAGGGCTTAATCGACAGTGTTGATATGTCCGATATAGAAAATGAGACCATAGTTCGAATGGCTTGTATTTATGATCATGAGGAGATAGGGTCAGAATCAGCTCAAGGCGCTGCGTCCTCATTTACTGAACACGTAATGAGACGTTTAAATGACTCGCAGAGTTTTGAGCTTGCTGCGGCCAGATCATTCATGATTTCGGCTGATCAAGCTCATGCGATACATCCCAATTACAGTGAATTGCACGAAGAAAATCATAGACCCAGCATTAATGGGGGAATTGTGTTAAAATATAATGGCAATCAGCGATATGCAACTAATTCTGTATCAGCGTCTATTTTAAGGGAATCAGCTAAATTGGCCAATGTTAAAGTTCAAGATTTTATGGTTAAAAATGATTGTCCATGTGGTTCAACTATCGGACCAATACTTGCAGCCAAACTTGGATTAACAACGGTGGACATTGGGGCTCCACAGTTATCAATGCATTCAATTAGAGAATGTGGGTCTACTGCGAGCATAACTCAAATGACCAATGTTCTTTCATCATTTTTTTCCAATTTTACCAAAATAAGAAATATGTTTTCACAAGTCTTGTAACATTCGAAAAAGTTATTTATTTAATTTTTTTTTTATTTTCCTCTAGAAATAAAATTATTTTAATCGAAGTGGTTAAAAAAATTTTATTTAATTTGATTAAAAAAAAATGTAATAAAATAAGCCTGTTCTCTACACATGATTTATAAAAGGTTTATAATTAGCTCACCTACAAAAATTAATAGAAAGAAAAGAATAATTAAGTTGGTTGTTTATTTATTATTTAGAAGTATTTATTATTAAATATAAGAAAAAATAATTAGTTTTGACCAAAACATTTAATATTATAGAAAATTAATTTAAATTTTTTTGACTGTTTATCAAGTATATTTGGAAAAAATATTTGATTTTTTATGGATAATTGATAATTTATTTAACATTTTCAATCAAATCAAAACCGTCCATAAAATTAAATTTTTTAAATAAAATTTCAATTAAATTTTCAAAAAAATTTTAAGCTTTCGAACTATTCAAAAAGGTTTTTATTTGTATCCCATGAAAATTTTTTTTGGTCTGCCAAACTTATGAAATATTTTCATACAATGTTTCTATAAAAGGTCCAGACTTGGCTAAATTACGTTATTTTACGTAATTTTACATTATTTTTAGTAAGCTTACGTATCTTGGCTACACTACATAAGTCATAATTCTCTATATTTTCGTAATCTGAATAATCCACTATACCAGTTTTTTTCCTCTTGTCATGTTTTTACAGGAAACATCATCTACCGCTATAGATATTTCTTTTGTTTTCATTAAATTTCGAGGAATATTCTTTGATCGTAATCTGATTATTGGCAAATGATTAGTGTCTTCGCTTAAGCTAAGATTAACGTTTTAAATATATTTTCTATTTCGTAAAAAAATTGCGTTGATTTTTTACTGAAAAATTTTTCTGTTAATTTTTCGATCTAAAATTTTTTATACTGATTTTTCTATTTTATTATCAATTAATATATTTCCACCTTATTTTTGGTCTTATTTCTTTTTAGATTTTTTCTATCTAACAATATAGAGCCATTTACTTATGGCCAGGTATTTTTGAATTTTTTTTCAATCAATTTAAACTAAAAGAAAAAGTTGAATTTTATTAATTTATTATTTTTTTTTAATATGAAAAGGCTTTATATTGGCGTAATGAATTTCAAATTCAAATTGAACAAAATTTTATCATTTTTTGATAAATTAAAATTAAAGTTAATAAAAAATATTTGAAAAAATACTGCAACATCTTTTACCTGAAATGAAATTTTCATTTTCTTTTTTTTTACTAAATCAAGTAATAATCAATTTAGATCTTATTTATATTTTATTTTTTGTCTTTTTTTAAGTAAGAAAAATAATTTTAGATAAAAAAACGTGCAACAAAGTATATTTATATTTAGCTATATACAAATATTTGATCAATACATTACCCCAGATAAATTTAGTCTGAAGATTTATAAGTTTTACACAGTGCTCTTAACAATTATTAATTATTTTTTTGATTAAAAAAAGTAGAAGATATATTATTTTTTGTTTATTATTAGATGGCTGTCCAAAATAATTTTAAGACCACTAATCGATATACAGTGGTGATTTGAAAACAGTATTTTACGAAAAATTACGTAAAATATCGTGAATTAACCAAATTTTACCACATTTTACGTAAATTAACGTAAAATCCGAAAAGTGAAAAAGAGGTATTTTACGAAAAATTACGTAAATTTTCATGATTTTGAGATAATTTTGGTAAAATTTGGTAAAATACAAAACGGCCAATTCAAAATTCAAAATTTTTGAAAAAATGTCTCCTTTTTCCAAGAATCGAAAATTTCAGAAGGTTTTTTTTAAAACGATTTTAAAAATAACTATTTTTTAAACCAATTAATGAAAAAAAAACTTTTCGGATTTTACGTTAATTTACGTAAAATGTGGTAAAATTTGGTTAATTCACGATATTTTACGTAATTTTTCGTAAAATACTGTTTTCAAATCACCATTATAAAAGAATCTTGCATAAGAACTGTGATTATCTTGTTAGTAGAACATGGTAAAACTGGCAAGTAATGGAGACTTAAAAAAATGGATTCGAACAAGCTAAAAGAGAGTATAAAAAATTGTGATAAGCGGTTATGTTAGTACAGCCAAACTAAAAAAAATATTCTGTATGCCTGCAAGGATTCAGGCTTTTTACAAAAAAATAAGCTTTTTTCTTTCCTTTTTAAAGGTAAATGCCTTCAACTCTCTTTATTAGCCTCTAGATCTTAATTGATAATAAAACAAGAAAGTTATAGAATTTATTTATTAAATGATATTAGGGCATGACATCTGGGTGAGATTGCTGGATCAAAAAGTTTAACAATAAAGTTTTCAAATTTTTCTTCCTTGTCCATTTCTATTAGATATATTAACCTATCTAATAATATTACATATTCAATTATCGGTGCTAGAATATATTTTAATTGAATATAAATATCAAGTCTTCTTTTCATTTTTTGATAATCTTTCATGTAACCATCTATCTGTTGATCACTTAATTTGTTATTATCCAAATTAAATTTGTTAAAAACTTTTCTAACATAATCTTTAAAAGCGGGCATCAAATTGAAGTCCAACATTTTCCGCCCAACTTGTAAATTTATTTCACTCGATTTATTCTCATTGGGAAAGTCTGCGTAGTAGTTTTCATACAAAATCAATTGAAGAACTGTTCTGTACCAGAGTGTTGCATTATCTAGCTAGCAAAAAATCTAATTAAATATTAATTTTAATTCTTAAAATTTATACTTCTTTAAAATTTTCTATAGAATCAAAGCATCGATACAAAGAATGGCAAGCTAACATTCTTAGATTATAACTCAAACAATATTCTTTTGAATTTAGGTAAAAACTCATGGGAAATTTGCTCGAGTCGTCCAGTTTAATGTTGGTTTTCTTAAAGTCATGGCTACCAAGCATATCTTTGGAATATTTTTCATTTAATAAATTATAACAACAAGCCACATTGCATAGTAATTTTCTGCTACTATTTTTATTATTTAAAAATAAATTCATTATTGAATTCGACAAATTTCCACAACTATGAAGCCCAATCAGGGCGTAATTTTGATTTTCAATAGTGTTTTGGGTATTTTGTAGCACTAAATCGTGCAACTCCGTACTAGATTGAATAAATTGGCTAAAAGTTTTGAACCTCTCGACATCTTCACTTTTCTCACTAAACACCAATGTTTTTCTCTTCATTATATCAACTCTTTTTAAAGATGATTCAACATTGCTTTGAGATGAATCGATGGCAATCACATCGAATTTATCATCAAACAGTGCCGAGCTTAGCTGAGAGCTGAGATATGCCCGTCCACTTCCTATATCGACTATGGTAAATATTTCGTGCTTCCGACACAGAGTTCCAACAAATTTTGACATGTGATCTACCTCGTATTGCTTTTTTAAGTTCATAAATCTATTTTGTTTTTGAACTTTGGCAAACTTTTCATTAACCATTTGATTGAAATCTAGTAATTCAGATTGATCTGTTTGAAGAAGATCATCTTGTTCAGTGCAAACATCTTTATTCCATCGTTTGAAAAAGTTTTCAACTCTATCAAATAGGCAGTTTAATGATGGATACAAGTTATTACGTTCGGAATGATAAAAATATTTTATTAAATTAGCTGGAGTGGATTGTTCGGTATTTTGTAGAAAGTTTTCTAAATCATTTCTTAAATTTTTGTTTAAAATAGCATCAGTGTACCAATGATTATCAACTAAAAATTGAACATGATTTGTGTCCAAAAGACCGCGGTAGTCTTCAATAAAATCTATCAGTTCATTTAGAATAATTTTTAAATTTGATAATAAACTCATTTTTAAAGTGTTTTAAATTATAATTTTAAAAGCAAAGCATTTGGTTAAAACCTGAATGATGTTAAATATATTAGAATAAAATTTATCATTAAAAATATAACAAAATCTTAACCATTTTTCTCAAAAATCGAAAATTTATTACTGTTTAAAAAATGATTACATTTTTTCATCTCAGAGTAATATTCGGGATGAGTAATAATCTTCTTCCTTCATTGTCCAATTTTACAAAAAAAAAATTTTTCCAATGCAAAATCTTCTGTTTAAATTTTTGGATAACTAATAAATTTTGATTTTATATAAAAATGAATTCGATAATTACTTAAATTAAAAAAAAAACACTAAATTATTCAAATAAAAGTCTTTTAAAATTAAAATTGAGAAATAAATAGGAATTTTCATTAGTGATAGGACTTTTGCATATATTAAAAGATTCTTATACAGTATGTTGCAAAAGTTTAGAATTTTTTTTTTGTTAACAAATTAATTGTTTTTACGCATATAGGCGGGAAAATAAAAAAAACCGCTTTTTTAAAATTTTTCTTGTCATCAATCTATGGATAGACAATGAGATTAAACTATTAAAAAAACGCTTTCCTTTTTGTAATTTTTATACTTTCTCTGAATATTAATTTAATTGGCCATGTTCCTTTTTGTACTTTCTGTACTTTATCAGTATCTTAATAACAATTATAAAAAATTAAACAGAGTAAGTGGCGGAGCCTGGTTTAGGGATTCGGGTATGTTAAAGATTAAGTGATTAATATGATTAAGGTATGTTATATTCGGGTATATAAGATAAATATTACGTCAAATTAATATTAATAATTAAAATTTTAATTATTTAAAATCTTTATTTTTAATATGATTAAGTACAGAAAGGAACAGGGTCAAATAAAATAATATTTAGAAAAAGTACAAAAAGTACAGAAAGGATTTTTACTTTTAAATATTCTCATTGTCTATACCTCCATCAATCCAAAAACATAAAACCAAAAAAAATTATGTGATAAAAAAATCTTAAAAAAAATACAAAAAGAAAAAATTGATAAAATTAATTTAAGAAAAAAACGGTTCAAAAGTTTAGAAATTTTTACAATTTAATATTTGAGATAACCGTCTTTGGCGTAACGAGCTAAAACTCTATTTGGCATAGATTATCATTTTACAATCTTTTAAAATAACTATTGATGGTATTTTTTTTTTAAATTGTAACTTTGAAAATACTGAATCGTTTGTTAATTTTTGGAATGTTATTCTTCCAAACTATCTCAAAAAAAATTGATCTTTTCTGTTGTTGAAAGTTTTTTTGACAATTATAAGGCTATTATAAAGTTCTTAATAGTTAAAGAAAAAAACGTAAATACGGCATTCCTAGCTCAAAAAGAGATAAGAAACACTTTAACTTCTAATATATTTATATTTTTTAAAAATATACAAATAATTTATTAATTAAAATTAATTTTTAATTTTTCATGCGTTATTTGGTCAAAAACTACCACGTTTTGACTAAAAATTATTGAAAAAAAAAGCAATTATAAGCCTTTAGACTAAGTTACTGCCATGACTTGGTAAAACTTTTCACAAGTTAAATTACTACTGCTAACATACACTTGGTTATCTATGTACGATCAAGGATTTTTTAATTTAAACAAAAACCATTTGTTAAAAAAATTTAGTTTTTATTCATATTAAAATTTATCTTTTTTTAGTTTCATTAAAGTTTCACCATTAATGATTAAAATTTATGAATTTCAATGCTTCATCATTAAAAAATCTTTTAGAATTCATAATTATCAATTTTAAATTTTGAATATAAAGATCAAAACTGTTTAAAAAACCAATTTGATTTGAAGATTTAACTCGTATCTTTAACAATCTTAAGTTAGGCATATATTCAAAAATGTCATTCTGGATACTTTCCACTAAGTTGAGAGCTATACTCATTTCTTCTAGTTTGTTGAGACCATAAAAATTAGATCTGTCAATTTGATAAAAACCATCTATTTCAAGATCGAGACTCTTCAAATTTTCCAAATTCTCAAAACAACAATCCTCCATTTTTTTCACCATACTACTCTGGATTTTTAAAAATTTCAAATTTTTTAAGCCTGTAAATAAGCTTTTTCGCAAGACCGTATCATTCAAATCGCTAATAGTCAAATTTTGTAGATTACTAAAATTTTCAAATAAATTAGGGTCATAATAATTTGAACGATTCAAATAAATATGTAGACTTTCTACGTGTAAAAAGTTTGATAATACTGATTGACTGATACATTTCTGATTATGAAATCTTAGTTCACATGATGCTATTCTTCTTTTGACAACCATTTTTTCAAGTATATCAAAATCTTCCATTGAAAAATCACTATTTTGACTAAACTCTAATTTAAAATTTTTTAAAACATTTTTTTCATTACATGATAAATCGATTATATCTGTATTTTCACTTAAATTTGGCTCGATAAGACTATAGATTAAATTTTCCATAATTAATTCCTAAAATAAAATATTTTTTATTCAAAACTTATTTTAAAAAAAAATTCACCTTCGAACTAAGTTCCACGCAATTGTATAATTGATTAAGGTATTTAAATCTTGAAATTACATCTTAATAATTATTTAATTTAGTAAAATAAAAATAATACTTAAGGTTTTCTATTACTTTATCTGGAACATAACAGTTTGTAACAATTAATTTTCCTAATGATAATTCGTATTTAATTTCTGGAAGGACAAAACAAAACTTGTTGAAAGCTGAAAAATTGTCCTGACTTATTAATGAATCAGAAAATTCATTTTGAAGTTCAAATTTTTCCAAACAGTTATTAAGACAATCACAAATATGATAAATAAAAATTTTCCTTTGACTAATTAAATATACTTTTTTTTCTAGTGGGATTTCTTTTAATGAAAGAAATTGTTCACATTTAATATCAATTTCATTTTTTAGCTCTTCAAAATAATTTATTGTTTTAATTTTTAGCATTTTTTTTTGTAATCAAAAGAACAGGCTAATTTTATATTCAATCTAATAATTACATAACAAATAATTCCCAACGTTAAATAATCTGTCTAGCAAATTTTTTAAAAACGTGATTTTTAGCAATTATTTAAAGTTAAAATCAAAGTCAAAAGCTAAAATATGCTTTTGAATAAAAAAATTTAAATTATAATCACAAATTTGATCATTTACCTTAAGTATGATAAATTTGCATTGTTTTATTTTTTCTACTAAAATTTTTCAAAAGTTGTGTCTATTAACTTTTTTAGTTCAAAACAATACTTAATTTGTCTATGTCATTTTAACATTTTTGACTCTTGTTTAAAATTTGATCTCAAAACTACTCGAACTTGAACTAATCTCAAAAAATTTAAGATTTTAATGGTGCTGGTTTATTGATCGAGAGAGATAACAAAATATCGGACTATCATTTTAAATGCATAATCAGACTTTTTTTTAAGTCACAAGTCTTAAGTCAAAGTTATGACTTAAAATTTTTATTTTAGTTTGCTAGATCATGCTTTATATCATAAAATTTAAATACTCTTTGGTTTTCTAATGCATATAGATTTGCCTTATTTCATTTCTTTTCTTGCAATTTTAGCATTATAGTCTTCACATTCATTGAGTGCAAAAAAAATCTCACGACCATGTTAAGCAATGATAAATAACTGGAAAAAATATTTTTACAGTTGTTGAGAATTAGGTAGAAATTTTTGTGATCTTCCATTTAATATAATATTCCTAGAACAATTACTCTATAATTACTCTATAATCGGATAATTTATTTAATTAATTTATAAAATTGGAGAAAATATTCTGTCTGGAATCTCGAAATGTCGAGGAATCAAGATATGGACAATTATTATTTTAACACAATTTAAGAATTTTCTAGTCATGATAATCATCGCAAAAAAAAATTGTTAAGCTTTTATACTTACGTTAAAAAAACAAAAAAAAAATTAAAACTCCGGACTAATACTTTAAAAAAAAAAAAAATTAAGTCACGTCATAACTTTGACTTAAAGATTTGTGACTTAAAAACAAGTCTGTGCATAATATCAGCAGTGTCTTTCCCAAGTTCAAATCATTCCTATACAAAACATACTATTAGACAAAAGTTTAAACTAAGACCAACTTCCCTCATCTCTAGAATTCTCAAAATTCTCAAAATTTCTATGTTTGATAAACTTTATCTGTTTTCAAAACTGTCTTTTATCAGCACACTAAAATTTAACTATCTCTCATCTCAAATCGTAAATATAATGTCCAATGAACCTCAATCAAAAAAATCATTTTCATTTGACTTAGCTTTACACACAAAACACTTCAAAGTAAATTTTTCATCAATCAAAAAATGTTTCTAAATTTGAAAAATCTTTAAAAATGGCATTAATATCAAACAATAGTATTTCTGATCCCATTGAGTTCTGTATGTACAACATTAGGTTTAAACACTATAGAGTGATTTTCAATGAACTAATCAAGAATAAGTGAAGCTCATTTATTAAATTTTACTTCTCTTTAAAGGAAGTTTATTCAATAATAACAAATAATAAATAAGTAACAAAGCTGATGATCTTATAAATTTGAGTATTGATCACTAAAATAATATTGTTGATCAATCGATTTTTTTTAAATTTGAAACAAAATAATTTGAAATGAAATCAAGTAAACTATTATTATGATGATGATGATTGATATTTTCATTGCGGTAAGGTCACTTTGGATCTTGAAGGACTATCATTCCTGATGTTAGTCCTTCAAGAATTTGGATTACTTTATAACAAAAGATTTGTAAATTCTTGTCTTTTTTATTGATGGTACTCTTCTAGACTGCTAAAGAGAATACTAACTACTATTATTTTCTAATTAATTATTATTTATATTTTTATTTTCTATTATTTTCTATTAGTTACTATTATTTTCAAATTTTTTATTAAATTCTTTTTATCAGTTTTTCTGATATTATATAATATTTATTTATTCAACACCAATTCTGGTGATGTAATTTAAATTTTAAAAATTAAAAAAATTAAATGCATAAAGTTTTTTGGTACTTTGGTTTCGCAAAAGCGAAATTCTTCATAATTTATTATATAATATAATAAAAATATATCCGTCGATAAAAAAACAAGATCTTTTATTGACATAGTCCAAGTCTGGATTTTTTTTTAAGTTTGGACTAGGACTTGACTATGTACTTTTAAACAACCCTGATTTTTATTTTTGATGAAATAACGTATTTGCTCGAATTTAACGACATTTCGTTAAATAATCTTTTTATTGTTACAAGACCCTGTCGTTAATTTTGAATACCTAGATATAACGACATGTCGTTAAAATCGAGCAATTACGTTACGGTAATTCTGCAGAATTCTGTCCAATTTTTACTACCTATTGACTTGATTAGGTTGAGACGATGAGTTGTTCTTTCTTTGATGATATGATATTATCGTATTCGTCTTGCATTAGAAAAAGATTTAGAGTTACAGTACGTTTCAGAAATAAGTTGACAGTTTTTACAAGCAGCTCTAAAACATCACTTAAGCACTAGCTCTAGAGCACTTATATTTTTCTCTTGCGCATGCGCAAGCGTTTTTAATAAATTATCACAAAATTAACATAATTAATTAAATTATTTAGAATATCCCCTTTTTTAATTATATACATATGTATATTTTACATTCTATTGCTATTTATTTTTTCGTATACTTTTTTCTAAAATGTCATATTCAAAAAGTATGAAAGTTCAATGAATCGACAATACTGGGGTATGGTGAGAGGGCATTATAATTGCCGTCAAGAAATATAAGTTTAGAATACACTTCGCGAAAAATTCACCAGCAAATTCGACTCTGTTTATACCATCGTTTTTTTTTTTCATAAAAAAGACTTTCTTTATTGTGGTCTTATACACGTTGTTTTAAAGAAGAGAGGAATATTCCTAAAAATAATTGCATATTCCTTCACTGTAGAACATGAGACTTTTATCGAAAACTTTGAATTAATTTTTAAAACTAAATTCTCAACAGAAATGTCTCTATTATTTGAAAAAACAACTTCCAAAAAATCATAATGTATTTGGTTAAAAATAGTTCATCTGCCATTCCTTCTCTTGTCAACAACTGAACCTGGTTAACATACTTTTCGCATATCTTTCCAACCGATTCATGACTAATAACCAAACCTTCATCAATTAGTTTTCGTGAAATTTCTCTGGAACTTAAGCCGTTATCTCTTAAAACAATAATCCTGTGTCGAAATAAAATTGGAGCTCGCATGATTATTAAAGCAATTTAAAAAAAATTCAATTTTGATCCGAGATTCTTTGAAAAAAAAAGAAAAGATGTATTAATTTTTTTATTGTTCATTAAAAAATTTTAATTGTTTGCAAAGTTTTTGAAAATATTGACAAAAACTGAGTTTTGTTCAATTTTAAAATTCAAAAATTAACTTAACTAATTCAAATTTTTTTTTGCTCATGTGAATGCTCTAGAGTGTGCTCTTGAACATTTTTTTTGTTCTAACGCAGCTCTAGAGCATGTGCTTTAGCAAGCTGTCAACTTATTTCAGAAACGTACTGTACAATTAGAAATTTCTCTTCGTCAAATCGGTTTACGGTTTGAATATTTAACTTTTCTTATTTATAAATTAAATTTGGATGCCAGACTTTGCTTTTTATTAGTTTTTATTATATTTTAGAGTAAAATATGCTAAATAGAATATGATTTGTTCATTTAAGATTAAACTGCTATTCAAATTAATTTAATGATTATAAAAAAGTTCATAAAACTAAAAATTTAATTTCAACAAAGTCACCGAACTGATTTTTTTTAAAAATAAAATTTCGCTTTTGTCACCGAACTCTTCTAAAAAATCGTGTATTATTACATGATGAATTAATTTTTTAAGAATCGTATGTAAATTTGAACTATCAACAAGGCCACTTTTATCAAAGCCTTTTATAATTTCGCATTATCGTAGTGTCATCAAAATCTCGATATAGTTTGTCTTAAGGAAATCTGAATCAAGATGATCCCATAACTGCAAAACTACCATACCATTGTAAAGATATGCTAATTTTTTAGAAACTGATCTTTCCAACTTTAAATTTTTCAAAAATGAAAAGGACTAACGATTTTTAATTTCATCTTCACATTAAAACCAGATGCAAAATAAATTTAAGTGCTAAGACCATGTATATTTGCCAATAACGTTGTGGTCTTATATCAGAAGAGTGAATATTTATCCTGGTTCATATGACAAGGCATTTAAGTAATTGGGAAATAAAAATTTTTTGATAGGAGAGAAGGGACATGAAAAAATTTTAAAGCCTTTAATTGTTTTAGAAAACTTTATTATTTTTTTATAGACTAAAATTATTTAAATTTAATTCGTAGGGATTAAAAAAGTGAAATATAAAAATAGGAGAAAATCACTAGAAAAATTTTTTTACTAAAATTTCTTTCGAAATAAGATAAAATTCGCTGATTGTAAATTAAATTCAAAAAATTTTTGTCCTGCTCAGCTATCATTTTTTCATAATAATTTATTAACATAAATTTTCTGATAAGGATGACCAATGTCGCATGCATTTCTTTTAAAATTTGGTAGTTTGATTAGTTTTATGTCTCTCTTTGAGTTTTTAAAATTTAATTTTACATACTTTTTGTTAAAAATATGTTTATGATGATTAAAAATTTTCATGCAAATATTACCTAGCAAAAATATTTTAATATTTTAAAAACATGTTTCAATAGGTAAAAATTACTATAAAAATTCAAAAAAAATTTTAATTATACAAAAAATATGCATGTTTTTGAGCATTTAATTTTTTGAAAAAAATATATTGAATTAATTTATAAGAAGCAACTTGTAGATGAAATACTAAATAAAAAATAGAGCTAAATTTTAATTCAAATAAAAATAGAGAAATGAAATCGAAAAAATCGAAGATTTCGATTAATTCTGAAAAGCCAGCTTCTATCCGACCAAGCAACGAAATCATCATTGGAATTTTTTTATCTCTATTTTTCGCTTATTCTCATTTTAAACATGTGGATACACTCTTCGAAAATGACAAACACTTTTCTCATCTGAGTAATCTTGAACGAGAATTATCATTCCGAACCGAGTCGGCTCTTTATTACTTTTATTTTAAAAATCTAGTCACTGATCACCAAATGAACCACATTAACTCAAGTATTTTAACATTAATTAACCAAATAATGCTAAATGATAATCGAACAGAATACCCGAACAAAATTAATTCTTTACAAAGATTTAATTTATATCCAGAGGTAGCAATAGCCAGTCTATACCGTACTTTTTATAAATTAAATTTTTTAACAAAACAATGCTGGAAAGTAAATCGCGAGGATCATTTACCATCAGTTGAATCTTGCGAGGGTCGTGAGGAACCAATTTATTTTTACTCAAAAAGCGTTTTTATTTTACAAGCTCTGCTAATGTTTTTTTTGTTTTGGCTATCATGGTCAATTAATGATGGAAGTAGTTTATCTGGTACGATTTCATGTTTGGGCTATTTTTTCAATCACGATGAGTCAACCAGAGTAATGTGGGTGCCTGCTTTAAGAGAGTCATTTTCGTTTCCCTTTCATTTATTTCAATTATGGTCAGTTGTGTCTTTTTTAAAATATCCTAGTAAAACAAATCAATTTCTATTAGTCATATCAACAATTTTTTACCTTTTACCATGGCAGTTTGCTCAATTTTCACTTGCTACTCAATTGGTGGCAATATTTTTGACCAATTCTCTAGGCTTTATAGAATTTTCAACATTTCTTAAATTTAATTTGATCATTTTTTTATCTTTGATTATTTGTTATATTTTGATGTTTGCTAATCGTATGTTGTTAACTTCCGTCTTATTCACATTTTTAGCTTCAATTTTTATAATAAACTTATTCGAATTTTTGTTGATTAGAAAAAAAATTTATAAAACATGGTCAATATTTTTTTTGACCTCATTTAAATTAGCTGTGCTTTTCACCTTAATGATTGGAATTAAAAGAATTATCAATCATTTGCTGAATATAGAGGACGATTCTCATATTTGGGATATTTTACTATCTAAAATAAATCCTTTAAGATACACTTTTGACACCCGCTTGTACACATGTGCAAAAGAATTTGATTTTTTAGAATTTTCAACCTTGGTTAAGGTAACCAAAACCCTAGCATTGCCAATTACAGTTTTTAATTTTTTATTTTACACATTTAAATTTGGAAAAAAATTCTTAAAAAAAGAATCCTTTAGGACAGCTGATGGAATCATTTTTTATCTAATGCTTCAGATGCTCGCATATAGTTTAATGGCTGTCATGATAATGAGACTTAAATTGTTCTGGACACCTTTTTTGTGTATTTTTTCATCCCTTCTTGGCCACAAAGATTCTGATTTGAGTTCCATAGATTTTATTTTAAAATTAATGAATAAAAAAGTTTTAAAGTATCCTGTCACTTTTGTTCTGTTGGCAATAATGTCTTACCAAGGAATTAATAATGTAAAACAACAGCATGGAATTAAAGGGGAATACTCGAATTACAATTTGGAGGCCACAATGAACTGGATAAACGAAAAAACTGTTTTAAATGATGTTTTTTGTGGTTCAATGCCTTTAATGGCAAATGTAAAGCTTTCAACAAACAGACCAGTGACCGTTCATCCGCATTACGAAGACAGAGAATTAAGGAAAAGAGTCCAAAAGATTTATTCAAATCTTTATGGCTTCAGACCGATTGAAGAGCTGTATCACTTTTTAAAGTATGAGCTTAAAGCAAATTATTTAATAATTGAAAAACATTATTGTTTATCAGCACCACCAAACAAACCAGAATGTGGCATGTCTGCTATAGCACACGTCAATGGGCTAAAAAAAACTTCTAAATTACAAGCATGTCATTCAATTCTTAGTCAAAATGAATTCTCGGTCAAATATTTTAGAAAAGTTTTCGAAATAGCTCATGTTTCTATTTTCAGAATTGTCTAAAAAATTTATTTTATTCGTTTCACTTAAATTTTATTAAAAATAAATATTTTTAAATTAAAAAAAGAAATTGTAATTTTTTCTATACACAATATGAAGCAACAAACTTATTAAGATAGCAAACTCTTGTTGAAACCATACTTTTAGTTTGGCTAGCTTGGCTAGATTCATTTTCTTCAACAACACGATTATCAAGCATTTACAGAAAAAAAAACTGATGAAAAGAGGACAAATATTTGTATTCTTTTCAACAAGACCCAAAAAAAATTTAAAAGGTTAAAAAGGCTTTCGTACACATAAACTATAATTTAAAACCTTTTAAAAATTTTGATTAATAACTTGAAGAATATCAAAAGTGCCTGAGTTCATACTAGAAAAAGTCTGTAGTTTGTTAAATTTCAATCTAGATAAGAAATTAATTGTCAAGAAATAGAAAAAAAAATTTGGTCATGACTAAGGCTAACAAAATTAAAAGCTGAATTTAATTTAAAATAATATTTTAGCGGGGGTCCGACCCTCTAATTAACATAGTCAATTTAAAGAATCAATTTTAATTTTTTATAGGAATGATGAATATACACGCATCATTTCAATATCTCTAGGCTTTAGTAAACAATTGATGGCATTTTGTTTCGGCAATATACGATAACAAAGTAGAACTAAAAATTTGGATTTAATCAAAAAAATAATCAATAATTTTTCTTTTATATTTTTAAATAACATATTTATTAATTTTACCCGAAATATAAAATAGATTCATTTCATTAGAATATCAGACAATTACAATCAGGTCTTGATGAATTTTTTTTACCCAAAATTCTCTTAAAATTTATTCAATACCAGACGTATATTCCGCTTTTTTAAATTTTTTATTTAATATGGTATTACGAGTTTTTAAAAAGCAATTTTTGAGCCTCACTTATTTTTCGATAGTTATTTTAAAAAAATGTATATTTTTAATTAATATTTTAAAATTATAATTTAATTTTTTTAATTATTTTCAGAAAAATATTTATGCAGCACTTTAACTCTTTAACATTTTAGATTTATTTAAAATTTTTGAAAACGTGGCCTTAAAAGCTATAGTCCGGATTCAAATATTTACATAAAAACTTAAAGAAAATTTTAGCTTCTACCACCAAAGTAATTGTTCCATTCTTATAATCAAAATTTTTTTTCATTTTAAATCGAATGACTCATCAATTTAAATTAATATTCAATGATGAAAATTTATTCATCATGTGCGTCACTAGGATTTTTAAAAATTAAATTATTATTTTAAATAATTCAATAATATTAATATATTTTATTTCTTTATGTAAGATTCTTTAATCATATACTGGCAAGCTGAATCATAATTGTTAACTATTGCATAATAACACATAATCAGAAGAAAAGACATTGATAAAATTTTCGATTTTATTGATCAAAAAAATTTCGTAACAGCTGAATAAAGCAAAATGATTAAGCATAAGTCTTCTTTACTAAATCAGTGCTTCTTATAGTGATTAATGATATTAAACAATCAACAAAAAAAAACAAATAACTCTTAGGTCTAATTTATAAGATATATTTAGTTAACATAAATTTGAAGCAAATTTTTTTTAAGATAGTCAATTCGAGGTTTTAGACTAATTGAAGTATTGCTTGAAGGGGCTTCAGAAAAATTAAAAGAGGTCTTTGAAATACATTAAAATATTTTTGATTATATTTAATTCAAAATAATATGTTAAATGAAATAATTTCAGTTTAAATATTTTTTTAAAGGAGTTTTTAAATTTTTCTTTAAATTAAAAAAAAAAACTTAACGTTCCTTTAAATGGAACATAATTCTGAAAAGTTAGTTGGAAATAATATTAGATAACTTTTAGAACAAATGAGAATTGAATGCTAAAAATAAAGAACAAAATTAAATAAAAACAAATGATTTTGAAAAGAATTAAATCAAAATTCAAAATATCCTCAAGGGATACAAAACAAATATCTGAAGTTTAATTAGATTTTAATTTCACTGAGAGTTTTACTATAGACTTAAGATTAAATTAAATTTTTCAAGATTAATAACACTGATATCATGATATGAATCTCAGTATTTTTAAAATTTTTGTGTAATTTTTTATTTAAATTCTAGTGTGAAGAAGATATTAAGCTTTGTGTGTCAAAAATCTAGAGTAAAAAATTAAAAAAATATAATAGTTTATTGTTTGGCAACATCTTGATTATTTTTTATTGAATTTAAGCGAAATGAAATTAGATAAAATTCTACCAGTTTGCTATCATTATCAGCTACAATTGGCTCAATTAGAAATAGAAAGATAAAATAGTTCAAGAATCGAAATCTATGTAATTATGAGATGAGTCTGAGTTTCTGAATTGTAAAAAATGAAATAAATTCAGAGTTAATGAGCTATATTTTAGTTTAAACGTTTGAAAGAGTAAAAAATAAATTATAGATATTTTAATTGGAAAAATTGTTTGTCAAATTTTGTTTATTTTAGATAAATCAACTATTAGACTTTCAGCAAAATGTTCAAATAGGTGATCTCAATAAAGCAATTTTAAAACTAAACAAGTGAGTTTAATTTTTTTAAGTTTAATTATTGACAGAAAAATATAATTTAATTTAAAAATTTTCTGAAAAAATATTCAAAATATTTTTTGTTAATAAAAATAATTTATTAATATTGCGTTAAACAGTTTCAAGTTGTTTCATTACTTTCATGCCACATACTGCAAATTATTCTTTCCATATTCATTGTCAACACAGAGTGAGATGACACCAAACTTTTATCAGACTTTATATCAAACTAAATTATATGTTTATAGTAAAAATTAGTTAAAAATACAAACTTGTAGCAGATTTTTTAGATCATACAGATTTATAGGTAATTTTTTCGGGTTTAATCTATTTAATTCATTGGTAATTTTATTCAACTCTTTAGTATCTGTTTGAGACTCATCATCTACTTTCATTGTATCAAAGTCAAAATTTTCATTATCTGGATTGCTTATCATTTTTTGGTAAAAATTTTCATTTATCGAAAAAGTGTTCAACTTTTCTTGATAATCAAGGACACATTTTTGGCTCAAAAGCCCTAATTTTTTTTGTTTTTCAAACAAAAAATCGCGTCTTATCTTGTCTTTTAATTTGGATCTTGAAACAAGTTTTTCTATGATGGTTTTAAGGATCCAAATAGTAGCCTCAGCAAGCAAAAATGCAGCTTTGGTGTCTATTTGCTGAATGTTGTGATCTATGGTGGCTAGAAGCATGCGTCTATGAATCATTTTGGCATAAGGAAGACTTTTTTCTCGGGCGCAAAATTCCAGGCTAAAATCTTGACAAGCCACTGCCGCTGTTTCCAATGAAGCAGTCGAGATGGACGGCAAATGCTTTATGGGATCAACAGGCACAAATCTATAATTATATCTATTTATCTGTTCTCCAGATTTTGTTTTTTTTCGTGCTGATTTGACTCCATTTTTAGAAGAAAAAATTGGCAAAATGGTTTTATTTGACGCTTCACTGGCTGTTGATGTAAAGCTATCACAATTGTTAATAATACATAGTAAGAATTCATTATGTAAATTAACTAAAAATTTGAGGATTATTCCGAGGAAATTTTTTGGAAAAATTACGCTTACCATTTTTTTCAGTGACAATTTCTCTCGCTTCACGATCAAAGTCTTGTTTACTAGTCTTAGACAAATCTAATTAAAACTTAAGACTTAAGTAAGCTAAAAAATCTACTTTCCCCGAAAACCATTTTCTCATGCTAGTCATATAGCTTTAATGAAATACGATTAATTTGGAAAAGAACATTTTTTTTTGCGACATTTACTCTTTAAAGCGGTCTCCCAATGCACTTTGAAGATTCAATTTAGCTCGAACTATGTCGTCTTCGTTTGACATTTTTAAAAGAATATAAAAATTTTAAAATTCAAATTTTAAATTATGTTTAAATTTTATTTGAATACTAAGTAAGATATTATTCTTTCAAATAAAATTAATGCTTTTTATTTGTCTGATTAAGGCCTTTAGCAATCATGAAATTATTCTATGAAACATATGAAACCTTGACAAAGAGTTTATCCTGCAGTTATGTTTTTAAAAGTTCGAGTAAAATTTTAGATAATATTTTATAATTTAATCGAGTTTTAATTCAACATTTTAAATAGGTAGAACAATTTTATTACAAGTCACAGAAACTATAAAATTACAAGTTTTTTTTTACAATCTTGTGATTTAGGACTTAAAAAAAATGTGAAAAATTTTTAATTTTAAATTTTAAAAGCTTTTTTTTCAATAGTTAATTAACTCTATTTTAATTTAAAACCTTGTTTTTATTTTTAGTAAAAAATAAATTGTGAATTCTCTCTATTAAAAAGCATTCTTGTCAAATTTTATCAATAAAATCTTAATCAGAACTATTCCATTCACATTCACGGTCTATCAATCGACTTCTTTCAAGCACATCATTAAGATGATCATAAAATCGAAACTTATACTTGAGATATCTAGTTTTATTTTTTTTTTGGTAATTTTTAAACTAAATAAAAAATATTTATTAAAATGAGAGAATTTTCAAATTTTTTGTTTATATATCTATCTGGTCAAAATTTTTGTATAATTTTTTAAGAGATATTAAATTTAGCATCGTAAATTTTAGTTTTTTTATAATCAGATAAACAAATATCAATTTTAAAAAGAAAAAGATTGAGTGTCTAAAAAAACAGATCCAAAAATTAACAGTACCTTTAAAAAGCAAAATATTCAAGTAGGTTAGAATTTTTGAAAAAGATAAGAATTTTATTTAAGCGATTTGTTTGTTTAATAATTTTAATAGTTTGATTTTGAGCTCAAGTATTAAATGTCTATTAAAGGGAATTTTTATTTTCTATGATCAATATTTACATTGAAAGTCTAATGCGTAGGATTTTTCTGGGTTTTTTTTTCAATATTAAGCTTATCAAAAATTGTAAAGCTTCTGCAAATACTTTTAATGGTTTGTAGTAAATTTTCGAAATTATATTTTTAATATCAGGCTTAATTGAGCAGAAAAGGTGTTGATTAAATTTGGAATGTATTTAAATTTATCTTTTTCTTTTTTGCTAAAAAATGCTTCAACACCTTAAAAATATGCTGCTCTAAGAATTTAACAAAAATTTACCTGAGAGGAGTGAAGCATTAATTTAGGACTTACGGAGGGGTTATCGCATCGCTGCTCTCAATGTCTTACCTTAAACAAATAAATTAATTGGCTTCAAATAAAATGTTCCATTTGTTCAATTGATTTACGACAATAAACTCTGGAAGGATCAGGTTTAATTCGATTTATATTGGCACAATATTGCATAATACTGAATTTGATTACCAAAATTCTAAGTATGAGGGATGTTGATTGTGTGTATGTAACCGAAGTTTATAAACCATCAGAACAATTATAAAACTAACGTACTTACACTCTAAATTAAATATATTTTTAAGGCTTTTTTTATAATAATAAAAAGCTATCCAAAAAAAATTATAAATTTTTCAATTTACTAAGAATTTTTTTTAAATATTTATTTTACTCGATCAAAAATTCGAGTAGAGTAAGACTTTTTCTTCCACTATCTCAAAAGTTGTGTTGCCACAGGCTCTTTTAAGTAATTGCTAGTTACCTTTTTCGCCTGTTACTTAGCTTCTATTAATCTTATCTAAAGTATTGGTTGCCCCGAGTTATTTTTTCAATTCAAAGATTTTTTTAATTAAATTCTGTAATTATAAGATTTCCATTCAAATACTCTTATCTGAATAGAGAATACTTAGAAAGAATACACGTGATAGAGTTAGGCTTTTAAAAAGTTTTTCGACAATTTATGGTCAGTAACAAAAAAAAATGCTTAAGAATTAAATTTAATTTTCATAAACTAAAGGTAAAAACGATATAAAAATAAAGTCTAAAAGAGAATTATTTATTTAAATAAAAGAAAAAAAAAATGTAATTTGAATTTTTATGCAACTAAAAAAATTGTTTTTTTCAAAACACAAAAAAAGTAGTTTAAAAACTTAATTTTAAATTAAGTATCAAGCTTTTTAGAAGCCTGTTGAGCTATCGACATTATGTAAAATTTGTCAATCTTTATTTATTTTATACTATGGCCAATTTATCAAATAGAGCAGATTAGACGTCATTTATCACTTTTTCTTTTCGCTTTGTGATCACAAATTTAATGAGAATGGGCCTTAACGTCGGCAAAGTGGTTATTGGCTTAGTAAACACAAAATAAAATTTAATTAATGAGAGCTAATAGTTTAGATTAAATTTTAAAAATGAACGGTCTGGGTCTTAATGAATCAAGATAAAATCTGGAACTAAAATTTTCCAATACTTTGTTAAGAATAAAATTTTAATTTTAATTATTACAGGTCAATGAATATATCGTCACTAATTTCTCGGCAACAGTGGGTATTTTCTATTAGCACTATACGACAAAGAAAATAAACTGTTTACCTTTTGGCTACATATTTTATACTCATCGAAAATCTAATTTAAATTCACAAAAAGATAATTTTTTTTTAGACGAAAAGTTCAAGCTCATAAATTATTACCTTAAACGCATTAAAAAAAAGTAAATTTATTTTAATAAATGATAAATACGTTGTCCAAGCAAGGCTTAAATTAGGAAAATTTACCAATTTATGTACCAAATCATTTGATGGTGTGTTCGCTGCATTTGGTCCTCTATCTCCAGCAGTCACATCTGTGAAGTGTATAAAATTTCACAGCCTCTATCTTGGGAAATTTAATACAGTATTTATTAAAGCAATTAAAAGAAAATTTGTATAAATTTCATTTGAGGCATTCATTCTCAAGAGTAATTAAAATTATTTATTCAGCTTAGTTTGTTTTGTTGAATCGGAAATTGCATTTTTTTTAAATATGAACCAAGATCCGGAATCTGACGCGGAAATTAATCAAGGCCTTATTTAGCAAAATTCTTTAGATTGAACAAGTTAGTTTGTAATAAATTAAAATAATGATAAAATTAATGGTATTTTTTGGGCAAATATTGTTTATTAATGTTTCAAGGAATTTATCTACTAGCTTCCTTTTAGCCAAGTATTTTCGCTTTGCTAAAAAAAGCGCTTCACTAATCCTCAAATTTTGTTTTTGTAATTAAGATCTTCTAACGATTTTAAGCCTTAATATCAACTTTAGTGTATCTATGTGTGTGTGTGTGTGTGTGTTTGTTGATTTTAAACTTTAATAATCTTTTATATAATAAACTATTAAAAAGTTGTTTTTCTAATCTTCTTTTTTTTTTAATATTTTTTTAAAGTTCTTCAAGTAAATTAAATCTTAAAGGCGTTTTAAAAAATTAAAGTATCCTAGGCGTAAAAATTCATATATTTTCTTATTTAACCTAGATTTTCTGATCGATCAATTTTTTGTATAAATTTTTAAATTGATTCGTTTTGCCAAGCTTAGTTTCAAGTTAGTCGAAAAATTTAAGCTTGCCTGCCTAAAGGAATTAATCCAAGCATTATGGTAATTAAATTGTCATTACTGGAATGATTTAGATCATGCGATTTAGTTTGAGCCGATTTTGAAAGGAAATCTAGAATTTTTTCGAAATTTTGTGACACAATTCTTATCCAGTGTTAAACATGGACCTAAATAGTTGCGTTTTTTTATATTTTCTACTTAATCAGAAAGACCTAGTTCAAATCTTAAACCAAGACAGGGATGATTGAACCCATTCATTCAAAAAGAAAATATTTAAAAAATTTAGTTTTAGAAAATTAATATCAAAGTTTTAAAATATTATAAAAATTTAAAAAACTTAAATCAATGTAATTCTTGGTTTAGAAAAGGCAAACATGGAACTAAAACTAGTTTCGTTTGAAAATAAAAACTTTTTGTTCAGATAGTATTCAAAATTTAATTTAGGTAAAAAACAAATATGTGAATTATTTAATCGAGTTAGGGCTTTATTATCTAAAATAAAGAGTGACCTTTTAGATGGATACTCTTTGGTTGTTTTTGCAAGAGATCAAAGTCTTATGCAATAAATTATAAGTCTAGACAATGTGAAAAGTTGTGCAAAATTTTTTTCTCTTCAAACATTTCTCATCATTTACCTGAGTATGATTAACACTGTTGCGGATTTAAAATGTTTGACTATTATGTCAACTAGACGTAAAAGGGTAAATATTGCCATTTTCAGATTTAGTTAACATTTTTTTATTTTACGCCAAAATTGGCCAAATAT
The DNA here is from genome assembly GCA_025491095.1 of Brachionus asplanchnoidis. NCBI lineage: Eukaryota > Metazoa > Rotifera > Eurotatoria > Ploima > Brachionidae > Brachionus > Brachionus asplanchnoidis. Next base: position 422,221 of record JAILYF010000039.1, on the reverse strand, counting down.
AATGCAGTCAAATTCGATACTAAAAATCAATTTTTGGGTCCCTGACCGGAACATGTGATTTTCACTAGGGAAAATTTAAAAATTAAATTAAACTAGAGATTAGAACAATAGAACTAGAAATAAAAATAGCTTGGAACAAGTATGGTCTCTTATGGGATATTTAGAAATAAGGCTTATTAACGAGCTCTAAATTTTGTTATTTTTTATTAGCTTTAAACAAAACGAGAAAAAAAAATATAATTTGCATATAATCTTTAGAAATTACAAGAAGAAACCCCTTTTTCTCTTCACTATTTTGTTACATAATTTTTAATTTAATAAAAAAAATGAAACAAAAACTTTACTAGCCCGTATTTTATTGCTTTATCGCATTTCTATTTTTATAAAGCCTTATCTCTTAAGTTCGCTTTACCCACAATAAAATTTTCCAGCTTCATTAAATAGACTCGAATCGATGGACCTAGCTATTAAAATTTATTTGCTGTGAAATGCCTGGTCTGAATCGTCACTATAAAAATGCACATCTATCTATTCTTATATAAATAAATGTGATTTATCTATTTTGATAAACAGTCTACATAAAATTGATATTAGATGACGTCAATTTCAAATGCCAGATTTTTGTAGGAATAGTTGTTTAAATAGCGTCGATTTGGATGCCATTATTAAGCCATAAGCAGCAAGTCTTCAGCTTAGAGGTGCTCTGACGCTTTGCCAAAGAGCAACAATCTCTGGTTTCCAAGGTCTTGAAATTCAATTCTTTTATTTTAAATCAAGATAAAAATTTTTGTATTTAACCTAAAAAAATTAATGCATAAATTTTTTTGATAAGAAAAATATCTTATTTATTTGTTGCGTAACTAAGCTCAGTGTGTCAAAATAAAAAATGACACTGGACTTGGCATATTTCCGAATTTGATCTTAATCGCTCATATGGTATTTGAAATAGGAATCATGAACTATTTCAAGTTACGCAATTAAATAACTATTTAATTTTAAACCAATTAATTTAATAGTAAATTTTGTTAGAACAACAAAATTACGCAATTTAATAAATTTACTTGGGGGCCTGAATAATATTCATATTCACACATACACACACATATTTGCACTTAGAAACAAGGCGCAGGTAATAATCAATGCATTTAAAATGTTCATTTATGTTATATAACTTTAGGTAATACCTTTTTGTTTTTGTTTACACAGAGTTTCGTTTGTTTTTGTTCTATCATTTTACATTAATTTTATATATCACATTCTTTAATATTATTTTCCAATTATCAAATGTTATTTTTACCAAAATAAAATGCTTTTCGAAATATTCCAACATTCAACAAGCTTGCCATTTACTTTTTAATCAAATTTTATGTACAAAAGTTCAAGTTGGCTCAAAAAGTTTGATTTTAAGTCAAAAATTGTTGTTTAGTCAACAAATAATTGATTTTTGTAAAAATTTAAAATGTGACTATTCATTGTTTTTTTTTTGTTTAAAAAAATTCACTTTGTATTTTAAATTAAAATTTTTTTGTCGTTAGAAGAAAAATTTTTAATTTATTATGAAAAAATTTAATTGATTGCATTTAAAAATAAGAATTAAATTTCTAGTCGAATTTAAACATTGTCAATTTAATTTAAAATGTGATCATATTATTATTATTTTTTTTTGTTTAAAAAAATCAACTTTTGGTTTTTAATTTAAAGATTTTTTTTGTTAGAGGATAAATTTTTAATTTATTATGAAAAATTGAATTCATAGCATTCGAGAATAGGAAATAAATTTTTAGTCAAATTTTGTTAATAAAAAATCGGTATTTTATTTTAAAAATTTAAATTTAATTTAAAATTTGATCATTTTAAAATATTTTTTTTTTTGTTTTAAAGAATCAATTTTAATTTTTAGTTTCAATTTTTTTTTGTTAGAAGATAAGTTAAAATTTATTATGAAAAATTGAATTCATAGCATTCGAGAATAAGAAATTAATTTTTAGTCAAATTTTGTCAAAAAACAAGTGGAATTTTATTTTAAAAATTTTCAATTTAATTTAAAATTTGATCATATTAAAATATAATTTTTTTCTTTTAATTCAACTTTTATTTTTTATTTAAATATTTTTTTATTCGAAGATAAATTTTAAATTCACAATGAAAACATTGAATGCAAATCTCTTGAGAATAAAAGATAAATTTTAGTAGAAATTTTTGTCAAGCTATTTAGGCTAAAACTATGTCACACGACTTCGAATAGCTCGAGAAGCTTGATTATACTTAACCATATCATGACTAATTAGCAAAACACTTTGACTATCAGAGGCGTTTAATGATTGATTTTTATTTCTATTAGTAACTATGATAAGCAATCGATCACTCACCATCCATGTCTCCACGTGGGCCTTTGTTTGCTTTGCATTTTCTTATTCATCAACCCACAGGGCAAACTACTATTAATTAAGACTAAGAAAAAAAAAACAGCTTGAATTCATACACATCAGCTGACTTAAACTTATGAATTGTTTTCATTTTAATTTAGAATTTAAAATTTAGTTGCCAGTAGAATGCTAATATTGGCATTTGTCGATGCTCAGAGCTAGGTAAAATGTCGTCCGAGACTTCAACGCGCAATCTCCAGCTTCCCTCATGCGAACATTTGGCCCAAATGTTCAGCTTTCCCAAGCGAAAATCAACTATTCCCAAAGTTCCTTCCAATTTGGTCATCTCAGACACATCCAATGGGTGCAGACAGGCCAACAACAAACAACAACTCGAGTCCCACATAGCCGAGTCGGAGAAGAACCTGCAGGACGCCAAACACGACTACGAAACAAACTATGGCAAATTCCTGGCCTTGACGCACAACTTCTACCGCGAAAAGCTCAACAATCTCAAGCTCACATTCAAAAATCAAATAGTCAAGCAGCAAATCTACTTCGAAACAGAGCTGATCGACTTGTCCAAAGAGTACGTGAGGGACTTTGAAGCGGTGGCGCCCAAGACCACGTCGCGCAACACCTCAAAGCATGGCAAAGAGCAGCATGCCATCAAAATGTTCAGAGAAGAAATGAAAAAGTTAACCGAGTACATGCGCGAGTCTCTGATAATCACCAGTGACACCCTGATCGAAACCTTTGAGACGTGTGAAATCCTCAAACGAATAAGCCACGCGGAAAACTCGTCCCTAATTCAGACATGTGGCCAGCAAGATGCTCAAAGCGAGCAAATGGACGACGAGCTTGTCCAGATTAGAAAATACCAAGCGGAAACAGAAAATTTGATGCTCATACTGGACGAAATAGAACTTCAATATTTGGAGCGAAAAAATTTTCTTCACTCAAAAAAAAAGTTCATAAGCAAATTGAAGTCCAAGCTTAAATGCATCGAGGACAAGTATGAACATTTGTCCAAGAGTGTAAATAATTTAAAGTACGAATCTTATGTTTACAAGCAATTGTGGCTGGAGAAACAGCGTTTACAACAGAATGAAAAAAGTGCTTCTCTGGCCTCCAAGTCCATTTCACGTTCATCTTCCGCTTCATCACTTTCCGACACCAACCCAAATTCCACTAGTTCTTCATCTTCGATCAATTGTGCGTCCGACTATGACGAGGAGTTGGACGACTTGGACGATTTGTCACATGACAAAAAAGATGAATCCACTTACAACCGAAAGTTGACAATCATTAGCAATTTGATTGATTTGCACAAGGCAAAATCGTCCAGCAAGGACCTGTGGCATGTCAAAAATTCCAAAAGCATTCAGGACACCCACTCAGAAATAGTGGTGTGCGAGCCCGAGCCCGACACATTGTATCGCCAGAGCTCTTCGCTTGACCTGAGGGACTGCTCGACTGACGGTGGCAAATTGGTTGTGGAAAACTGCAGCCTCAAGCTGGACAGAGACATTTCAGACTGGTTCATTACTCGCCAAATAGACGACATGGCCGTGTTCAAGTACAGACTGCCCAGTGGGTCCGTGATCAAGTCGGGAAAAGAGCTGCGCATACCGACACCTTTTAGGAACAATGAGTTGGAATTTTTGGTGGCGATCAAGCAAAAATTGAGCGAAAATGAACGATACTCTAGACTTAAAATTCGAACGAAACTTATTTCGCCTGAGGGAATTGTTAAGGCCGTGCACATTCAAGAAGTACCTCAATTCTATCACGAGATTTTTAAATATGCTAGTTTAATTCAATTTTTGTAAAAAATAAACTGATAAAATTATTTATGTAAACACAGTATTTGGTATCAATAGCCAGTGTAGATTAGAGTTGAGATTTTGTTTTTTTTTTTTTTCTTCTTCATTTTTTTCTTTCTTGAATGGTCTATGGACCATGAGTGAGTTAAGTTTTTATTATTATTTTTTGACTTTCGTAAGTTCGAATTTAAAAAAAGATGCTTTTTAGTCAAAAATTTATTAATTCAAATAATTTTTTTGTCGAAATTTTTTTTTTGAATTTAAATAAAATTTTTTATAAAATACGGAAAGATTAATTTAGTAATAGTCAACAGATTTTTTATTATTATATTTCAAGTAAATAAAATTTCAAATTCTAAATAGTTGTTTTGATCTCACGGAACTGTTTGCCCACCAAATCGAGTCCATGAAAAAAGCCTGCGATTCTAAATAACTTAAAAGAAAATAAAAGGTACTTTTAAAGTACTAATCCACACACTGTAAATTAAAGTCTGTTTAAAATAAATAATAATTAAAAAAATAATTTTTTGGAATTAAATTATTTGTTAAGAGTTGCTAATAGGAATTAAATAAAAATAAACCAAAATATCTTGGTCTTATTTTTTTTAAATTATTTAAAAGTTTTAATAAAAACAATAAGCAAAATAAAATAATAAGGCTAAAACATTTTTTTTTAAATTAACAAGTCAGCACAGTTTAAAATTAAATCCAACAATCAAATTCATTGATCAATATTTGTTTTTTTGCAAATGACTTAAATTGAATTCTTTTTTAAAATAAAAATTTCAAATTAAAAAGTAACTTTAACTAATTATGATTTAAAGTTTTTTTGCTATTAAGAAGCATAACATGAAATTATGCCTTTCTTTTATATTCTAAGCATTTTAAATTTTACATTACTTACAAAAAGTTTTAAAAGTTCAAATCAAATAAAATAAATTTCAAGTAAAAAATGTAGATTATTTAATTTGATATGCTAAATATTTGACATTAGTTGAATTTGATCATTCTTGAAGAAAGTTGAGAAAAAAAGTTCAATTGATTCAATAGATCTTTCTTGAAAATATAAAAAAATAATTGATTTTGAGTTGACATTGGTGTTTTTATTAAATCTAAATAAATATGAATCTGTCCAAAAAAATTCCTTGATTTTATGATGAAAATAAAGACGTAAATGAGCTGAACAAAATAGGGTATAAATTGTAGTTTTGATTTGAATCAAATCAAATTAAAATGAATTTGCTATTAAACCTTTTGCTTTTATCAATTTTTGGCTTAATCAAAACAGATTTATTAAGCAAATGTCGTCTTCCAAATCCAAGTCCTTATGGGACTGGAATAGGATTTCCACGTATAAAAAACCGAGTAAATTCGGTTGGTATTTTAAATGTGAGTGTCTTGTTCGTAGACTTCAATGATTGCCCAGCTAATCGGACCACTCAAGATATTTTTTCAATTATTTCTCCTACATCAGAGGCATTTTTTTTCAAAAGCTCATATGGTCGATTGCAGGTAAAGCTCCGTCCCTATTTTAAATGGTTGCGCATGTCAAAAAAATCAATTGATTACAATATGTCACCAGTCATATCTTATGCTGCTCAAAAAGCCTACATTTCTGAGGCATCATCTTTGGCTAAAGAGTGGGATTTTTCAACAAGTCAATTGATAGTCGTTATGACAAATCCTTATGTTAATGCTGTTCCATATGGTCCAACATTTAACGCAAACTCAGGTTGGGGGTTTACCGTAAATGGCAAACTGTTTGAAAATGCAGTAAATTCTGGAAAAGACTTATTGTATTGGAAAGGTTATTGGCTTAATCATGAAATGTCTCACTCTATGGGCTTACCTGATCTTTATGAGTATGCCTCTGGTTCTCAATTTAAATTTACTGGGGGTTGGTCTATAATGGGCAATATTAATGGATTAGGAAGAGAATATTTTGGTTGGGAGCGCTGGGTCCTTGGATGGATACCTGACTATCAGATAATTTGCGGTACATCGCCATATTTAAGAGTCACTTTGACAGCAATTGAAATTCCAAATGGTTTGAAACTAACAGTAGTACCAATCACTGATAATAAAGCGGTGGTAATTGAATCAAGAAAAAAATATGGATTTGATGATAAAATAACCAAACCTGGACTATTGGTTTATCTTGTTGATAGTTCTTTAAATGGTGGATACGGACCCATAAAAGTATTGCCATTAGATTTAAATGATACTAATAAAATGGATGCAACAATGTCAGTTGGAAGTGAATTCAATTATGAAAATATTAAAATATTCTATGAATCAAGCACTAGTACAACAGATGATGTAATTGTTTTAAAAGCTTAAATATTTTAGTTTTAAAACAAATTACTTTATGATTTTATTTTTTTTAACTAAAAAAAAAACATCTAATAAATAAAATAGAACCAAAAAAAATTTAACTTTTATTGACAATATGTTTTTAAATTTTGATCATTTTTTATTTATTACTTTCATTATACATATATTTACAATCCAAAAAAAAATCCAAAGAACCTTACCGCACAATCATGTTAATTCTGCCCCCGTTTTTTATGGTCAAATTTTATTTTTTCGATAAAGAAAAGATGTTTTACATAAAATTCAACATTTTATTTGATGGAATGGACAGTTTTCAACAGATTTAATTTTTATCATATTTTATGTTTTTTTAATGAAAAAAGCTTTGTCTTTAGAATCTATGAATCTTTTTGGGATAGAATATTTTTGTTTTTAAGTTGAAATTCTTAGTTTTTTTTTATATTCTTTGAAAATATAATGTAATGTAATAGCAGATTATATTTCATTATTTTGAACTTATGACCTTTCAAGAGTACGTATAATGATTTAATTATTGTCTTCTAAATGGGGAGTTTGCTTGTCAATAATTTAGCTGTATCTTGAAAATTAAAGATGGGATAATTAAGAGAACTGTGTCACCTATCAATTAAAAAAAAAGTAACCGCTTTCAATCCCTGATCAAAATTGCGTACAGCATTATTCAATTAAAACATTTTATCAATTAAGTAAAAATTAAAAAGCTTTTTGGTTTAATTAGGAATGGTTCTTGAGAAAAATCTAAAAATCACATGTTTTTTGTTACACCGCTAATAGTTTTATCTTTCCGACCTTTTTTCTTTTCGAAACTTTTTTCTCTCGACTTTATTCTCATGCTTGATTGATGAGACTTTGTAGTTAAGTCTAATGCTCAAATCTGGAAGTCTCATAAGAATTTAGAATTCGTATGTTAAGTTTTTTTTTATTTTTTAATTCCTAAAATTGGATATAAATAAATTTTTTTTGCATTTAACGGCACATATAAAACAAACAAATAAAATAATAAAAAGTAAATAATAGTAATATTAAATCATAAAAAAATAACTGATAGAATATTTTGATAAAAAAAAACTTAAACCGAATCAGATATAAAATGAGATAATTTTATAAATTATCTCTTCTCCAAATATATCTCAGTATTTTCCTTAAAAATTCTTCACTAAAGATTTTTTAAAGAATCTGTAAAGACACTTCAAAAAATCTCTAAAAATGTTTTGACTGGTAGAACCTATTAAAGATTTTAAAGAGGATATAGAGAAAAAATAAAGATTTTTATGTTCAAATTAATGAATTTATTTTATCTCTAAAATATCTCTATTTTTTCTTCAAAATAGGTCGATTTGTAAAGATTTTTTAAAGTATCTTTAAAGATACTTCAAAAAATCTCTATAAAATGTTTGACTGGGAAGAACCTTACCGCACAATCATGTTAATTCTGCCCCCGTTTTTTATGGTCAAATTTTATTTTTTCGATAAAGAAAAGATGTTTTACATAAAATTCAACATTTTATTTGATGGAATGGACAGTTTTCAACAGATTTAATTTTTATCATATCCTATGTTTTTTTAATGAAAAAAGCTTTGTCTTTAGAATCTATGAATCTTTTTGGGATAGAATTTTTTTGTTTTTAAGTTGAAATTCTTAGTTTTTTTTTATATTCTTTGAAAATATAAACAAAACATAGTTAAAATAAAAAAATTCAAAAAAACCATGTCAACTTCAAAAGAAAATTCGAAAAAAACTAACATTCAAAACAACTGATGTGCTTGTTGTTTTTGTAACTTAGCACTTATCGATCCGAAAACGGTGAGAAATCCTTCTGATATTAAATAAATCGAGAAACTAAACAAGGTAAGATTAATTCTATATCCTAAAAACCAAGACCAAATAGAAACTGGTGACTTTATTTGTCCTGATTGTTATAATAAGTCTAATAGGATAGAACGTTTGAGATCTTTCAAAGATGCTGAAACTCAAAAAAATTCTTTAGAAATTAATCAACTTAAATTTATAAACCAAACATCCATAATATCAAATGAGTAAGATCAAAGTTTCAATGAAAATATTGAAATTCCCGAAATGAATTTAGATGAGGCTACTGCTGACTCAGGACCAAATAATGAAGAAGAATTTAACCATTTCAATAATAATCTGACAACAACATCACCATTGAGAGCTGGTCCCCATAGAGTACCATCTCAAGTACTAGCTGTATACTTTTTTCGGTTGAAGACAGGTTTGAGGAAAAAAATTATAGCTGCAATTAACGGAATTAAATCTAAACAAGATGTAAGTCGATATTGCTTTCAGGCTAGGGCAGCTCTTCAAAAAGATTGTGTACCTCTTTATCTAGGTTTTAAACACCTAACCAGGCATTAATGGCTTTCTCACAATACTAACCTTGTGACTGAACTTTTTCTTACTGATCCAGATCAAATATGCATTATTGCCGATGGAACTTACTTATTCTGTCAAAAAAGTTCAAAATAAATTTTGGCCGCATCAATGGCCGTTTGTACGGTTACTAACACTAATTTAAACGATTTAATTGAAGAAGGAGATATTTTTATTCTAGATAAAGGCTTAAGAGATGTTGTGGATTACTTAAAAAATGAACGCCATTTACAACCTAAATTGCCTTAATGTATTCCTCCAAGTCAAAAACAGTTAACAACCAAGAAGCAAATAATACAAGGCTTGTTACTATGCGTAGGTTTATTGTTGAAATAGTAAATGGATTTTTAAAGAATAGTTATAAAGCTTTAGATAAAACTGTACCTAATAATTCTCTTGATCATTACATTGATGATTTTAGGGTTGATGGTGCTTTAATTAATAAGTATTTCAAAAGAATAATACCTAACTATGAAAGTTCTCTTATGACCACAAGAAAAATGCTTAATCTACTAAATAAACTAAATGATTTAATTAAGTTTGTTAATGAATTTAATCTTAAATTAAAGTCTCAGCACTTTATTAAAATTAAGATTTCTGAAATAAATGATTTTCTTAAATTAGATCTTAAAGATATTGAAAATGATATTACATTTGGTAAATATCAATTAGGATAGTGCATTAGTTATTTATCATCAATGTTTCGAGAAAAAGATAGTGTTTATGTTTATTTGAATAAGGATGAGAGTATTTTTAATGACTTTAGAATTATCCACTCTGACATACCATCAAGGCATATTAGTAAAAAAAAGTATAGAACTTATGTTAAATATATTCGAAATGTTAACCTTTCAGAGGCTATACAAGGGTGGGTATGTGAATGTTAAGTGGGTCATCGAACTTTGGGATGTTGTTCTCATAATACCGCTGTTATTTATTATCTATCTTATGGTAAGTATCAATCCAAAATAGATGATCCTGGTAGCGCTTTATTAAGACTTTTAGGAATAAATGTTTATGTGAGATGATAGTGAGGATAAAGATAATACTTAATATATTTAAAGCTTTGAAGATGTTTAATATTAAAAAAATTACATTTAAAAAAAAACATTTTTTATCTGCTTTAATTTACTTTGAAATTAACCAATTGAGAATTATCAAATTATCTATTAATATACCTTACATAGTTGAATGTGATGTATATCATAAAAAAGATTTTTTAATATATTTGAAAAATTTAAATTATATTTAAATTTAAATTATAAAGAAAATATTTAACCCATTCTGTTTGTAAAATTGTAATTAATTATCAAAACTAAATTTCAATTTAATTCTGAACTTTGAAGTTACACAGAAAACGTTTTTCAGCAGCGACCAACCTATTGAAAGTTGGAATTTGTTCACCAGACTTGAAGCTTCAAAACAAGCTCTCGTTTAGTTTGTTCGCGATTGAAAAACGGTCTTCCATGTGCAAAAACGTTTTCAACTGTAATTTTGAAATCAATATTTGAAAAGTTAAATGGCCTTATAGATTCTAAACTTAATCATGCTGAAATTATTTGCCTTATTAGTGACATCTGAAAAAACAAACAAATGATGGATTTCACGGGCACGGCGGTTAATACCATTGACAGTTACTTTGAAAAGTCTATTCTGGTAATTGGTATGAGAGCAATGTATGGAAGTCATTATGCTGAAAATATCAAACTTGCAATTGAAAGTATTGTTAATCGCTTTTCTTTTGACAAAAGCAAAAATCACGGTAATTATAATCATAAATTGGAAAATCTATATATTGGAATAAAAATTTACAAGACGAAGACGAAAGTGAAAATGAAAACGAAAGTGAGAATGAATACGAAAATACTTAAAATACTTTGAATAATTCTGATCCTAATGATTAAGCAGAACATTCACAGTTGTTTCTTCAGATAGCTGATGATGAAGTAGTCGACGATTTTTATTCAAAAAGTCATTTAAGTGAGCCTATTATTTTAGTGGAAGAACGAGATCAATTTGGTAGTGAATTAGAAAAAGTTATTTCATATTGCGATTCGATTAGAATTAGTTCGAATTTACAACGAGGCGGTACATCAGATGATGTCGAACTAGATCTTGATGAAAGTAATGAGTTTTGCTCTCCCAATAGAGGAGAACCTGTCGAAAATTTAGAGATTGAATTAGGCACTTGTAAAATTGGTCGAAATTCATACGCATGTCATAAATGTAATATAGCAGTTAGATTAGCAATAAAAAGTAATAAGCAATTACACAAAGTAATTAACCAACTATCTAAGCTTGCAGCAAAGCTTCAGAATACAATTTCATCAGTTAAAATTTGTGTATCGAAGAAAGTCAGATTCAGAATAAATAATGAGACACGATGGGCTTCTGTCTTTTTGTTATTAGATTGTTTTCACAAAGCATATTTAAGAAGTGTTTATAATGAAACATTTAAGTGTCTGGTTTCATTAGAAGTAATAGAAAAGTATTTGAAAATTCTATTGCCCGCATTTCAATTCTATTTAATTATGCAAAAGAATAGCTCAACAATCGCTGATGTAAAGCCAATTTTTAACATCCTGATCTCTATATGGACAATATTTGAATAGTACGGGCCGTATAAATCGCTTTGTAATAGCTTAATAAAAACCTTTAAACACAAGTTTAGGTTTGAAAAATTAAAAATGGTAGAGTTTTTTACTGCAATTGACAAATTTTCAACACCTAATTAGAATACAAAGCTCAGACCAACCTCAGCCGCATCATTTTGAGAGAATAATAGCTTCAAATTACCACTTATAAAAGAGTTAGCAATGATTTTGTACAATATACCATCATCATCCGCGTTTATAGAAAGATTTTAAAGTGTTTGTGGAGATGTTTGCAAAACCAATCGTGGTAATTTTAGACAATGTCGGTAAGAAGAAAATAAAGAAAATAAGACACAGAAAATAAGAAGAAAAAAAGTCAAAAGTCTATGATCTATACATTTAAAAATAAAAGCATATTAAAAAAAAAGAGAACAAAAATCGTGTTACCTTTTGGAGATTTTTCCTGCTATTTGACTGGTTGTCTGTTAAACGAGATCAGAGGGCTGAAAGGAGATGAAGGAAACAATAACTGTGGTAAAAAAGAAAAACAAACAAACAAACAAGTTTGTTGAAATTGAAATATTCAAAACTGAAAATTGGATTTTCTAAATTAATATATACGAAAAAAAAAATAAGCAAAATTATCAATTTTGTGAAAAAGAGGCATATTATTGTGTAAGGGAAACATCCAATAAAGAAGATCAACCAAATCAAATACGTCGGTAGAAATAAACTAAAAGAATAAAAAGTCTACTAAAGCGGGACTACGTTAGTGGTTCTGCTTTGTTAATTTAGTTAAACTCAATTGACCGTAGAATATTAACTATTATTATTATTATTTTTATTTACTTAAAAGAAAATAAAAGGTATTTTTGATGGCTTATATTTTTGGGGGTGACAAATTAAATTATTTTAAGACGACAAAAATAACTAAAATTGATAACTAATTTAATTTGTTTTAGCTGACTATAAAAAAGTAATTATTCTAACAAAAAAACTAAATGCTTGGCAAATTTATATATTGAAATGACTTTTCAATAATTTTTCACTGACAAAATAAAACCTTAATTGTAGACAAAAAAAATTAATTTTAGTGACAAAAATATTTATTTAAATGACAAAATATAAATAAATATAAAAAAATAAAAACGATTAATTTTTTTTTGATTTTTTTACCTAAGTTGTTGATTTCTTTGGTCTTCCTCGCTTGGTGGTGATAAAAATTCGGTAAAACATGATCTGATCGATATCTACAGCTTTCTCGAAACTTGGACATGCATAATGATTTGTCATAATCGTCCGGAACTTCCTTTCGATTTTGGTGCCATAGTTTAAGATTCCGAACGTTTATTTGTGCTCGACCGTAGTTATCTTTACGTAAAATGGCCAGATAATTACTTAACGTTTTGATTTGTGGTTGTTGTAGTCCATCATGATCGAGTGCTCTCAGTATGGCTTTTGGAGCTGTTATTTTCATTTCGAAGTAGCGCTTGATCTGCTCTTTAATTCTGTTGGTATACCTCTTTCAGGTTTGTCCTTGTGCTCATGTTTATCATCACTAATGAATAAACATACTTCGTCATCAGAAGTAAGGTGTTAATAAGCCATTGTGCTGCAGCTAGACAATGGTGGCGAACAGAAGAAATTATAGCAAACAGTGTTAATTCGTTTGAGCTTGTATTGGTATTTCCATAAGTTGGTATCGTGGCTAAATTTATTAATGAATCCTTGCTTGTTCATTGAAGCATCTTTTTGCTGAATAAATTCTGTAAACTTAATGATTGCTACCTCTTGATATAAAATTTCTTTACCAAGTTTTTTTAATGGTTCTACATTATCTTGGTCTATATCAAGCATTGTGTCCTCTTCATTGAAATTGGGAATTACTGATTCAGTGCTAGAAATTTTTTATTTCTTATCGATAAGTATTTATTTTTTTGTTTTATATAGAAGAGAAAATTGTTTTAAATGATAAATATTTTATTTATATTTATCTATTTGTTATCTTACCGAGCTAGAGCTCCTTCAGAATAAATTAAAAAAATAAAAAATAAAAAAATTAAAATAAAAATAAAATAGGATAGGATAAAAATAAGAAATTAAAATAAAGTTAATAAAATGAGATAATAAAAAAATCAAAGTAAAGTAAATAAGGTATTAATTGTCACTCAATTAGTTTAATTATCAGTGAAGTAGTTTGTTTGTCACCTAGTTTAATTTTTTTGTCAGTAAATTTAGTCTTTTTTGTCAGTAAAATAGGATATTTTATGTCAGTCCATTAAATGATCTCCCTTTTAGAGTACTAATCCACATACTGTTAATTCAAGTCTGTTTAAAACAAATAAAAATTAAAATGGGAATCAAATTATTCTTTAAGAGTTGCAGATAGGAATTAAATAAAAATAAACTGAAATATCTTAGTCTTATTTTTTTTAATTATTTAAAAGTTTTAATAAAAAACAATAAGGAAAATAAAATAATTAGGCTAAAACATTTTTTTTAAATTAACAAGTCAGCACAGTTTAAAATTAAATCCAACAATCAAATTCATTGATCAATATTTGTTTTTTTGCAAATGACTTAAATTGAATTCTTTTTTAAAATAAAAATTTTAAATTAAAAAGTAACTTTAACTAATTATGATTTAAAGTTTTTTTGCTATTAAGAAGCATAACATGAAATTATGCCTTTCTTTTATATTCTAAGCATTTTAAATTTTACATTACTTACAAAAAGTTTTAAAAGTTCAAATCAAATAAAATAAATTTCAAGTAAAAAATGTAGATTATTTAATTTGATATGCTAAATATTTGACATTAGTTGAATTTGATCATTCTTGAAGAAAGTTGAGAAAAAAAGTTCAATTGATTCAATAGATCTTTCTTGAAAATATAAAAAAATAATTGATTTTGAGTTGACATTGGTGTTTTTATTAAATCTAAATAAATATGAATCTGTCCAAAAAAATTCCTTGATTTTATGATGAAAATAAAGACGTAAATGAGCTGAACAAAATAGGGTATAAATTGTAGTTTTGATTTGAATCAAATCAAATTAAAATGAATTTGCTATTAAACCTTTTGCTTTTATCAATTTTTGGCTTAATCAAAACAGATTTATTAAGCAAATGTCGTCTTCCAAATCCAAGTCCTTATGGGACTGGAATAGGATTTCCACGTATAAAAAACCGAGTAAATTCGGTTGGTATTTTAAATGTGAGTGTCTTGTTCGTAGACTTCAATGATTGCCCAGCTAATTAGAACAAACAGGAAAACAGGAACGAAGATTATTTAACAAACAGGAAAAGTTATGTCAAAAGGAATAAACAAAATATCCCGATTCAAAGAGAGTCAAATGAATTAAAAAGAAATATAATAAGCAATTTTGCAAGTCAATCAGAATTTAATCCAAATAATGTTAATTTAACCGATTCTCAAATTAGCTCTCTTCAAAAATTCATCAAAATCAAACCGTTCAAAATCACTCAGTGTGATAAAAATGTGGGTACAATTTTAATGTCCAATGAAGATTATCATCAGTTATGCACCCAACATCTGAATAATAATTCAACGTATGAAACTTTAAATTTTGACCCACTTGAAACAACTATAGACACGATTAATTCGAAATTAACCCAACTATTTAAAAATGGAAATATTTCAGACAAGTTATTTAAAAAGTTTAAATTACACGGTGAATACAAGAGTGGCAACTTTCGCATTCTTGCGAAAATACATAAATCAAAATTCGGAATTAGACCAATAATTAATTCTATTAAGCATCCAACTGGTATTTTGAGTGAATTTATAGATATTTTTTTACAACCGTTGGTGAAAAATTGTGGTACAGTGATTAGAGACTCCCAGGAGGTCTTGCAAATATTGGAAAATTTTCAAATTAATAATAGTAAAAATGTCTATCTATACTCGTGCGACTTCGAATCACTTTATACCAACATAAATCCATTACATGCAACAAATACAATTTGTGAATTTTTTTCAAATTCAAGTTATGAGTTTAATTTACATTTGGATTTAATTGGTTTCAGAGAAATAATGTTATTAGTTTTTAACAATGGGATATTTAAATTTCAAGAGCAAAATTTCAAACAAACTATTGGTCTTCCAATGGGTTGTAACTGCGGACCAACCGTCGCGAACTTTTATCTGTATCTTTTAGAAAAGAATTGGCTTAGTTTAAATTCAGTAATTTTATATAAACGTTTCATTGACGACATTTTGATTAGTTCAGCATTTGAAATAAATCTGGAAGACTTGGAAAAACAATTTATTTATTTAAAATTAAACATAATCAAAGGTCACAGTGTTATATTTTTGGACTTAAAATTAAGTTTCGATCCTTTTTTGTGTTTAATTAAGTCTGATTTGTATATTAAACCAACAAATTGTCAACCATATCTTTTAACATCATCTAACCACCCGAGTCACATTTTCGATAATATTCCAACGTCACTGTTTATTCGTATTCGGAGGATTTGTTCGTCATTAATCGACTATTTGTCTAATTCGCGCAATTTGTTAATCCATTTGTTGAAAAAGGGCTATTGTTATAAGAAAATAAGCGGTATTGCTAGACAAGTTGGAGAATTAGACCGTTCAACTTTACTACCGTATAAAAACAAAGAAAAAAACGAAGCAAATACTAAGTTAAAAATGTTTTTTAATTTTGATAAAAATTTATTTAATTTCAAAAAAATTGTAAATGATTCATTTTTTAAAATTAAAATAGATTCAGATTATTGTGAGTTTTTTAAGAATAAAAATTTGTTGTTTGTAAACAAAATAAATCAAAATCTAGGGTCAATTTTAATTCATAATTTTAAATTTGAATCAAAAAATGAAAAGTTTTTTTGTAAAAAGTGTTCTAATTTAAATTGTAAAATTTGTTGTTTCTTATTTGAATCTTATTATTTAAAATTTTCTAATATGTATATACCTATTAAAAGTAACAGTGATTGTAATTCAGTAGGTTGTGTTTATATAATCAAGTGTAAAAAATGTAATTTGTTTTATGTAGGTGAAACAAGTAAAAATTGTAAAACAAGAATTTATCAACATTTGAATAACATTGCACGGTTTAGAAAAAACATTGTAAAAAGTCTTGAAAATTTTGACTCTAACTCAGAGATAGCAAACCATTTTGGTAAAGTAGATCATGATACACATGACTTTGTTTTTGTTATTTTCAAAAGTAATCTAATTGATGATTCAATTAGAAAATCAGTAGAGACTGAATTAATACATTTATTCAATTGTTTAAAAATTCCTTTAATTAACCAAAAAATACCTAATTATCAATTCATAAAAACATTATCCTTTTTGTAAACAATTAAAATTAAATTAATTTAATAAACAATGTTGTTTGTAAAGTTAAATTAATTCTTCTTTGAAATGAAAATAAAATTTATTTATTTATAATTTATTTTGAAAAAATGTGGAAATATATTTTTTAGAAAAAAATTTTTTGTGTAAAAAAACTAAAAAATTGATTTTTTCTTTTAGATTGTCCTGAAGAAGGCAAAATATTGCCGAAACGCGTCGACATAGACAATAATTTTGTATATATATTTAAAAATTTTATATTTTTTAAATAAAAGTTTTTTGTAAAAAAAACTTCAATCGTTTTTATTTTGTTTAATATTCTAAGCATTTTAAATTTTACATTACTTACAAAAAGTTTTAAAAGTTCAAATCAAATAAAATAAATTTCAAGTAAAAAATGTAGATTATTTAATTTGATATGCTAAATATTTGACATTAGTTGAATTTGATCATTCTTGAAGAAAGTTGAGAAAAAAAGTTCAATTGATTCAATAGATCTTTCTTGAAAATATAAAAAAATAATTGATTTTGAGTTGACATTGGTGTTTTTATTAAATCTAAATAAATATGAATCTGTCCAAAAAATTCCTTGATTTTATGATGAAAATAAAGACGTAAATGAGCTGAACAAAATAGGGTATAAATTGTAGTTTTGATTTGAATCAAATCAAATTAAAATGAATTTGCTATTAAACCTTTTGCTTTTATCAATTTTTGGCTTAATCAAAACAGATTTATTAAGCAAATGTCGTCTTCCAAATCCAAGTCCTTATGGGACTGGAATAGGATTTCCACGTATAAAAAACCGAGTAAATTCGGTTGGTATTTTAAATGTGAGTGTCTTGTTCGTAGACTTCAATGATTGCCCAGCTAATCGGACCACTCAAGATATTTTTTCAATTATTTCTCCTACATCAGAGGCATTTTTTTTCAAAAGCTCATATGGTCGATTGCAGGTAAAGCTCCGTCCCTATTTTAAATGGTTGCGCATGTCAAAAAAATCAATTGATTACAATATGTCACCAGTCATATCTTATGCTGCTCAAAAAGCCTACATTTCTGAGGCATCATCTTTGGCTAAAGAGTGGGATTTTTCAACAAGTCAATTGATAGTCGTTATGACAAATCCTTATGTTAATGCTGTTCCATATGGTCCAACATTTAACGCAAACTCAGGTTGGGGGTTTACCGTAAATGGCAAACTGTTTGAAAATGCAGTAAATTCTGGAAAAGACTTATTGTATTGGAAAGGTTATTGGCTTAATCATGAAATGTCTCACTCTATGGGCTTACCTGATCTTTATGAGTATGCCTCTGGTTCTCAATTTAAATTTACTGGGGGTTGGTCTATAATGGGCAATATTAATGGATTAGGAAGAGAATATTTTGGTTGGGAGCGCTGGGTCCTTGGATGGATACCTGACTATCAGATAATTTGCGGTACATCGCCATATTTAAGAGTCACTTTGACAGCAATTGAAATTCCAAATGGTTTGAAACTAATAGTAGTACCAATCACTGATAATAAAGCGGTGGTAATTGAATCAAGAAAAAAATATGGATTTGATGATAAAATAACCAAACCTGGACTATTGGTTTATCTTGTTGATAGTTCTTTAAATGGTGGATACGGACCCATAAAAGTATTGCCATTAGATTTAAATGATACTAATAAAATGGATGCAACAATGTCAGTTGGAAGTGAATTCAATTATGAAAATATTAAAATATTCTATGAATCAAGCACTAGTACAACAGATGATGTAATTGTTTTAAAAGCTTAAATATTTTAGTTTTAAAACAAATTACTTTATGATTTTATTTTTTTTAACTAAAAAAAAAACATCTAATAAATAAAATAGAACCAAAAAAAATTTAACTTTTATTGACAATATGTTTTTAAATTTTGATCATTTTTTATTTATTATTTATTTTGTTTAAAAATTTAAATCTCCTGTGCAGGTAAAGTTATTAATTTAGTACTTAAGTTTGCTCTGTTTTCCTTGCTCATTCAAACCATCGAAATTTTTTACCTTCTTATATTGCAGATTAAAAAAACAGAATGATCTGACATCTGCTCAAAAATTAGCTGAAAAATGCACAAAATGAGCTTTTGAAAATTTTATAATACATAAAAATAACATAAAAACATAAATAAAAACTTTGCCAACTAAAAATAGAAATAATTGATGAAGAAATTAAAATACTTTCAAGCTGTATTTCAGTTTATATTGTCTTTTATTTTGCAAAAATCTTAAATTAAATGAAGTTATTTTAATGAAAAATCTTTATTTTTCCAAGGACTTGAAAACAAAAAATAGATTTATATTTATAAGAAAATAATCGTAGAACTGTGAAAAATTTTATAATCAATCCTTCCTAATTAAAAAGTCCATGCATATTTATTGATTTTTGAGAAACAAAAAAAATTTTAAAGATTTTTAGCTTATTTTTCATTATTAGAGTTATTCAAAATTCACAAGTCTTAAGTCAAGTTAATGTCCGGACTTATCTAAAAAAAAAATAAAATTCAGCGCAGTGAAAAAACGACCTGTTGTCGACTTTTTTTTTCTGTATTATTATGTATTTTTGTCAACTATAATAAAAACTAAACTCTTTATCTCTTTCCATTTCATAGTTACACCGTTTTTTTATTTTTGGCTAAAAATTTAAATTTAAAAAATATCGCAAAATCATAGCTATTTGAATAAATTGTTTTTTTCAAAAAATTACTTCCGCAACAATCAAACTTTTGACAGAAGTCTTGAGCTTGTGAATTTTAAACTTTGGAATATATTTTGAAGATAGTCTTAGCATACTATAATTCAAAAACGTATAAAGAAGTTTTGACATGACCTTTTGGAAATATAGTAAAATAAAATATTATTGAAAACAGGGGAATCTTAAATTCAACTACTAAAAACAAAAAAATCTAAATAAATTGAATTTTTTGATATAATATATGGATAAATTTCAAATGATTTTAAAATTGAAAAAATCACGACTCATTTTTGATTGTTCATTTTAATTTTTTTTCAATAAATACTTATGAGATTGAGGTGGCGATACATGATTTTTTAAAACAATGAATTTGCTACAAACTCAAATATTTTATTAGTAGTTTAGTAAATTGTCTTTTCCTGAAAAAGACTTAAAATAAAATATCATAGGTTTTTGTATTTTTTATTTTATTCATTAAAAGACAAACATAAAAACTAAATTATCATGTTTTTTAAAGCTTTTTGAAAGGCTTATTTAGATCATTAAAAAAATTTGTTCAAAAATTATGATTTTGCGATAATTTTTAAATTAAAATTTTTAGCCAAAATAACAAAACTGTATTACTATGAAATGGTATGAGATAACAGTAAACAACTTTAATTTCAAGGACCTTTTTTTTTAGATTAGAGGATTTAATTGAGCAATAAATAAAGATTAAGATGGTTTTCAAATTTTAATTTCAGGAAAAACAGACTTTTTCCCGCACCACTAATTGAACAGACTCAAAAGTAATCTTTTTTTTTAGGTTTTTGATTTTTTGAATATAATTTTTTTATTCTAGTTTCAGCTTCAATAGATTAAAAAAAAATGTCAAAAAAATTTCGTAGAGAATATCTTTGCTTAAACTCATCTAAAGCTAAACCAAGATCTTCATCTTTTCTCCAGGAGTAATGTAAGTGGTTTTTCTGATAATAAACGAATTTTGGCTAATGCGGATTCCCGATTTGAAAATATAAACTGAGAACCAGTATGATTAAGTGAGGTCGTTTGGAAGAAGTACCGAAGAACTATTAGTTAATAATAACTATCCTGGACACTATATGAGCAAAGATCTTTGACAGAGTCATTGCCATGGTAAATGAAAAGAAAACTACAATTAGTATTTTTCGTAAAATTGCTACAAGCTTAGTTCCAGATGCATCTTTATGGGGATCTAAGAAAGGGGAATATGATAGAGAATTTTCCGTAACTGAGGGTAGCTAAAGGTATATTAGGTTTACTAATATTTAACTTATAAGCAATTTTATTTTAATTATGCTGAATAGAAATATTAATTTGTCCGAATCAGAATTTAAAGGTGTTTTAAAAAATCTTTGTTCAGAATCAAAGCGAGCTGAAATCAAATCAGCCCAAAAAAAAACACATAATGAGGAGTGAAAGTTTCTGACTTTTCTTATCTTAAAATTCAAAAATAATTTTCGTTTTTTTAATTATTTTTTGTTTGTTTATTTTTTTCTTATTTAAAAAACTTTTCTAAAATTTGACATTAAAAGAAATAAAAAAAAATTTAAATTTAATTAAATTTGCATCTGTTTTTTTGTTTTAATAGCTTAAATGATGCTAATTAAGTTTTTATTAATAAATTAAATTAAAACCAAAAACTAACTTTTTTTTTAAATTATCATCAAATTTACGTAAGTATTATCATAAAAATTTCGCAATCCTGTTAACAAAATTTACATCATTTTTTCTCATTTTTTACCAATCTTTGCCATTTTTTTAGATAAAAAAAGATAACTTATGAAAATTTACGTTTTTTATTTTCACTGTATCTGTATTCTGCTCTTGGAGACTCCCTAAGTTGACATGCCGCATCACTGGCCTAGTTCAAATTTAGCTAGAGTTAGAGTAAATACACTAGGAATTAAACTTAGGGCCTGAGATTTGATATGATATCATTATCTTGACCAGTATTTTAATAAAAAATTATCAGAATAAATATTAAAAAATGGTTATCAGACTTTTCTATCTAACCATTTTTTAATAATTTTGCGCCTAAAAGTTTATTTTATTGACTAACGTCCTTTTTGTTGTTTCATTAGAAATATTTTTCAAAATACAATTCTGAGCAATAAAAAAAAACATGGTTTTACTCATAAATACAATTTTATGATTTAATTATGATTTTATCTTAATAATTTCCAGTGTCGCTAGGTTTGGAGATTTTTTTAAAAAATATAAATATTTGATTAAATAATCTTTTTAAGAACAAAAATATTAAAAAATAGTCTAATTATTGACTACGTCTTAACTATGAATTTGAGTTTAAAATTAAAATTTTTTATAAATAGCATATTCAAATTGGATATGAATAAAAAGATTAATTTATTTAACACAAAAGTAAATTAGTTTCTAATGGTAGATATAATAAAATTTTTATCTTAATTTCTTCGTTTCAATATTTGTAATTTATTTATTTATTTGTCCGTGACAAGAAAAAATCAAAATTGTCTTTGTGCATCAGTCGAGAAGCTGATGAATAAGTGATACCTCTAGGTTGAACGTGCTTTATTAATTTTAAGTTTTAATTTGAAAGCTCTTTTTTTAATTTTCATTATGAAATTTTCCTCTTAAAAACAAATAATTAAAAAAGGCGCACAAGTTTAGAAATGAAAAAATTGCTTTCAAAAAATAAGTCAATTAATTTACTAAATTTACTTAATAATGATGAAAAATTGTTTAGAATTTTTCGATCAATATTGGAAAAATTGCAGATTTATTTTTTTTCATAAAAATTATGCTTTTTATACTTCTTAAGAATATTTTTTAATTTAAAGAGGGTGGTTTTTCAAAACAACTTGCCATTAATATTTCTTTATAATTTCGATAGCAACTATGGACACGATTCTACGATACAAAAAAGTTTTTATTTTTTTATCATTATTTTTGTTCTTAATATTCTTTTTTTATATTCATGACTCTAAACAAAAGATATCTAATTTAATTAAACAGAACAAAAGACAAATTTTTTTTGATTTAGGAGCAAATCGTGGTGATACCATCCAGAAGTTTTTCGATGGAAAGTTGATTGACATGAAGGATTTTGATTCTGTCAAATGGATAATTCATGCTTTTGAGCCTAATCCAACATTTAATGATAAATTAATCGAAACTAAGAAAAAAATTTCACCGGAGAAAGCAGAAATTTTATTAAATCTAGAAACAGCTGCTTGGATAAAGAATGGAAAAATGGATCTCTATTTCGATGGTTCGACTAATTCAGAAGGAACCAGTTTATTCAAAAACCATCCAGCAGTAAAAAAAGATGGTTCAATAACAGTAAAGACTGTTGATATTGCAGAATTGATCGATTCGTATGATGAAAATGATTTTGTTGTGGTAAAAATTGATATTGAAGGAGCTGAATATGACGTCTTGTTACATTTAATAAGAAAAAATATTTTTCCAAAAATTGATGTTGTCATAATCGAGTTCCATAAATACATGAGAAAATTTCAAAACCCAGAAGATGTTTTTACTGAGCTTTTCAAGTTATATGGTACGAAATTCATAAATTGGCTTTAAATAACTCAAATTTTATTAATTTAAATTTGATTTTGTTTTCATATTTTTTATAAAAAATATTAAAATAATCCAAATAAAACTGGTCCTTTTAACGACTGACTTTAAAAAACTTCTCGATTTTTTCTCCAAATTTACCTGTATGGTTATTTAAATTATAAATGGTTCTATATTTAGGTTGTAGATAATTTTGATTCAGTTAATCTTTTTAAATTAACCTCTTGAAAATAGAGCTTTATTTCTATGAACAGAATATTTTTTTTATAATTAAATAACAAGTAAAAAAACATCCGTTTCAACTAATGTTCGAGGGTTATTAAAGTTTTAAAAATACAATAATTTCATATAAATGGGCTTTTAAGTCATTTCCGTCTTAATACCCTTGGAACATTACACAAGGAAATACTTTACAAATTTATCAGTTTTAATCAATTTGAATTTATTCATTATTTTTTATTTTTATTTATTTTATGCTTATTATTTTTTACAATCTATTTAAAAGCTTTAAATTAATCATTTAAAAACGTGCTTTTCTTTCAATGAAGATACAATTTTTTTTTTGAAACCATTCTAATTCTAGAACTACATAAATGATTTATGTCATCAATATTTAGATTATAAATTTAAAAAAAATTAAATAATATTTTCATTTTTCTGCTGAGTTTAACAAAAATATGTTTTTTTCTCTATTTTATGAGTTTAACAATCTAATGATAATATTAGAAATTTTTTGGTTAGATTATTGTATTTTGTGATTCACTGATGATATTATCGATTGCTTAATTTCAAGATTCATTGATAATAGATTATCTGAGACCGATTATTCTTAAAACAAATTTTTTAAATTAAAATAACTTTATTTTTTGTATAGGTTTAAAACTCATTCTGCAAAATTATGATACAACCTGACACAAACTTTGTATCACCAAAATAAAGTTCGCAATGTTTTTGAATATACTAATTTTGAGTGGTACAATAATTTTATTAATTTCAATAATTTAATGTTTTAATTTTATTTTTTTTTACCAAAAAAGCTTTCGCTTCCAGTCTTTCATTCTTCGATGTGGCCAGCTGACTTGTGTCATCAAGGGCCAGCATCCGTTTATTGACAATAAAGTTTAATATAACTAGTTTATAATGTTTCTTTTTCTATTGTAATAATAAGACACAATTTAAAAATAAACACAAACTAAAAAAACATTATTTGTTTTATTCTATTCTTAAAGAAACAGCAGAATTTTATCAAAAATGAATTAAATTACTAATTCAATTCATTTTCTAAATTGAAAGAAATTTATCTGATTCATTAAATGGTTGTTAGCAACAAAAAATAAAATGGCGAATAAATGAAGAACAAATTTCCGGATTTCTTGCTAAAATTTTGGACCGAAATTAAATATTAACTGAAAAATAATTTTTAGAATGTAAAGCTATAATTGTATGTTCAAATTTCGTTTAGAAATTTATTTATGACAGTAACTCGCATGATAATTTTTGTGTATTATTTATATTTTTTTATATATTAATTATTACTAAAAAATAATATTAACATAAAAATTATGTACAATCATTTAGTTAAATCCATTGGCTTACTAATTTTCAAATCAAATCATCAATTGACTATAAATTAAAGAATTTTACTATTTTATTTTACAAATAACAATCAATAATTTTCTAATCTTTTTATTCAACGCAATCAGCAACAATGTCAGGACGAGGCAAAGGAGGAAAAGGTCTTGGAAAAGGAGGCGCCAAAAGACACAGAAAAGTATTGAGAGACAACATTCAAGGCATTACTAAACCGGCCATTAGAAGATTAGCCAGAAGAGGTGGTGTCAAACGATTGTCTGGTCTTGTGTACGAAGAGACACGTGGTGTTCTCAAAGTGTTCTTGGAGAATGTTATCAGAGATGCTGTCACTTACACTGAACATGCCAAACGCAAGACAGTTACTGCCATGGATGTTGTTTATGCCTTGAAGAGACAAGGTAGAACTTTGTACGGTTTTGGTGGTTAAGATCTTTATCACAACAAAAAACAAACCCCCGGCCCTTTTCAGGGCCAAATAAAATATAAATATAAAGCAATTTATAAAACTCTTTAAGGAGCATTAGCTCGGTACAGAATAACAAATACATAAAATAAATAGAATCTCAATTTAAATATTTTAAATGTATAAATTTTCTTTCTATAGAGGAAATTATAAGAAAATATAGGAAATGAATTAATTTAACACGATACGTTGGAAATCTGTAGAAAAAATACTCCAAATAAGTTAAAATAAAAAGTTAGAAAATTTATATTTTAGAGTCAAACTTTCCAGACAAACAAAGTTAAGTTTTTATGAGTAATGTTGCATATTTACATACCAATAGATAGCACTGGATCTCCGCTCACAAAAAAACATTTCAATTTTTTTTTAATTTTAAAAATGAAAGCTCTACTATAAATAATTTTTTAAACTTGGTCTTTTTTATGAAAATTAAAAAAATGAATCAATTATTAAATCTCATTTTATAATTGTGTGACAATACCAGCCCATCCAATTTAGCAAAAAAAAGCTTTATTTTCTGAAAGACTTAAATTTTAGATTATAAAAATAAATATCTTCATGTACCATCCTCTCCCGCATTGTTCAAGCCGAATATTTTTTGTTGGAAACTTGAAAAATAAAAAAAAAATTTGAAAGAATTTTTTTTTATTTTTAAAGTTTCCAAATAAAAACTTGAAAAATGTGACAAAATTTCTGATTATTTAATGTTTCGTTCACTATTAAGACTTCAAAGTTAATCAGCAGGATATTGATATCGTTTATTTTAAAAAAAATTTAACAGATCAGAAAATAGAGTTTAGCATAATGGAATTTTTTTAAATATATATTATCTAATATAATAATAAATCTATTAATAGCCATGCTCCGCAGTTAGTCTGCTGTAG
The DNA here is from genome assembly GCA_025491095.1 of Brachionus asplanchnoidis. Classification (NCBI taxonomy): domain Eukaryota; kingdom Metazoa; phylum Rotifera; class Eurotatoria; order Ploima; family Brachionidae; genus Brachionus; species Brachionus asplanchnoidis. Next base: position 396,109 of record JAILYF010000039.1, on the reverse strand, counting down.
CTTTTATTATTATTATTATTAATCAAAATATATTACGGCGAAACAAAGTAAAATTTTTTAATGCAAAATTTCGAATAAAATAAATATTGATTTAGATTTTATTTATACTTCAGATAAAAATTTATATAATTTTCTATCAGATTAGATTAGACAAATCATGTTTAATAATAAGTATAGTCATTCAAAAATAAAAAATTTATTAAAAACACCTTTTAATTTAAATAAAAACTAAAAATTTTGATTTGAAATTTACATTTGATCATGATATTTAATTTGCCTTTCTATTTTTGCTTGACTTTTGTGATAGATTTGCACTTAAGTGCCGCCTTAAATTTGGTTTCCCATTATTCTCTAATAACTTTTATTTCAACCAATCGAAACTCAATCATCTTTAAAGTATCAGGTACCTATACTTTACACTGAACTCCAAGATTTAACTTCATTGGAATCGAAAAATTCAAACAAAAGAACACAAACAAAAGTCTTTTTAGTCTTTTTCTACTTAGAATATCAGTGCTCTATTAGCCTTTTTAAAGTGCATTATTTGAAAATTTTCTGCTTATCCCAATTTACCAAGAGTTTAGAAACTTTTATCCTTGTATCTAAATGCATTTAATCTTTAAATATAAATCAAAACAACTTATTGAGACAATTAAAAAAATTAAAATGGAATTGCCACATGTTTAGCACCATCAGAGCTCTCAGAATCTTCAAATTTGATCAATTATATTTTTACTCAAAATTGGCATTTTTAGGACGCTCATATTCAATACACTTGCCTCCGGTATCTCTAACACAATTTGTACTAACGCATCGAATAACAAACAATGTTTTAACATCTCATTTGAAAGTGGTTTTAAAAAGCTTAATTTTTTTTTTATTAAAATTTTTTATTCCGAATGTGACCATTTTATTTTGTAGAATTAGTAGTAGTATTACGTTTACAGATAAACATAAAATAATGTTTAATTAGTGTAAAGGACTTAAGGACTAAGTGATCAATGTGTGTAAATTAGTGTTGGGTAACGAATGAGGGTACACTGGAAGGCTCGTAAGCGAAGCGGTTGAACTTCCGGAATGACACCGTACGGAACGGAGATATAAACGGTGACAATAATCGGAGACGAAGATTGGAACGGAGAAAAATTCCGGAGACGGCAACGGAAACGGGTAAATGCACGGAGCCTCTGGATTTAACGGAGTCTTTAACGGAGAATACGAACGGAGCGGAGACGTAAACGGAAGACCCAAACAGAGCGGAGACGGGAACGGAAGACCCAAACAGAGCGGATACGGAAACGGAGGAACCCAAACGGAGCGGAGACCGAAACGGAGGACCAGAACAGAGAGGAGAAATAAACCGAAGAGAATAACCGAAATTGAGCACTTGACCAAAGCTTGCAAAATAAAGATGATATCGCAAAAAAAAAACCGAGTGAAATTTTCAGCAAGCATTCTTTAATTTTAATTTAATTTAATTAATAAGATTAAAACTTTAAAAAAAATTTGATTTTTAAAATTCTGATTTAAAATTATTAATTTTAAAAATTTAATTTTTTTTAAAGTTTAATCATCTTTGTTTTGCAAGCTTTGGTCAAGTGCTCAATTTCCGTTGTTCTCTTCGGTTTATTTCTCCGCTCCGTTTTGGTCCTCCGTTTCGGTCTCCGCTCCGTTTTGGCCCTCCGTTTCCGTCTCCGCTCCGTTTGGGTCTTCCGTTTACGTCTCCGCTCCGTTCGTATTCTCCGTTAAAGACTCCGTTAAATCCAGAGGCTCCGTGCATTTACCCGTTTCCGTTGCCGTCTCCGGAATTTTTCTCCGTTCCAATCTTCGTCTCCGATTATTGTCACCGTTTATATCTCCGATCCGCCGGAGCTCACCGTTAATATCTCCGTTATTTTCGAGGTCACCGTTTATTTTTCCGTTACCGTTTCCGCAACTGTTTTTTTTCTCCGTCTCTGGAACCTTTTTTGTTAAAATTTTCCGCACCCGTTTCCGGCTCCGTGAATCTGGCAATTTTTCTCCGGAGGCCAACACTAGTGTAAATAGCAAGATCAAAATGACAGAAGATAATAAAAAACAAACAAAAAATTTCTTAAACAAGTAAATTGATAGTAATTTATTTTATAATTTTATTTATAAATTTAAGCCACATAGACAATTGTATAAAAAGAAATAAAAAAAGTTCTAAAAAGAGTTCCAAAAAAAGATTGCATATAAAAAACACATAAAAATAATTTTTACATAATTTTAGTAAATTTAAACGTCGACGTTTAAAATATTATACAAATAAAAAATTCATTGTTCTTCTGTAACCACAAATTTAATTGATTCGGTGAGACCACTGTTACCTCCTTTAAAACTTAATTTAATAAAAGATTTCACAGTTCTTCTGTCATAATCTAGGCAATTAATAAAAAGTGATTAATAAACAGAATTGTACTTTTTTTATTCATCACCTGATTTATACGATGCGCTGAATAAATCAGTAACTTTTTATTTAAAATTCAATTTTTTAATTTAAATTTAATCTTTTTTTTTTTTTTTTTTAATTTTTTTTAATTTTTTTCTTATTTTTTAATTCGCCTATGATATGAAGTATTAAAAAGATAAATAAATATATTAAAACACTTGCTTGCACATTGAACAACGTAATAATTGTTCCAATAAGTATATTTTGTGATTTGACTAAAAGATTTTAAGTTTAGTGCCTCATAAAGTGGTGTCAAATGAGTAAACTTCTTCTTTGGACCCATGAACCGTTTAAGCAAAAGGTTCTGACTTGTGTCAAGTTCTTTCAAAAGATTACTCGAAATAAGTACATCTAAAATCTGTCTAAAAATTGACTGACAGTATTGTTTGGACAAGAAACTAATCAATTTTGGACTCGCAATCAAAAGCTGCATCCCAGACCATGTAACGAATAAAAACTTCTTTCAAAACTTTTCCATTTCTCATGAATATAATCAGCAATAAACAACTTTATTTTATATTAAGGCTAATTCTATCTTTTAAACTTTTCTTTACCTGAAATTGATAGTTAAATTTGTTAAATTTCAATGATATTTGGATTTGCTACGGTAAAAATTGCCAGATTTTGGTTACACTTTCTTATTTTGAACCATGTTTTGAATAATAAAGAGTTTAAGCATCAAACTCTAAAATTAAAAATGATTTATCAACTACCTGATCATTAGTCTTATTCTGCTTCTTTTTTTTTTAAATTTTACTTTCTTTTTTATATCACTCCTCCTAACTAAAGCTAATTTGAATTAAATAAATACAAAAAAATTAAGCAACTTATTCAAATAATCAATATTAAAATCTAATTTAATTAAAAATAATTATTAAAACTAAATAACTACATTTTTTTTTCAAATGTTTTTTTCTAAGTACTGTTTTACCACAAATTGTGTAATTTAACGTATAATTTAACGTATTTATTTTTAAAAAATTAAGAAAAATAAAACAATTTTTAATTTTTATTTTCAAAAGATAAATTTTTTTTTGCTGCTAGCATTTTGAAACGAATTTCCTGAATTTTATTTAGCTTTACGTAAAAGTACGGCGTAATTTTAGCAATCTAGGCTTTTTGTTGAAGCACTTTATCAGAAAAAACGAAAACTATACTTTTTTACTCAGAAATTTTTCAAACAATAATCAGTCACGAGTGTACCAAAGGCCTCTGATTATATTCTTAATAATATTAATAAATAATAAAACTTTTTCCGCAAAAAAATTTGATTGAACTATTTTTAAAATTCTAATTTTTCAATAATCAAATGCGTCAAAAAAGTATCTCCACTGTGATAATTTGCTTTTTTTAATAATTTCTTTTTATCTTTAAGATATTTTTTATTTAAAATAAATTTTTGCATCTTTGGCTCAGCTAATATTAGAGTTCCACATAAAAAATGATTCTATAGAAATAAAAAGATTTTGTCTAAAAAAATTAGCTCGAACATAATCTATATTTATACAAAATTTGTTTAAAAAGTGAAAAAAGCCGAGTTTGCTTTAATGTGGTGTCTCGCCTTTCAATTCTTTACTTTCATAATTTACCATAAAATAAAAATTGAATTGATTGTTGATCTAATTGAGAGCTTTGCATTTATTTAATATTTATGTTTGCTCATTTCCAAATTCTAATGGAGCCATTCATGCATCCAATTAAAATCTGTCCATTTTTTAAAATTTTGAAACAATTTAAAGGTCCACAGTTAACTTTTAAGGTGCTGCGACATTTGCCATCCACCCAATGTTTAATTGTTCCATCATCAGAGCAGCTCAAAATTTCCTCATTGTCGAGCAACTCTATCCATCTGACTGGTCCTTTGTGTCCCTCTAAACTTTTGATACAACATCCAGTCAATTTGTCCCAAATTTTTATGCTTTTGTCCCAAGAACAACTTATAAATCTTTTATTATCTAATATTTCAATACAATAAACTGCATAATCATGCTTATCAAACGTTCTCAAACATTCTCCAGACCTAAAGTTCCATAGCCTGATATTCTTGTCCGACGAACCACTCAATATTTCTTCAGAATTTACAAGTCTAAGACACAAAACCGATTTTTTATGAGCATTTGTTGCTAATAGTAAGCATTTATTTACTTTATTAATTACTCTAATCAGCCCATCTTCATCACCTATCACTAGGGTTTCTTTATCTATATTTAAAATACTTGTCACAGGACGTTGGGATCCATTTATTTTATTAATAAGTTGTCCATCATTTAAATCATAGATTAAAATAATTCCATTTTTGCACCCAATTGTTAACTCTGATTCATAAACATCAAATAATTTGACTAATGAATCTATTTTAATGCTTTGCTTGAGAGAAAAGTTTGCCTTTTGGTCCCAAACTTTGACCAAAAAGTCAGCTCCTGAGGAGATAATTTTTTCCTCGGCCAATTTGATGCTCAGAACATTGAATTTATGAGCATCAATAACAATTTTTTGTTTTAACAAATCCAAATTAGGTGCCTTAAGAAATTGTTTTGAGTACATGTTACAAATGTTAATTTCTCCGAATATTTCCTTCAGGTCTAAGTCTATTTGATCAAACTTTGACTCGATTAAAGAAGGAGAATTATTTATTCTCTCGATTGATTCTGGATCAAATTTTGAAGTGGCTAATTCGTTGAGACAATCGTTCTGGATCCTTTGACACTGTTCGATTAAGTAATTGAAGTATTCATCAACATGGTGCTTTAGTGACTCTTTTTTCAATTCAATTTTTAACTTTAAATTATCAAAATTATTAATAATTTCTTTTTCTGCTTTAATTTTACGAGGAATGTTTTCGTGTATTTTTAAAGTTGCCTGTTGACTGAAAGAAACATTTGTGCCTGAGCTTTTTCTGTCAAAAAATCCTGCCACTCTCTCTAGAATAAAAACTTTGTAGTCGTCATTCATTTTTGGATAAAAAATTCAATCTTTACTAGCTTGATTTTATATTAACTTAAAGTTGTTAATGAGGTATTATATATATAATAATTAGAGATTAAGTTTTTTGTCTCTATAAATGAAAAATGATTAAAAAATTGATAAATTAATATTGAATTAATTCGTAATTAATATCTGAGTAATCCAAAATGTTAACATTACAAAAAAATTCAATTTTTTGAAGCTAAATAATTTTTTATGATTGATTGATTATGATTTAAATTACCAATGGATCATATTATATTTATATTCAATTTGAATATGTTATATTGCTTGTATTTGAATATCTTACTTTGAAAAAAAATAGAATATTTGACTAAAATTCTTGGTAAAGAACAGCAATTTTCTCTAAAATAAGGATCATTATGAGTGTGAATTTTATTAAAAAGCACTCATAAATCTGAAGAAAGTCATTGGGTCGAAATAAAAATCAATTTATTTTTATTTTAGTGTTTTATTTCAATTTTTTTAAAATAAATAATTTTTAAAAATAACCAAAATTATAAGTTATTTATATTGATATAATTAACAATTTTCATCAGGTTTTTAAATTTTAAACCAACTACAAAAAGTTATTTTGTAAATAATATATTATGATCATTATCTTCTTAATCAGTTAATATTTACAATTTTTAACGATATTTTAAATTTTTTTGACTATAGTGACATGTCCCTAACTTAGACACTGAATTTTGTAAAAATCGTCATTTTTAGGCTTTGTTCGACTATAGGGACATGTCGCATTAGTCGAAAAAGGTCAAAATGAAAACCAGTGTTCGATAAATAGTGACATGTCACTATAGCCGAATACCCAACTATAGTGACATGTCACTAAAATCGAGAAATTACGTTATATAATAAATTAAATTAAGTTTTAATGAAAATTTTAATAATTTTTTCTCTTAGAAATAATAGAACTTTTGACGGCTTAAACAGATTTCAAAGCTTTTAAAGCATTCGGATAGAATAATAATTAAAAAATATAAGATATAATAATTAGAAAATATTTAAAAAATTTATTTTTTGACTCAATACTTAAGTCTTCCATTTTTTTTTCATTATCATTTTGAATGATGTATTATAAATAATTTTTAAGTTTATTTCAATTTTATGATCCTTATCCTTGTTTTAGTCTGAGAAAATTCGATGCCGGATTTCCGGATCGTGAAGATTTTTGCTCCAGTAGAACCATTGTAAAATGAAGTATTCTAAAGATATATTTGTGAATACTTAAAAATTTATTTTGTTTAATTTATCTTATGGACAAATTTTATGTCAATTTTTTTATACTACATTAACTAAAAATATTTTAAAAAGTCTAAAAATTGGGCAAATTGAAGTTTCAGATCAAATTTTTAGATCAAAACGATCATTCAAAATTTTAAAACTCAATTTAACTAATGATTTTGATAATTTTTAAGAAATAAATACTAAACATTACTTGACATGTTATGTCTAATAATGGTTCATTATCAAATTAACATCAAAATGATAAATCTCTATTTCATTTAACAAAGACAATAAATAATTTAAATAATTCAGGTTAAGTTAATTCTCAACTTCAAATTTATAACTTTTATATTCATTCATTCATTCATTCGTTCACGCAAAAATAATTTTATTTTTCCACTTAAACAAATTATAAATTTTTAAAACAGTTAAGTTTTTGTCTTTTAAAGTAAGTTTTAAATATAATCAATTAAAATATTTAAACCTATTAAAGTTCAATAAAAAGGGACATTTAAAAATTTTAAATATGAAAATAAACTTGACATGACATGCCAAGTAATTGCTCTGGAAAAGAATTATATTTTCTCTATTATTAAAAAACAAAAAAAAATTATTTTTTGATCTTTTGATCTTGATCTCAAACTTCAATTTGCCAAAAATTGAATAATTAATTTAGAAAAAATCAAAAATTAAAAAGCTAAGATTGAATCTAATTTCTATTGAAGTGATTTATTACTAATAAATCACTTCATTATTAAATAAAATAAAATTAATTCTGAAAAAATATAATAATGTGGTTTCGATGGGATTAGAAACATTAAGATTAAAGCTGTCATATTACTAAATTATTAGTTGATGTCTTTAATAATCTATCAATCAGAATTTATAAAAATTCATTTTACCTTATTTGGTAATTTATAAATGTATCTTTTAAAGAATCATGTCACGTACTTGATTCAATATATAAGCAACTCTTTTTAATTATTAAAGAACTAGTTATAGCAATCTTTTTATTTTCCCATATAATATAATATTTAATTTATCTCTTTTAAATATATTTTTTTAAACTCAGTATTTAAAAAATAAAATGAATATTTTTAAAAAGCAAACAATTTATAAAGTAATGATTAGTTTTTAAATTATTTTCTGATAAAAGTTTCAAATAAAATAATCTTTTTAAAAGCGTATAACCATAAAAAGTTCTAAATACTAGTTAATAGGTTTAAAATTATTTATGATTATTTTTTATCATTTTTTAATTTTTTTATAACCTTTTTTTTGAGACAACTTGTTTTCAATATAACTTTATATTTTCTACAGCAAAAATGGACACGATTCTACGATACAAAAAAGCTTTTATTTTTTTATCATTATTTTTGTTCTTAATATTCTTTTTTTATATTCATGACTCTAAACAAAAGATATCTAATTTAATTAAACAGAACAAAAGACACATTTTTTTTGATTTAGGAGCAAATCGTGGTGATACCATTCAGAAGTTTTTCTATGGAAAGTTGATTGACATGAAGGATTTTGATTCTGTCAAATGGATAATTCATGCTTTTGAGCCTAATCCAACATTTAATGATAAATTAATCGAAACTAAGAAAAAAATTTCACCGGAGAAAGCAGAAATTTTATTAAATCTAGAAACAGCTGCTTGGATAAAGAATGGAAAAATGGATCTCTATTTCGATGGTTCGACTAATTCAGAAGGAACCAGTTTATTCAAAAACCATCCAGCAGTAAAAAAAGATGGTTCAATAACAGTAAAGACTGTTGATATTGCAGAATTGATCGATTCGTATGATGAAAATGATTTTGTTGTTGTAAAAATTGATATTGAAGGAGCTGAATATGACGTCTTGTTACATTTAATAAGAAAAAATATTTTTCCAAAAATTGATGTTGTCATAATCGAGTTCCATAAATACATGAGAAAATTTCAAAACCCAGAAGATGTTTTTACTGAGCTTTTCAAGTTATATGGTACGAAATTCATAAATTGGCTCTAAATAACTTTATTCAATTAGAAATAGAATTTTAATATATTTTTTTAATTAAAAAATACTTATAACTTAAAATAAAACGGGTCGAAAAAAATTCTCAGTCATTTTCCCAAAAATTTAATAGTATAGTTAGTTTTATCGAATATAGTTCTGAATTTGGTTTGTTCAGAGTAGGTAAAAAGTCAAAGTCAAAAGTAAAAATTTTATTTTTTTAGTTTCGAGTCAAAGTCGTGACTTTAAATAGGTTTTGTGAATTTCAAACACAAATTGAACAAATTCTTCATGTTTTGATTTATTATAATCAAATTTTATAAAAAATACTAGATAAAATGCTGAAACACAGTGCAACATGCTTTTTTGCACCTCTTATTACCTAAAATAAAATTTTTATTGTTTTTTTTTCTGTAAATCAAATCAATAATCTATTTACATCCTATTGATTCTTTGATTTTTTGTCATTTTTTTCATGAGAAAAATTATTTTTGGTAGAAAAGGTGCAACAAAATATGTTACTCTATTTTGCAGGATTTTTTCTAACATTTTTTATTAACTTTAATTTTAATTTATTAAAAATTAAGAATTTTTGTTCAATTTGCATTTTAAATTCGCATTTGCATTTGAAATTTGAATTTAATTCAAAGAAGGGTAAAAATATAAAATTCAAAGTATAGGACCAGACTTGAATTTGAGTTTTCATCGACTCTTTGGTTTGTTCAAAACGGATGAATCCAAATTCTTACAACTACTAATTCCTCGTTTTGAATTCGAATTAATTAATGCTAATCAATTTGAATCACTATTTATTTAGTCTTCTTATGTGTCAATAATCACTTTTTTTCTTTATAATTGTTTAAAAAGTTTTAAATTAAATGAAAAAAAATGTGCTATTCTTACTATTTAAAAACTGTGATCATTGAAAAAGTTTTCTGTGGACGATTTCACCATCGAAAATGTATTTTAAACTTTAAAAATTGAGAGTGTGCACAGTGATTCAAAAAAAGTCGATTTTTGCCAAAATTATTTAAATTTCAAATATTTAAATAAAAATTAGTATCTAGGGTCTTTTAGTCGCTGAAATATATTTAAAAATGTATTAATAAATATAAAATTTGATTTTTGAACCCTAGATTTTGAATGATGAACAATTAAAATCGAAAAGAATCGATTTTTTTTAAATTTTATCAAAAAAAAAAATGCATCTTTAGAGTCAGTTTTTTCTGTTATGTGCAAGTATGTGCAAACAATTTTTTTTTATTATTAGCTGTATGATTGAAGCTTTAGAAAAAAATATGTAGATCCCATTCCACCAGATTCCAAAAAACTTATATTTGATCAAAATTCAAGAAAAAAACGTGATTTAAATCAAATATTTTTATACAATCGAAAAAGAAACCAAGATTCAAATATATTAAAAAAATTTTAATAAACAAAATATCTAAAATTTAAAAAAAATGATGCACATATCAATTTTTGTTCGTGAGATAATTAAATTCAAAAAAAGCATACAATTTTTTATAATTTTTCCTTTCAACTTTGAGTCAATTTATTTTTGGCTTTTACTCAGGTAAGTCAAAAAATAATTTCATATTCTGATAACATATTCAAGTTCAAAAGCATATTTTTTAGTTTCCTCAAATTGCATTAATTGAATAGTTGAACAGTTAAAATGAGTTAAAAAAAATTGAAAAATTGTATAGTTATTTTATAAAATTTAAGTTGTATAAAATAAATTATTTTCTATGAATGCATTTGTAAACCTTACCATAAAGTGTGTTTGGGTTAAAATCTAGCTCATGTTCAAGTTCATATAATTTTGTAATTTTCAATGAAATGTTAAACTAATTCATGCCATTGGCAATCAATATTATATCATCAGCGTAATAAATATTTTTTGAAACTATTAAAAGACTAATTCAAATACCTAGATTTGAGTCATCTAAAAGTGTTCTAAGCTCATCAATATTAACATCATCAGCATCATTTTAATAAATATAACAAAAAAAATTATTTTGAATAATATATATGTGTTAAGCTTGCTGATTAAAAAAATACGAATTTGGTGAAAATCTTTCTTCCTTAAAAAATATTACTTCACCCGAAATAAAAATCAAACAACAACGTTGTTCTTCAATGTTTAGATTTTTGTAAAAATTTTATTAGAGTTTAAAAAGGTATAAAGAGAGTTGATATGGAATTTCGATTTAGACAAGATATTTTAATTGATAACTTATAAAATTTGTCCACAAGAAAAATCAAAAAAACAAATTTTTAATAATTAAATTCAATTCAGTGTTTTTCATCTTCTTCAGTGAAAAAATCTATTTAAAGATTAAAATCTTAAAAAACAGTTCTTAAGTTAACTTTATCGAATTTTTTTTCTAGCTAATGACGACTGAATAGTCTTAAAATATTTCAAAATTAAAATTTTAATTCGCATTTAATTTTGTATATAAATATACATATTAATTATAATATTTAAAATCAAAGAAAATTTATAATTTTAGAATGAATGACAAGGAGGATTCAATCGAAAATAAACCAAGTGGTCCTGTCTTCACCAACCCGAATAAAAAATACGGTCTGGTAATACCAAGCAAGACAAAAACACAATCTAAGCCAAAGCCTGCCGTTCGGCCTTGTATCTTCAACGAGGACGAAGATGAAGAATCCGAAACACTGGCAAATAAAACCAAAAAAACTGCACCATCTCAAGTAAACACAAGTTCTTCTATTTTAAAAAAACAAACTCAAATTCAAATCGAAAAAGCTTTACAAGAAGACAAATCAGTATTCGAATATGATGAGATATATGACGAGCTGGAAAAGGAAAAGATGAAAATAGATCCCAAAGCAAAAGCAAATAACGAGTCTAAGGAGCCAAAGTACATAGTTGGCATTATGAAGGCCGCAGCTAAGCGCAAAATGGAATTTGAGCGGGTTCAAGACAGAAAAATTCAAAAAGAACGCGAGGAAGAGGGGGATCTTTGGGCTGACAAGGAAGTATTTGTCACGACTGCTTATCGCAAAAAAATGGAAGAAAGACAAAAGATTGAGGAAGAAGAACGTCGCCAGGAACAAATAGAAAATTTATTAGATGTTCGAAAACAAAAAGATTTGAGCGGATTTTACTTTTCTCTATTGAAAATGAAAACTGGTGAATGGGTCATTGAAGAGGAAGCTGAAAAGGAGAAAAGACTGGAAAAAGAACGCCAAGAGTCTGTCAAATTCAAGGAAACAAAATCAGGCATACAAAAAGCATACAGGAGCAAAAATGAAGAAGAAAGTGAGGCAGAAGAGGAAGAAGAAGAAGGTGCCAAAGAAGGACAGACAGTTGATCAAGAAATTAACAAAAAGCAAGAAGATGAGCCCGATGCCAAAAAAGTTAAGCAAGATGAAGAAAAAGAAAACGAGCCAATGGTCCAAATTAAGACCGAAAAGGAAGAAAGAGAGGAGAAAATAAAAGAAACTTTGTTGTCCAAAGAGGAATTGAGGAAACAACGTCTTGAAAAATTATTCACCAAGCGGACTGTAGGGTCAAAATTGGACAATGAACTCAGTGAATACTTCCAACGCAGAGCTATTCTTACTCAAAAAAATTATATTGAAAAAGAATAGTTATTATTAAAGAAAAAAAATATTAATTTTTTTCATTTTTGTAAATAAATTATTGTTTTAATTTTTATTTTAACAATCAGAAGTCTTGCAGATAATTGTGCAAGAATTTGATCTTTGATTGAGGAAATTTTAGATTTTTTTTGAAATTTTTTATTTAGATGTCCAGTTCAGAGGAGAAAAATCATGGATCATCAAGTGACGTGGAAGCCAAGAAGCAAGAGCGTATCAAGCGATTGCAGCAACTTCGATTAAGACAAAATGAAGCGCGTAAATTGAATCACAAAGAAGTGGTCGATGAGGACCGCAAGAGCAAACTTCCCATCAATTGGGAAAAGCAAAAAGATCGCTTGGAGCATGAGGAGCAGAAAGAAAAGAGGCGCTCAGAAATCGAGGAAAAAGGCCTTTCTTACGAAAGAGTGCGAGCACTGGAATGGACTGCTGAAGAGTGCGATGCATGGGAGAGAAAAAAATCTAGAAAGCACAATCCGGATACTGGTTTTGCCGACTTTGAGCAGTCATCGTTCAGACAGTATGAAAGATTGACAAAAAATTTACAGCCAGATATGTCAAATTACGAAAAGCAAAAGAATGATTTGGGTGATGATTTTTACGCCACGACAAGCACATTGACTTATGGCACGCATACACCTGCTCCAAGTGCAGTTGATCGCATGGTAGAAGATTTGAGTAAGCAAGTTGAGAAAAGACGTGGCTACAGTAGACGTCGTGCAGAAAAAGCTGGCACAGACGTTGATTACATTAACAACCGTAATATGAGATTTAATAAAAAGATTGAGCGATTTTACGGAAAGTATACCACTGAAATCAGGCAGAATCTCGAGAGGGGTACAGCTGTTTAAACAAAAATATTTTTGTAAAAAATACTTTTTTTTGTTAAAAGAATTAATTTTTTTAGTTTAATAAAATAAAAAATTAAAAATTAAATTCTATTTCAAGATCATTTAACATTATATTTTACAAGATTAGAATTGTTTAATTTCATTATCTGTTATCAACAGAGTCTGAAAGTTTATACAAAAATGTTGTGTATCTTTCAAATTTTATTTCTAGCCATTGGAAAAACGTATTCCGATAACCTACTCATCTATACAGAAAGCTAATAACTTAAGCTATAAAATAGAGGTACTACCAGAGTTTTCCAAAAGCCTCAAAATAAATTCCAAGTCATTATTGCATTATTGTTTTTTTGTTTAGGTTCAAGTCTGTGCTTTAAAATTTTTTATTTTTAAGAAGTCCAAATCCGTACTTTAAAAAAAATAGTCTTTGACTTGGACTTGACTTGAGACTTATGACTTTTAAACAACTCTGGGTACTATTTTAATAAATGAATTGATATTGGTTTATACATGAGCGATTTTCTGAAGATCGCTCTTAGGCTTCCAAGTTTACAGTGTAATTTTACATGAATTAATTCCTTCAAAATTCAATTACTTTTTTTGTTAGGCCGAAAAATTCTTAATTTGTTGATATATTGATGAGGTTTATGAGTCCTGGTTGATCATTTTATAAATCTTTAGACAAGACATCAAAACTTTACATAACCTAAAAAAGGGAATTTTTAGACCATCAATCTTGTAGAAATCAAAAGTAATCAATTTATTGAAGTAGTGCTTTTGTTTTATAGCTTGAGGTCTTAGCTTTCGATAGATGAGTATGCTATTGGAATACGTATTTCCTATCTTTAGTAATAAATCTTGAAAGATACACAACATTTTTTGGATGATAAATTGTCAGACTCTGGTTGAAACCGATAATAAAATTAAAAAATTTTGATCATGTAAAATCTAGTTTACCTTTGCAGAAAATAGTGGCTAGTAAAAATTTTTTTAAATAGCGATGATTACTAAAACCACAATTAATTAACACTATAAGCACCAACAAGTCTCTGTTTCGGTTTTTAATCTCTAAAATTTAAATCAATTTTAATGATATAAATGCGAAATTTTCAGAAAAATAATATACGAATAAATTTTGTAAAATTAATAAAATATTATTTAAATTTAAGATATTATTTAAGAAATGTTAGCTGGATAGTGAAGATATTCGAATTTAATAATTTTAAAAAATTTTAATCAAAAAAATGTATATTAAATAAGTATAAATTGGTAATTAAGAAAAAAATCGATTGAAATATCATACTGCCTACTCAATATTTTAAAAGAATTTTTTTATATAATTACTCTTGTATCTACTCTTTTTCTATTATTAAAAACATAATAAAGTTGACTTTTGGATTTTGAATTACTTTGAAAATACACTCTTTTATTTTGGATTTAAAACTATATCTTAATGTCATACAGTACGTTTCTAACAAAGTATACAGTTTTAAGATCATTGCCATATACTTTGTTTAGAAACGTATTGTATTATATTTTTTCAATTAATTAATTACAATAAAATAAACTTCATTAATAAAATTTATAAAAAAAAAATGAAAAAAATATAGAATTTATTTGATTTATTAAAAGAATACTTATCCAGTTGATATTTTTCCTAAAAGATAATATGAAGCAGCGTGGCGCAGTGGAAGCGTGCTGGGCTCATAACTCAGAGGTCGGTGGATCGAAACCATTCGCTGCTAGTTTTTTTTTCTTCACCATTTAGTACAGATTTTTTTAACCAAACCTAAATATATGTCTTTACCACTGTTATTAATAATTTTACGCCCATTTATTATTGTTAAAACAAAAAAATTTAATTTATTAAATTAAGATGTTGACTAAATTGCTAAAAGTTAATTTTGAAACACTAATTTTATTTTTTAAATTTTTATTATAAACAGATGATCTAGTCGTCTACCAAAGTAGAAGTATACTTACTTTTTGCATCTTTTTAAATATTTTGCTTATTCTTGCTTGTATCACCCAATAGATGGCGCCACATATTTTTAAAATCAGTTATTAAGTATTTTTGTGATTGAATAAAATGTTTAAAAATCATATCTTAATTCCCCATTTTACAGATCATTTTAATTCATTTTATAACAAACAATAAATTTTTTTGGTTAAATTTTTTATTAATCAAAAAAAATTTTATAAGTCTCCTTGTGAATTTAATTGTTCTTCAGTAAGCTCATATTTATTGATGTCATTAACTCCGGACTTGACAACTTCTATTTGTCGTTTTGGAACTGAAGTTCCTTTGTAAGTTTCCATCTCTCCGATTTCTTTAATTATATTTATTCCGCTTATAACTTTTCCGAACACAACATGATGTCCGTCTAGCCATCTTGCTGGCACTAAAGTAATAAAAAACTGTGATCCATTAGTATCTTGGCCATAATTAGCCATTGATACCCATCCAGCTGATCGATGACTTAGAAAAAAATTTTCATCATCAAATTTTTCACCATAAATACTAAGACTTCCAGTTCCATCGTATTTGATTATGTCACCACCTTGAATAACAAAATCTCGAACTATTCTATGAATATTTGATCCAGCGTAAGAATATTTTTTTCCTTTGCGTTTAAATCCTTTGCATATTTGGACAAAATTGGTTACAGTCATAGGGCAAATGTCTCCAAACAAAGCAATTGTTACTCTGCCAAGTTTTTGATTTTCACTTGTTGTTGAATTGCCTCTAACTTCAAAATCTAAATATGCTTCATGGGTAACAATATATCTTAATGGTTCATCCAGCTCATCATCAAAATTATCACCAGTCCCAATTGATTGAGAAAAACAAACACCGATCACCATAGATAAAAAAATAAGAGTTTTTTTAATCATTTTTGAATTTTGTTTAAAATTTTTTTAATTTTTACGATTTTTCAGAGCCTTAAATAAGCTATTGAAGGTTCGTCATCTTAAAAATAAATTTGATTATTTTACAATAGTCGGCGACAGATGAATCTAAGAAATTTCTCTTTTTTAAACTGAAGGGAACATATTTATTTAAATTGTATAAAAAAATTTAAGATTATGTGTCGATTTGTGATTCGTAAGATAGATAAATTCAAGTTGTATTTTTGTTAAAATTTAATATTAAAATAATTTTACTGTCCTCTAATTGAAAAATTGAAAAAACTTTTACTAATAGAAGAAGTTTAAATCAAAAATTTTGATTTAAAATTAATATGAGCTTTGCTTTGAAAAATTAAAAGTTAATGATTAATTTAAAGAAGTCTCCAAAGCTGAACAATCTTGAAAAATAAGAAATTCGAATTAAAAAATTATTCAAAATCAAAATAATTTAATATTTAATACAATTTAATTTTTTTTAATTTAATAAGGAAAATAAAGCATTGATTTTATTTGATAAAATTTAAAATTATCTTTCTATGAATTTAAATTCGCAGAAGGTCTATCACGATCTAAGAGTATTTTTAAAATATTTTTTGTTTACGTCATAAAGTGATGTACCGCTTTTTAATTTTTATATCAATTTACGTGAAATAAAGTAAATTTTGGTAAATTTACAAAAGTAAAACAGCATAAATTTATCAGACTTTATCTAAAATAAGGTAAAATTTCAAATTTGTACGTAAATTTTTTTTAAAAGCAAAAATTTCCAAAAAAATAATTTTTAAATAAAGATTTTTCTATTATATGAACACTTTTTAATGAGTGCGAATCTTAATATATTTTACATAGAAATGAGAATATACAAAATAATTCTTTTTTTCTTTAAAGAAATTTAAACCATTTATAGTTCTTAAAATATTTTTATTACAATATTTTAAACGTAATTAGTCAGACCTCATCTCGAATATGCTTCTCAAGCAATTATTCCACTTTTGCACAAAAACATTTCACAAGTAAAGAAAGAATAAAAATAGAAAGTTTTCAACGAAGAGCTACAAAAATTATCTGCACAAATAAGAATATGGGCTACCCAAAATTGGTCACAAGTAAAAGTCATGAATTCAAAGTCAAATCAAAACTTTAACTTTAAATGTTACTTTTTCAAGTCAATTCAAAAATGTAACTTGCTTGATTTCTTTAATTATTCTATTGAAGTCTTCAAAAGGCTTGTTTATGTAAAATTTGTGACACACAATTGAAAAAAAAATTATTTTTTGTTTGAATAAATGTAAGCAATGATTTTTTTATCTTGTTATTTTTTATACTTTTGATAATTTTTCATTAAATTTATGGTTATTTTAATCAAAATATGGTTTTAAATAAAAATTATTAATATAACTTGTTTAGTGGAAAAAACTGAATGTGTTATTGAAAATTTAATTTTTTGTTGTTTTATTAAATTAGTGGTATAATTTACTATTTTTATGGCATTGTAGTTTGATAATATTAATGCTCAAAAATATACTCAAAGTCAAATTTTTGAATTGACTTTTGACCAACTCTAGGACTACCAGTCAAGACTTTATTCAACAATACAAGATAAATAATAGCAATAATAAGGTCAATTGATATCAAACAAATTTTTTTATACCGAGCCAAAAATTGCATATCCCAAAAAGTATTTATATTCAACAACCAAGCAGTTGTTGAATATATAATCGAATATATAGAATATATAATTACAAATCGATTTATCAATAATTGGAATCATAGAAGACTTCAACAGTGAAATCAATCCAAAAATTAAATAGATAATTTTTTTAATTAAAGGACAATGTAAATAGCTATCATAATGCAGATGACTGCTTTCCATAATTGGATTAAACCAAAGTTTCAAGCTATACCTATATTACTATTATATTTATTATTTTTAAGCTAAATGCTAGAAGGTGCATTATTCAATTTAACAAAAATTCTTCACATTTTGATAAATTAATATTAAAGTTTTAAAGATATACTAAGCAAAATACTTAGTGCAGCATACATGTTGCACCTTTTTTAATAAAATTTTTATTTTATTTTTTTTTAAATCAAATTAATAATCAATTTAGATAATAGTTGATTAAAAGTCACAATTAAAATTTAAATCAAAGACTTTAAAAAAAATTTTTTCAAAGTCCGACCACATGAATTTTTTTGCAGTTCCAAGTAGTTAATGTGGCGGTCTAGTTTAAGTCAAAATTACTAAAATTTATGATTTGTTTTTTTTTATAATTTAGAAAAAAATTTTAGATAAATAAAGGTGCAACAAAGTGTGTCTCTTCCACAGTGTTTGGGGTTCTTTTGATATGACAGTTCCATTTGATTTTATTAATTGATTTAATTCGAATTAACCTCGACAAAATGAAATAAAATAAAAATAAATTATTTTTATTTTATTTCATTTTGTCGAATGAAAAAAAACAGTGTTTTTTTTCATTTGAAGATATTATGTATCATGTCGAATAGATCGAATCTTTCTTCAAAACTTATACACAGATAGAAAATAAAAATGAGATAAGTTCTTTTATACCATAAGAAGATATGTTTTTTTTCCAATTAAAGGACTAAAAATTAAAAATAGTATAATGTATCGTCTATTGTGGCAACCTTGATTAATTAAAAATAATTTCTAATCAATTTCAAATATTGAACTATTATTTCTTAGTATGCAATTAGATTCTAAAAGCACTGTTTTCTTTTAAATAAAATAATTACTGTATTAACATACTTAATGGTATTTTGCTGTTTTTTTAGTGTCAAAAACGCTACTTGATTTTAGATCGAAAAAATAAAATAAAAATTAGCATAATTAGAAGAAGAGGTGTAAGCAAGAATTGTGAGAGTTTACAAAATTTTTATTCATTTGTTCAAAAAGTATTTTTTGTTTATAAATTGATATGACAAAAAAAGAAAAACTTAAAGCATTTTATTTTACATAATAAAAAGGTATTTATAAATTGTAAACAAACTTTTTTATAATATTCAAAAAATAGAAAAAAATCTCTAACAATTGCAAATAATTTTTAAATGAGATAAAAAAAAATTCTATAAAAATTCAAAAATACAAAATTCTCTGCTCTACTCTGCAATCTCGAAGCGACACTCGTTTCGGCGCCGACCACCACCAGCACCTCCATCACTCTCTCTCTCTCTCTCTCTCTCTCTTGACTAAATAAATAAAATAAATAAATAGAATAATTGGCCGCAGTTCAAGTGCCCAATCTAATTGATTATCTGCTGCTGCATTTGAATTTGCTGCTGCAACTTTTCATGCTCCTGGTACATCATGTGCTGCTGATGCATGTGCTGCTGCTGGCTCATAATCTGCTGCTGATGCTGCATGTTAAACTGTTGCTGCTGCTGCTGGCTCATCATCTGCTGCTGCTGTTGATGCATCATCTGCTGCTGCTGCTGGGCGAGCGCGTTTTTGCTGCTGGACTTGGAGCGCTTGCTGCCGGAGCCGTTGGCGCGCTTCGAGCCTGTGGGCGGCGACGTGTTCATGCCCGGGTTGACCATCCCGGGCGCCATCTGGTTCGGGCTCATCATCATGATCGGGTTGTCTTTTTCGCAAAAAATCCTGTTGTTGTGGTAGCAAAATTTGTCGCCTGGCTTGAGTCGAGTGCGGCACGTTTGACACGCAAAGCAGTCCACATGGTACACACGGTTGCTCATCACTCTCATCACTTGTTCATTGGCATGGATGGGCTTGGTGCACGACTCGCACTTGCCGCTAATGCACTGACTGCCGTATATTTTAAAGTAGTCGTCGCGGCACAGAATCATCCGGTCTCTGGTGAAACACTTTTCGCCCAGTTCGCTCAGCAAACAATTGCATGCCTGGCACTTGAGACACTGAATGTGCCAGAAAAGACTGAGGCATTCGAGCAGGTGGCGGTCGCGGATCGGGTTGTTGCATCCGGCGCACGCTCGCGGACTGCTGTAGTGCGCCTTCGAATATTGAGAGTTGAAGTTGTTGATGGGGTTGAGTGGCATTTGTTGCGGCGGCGGCGGCGGCTGCTGCTGCTGAGGAGGCTCCTGGTAGTTTTGAGAGTAGAAGTTGGGGTTGATTGAGTTGGGCGATGGTGGCGCCAGGCGAAATTGGTCGCCGCTTTGGCCCGGCGGCGGCGGCAGAGATGGAGGCGGCATTTGAGACTGCTGCTGTGGTGTGCCCGCCTGCGCCGCCGACGGGGACTGCGGCGGTGCTATGCTGTTATGCGGAGATGGCGGCATTGAATTTACTTGATTGTCCATTTTTGGTTGCATTGTTTGGCCCTGTGGCTTCGTTATCTCTGTTCTGTATCGCTTCTTCTTCTCTAGAATTGACTCAGTTTAATTTTCATTTTATCTAATTAGAGATGAGAAATTAGTGGATTAATACAAGGTCATTGTTTGGCAAATTGAAAATTATGTAATGAACTTTATGTGGTGGATACAACTTGAAAATGACATTTTTATTTGCGATTTGTTAAAATGTTAATTTTGATAATTATATTAAGATTTAATTATTTAACCCTTTTAAGCAAGAGAGAGAGAGAGAAAAAGAAAATGTAGTGCTCGGGACCGGGGGGCTATGACTAGATTTTGTAGACATAATTTAATCCATTGTGCTAACTAAATTATGTTAGCTTTATTTTGCTATGTACTCAATTACAAAATTAACTGTACTATTTGCAAAAGTGGATCTTGTAATTTAAATGGACTTTTGCTAAAACTGTCAAAATTCTGAGCTATTAGTGTAAGACAAAATAAATGTCAGGTGTTAGAACTTACTGGCGTTTTATTAGTCTTTATATAGACAAAATTCTATAATTATTTCTTATATATTTTGTTAATTTTATCAACATATTGTATTTTTTTTTAAATAAAAAAGAATTTTTAAATTCTTAATCTAATGTTGGAAAATTTTTTTTTAAATTTATTTTATGATTTAGGCCGAAAAGTAATTTATTCTCTAAAAAATTATTTTTTTTTAAACTATGGTACATATTAAATTCTTAAAAAATGCCATAATTTAGAATAATTAAAAAAAATAGAATTTTTTTTAGTTAAAAAAATGATATACCACGCATCTAATTAAACAAGTTAATTTTTCCAATAAATTTTTTTTTCAAGATCCAAGCTTCCGAAATATAAATTTAATTGAATATTTTAAATTAATTGTGGTAGACAAATAATTTGCAGATCTAATCTTGGAAATAAATTCTAACTCACATCATTTAATTAAAAACATGTGTGTTCGAAATAGGTAAAAAATTTACATTTATTTCGAAATCTAATTTTCATTTCTGTCGCTTGTAATTTAAAAAAATAAACATTTAATTTTAATAATTTTACATTAGCATGATGTTTTAGTTAAATTTTGAAAAAATTTATTTTTCTCAACATTTTTATACCCTCTCATAACATTTTATATTTAATTATTTTTACTTTTAAAAGCAAGAATTTCCTAGAATTAAATAAAAAACTTTTATTTTTAGTTTAAATCCTATTATTTCACTGTTATTTAATACTCTTTATACCAGAAAAATGGAAAAAACAAAATTTAATAAAACAATCTATTCATTTATCAATCTTGTTATTTTATAAAAAAAAAACAGAAATTTTGATTTAACTCTATTTAATTCTCATTATTTCAATATTTACTTTAAATTTTACCTTTTTTTTAATTACAATTCTTGTCTATGTCTTTTAAAAATTATTTAATTTTTTGCTCTCTGTTTATTGGATCTAAAATATTTCTAACAAACTAGTTCCAATCTCACTAATCTAAATTAAAAAAATTTAAGAAAAATAAAGTTTTCTTAAATGGAAAAAAAATTGAAATTTATTTATGTTCTTAAGTTACTTATAGAATATTAAAATGTTATAATTGATTTAAAAATAGAAAAAAAATTGAAAATGCATTAATTTTTGTTGTCAACAAATAAAGAGAGACATCTGTCATAGTTAACTATGGATTCACTTAATTCTACGGTTTTTCTCTTTTAATATAAATAAGTAATTAAAACATTTCCATTTAATCCAATAATTTTTTCTTTGAATTATCAGCAATAAGATGAAACTTTATATAAATATTAAAAAAATTTTTTACAATTCAATGTCTATATTAATCTAATGAATTTAAAATAAATTTAAGTAATTTATTTAAGCAATATTTTTTTGGCATTTTTCTAAAAATACTTAATATATTTTTATTGACAATTAGGCTTTAACCACACTAGGTAGTAAAAGCTTTTTGAGATTTTAATTAATATTCCATTTATTTATAAAAAAAGCTATTGATATAATTTAATTATTTTTGATAAAATTGCTCTGATAATAAGATCGAATATAAATAATTAACCTAAAACATAATTTCCTATTTTTAATTTAATATTTAGAAAAAAAGAAAACAATTTTTAATTGGTTTGCATTTTTTTCAAAAATTCAGCCTTCGATGCAAATGTATAAAAATAATTTTTAAGTAAATTCATACATTAAATATACATGACTTTACACAGGAAAACTCAATCATTGATTAATCTTTTTTTGTTCTTTTTACATTAGTTAATTCAATTTTTTCGATTTTGATTTAAATGAAAACTAATATATGGAAAATATTCCTTATTAAAAAACTAATTAATTTAAAAAATAAATTAATATTGTTTTTTCATTACTAGCTGAGAAAAAAAACTAATTAAAATGGGACAAAAACAAGACTTAGTGCTGAATTAAATGTCAGGTCATTAGCTATTTAAACATTTTTATTTGTCTAAATTTTTCTTTAATTATTTACTATTTAAAAGCAATTCAAACAAATTATTTCAAAGCTTTTTCCATACCTTGAACAAGCTTTATTTAATTTTTGCTCTTAAAATTCTAAACTAAACTGACTTCGAGTTGTTTTTTAAATTATCAGTATAACATTTTTAGAAGCTTTAGCTTATTAATATATTGAAAAAAAAAACAAGATTATGATTAAAATAGCTTCGAATTCTTTTCATGCCATTTTTATCTTAAGCTTTATTCATTCGACCAAAGTTTATTGATAAAAATCATGAAGAAAAATATTTTTGTTTATCAATTAGATTTGTTTGATCCCGTTTGAAAAAGTTGAGTTTAGACAATGTGGTAAAGATTTTATTTCAGGGCACTTAAAGTCATAAAAAATTTATTTAGAGTTTGGAATGAAACGATAAGAAGCTTTATATATGTGAACAATTTCGATAAAAATACAAATAATTAATTTAATTAAATTTGTTATTAAATTAATTAATTTTTGAATTTTGCAGAAATGGAATCTTATTTGATTATCGATTTTCTCTTCCTCTTCCCATTCTTTCACTTTTTAATTTAAATTATTAATTTAATAGAAATCAAATAGTTAAGGCATCTAAAATAAACTAAAAATACATAAAATATTAAGAATGAAATATTTGTTTTGTAAAAATCAATATTATCTTCTAAGCTTTATTTCTTGCTCTAAAAAAAAACAATTATTAGATTAAAGCGATACTTGGTTAGTTGAAAACAAGTTCTTAAAAATGAATAAATGACGAATTTAGCACAATATCATGGGGTTTTTTCTAATTAAGATTTAGACTGTCTTGGCATAGAATAATTACAGCCATTTGTATTTTAATAAATTTCCACATGGGACTCGGTTTTGGAGAAATCAAGATATCTTACCAAGCATCGGCAATAATTAAATTTTACTTTCTTTTTGCACAAATCCGCAATTTAATAACAAACTCAAATACGCCAATCTAAAAATTGAATGACATTTTTTTATTAAATTTCATTATATTAGCCAAATTTTAATTAAGTTATAAATTTGCAAAAAAACAATGAACTTTAATTAAAATTTTTTATTAAAAAAATTCCATAAACTATCAACATTTTAATCCAATTATTCATCACACACACATACACATATATATATGAATTTAAATCTCACATAAATTAAAACCCCAAAATTATTAATGCGAAATCAATTACATTAAAAGCTAATAGCATAGATTCCATTTAGCTCGGGAATATCTTCATATCTACTTAATACTCTCACTTAGGAACAACTATTGAAATATTTTTTATTTTATAAATTAATTCTGTCCATTTAGATCAATTGAGTTTGAATGTAATTGTTCTGTTGTGAATTTCTAATTTTGTGTCACCCAATTTTATTAAAAAAAAGAAGTCAATCGAAATTCTGGAAAATAAAAATTTATTACTTTCGGAAGGAAAAAAATAATTAAGTCACTAAATTTAATGAGTATTTTTTCTAGCAAAAGTCAATTGCGAGCTGTCGAGACCAAAAGTAATCAGAGTAAATTTGTTGCCATGGTTACAAATGAATAGTCACATATTGAATTACAAGGACCACAGATCATCAATTGGTCCCAAAGAAAACTCCACGCCAAATCTAGGCCTAAGTTTAACAAAATGGTTATCTAGGAAAAATAATACTTTTTCAATTAACCATATTTAATTAAAAAATAAACTTTTTCAAAACTAAGCAATTTGCAACTAAATATAGCCGATTTCAATTAATTAGCTAATTAATTCAATGAACGTTGAATACAACAAAAAAAGTTTGTATATTGTTAACGTTACTAGGCAAAGAAATACAAATATATAATTAATTTTGAGTTTGTTCGTCAAAAATATGGATTATAATTATCTGTCAATCAATACATCTTAGTTTCCTTAGCTTTAAATTAATTAATAAATTTTGGATTTTAATAAAACAATTAAAATAGAGCGACGTGCTCGCCGAATCTGCTAAATGTCTTGGCATTTAGTAATCCTCATTGGGGTCAGTCTTAATCTCATTAATTCCTTGGACATTGTGCGACCAGGTTGTTGTTGAGCTCAATTTGTAGGACTTAAATAGTTTTGACCAAATTCAACTGAGTCATTTGGCAAAAGAGATTAGTTTATGAATACAGTGGCAAGAATATAGCTCAGTTTTAATCATACTAATTGCATTAGAGGAATAAAAATAGATTGGAAAAATATTTGAAAGCTAAACTTAAGAACAAGATTGCTTAATTTGAAATAATTGCAATTTAATAGAGGAAAAGGAAAGCACAAACAAATCGAACGGAATATACAGAGAATTTAATTTAATTTTGTTCCTTGGCTCTTATTCAGCCGATATTGATTAAGCTAAATTAGTAGCAAAGAAAAAATTAAAATGAACAGAAATGTTCAAAAATTGCAATAAACTACTCGAAAAATAACTTTTTTTTTTAATTAAAAAACTCGAGTTAAGTAACAAGCCAAACAATAACAAAATCTAATTCAGCCCAAGCGAACGCTTCTTAGAATAACTTTAATTTTTAATTAAGTCTTTAGAATTTTCTATAGCTAAATAAAATATGCAATTTAGCTTTCTTAATTAAGTTTTGTTATTTTCTTATCATCAACCCTAAACATATTTTTTTCAATATCACCGTTTCGGCAAGATTTTGTTGATAGACTTGTCCATTAATTTTCCCAAATTTATAAATTATTTCTCTCCAATTTTGAACAAGAAAAAAACATCATTTTTGTTAGATTAATTTTTTTAATTTCAAATTCATCATGTTTCCGGGATTGATCCAAAAAATAAACAATTGAGCTTAATCTCAAACGTCGAAATTTTTTGAATTTAATTATTCAAACTTTTAAAATGTAATTGCGCTAAATTTGGCCTATTGTATCATACTATGATAAATTCAATGTTTAATAAAATATTTTTTTTTTATTTATTTCAAAAATTACGATGATGAAAAATAATTAAAAATAAAATTTTAGAAAATAAAAAAATTAATACAATTTTCTTTTCTCGAATTCAAGAAGTACATACTTAAAGAAAAAAAATAAAAATTATAGATTGATTAAAAAGTTTAGATTGAAAAAAAAAATTCATAAACTGATTTATTAGTTAGCAATAATTATTTGAAATATTAATCTATGAAATTAACTGCTCTAAAAAATATTTTTAATGACAAATTTGATTAAAACCGACGTGAATTTTTCAGCCTAATTTATTTAGCCAGTGTCTACACGTTTAATTAAATTATGAAAACATTCGATTTTAGTAGAAAATTACCAATTTTTTTAATTATCAAAAAATATATCAAAAAAAAATTTTAAAAAATTACATATCCAACGAAATAAGAATTTAAGTTTCTACTGACGAAAGAAAAAGTTAAATATGATTATGAATATTAATGATTCATTCTAGATTTATAAAATAAATTGTTTTTTTTTTAATTTTAATTAACCTACATAAATTATATGAATAGGTTGAATGGTGAAAAAATTTTAATCCACTATTTTTCTCAACACCACAACCTAAATAGTAATTAATTAATTTTTGGAATTCAATTTTAAAGATTAAGAAAACAAGAATATATTTTTTATTCTATTTTACTCTAAACTATTAAATTTTTTGAACTCTAAAAAAAATCGCTTTCTAAAATAAATTTTTAAAATTTCAAATATTTTTAAAGCAGTTTATTTTAATTCTTGAAATAACAGTAATTAGTTGACTATTTAAAATTTATTTGATATGATAAAACAAAAAATTAAAATTAATTAAAAGGAGTTTCTTATTTATCATATGAAAATTTAATAATTTAATGTCTAATTTTGAAATTATTAAGATTTTTGGAATGCTTATTTTTTAGTTGAAAGCTAATTAAGATTGGTAACATTTTAAAACCCAACTTCATATTTAGTTTGATTTTAAAAATTAATTAAAATTTTCTTACTAAATATTTGAGCTTAATTTTTTTTCTTTTTGTTGTTTTATCGACTAATTTTCAAAAAGATTTTTTTTTCATTTAAATAAAATTTTTTTTATTAAATTTAGAAAAATAGAAACAATAATTGAATTAGAATCCTTATTTTAAGTCAGATAAGTTTTAACTTTGCTACTTTAAATTAAATTGGATTTTTATGTATTTAGTTCATCCGAAATTAGCCAAATAATACTAAAACTGTCAAAATCACTAAAAAAATTCTATTTTAAGTGAAAAAAAATCTTTTATCAAAATTCGATATTTTAAAAAAATATCAATATTTTTGAATTTTCTAATTTGTTTTTTTCACTAATCAAAAAGTCATCAAATTGATTAACCTTGGCAATTCTTAGTTCAATATTTATTCTTTTATATTTTAAATTTTAATTGCTGCTTTTTTACTCTTTGATTGATTAAAAATATGCTGCCAATGCAATTATTATTTCTGTTGAAAATAAAACAAAAAATCAAATGATGTTTGATTTATTAAGCATTTTTTTCATAATAGATTGTCTGTAATGTTAAAATTAATACTTTCCTTCGTCAAATGTTTTGGGAAATACATTTGTTTTATTTTAAATGTTAATTACTTATTTTAAGCTAAATGACTAAACTAGTAACTTTGGCAAAAATAAAATTGTTTGCACTACTGATATATAAAGAAGTATTTGCATTAAAATTGACGTTAAGTAAAAAATGATAATATTTCTCTAATTCGATTACTTCGAACATTATGTAAATATCTAAATAATAGTTAAGATCTAGTTACAATTTTAGTAAACAAAATCTTAATTTTTTTTCTCTAAATATATTAATATTTAAATAAAGCGTAAGCTCTCTTTTATAAAAAAAATCAATTTAAAAATAGAATAAAAATAATTATAATAACTTGAATGATTTCATTAGCTATTTAAACTGTTTAATATTAAAAATTCCATTAGTAAAACTTTAGTAGATGATTTTTAATTAGAAAACCTAATAAAAAACAGTCTTCCGTAGCAACTTTTTATTATGTTGCTCTCATCCGAAAGTTTATTTTAAGCTAAGTGATTTTTATTACGCAAATTACTTAAGAGCTTCAAAATAAATTAAATAATTAAAAAAAAATTTTTTTATTATGAAAAAAAAAATTTTCATGAAACTTACATTAACGTTCAGGAAAATACTTTGTGCCTTGAGTCCGCATTAGAATAAAGTTTTTTAAGTTTAATGCGGCGTTAAAACATGATATTATTTCTAAAATTTTTATAATCATTTTTCAATTTTTCTTTCATTTCAATTTATAGATCAAGATCAAATGTAAAATTAAAAAATAATTTTTATTTTTCACAAAAATCTCAAGCTTTAAAGTCGCATTAGACTAAAAAATTAAAAAACTTGATTTTAATGTAGACTCAATACTTAAATCAAATATTTATAGCATGCAGAATAAGTAAGAAATGTTTCAAAATGGACGAGACGGTGATTGTTGCATGTACCAAAGCTTTTTTCGGTTTATGAGGCTGCAATAACTTAAAAAATCTAAATAATAGATTTAGAAAATAAAACAGCCTTCAAGATGTTTTATTTTAAAATCTTGAGAAAAAAAACTTCTGTTTTAGGCCTTAAATTTCCTTTAAATATTCTTAAAAAATTAAAAACATTCTCGAATATTTTTTTTTCCAAAATCTGAGAAACACATTTTAAAAAATATTTATTAAAATTACATATTTCATTTTTTTTATATTTTTTACACATAATTTTCCAATTAAAAATCATGAAAATTTGTGAAAGAAAATAAAAACTTGTGAAAAATTATAATTTCACAGTTATTTTCTTTACCGTTCAGAAAATACTGTATGACTCTAGCAAGGTATTGTGAATATCAAATACAAATTGAACAAAAAATTTTCATTTTTTGATAGATTAGAATTAAAGTTAATAATAATTATTAGAAAAAATACTGCAACATAATACATACTTTGTTGCACCTTTTTTACCTATTATAATTTCTTTTGTGTAACAAACATGATAAAAAATAAAGAATCAATAATATTTAAATTGATTATTGATTTGATTTACTAAAACAAAAAGAAAAAGAAAAAAAAGAAAAAAAAATTTTTTAGGTTATAAAAGGTGCAACAAAGTATATTGCACCATGTTGCAGTATTTTTTCTAATAATTAATAATTTTTTATTAAAGTTAATAAAAAGTTTTTATTAACTTTAATTTTAATTTATCAAAAAATTAAGAATTTTTAGTGCTCCTTTAGATTAAAAAAAAGAAAAGAAATAAGTCAGATCAAAAAATTTTAAATAAAATATAAATAAAATCAGTTAAATATATTGTATGATGGGGATATCATTTTATGTGTAAACCGGGTGACAACTTTTGATAAGTGTTTTTTATTATACAGTATATGCCTTAATCCCTTTTTAAATACTAAAATAAAAGAGAGTCCGTAGAAAAAATAGCTTTATTTTGTTTGATATGTGCCTTTCTTTTTCAGGCTGAATTATGACTTCAAAAAAAATCCAAGGGCAATTAGCGATGCTTAGTCAAATTTGAAATTTGATTTCGACCGATTTTTACCATCAAAAAGTTTGATCCAAACAAACCTAATTAGATTGCTAACTAATCTTGAGCTAAAGCATCGAAATAAAAAAAAAGCATAATAGCTGTCAATAATCAAAGTGCTGATCTTTAACCTGGTGAATTCCTGGGGTTAAGGGGGTAAATAGGGTTATTCTAAAAATTCACTCCATTAACGCCAAAAATAACCCATTTAATCGATTTGCACCGATTGTAACCCCTTTGACCCAAAATATAGTATTAATTTAGTTAAATCTGTGATTTAAGTAAATTTAATTTTTTATTCCCTGCATTTTTAATCTCAAATCTACAAAATTGAAATTAAACTCTTAAGTAAATCTTGAATGAGTTTGATTTTTATTTGGAAACTTGAATAAAATATTTGAAATCCTATTTTTACTTTTAAGTAATTTATTTATTTATTTGGTTATCTGTACCGAGCTAATGCTCCTTCAGAATAAAAATATATGAAAAAAAAGATATATATAAAAAAAGATATATATAAAAAAAGATAAATAATTCATTTTAATTTTTAAATTTATATTCAATAGTTGAAAAACTGAGTTTAGTCAGTTAGGTGAACCATAGATCACCTATTATTCGAAATATTCTTGTTCTCGGTTTTGTGAATGTTTTTGTTTCTTTTTAAATTAGAATAATCAATCAAAAGTTGAATCTCAGTTTCGTTTATTCATAAGTTATTTATAAAAATTTGTAAAAATTTATTGTAAAGTAGTTAATTCCATATCGATTATGAAAAAATTTACTGATGAGATTTTTTTTATTCCTTTTGAATATAAAAAGAGCAATCTTTATAAAACACTTAAATGTTCGGGGCACTCGGGTTATTTTTCGAGGCAATCGGGTGAAAATTCGCCTAACCGGGTTAATATGCGGGGCAATCCTACTAAAAATGGGGCAATTAGGTTAACCTTTTAAACCCAATTACCCCTCACCCGGTTAACCGATCGGTCTTTATGGATGAGTCAAAATCTTGGGGCAAATTGGGTGATAAGATCTCAAATTTTCTCACCTTAGCTTGCTTAAATTTAAATTATTTTAAAAATAGATCACCCAGTTAGGCCATCTTTCTATAATACAAAAGAAAAGACAAATTGAAAAATTAATCACAAGTGCTATAGGTCTAAGTATTGAACTTTTGTTATATTTTGATACTTATTTTTAAATAAAATATCTATTTAATTATCTGATTTAATGGAGCGCTTCTTATTTTTCGTATTTACTAAAATTTAGTTAAAATTACGCTAAATTATGCCCCCTTTGTAAAAATTAAACCAATTTTTACAGTTTTTTTTCTTTAATTCCCTTTAAAAAAAGTTAAAATAAATTCAATCTTGGCATTTTAACTTTATTTTGCTAATTTGTGAGATTATTAAACTAAATGGATCTTGCTAATTTTTGCTTTGATTTCTAAATTAAATTTAAAAATTTTTCAATTTATTATAATCCAATAAAATTTTTTAGTTTCTATAATATTATTATATTTAATAAATTTTTTGAAAATTTTTGAAATTCTAAAACTAAGTTACTAAATTAATTAATGAATTGACTTTTGTTAATAAAAAAATTAAAAAAAAAACAGCAAATATTTTTTATTTAAAAAAAAATAGAAATAAAATAAAATCTAATAAAAGAGTTTATATTTGCGTGGCCGGTACTCTAAAGCCATGTTAAAAAAGTCATCCTCCTTGAATGTTTTGCAAGCAGATTCTTCGAGATTAAAATCCACTGGTTTATTCTCCAAAAAGTACTTGACAAATCTGCTACATAGAGAAAAATTTAATGCGCCTGCCTCTAAAGAATCTACCAAATTCAATAAACCATGAAATACTTTTATTTCAGTTCTCAAGCCGAGTTCAAGGATGTCCTTCTCGCTTGCCAGAGGCTGTTGTGATTTTTTCCTGTCCGACATAAGACTGGATGAATTCAAATCCTTCATATTTGAGCACAAAACAACATGAGCTGTCTCATGGAAAATTAATCGAATAAATTCCAAATTGAATACAATTTCTTTTTCTTCACACGAACGCCATTTGAATTGCATTGATTTTTTGATATCTAAGAACTGCTGAATGTTCACATATATTTTGTTTTTTCCAGCAAATCCCAGTAGTGATTTCAAATCACAATTCACCATTACTAGTTCCAAGTCGAGAAAATTGAAATCCACCTTGCCAATCAAATTTTTGACTGACTCGATAATGATAGATTGAAAAAAATCAATTTTTTAGATGCATTCAAACAAGGATTTTAATGTTTCGTAAAATTCAAATCTTCTTTTTTGACTATGTGGCAGTCAAATTTTTCGAAAAAAGTTTTAAAATCATGCCAATCTCCGTTACATTTGCTCGAATGGAGTAAAATTAAACTTTGGGCAAGCAAGTCTGGTGAGTATGTTTTTTTTTCAAAAATTCATAAAATTTAAAAAGATTATCCAATGCAAATTCCGGATTTTTTTAAACATGCAATTATTAACCAAGTTATGCAAAATGCATTCCTTGGAAAAACAAAAAATTTCTGCATCGCTTAGATCATAATTAAGGCCAATTTTGGAAAAACCTTTTGTGGGAGTCAAGGCGTTTAATTCATCAAGGTATTCTTTGAACGAAAATTTCTCGCCTAAATTGTTTTTTTTTAGTTTTTCTTCAAATTGATCAACAAATTTTGACACAGCCATATTTAACCAAACTAATTTGACTCTGATAAAATTCAATCTAAAATAATAAATTTAGACTTAAATTAATTTTAAACTTTTTTCTACTTCAGGCTTGAATTAGATACTATTTATTTACAATGGAAAAACTAAATAAAATTGAAGCATCCTGAAATAATTCAGGAATCCTTCCTTTTTAAATCAAACGTTCACTCTTTAGTAAAACAAACTAAATTAAAAATTTAATACTTAGTTTTTAAAAGAAATTATGCAAATGATTCAAAATTTTTCTTTTAGTTTTTTTTTAAATAAAGTCTAAAATTGGAAATAATAATATAAGGCTAAATTCAAGTCTTTTTTAAAATTAGATAAAAAAATTGTAACATATCCAAATTAATTTTTGTATAGTTATGATTTAAAATTTTAATTATGATTAAATTGAAGTTTCTATAATTCAAGTTGAAATAACATTTATATATGTGGCTGTCAATTCGTAAAATGACTTGGTAAATAAAAAATTTTTCTTTTTTTCTTTGACCAGGCATTTTAACAATTCAAAAAAATAAAAAAATTAATTTATAATGTTTTTACCAAAAGTAAAATAGCTAAGTTTTATAAAAATTATTTTATAATAATTTATAAAAAAATATATTTGTGAAAATTTTTTTAAAATTTAAACAAAAAATTCATTAATAATTTAATTTAGTAGTAGTGTGAGCTGTTACACATAAGTGTAAGCTTAGCTCATAACACTGCACTTAATCAGCTAACAACCTAGGTTGCATTAAGTCAAAGTTTCTCAGTATCAGATTCTGTAAACAGATCTTCTCCATTTTTAAAATTTATAAAATTTTTTTATTTAAAAATCTAGCTATAATATTTCAAGCCAAACTTAAACTCAGCTTTTCGAAAAAAGCATCTCATATTGCACAATAGACAGCAAAAGAGTACTTTAGAAATACCTAACTCTGTCGAAAAGAAAGCAATCGAACTGCCTTATACGAATAAATAGAAATAAATAATAAGACACTTCTGGCGCTGTATTGTAAGTTAAAAAAATGATGCAACGTAGGTGAGGTTTTAAAAACTTATTTTTCATGAAAATCAAAACTATAGCCAAACACGAATTTTGAATTTATACTCTAAACTTTTATTTATTTAAAATATATGAAAAATTTAAAACATCTAATTTAAAATTCAAATGCAATGGTGATGTAGTATATGTAGCATATGAATTGTTGTAACTTATATTATTATTATTTATTATTATTTTGACCTAAAAATTTAAACAGTTTTTTCTTTTTGCAGTAAATTTTTATGTGTAATGTGCAAAGAGCTACCATAGGTGACCTCCTAGTAGGCCACCTCCGCAAGCTAGTCTTGCTGTAGCTTATATATATTATTATATATTATTATTATTATCTAATATTTTTGAGACTTTTTATGAATAAAATAGAGCTAAAATTTATAAAAGTAAAACTAAAGATTTGTTCTGAATTTTGTCCAGTTTATAAAAACAAGATTGGGTCTTAAATGATCTTTTGGACTTCATAATATTAAAGTAAAAAAAATTTTTTTTTTGCTTTTTTTCAAAAATATACACCATAAAATTTAGTGATCTTTCTGAATATATGTGATTTAAAAAGATATTTCAATTTTATCATTGATTGCCTGGGTCTGGAATAACTAAAATTTTTTAAAGATAGCACTTAAGTTTTGAATTTCTTGAATTTTATAAAACATGAAATTAAAATAATAAAATCATGAAAATTATAATCATAAATCATAAATCAAAGGATAAAAAATACAAATAAAGTTTCTATTTAAGTTTTTATTTAAATAATTAACTAAACCAACCCAATCGCATGCAAATCTTTTAACATTGACAAAAAAATTTGCATTTTTTCTTAAAAAAATATTATAATTGAAAATATTTTATTGTGAATAAAATCAATCAATTTCAGTTTCTTTAATTTTTGAACTCATATATTCTTTAATCAAAAGTGCCTGATCAACTGGAAGAGAAAAAGCCCTCGAAGTTCTTTTAAAACGAGATCCTATTTTATCAAAAGATTGAGGAGACGGTATTTCCTTTAAATCACCATTTTCAAGCGTTTCATCCTCTGATTTTTGATTAGCTTTTTCTTTTGGTAATGTCGAACTCCTAGGTTTATCTGCTTTTAGAAACAATGCTGATGATGATGACGACTCATTTCTTATAATTTTTTCATCATTAAATGTGAAAATGGAATCATCAGCCTTGACAGAATCGGCAAGATTATTTTTCTCATGTTTTTGTTGATGCTTTGGCTTGATCAAAAAGTGCTCAATTTCATCCATTCTTAAACCCTCAAAATTTTTTTTTTTGAAAGCAAAAATTTCCATTTTGTTAATATTTCTTTCAAAAGATTGAATTTGATTTTCAGCCATTCTTAAAAAATTGTCTTTTAAATTCAAATTAAAATTGTTGAATTCTTCTAGATTTTTTTCTACTTGAAAAAAGGCTGACTTTCTATTTAAACCAATATCTATGGGTTCTTGAAGAATAAAGATCATAGATTTCTTACTGAAAGAATAGGCAGCTATGATGCTGCATTTAGGTCTGTAATTGATCAAATCATAAATGGACATGTACTTTTCGATCTCCAAATTTTGACTTTCTTGTAACATGTCCGAATTATTGAAGCTGTTCAGAGAAGCTTTGACTGGTTTGAAAATGTTCTCTTCAAAAAGTTTGAGCTCAATTAACTTTTGGTCTATTTTTTCTAATGCAAAATTTTGTGCTAGTTGTAGACTGTGGATTTTTATTTTATGATTCTTGACAAAAAATGAAATAGGTATTAAGTCAATTTCTTCATTGTACTCGTTGTTTTCGTATACAGGCAAAAAGGAAGCTTTAACTCGTATGTCGGCTACAGATAGCCGTGCTCGTGTCTGAAGCATGCTGGTTGTTTTATGCTTCATTAAATTTTCACAGTCATTATCATTCATTTTGAAAAAATCATCAAAATTTTCCAAAATTTTAAGTTCTATCGCAATATCAGTCCTAATTGGTTTCGAGTTACAGCAAAAAAATTTTCTAATTTTTGAAATAATAGATCCAGATTCTTCATAATCTATCGAAACAACTTTCATCAATTTTATTATGCTTCCTTTTGGCACTTTTAACCATCTTCGTCTCATGGTATTTGTTTCCTCTTCTGTACTCGAAACTGGTGATATTTCATAAGCATTCATCTCTCTGTTTACATAATATACTCTTGGCTTATGTAATCGGCTTGTTAAAGATGCTACATCTGTCTCATGGTCAAGTATTTCGTGATCTCGCTGTGAATTTGACGATAATATCTCAAAGAGACCTAAAATTTAAAAATTTAATGATTTAAAATATTTGGATGTACTTAGCTCACTCAAAATTAATCAAATAAGACTAAAATTGACTTAAAATGAGTAAGTAAATTAAACACTTTACAAAAAATTTTATTTTGATTAATTTAAAAAATTTATTTAATTTAATTTGTAAAAAATATTTATCTATCCTTTTAAAATTGTTTTGATCTCGGTATTTTTAAAATCAACATTTATAATTTTCTTTATAAAATTCAATACAAACAGTGAAAAACAATTAAATGATTAACTCTCTAAAAGATTTTTCAAAATCTATTAATTTATTTTATTAACAAACTCTGTATCATTTGAATTTTCATTAATAAAAATACAATTTTAAATTGAAAATCTTTTCAATATTTTTAATGGTTTAAAATAAATTTTTAATCTACGCTTCGTTTTTGTAAATATTTTGGATATATTAAGCAATGTTTTTAACATTTTATGAATTGAACGAGGGAATACGGTACTTTTAAAATAAGTTATTTTAATTATTGCAGCCTCAGAACCCGAAACACAACTTTGGCGCAGGCAATAAATATCATTTCGCCCATGTTAAAACATTCCTAGCTTACACCGCATGCGTCAATTGTATTTCGAGTCTTGTATCACGTTTAAAGTAAAATTTTTTATTTTAGTGCATCATTAACAATAGAATTTATGTCATTAAAATAAAAATTAAACCAAAAAAAAATTAGAAATGAATATTTTTATTATTCGACTAAGAAAAAATACTAAAATTTGATTTTTGGCGCGGCATTATTTCTTAGAAAAATTCAAAATTGACTTGAAAAACATGCTAAATATTTCAAAAATTAAAAAAAAATTAAAAATCGAATCGAAATAAAAATATTTCTAAGAAATAATGCGGCGTCAAAAATAAAATTTTTGTATTTTTTTTTCAATTTACAGTGGTGATTTGATAAAAGTATTTTACGAAAAATTACGTAAAATATAGTGAATTGACCAAATTTTACCACATTTTACGTAAATTAACGTAAAATCCGAAAAGTGAAAAAGAGGTATTTTACGAAAATTGGCGTAAATTTTCAGGATTTTGAGATAATTTTGGTAAAATTTGGTAAAATTCAAAACGGCCAATTCAAAATTCAAAATTTTTGAAAAAATGTCTGTTTTTTTCCAAAAATCGAAAATTTAAGAAAGTTTTTTTTTTTCATAAATTGGTTTAAAAAATAGTTATTTTTAAGATCGTTGTAAAAAAACCTTCTTAAATTTTCGATTTTTGGAAAAAAACAGAGATTTTTTCAAAAATTTTGAATTTTGAATTGGCCGTTTTGAATTTTACCAAAATTATCTCAAAATCCTGAAAATTTATGCCAATTTTCGTAAAATACATCTTTTTCACTTTTCGGATTTTACGTTAATTTACGTAAAATGTGGTAAAATTTGGTCAATTCACTATATTTTACGTAATTTTTCGTAAAATACTGTTTTCAAATCACCACTGTAATAATAAAAATAATAAAAATATTCATTTCCAACTTTTTTTCGGATTAATTTGTGCACCAAATGCATAATTCAATAAAATAATTTTTATTTTTATGACAGAAACTCTATTATTAATGTTGCATTAAATTTAAAAAACTTTACTTTAAACGTGATCCAAGACTCGAAATACAACTTTGACGCATGCGGTGTAAGCTAAGAATGTTTTAACATAGGCGAAGTGATATTTATTGCCTGCGCCAAAGTTGTGCAATATCGAACGAGGGAAAACGGTAGTTTTAGTAGTATAAATTACTGCTTCCCGAACAAGTCAAGATGAGCCATTAGGCTATAGCAGTTCTTTGAAATCACGCTAGTTTCTGTACCATAAACCATTCATCAAATCTTGCTTTGATAGAGGTTAGCGAGTTTGCTTCACCTACATTTATTGGTAAACGGTTCCAGTCATTTACGACCCTGTTTGTAATTAAGTTGAAGCGTGATGGAAAATTTTTAGCTAGCTCTCTTTTTTACCGTAACCATTTTTGCATGGCCACTTAAATAATAATTGTTTCTTTGAACATATCTCATTCCATTTACAAGTTCAACAGTTTCTAGACCATTTATAATCTTAAAGAATTGAATTAAATCACCTCTTATTCTTCTCGTATCTAGAGACATAATATTTAGTTTGCTCAATCTTTCTTCATATTCAAGATTCCTCAAAGTTGAAATCAACTTCGTAGCTCTAAATTGTACTTTTTCTAATTTCTTCTTATCTTCCTTCAAATACGGATTCCAAACACCAATTGCATATTAATTAAGAAGTCTGACAAATGAGATGAGACATAGTAGCTTAACTACATTTTTTTTGGAAACTTTAAAATTTACTTCTCCTAAAAAGGAGGTTAATTCGATTGATAAATAAAATCAGCGTCTGAAAATTTAGAGTTTTTCCAAATCATTTACAAAATTTTATTCACTCTTTTAGAAGAGTAGTAAACGTGTGCACCCCATTTAAGATCATTTAAGCTAAATCACCCCATTTAAGAACACCCAATACCTTTTCCAAATATTTTTTGTCTAATAACTCAGTGTCATGTTTATTTAAAATTGTGTAGGTAAACTGAGAATTTTTACTTCCAATATGCATAACTTTACATTTCTCCTTGTTTAAATCAGTCGCCCTAGTAATCGCCAGGCTTGAAAGATTCCATAATAAAAAAATAACTTAAATTTTAAAAAATTACCTCATTACAGTTTATAATTTTTTTTCCACCAAACTAAAAGAATATTCAATTTTTCTTTTAAATTTTAAAATTAAAGCTATTTTTTTTGTTTTCTTTAGTCCGGATTGATATGCTCTGATTAAAAAGAATTGTTTTTAATGCAATTAATATGCTATATTCCATAAAAATCAATTTTAAAGTGAATCCAATTAAAAGTTCCAAAAGACTAGAAGGACTTCTCTTAATAATTGAGGCATATAATAGATCATGTTACATTAACAGAATAATATTTAATAATTACAAATAAATAACTAAAAGAATCCAAATTTTTTGAACAATACTCTGGGTACCTGTATTCACAATACTACTCATTAGAAATCTTTATTTTTCTGAAAAAATTATTTATTTACCATGGTATTTAATTGGGATCGATACAATGTCACTAAAAAGATATTCAATATTCGATGATTGATTTGTTGATAAGGTAAGATCCGGATCTGATGGGATATATGATGGTCGTTGTTGTAACAAAAAGCTTTGCAACACATTACTGTAACATTTAGCTAATATGCAGTCGTTCTCAAACTGACGGTACAGATATAATTTTTCCTTTTCATCTTCAACAATACTTCCATCTAAATCAGCAATGCTTACTTCACAGAAACATGGAAGTTCATTTTTTTCCAAAAATTTAGACAAATCCATGGCTATAAAATTTTTTATGTTCTTGTTTTTTGTTTTTGTTGGTCGTTCAGATTTTACATTGGAATCCAATATTGAAAATATTTTTTACCTATTTGTTTTTATCGTTTTTTTTATAATGTCTATTTTTAAAAACTTTTTTAAAGTATTTTTTCCAACTGGTAACTAGAAATTTTATTTTTTGAGACTAGATATTCTGAATCCTTTTGAAAGTGTAGACAAAAAACAAATATATTTTTCAAGAGCTTTATAATGATTGACAGAATTCAAGTTATTCGATCTCATTTTTAAATGCATAAAAAAATTCATAAGGAATAATTTTTTTTTCTAGAAGTTTAAAAAAGTCGGAGAACACAGCAAAGTGCAACAAACATTATTGCATCAATCGTCCTGTAAAGTTTGCTAATTACTTTAAAAATTTATGCAAAATACACTAGACTTAAATATATGGAATTAATTTTCCATTAAATTTTCAGAGTTTTCGTCAGAATGTTGTAAATAATGCAACAGCTTAATATTCTTATATTTGTACCATAAATTATTGCAAAAGAATAATCTAATTTAACATAGAAAAATAAGTTTTACGATTAAAAACAATAACAAGTGGCAACATATGGTAAAAAATTGATAAAAAATTATATTTCATATAATTTATCACCATTTGAGTTTTGTTTTTAAAATTCAGAATAAAAACAACATCAAGATAATGATTATTAGCACTATGCAATGGATACAAAACTGGCGAAACAGATAAAATTTTTCTTTTCCGTTTTGGACTTAAATAAACTGGTTTAAATCAACATTGTTTACTTCACAGAAAAATTTTAGTTCACTTTTTAAAAAAATCATGTTTTTAAAGAGAATCCCATTTTAAACATAATAATAATAATAATAAGAATAAAATACAGCAAGCAAGCTTGCGGAGATGACCTACTAGGAGGACATCTATGGTAGCCGAAATTGCGCAGAAAAGATGGAAAATAGCAGACAAATACATTATTTTTTTTTTTTTTAGTTCAGTAAGAGTCATTTATTAATTTAATCTAAGAAAGTATTGTGTGGAATTAAGTAAGTATTATGTACAAGAATTTTACAAAGGAAAAATATGCAAGAATACAAAAATAGAATAATATGAAAATTTTTTTAAAAAAAAATTTGTTAGAAAAATATGTTTAATTTTTCATGTTTTGTATTTAAATCTATTATTACTGATACTTCATCGTTTTGAAGTACATTTTTGTTATTCTGTTAAACTTTAAGCTATTTTATAACGATTTTTTTAGATGATTTATAGAAATTATTATGGTGTTGAGTTTTTTCATTTCAGCTAAGCGATAAAATACAATGGAATAAATAAAAAATTATAGTAAAATTTACAAAAATAATTAAATTTTTTTTATTTTTCTAAAAAATTATTTTTTATGTTAAAAATTAATAATCTGAGAGAAATAAAAGTTAAAGTTAATTTTTTTAAATAATGAATTCTTATGTTAAAGTGAAAAATAAATTTTGTTTTTTTTTTATTTTAATTTTAAGAATACAAAAAGCTATTGAAAATTAACATTTTTGCCTAAAAAAAGAATGATTTAGATTCATTAATATGAAATGTTGAAAACTAAAATCTGAAAGCTAATTTCTTAAATTTTACTGAAAATCAAACCAGAAAAATTTTTTTAAATGAATTTTTAAAATTCTTGTTCAAATTGTAGAATAGTACAATTGTATAAATATTTGAAATTGAATAAAAAAGCTCTGCAAATTCAAGGTAACTACTGCATATTCTGCTGTTGAAAACACAATAGTTTTTGTGATCAAAATAAGTTAATTTGACTACCAGGAAATTAATTGAAAAGCATAAATGAGGAAACTTTAGTAAAAATAATATAAATAAATTTATCATAATTATTTTAGCTATTTTTTTCCTTTTTAAATCAATCTTTGCGTTATTCGTTCTTTTTATTCCATCTAAATATTTTCTTTCGAGTGATTTTTTCAAGCTTATTTTTTCATTTAGGAAATAGAGCATCACTATGTCAATTCCTATTAATGCCATTGTCAAAAATACATCATTGACCAAAAAATTAAGAATAAAAAATGTATAAAAAATATACGAATAAACGCCATAGTATCTTATATTAAAGAATGAATTAAATCTTAATCGTATCACAATGTTCTGAAAGGTGTTCCTATTCGGAAATTCGACATAATCTGCTTCTTTTTTAAACAAAACATTTGAGTTTATTTGGACTGAAAATATTTTGTCAACAGATAATACAAAACTTATGACTAGAAAAACGGCAATTACGATTTTTACTCTCTTTTCCATAGTTCCTTTTAACTTGGAAAAGTCTAATTTGTCATTTATTAAATGAGCCAGTCTTATCGAAGACAATATTATAATTGTAACATTTGACCATGTTTTTAGACAATTCAGAAAAAATTCTACGAATATAACATCAAATAATTGAACAAAATAATTCTTGTTTATGGATGAGCAAAAAATTCCCACTGGGTAAATACATTTGTTCATTAAATGTAAAATATAGATAATAAAGTAGACCAAATTGGAAAGTGAATTGATCATCATAATCAAATTTTGGTATCTAAATTTTTTCTCTTTATCCTCTCTGAAAATATTATGTATAATTTTAATATTTATCAAATTGGTTATTAATCCTATTATTGATACGATTGGTATAAAAATAATAGTAAGGAAGTTAAAAAATTCAGATCGGTATAAAATATCATCTGATATAATCTCTTTTCGAACATATTCAGGTGGGCTACAATTTTTGAACCGCTCATCAAAATCACAACTTACTTTGCTTTTATTTGACAAGCATACCTTAGAAAACTGAGTGTAAAGACTGTTAAATAAATTGTTGTTTTGATAAAAATGATTGAAAAGAGATAAATTAGAATGAAACGACCTAAGAAGCCATATTAATGTACAAGTACAGTTTTTTAATGGCGAAGAAAAGGAAAAAAATATTTTTGGATCATAAGTAATGTTCTTGAAAAGGCACAAGTCTTCTTCACCAAAAAAGTAAGAATTTGTTTCAAAATTAACCAGAGTATAATTACTTTTGGTGCCAACTTTATTCAACCAGTCGACACCATTTGAGAAAAATAAGCGAAAATCCTCCAAAGCTAGGTGAATTAATTTTAAATTGACAAAACATTCAAATGTTTTAGCTTCAATTTTAACCAATGATCCCTTAATTGATACCATATTTGCTTGACCGAATATTTCGGGACTTGCCACTGAATAATCCAATTCAAATCGGTATGTATCCAAAAATAATTTATCTACAAAATTTTGAATCGATTGATTGACATGAACAAAAGAAAGCATGTTTTTATTCAAGAAAGAATTAGATAATCCACTGAATCGAACATTATCGATACTTGATTGAGAAAAAATAAATGGGCACATATTTGTTTGATATTTTGTTGTAAAAGTGCAATGAAGATCCGTAATACCAAACAGAAATTTTTTCACATTTTGAATGATGGAACAATTTTTAAACGGTCTATTTTGATAAAAAAGAAAAAAATTGGAATAAAATAAACTAATTTGGTAGGATTTGTAAAAGTCTAAAATATCTTTAAAAATATTATTTTCCAGTTCAAAACCTTTGATATAGACAAAAGTCAAATACAATGGAGGTGATAAATTGCTTATTGTTGTAGGCTTTTTTTCTCCAAAATTAAAACCCACTGAAGAATCAAGCATAACATATCTGCTTGGAATGAAGACTAAATCAAAGCTTATTTTGGCACTATCAATACAATTGAATTGTATTTGACCAAGTGCTCTAAAATTTGATACTTCAACTGAAGTTGAATATTTATTGTTTTCAATTCTAACTGAATCTTGGAATGTTACCTTTAAAAACCTTTTTTTCATTAAATTACATTGATTATTGGATATATTGGTTATGTTATTCAATTGTATTAAATTTTGCAATTGATATGAGTAAAATTGTTTGACAGAAAATAGAAAAATTATTGCTTTTATAAAAAAATTCATTTCTAAATGATAAGGGAAGGATAGAATGAGATATTTATAGGCAAAATTTTCTATTTTATTTCAATCAATTTAAAATATTAAAATGATATTAATTGGAATTTGATTTAAATTGAAATTTGATTATTCAAATGAAAATTTAAATTTGAGTGTAATTTTTGAAAAAATTCTGATTTCATTTATTTGAATATGAGATTATAGTAAATTTTGAATTAAGTAAATATGTCGGATTTCAAAAATACTCGTAATGTTCAAAATTTTAACGTTTTTTTAGCTTTTAGATCTCACAATTTTAAAAACTACAATCTGAATAAAAAAATGTTTTTAGAAAAATTTTATATAATATTTTAAAAATGTTCAATTGCAAAAGATTCAAATGAAATATTTATTTGTACTCAGTTAAATTTTTTTCCCATTAATTTTAAGAAATTAATTTAAAAAATCTAAAGGTTTAAAATATAAAAACTAAATTCAAATCAAGTAATTAAAATCGAATATATGATTTATATTTTTATTTTAATTATTTAAATTTATAGAAAAAATATGGTTGATTTCCCGAACTGAAAATAAATTGAATAAATTGATCACCTTTACCAACTGATCAGACTTTTAATAACTTTCACTCTCCAAAGATGTCAGGATTTATCATTTATATTCAATAATTTTTAAAAATATTTGAAGAAGCTTTAAAAAATATAGCGAGATAAAAACTGAAAAAATTTTTAAAAAAGAATCATTTAAACTTAAATGCTTTTAAACAAGATTTACAAATATTAATAAAATAAAAGTTTTCTATAAATATAATGATGAATCCATTTTAAATATGTAAATTATTAATAATTTTATAAATCAATTAAAATTATAAACAATTATCAAAATTTCAAAAGCTAAAAGAAAACACTTGATGAAACTTATTTTAATTATTTAAAACATATAAAATTTTAAAAATTTTAACTGTAATTTTAAAACCCAAAATCAGAAAATCAAAAGAAATCAAATCCCAAGATCTCATCGGACACATTTCGAAAATCATAAATTTTAAAATAACTAATTAAATTTTAATGTCGCAGATTCCTTAAGACTTTATTTATTTATTTATTTATTTATTTATTCAATTAACGCCAATTCTGGCGATGAAATTTAAATTTAAAAAGAAATAATAAAATTAATGTATAAAATCTTTTGTTACTTTGGTTTCGCACAAGCGAAATTCTTCATTTTTTTACATAATTTATTTATTTTTTTTTACATTAGTTATTCAAAAAAATTGTTTATGTTTACAATTTAATGCTTATTTATTTATTTATTTTTACTTTCAAAAAGCTCTAATTAGGGAGTCCAGAAGATTCTTTCCATTTTCATCGCCATTCCTTATCATTGAGAAGCAAGTT
Organism: Brachionus asplanchnoidis; assembly: GCA_025491095.1. NCBI lineage: Eukaryota > Metazoa > Rotifera > Eurotatoria > Ploima > Brachionidae > Brachionus > Brachionus asplanchnoidis. Next base: position 351,795 of record JAILYF010000039.1, on the reverse strand, counting down.
TTGATCGAGTCACTTATTCCATTTTTTTTTGCTTTCTTTTTTTCTCTCTCGATTTCTTTAATTATAGATTTAGTTCTATCTATATCAAGTTTTTCTTGGGTTTTTTGTATATTTTTTTGTTCATTTAGAAACTTGCTTTTAAAATGATTACTCATCCGTTCATGAGATTCGATCGATTCTAGGAGTCCACGCGTAAATTCGTTCTCAAGAAGTCTTTTAGCAAATAAAGCTTTTGTTTTCTCAATTTTGAGCTCAACTGGTTCGATATCAAGTGCATGAAGTAAGTTTGTGGTCCGGGTTCGTTTATTGAGTCCAAGCATTTTTTTTATCATTATTCCCTCTAGTGTCTGAAGTTTTTTTATTTCTGTTTTATTGAGATAGCAGTTTTCTATTCCATAATAGATAATCGGTCTAATATAGGTTTTAAAAAGATAGCTCTTCACATATGGATCAAGGGTATTGTCTTCAATTCCTACTTGGGCCTTCAGGGTATAATATGATTTCCAGCTTGTAAGTCTCCTCTCTTGTAGGTGTGTTTTACACGAGTTATTTTGCGTCATTGCTACTCCTAAGTATTTCAGTTTGTCAACTACCTCAATTTTTTGATTATTTAGCTCGAGATTTACTTCTTTTTTGTTATTTATTGTCATAATTTGAGTTTTTGAAGGATTAAATTTAATTTCTCTTTCTTCTCCAAAGTTTTCGCAGATTTTGAGAATTGTTTTTAGTTTTTCTTCACTATCCGTAATTATCAGCATGTCATCAGCATACATTAGGATCCCTGTTTGTATCCCATTGATTGTTGTCACAAGGTTACTTTCCTTTATTTTTTCGATCAATTCTTCCACATAAATTGAGAAAAGTTTAGGTGATAAAGGGCCACCTTGTTTAACTCCAACATTTGTTTTAAACATAGGTCCAATTTTGTCTCTATTCTGTACAAAGGCCAGTGAGTTTTCATAGTAATTTTTAAGTATTCTCCATATCTCTGGATCAATTTTTCCAATGAGTGTTTTAAGTAATTTTTGACGATTTACTTTGTCAAATGCTTTACTAGCATCAATTGCACATATAAATAAGGGTTTACGTTTCATTTTATAATGTTTTATTGTTTCATCTACTACAAAAACCGCGTGATTTGTACTACTTTTCGATTTGAAGCCAAATTGTAAGTTTGAGTCTTCATGATTTTGTTTTATTCGCTCAAGAATATACATTTCAAATATATTTGCAAGAGGATCTGAGATAGTAATTGGTCTTACGTTATTGATATCAGAACCATTTGCGTTTGAGTTTTTAATCACTGGTAGAATTTTTCCAACATTAAAAAAGAATGGTATAATATTATTCTCTATCATTTGTTGGAATAAAATTGCAAGTATGCTTGAGAGCTGATCTGTAGGTCCATATTTGTACATTTCATAGGTAATATCCGCAAAGCCGGATGATTTTCCATTCGGTAAGTCTTCAATTATTCTTTTTATTGTCTGCGCTTCAACTTCAATTTTCTTTTTGCCTAATTCTTTATCTATTTCTCCAGAGTATTTTTCAATATCATCTTTGATTGACTCTTTTTTATCGACATAAGGCATGTTTTTCGTTGTAAAGATTTGTTCAAAACTTTTACACAACGTGTCAATTCCAATATCAACGATCGACTCATTTGAGCGTCTCTTTTTCATTTCCTTGAAAAATTGATTTTTATTCATGAAAAAAAGTGATTCTATTTTCCTTGTCATTTTGTTTAAGATAGAGGTTTTTTTTTGTCGCTGTTTTATGCGATAAGATTTCTTTAGCTCAGCTAGTTTTGCTTTTTTTTCATCTTTATCAACTTCAGCTCTTAGGTTTCCAAGTTCCTTATATGCATTTTTTACTTGTTTGCTCATTTCCGTAAGTTCAATGTCCCACCAGGCATTCGTTTTAAGGTGTTTTTTAATTTTATTTCTATTTTTAGAATGACAATCATCTGTTATGGATGATCTCATGATCGAGTTCAGGTTATTTATTAATTCCGTCAATTCTATTTTTGACTTATGCTCATCTGCTTTTGTTTGCTTAGGAATATTAATTTTGCTTAGGTTTTCTTTTACCTTATTCTCATATATCAGTCTAAAATCCATGTCATTCCAATTAGGTTTTTTAATTGATTGTGGATTCTTACTTTTAATTTTCGTTTGGAGGTTAAATTGTATTTCAAATTCAATTGCAAGATGATCGCTGGTATTAACTTTGTCTTTGGTCACATTGAGAATATTTGTTTGAATCATAATTTTGCTTAGGTTTTCATTTATCAATACATGATCGATTCTTGTTCGATTTTTACCACTGAAAAAGGTATAATCAGTTTTCTGGAGATAAATTGTGTCAATACATATAAGTTTTTCTTTTTCGATTAAATATTTCAGCAAGTCATCGAAATTTGATCGTCGATTCAGATCTGAATTAAAGTCACCTATTATCGCAATTTTTGCATTTGAATTGGTTTCATAAATATTTTCGACAATGTCAAGTATTTTGCTAATCTGTTCTTCATGTTCCAACATTGCTTCAGGTTTCCCATTATTGTATTTCATATATACTCCTACAATACATATATCATCATCTATTTTACATACTGAAAGACAATCATCATAGAAGGTTATTTGAACTCGTTCGCTAATCTTTTTATTAAATAGCCATGCAGTTCCACCAAATGGTCTTCCGCGAGACTTTATAACAAGAAAAAAACATAGAGCCATTTTAGATACAACTTTTCAACTTTCACTTACATCTTGCTTATGTAAAGTGTTCAAGTGAATATGATGAAAGGGTTTGATCATTCGTCCCGTACTACAGAGATATTTTGAATATTTTTCTACCCAGAGGCTTTTGAATCCTCGATTCTGTGCATGCATGACCCACACAGACCATTCAGCAATACTGGTTCATTAATATCATGGATTGCTGCCTATTTTTCCTATCGTTATCAGTAGACCATCATCATCAAAAAAATCACAAACACTAGATCAAATTTTAACATCTATGAATGCTAAACATTATCGGTATCTCTTTCTAAATAGCTCACTAATAAAACAAGTTTGATTTAATCGAAAAACTTATCGGCTAAACTTGCATCAAATTCCTTAAGTGGTAAATTGATGAACTCATTAGCAAACTTAATAAAGTATGAAATAGATATTTTCATCATCAAATAAATCAGAATTTGGCATCTAGTTTTTACTCAAATTTATCATCAGAATAAATTTTTTTCACCAAAATCAAATTATTGTCATCAAAAATATTGTTTTTTCATCAATTTTTTTTCTCTGAATCAAATTAAAAAAAATTACGCAAAAAAATATAAAGCATTTAATTAAAATTTAACTTCAAAATTTAATTACTTTGAAATAAATCATCAATACATTATTTTTTTTTTAATTATGGAATTTTACATATGATTTATGAATATTTATACCAGTAGTTTTGTAAGCAAATAATTATATAATTTATTTTCAATCAACATTTTTCAATTCACGATTCGAATATGAAAAAAAATTTGAATAATTTCGATGATTTTTCAAAACCTTACAGATATCAACTGATGTAAATGAAAATAATTGGTTATAATATAGGATAATTTTATGTGATTGTCCAAGATATTCAAAATGTTAGAAATGCAAACATTGCATATTATATTACTGTTCAGAATAACAAAAAGAACTCGTGGTTGACCTTCACTAGCCAAAAAAGCTTAATTGAGATAATAAATTTCAATTTTTTGATTTTAAAATTTTGATGTTATTTACTCATTTTTTTGATGATAATTTTAGATTTTTGATGATGTAATAAATACCACACATTAAGTATCTGACAGAAGTAAGGCTATTTGTCGGATCGGCTAGACCAAAATAAGAACAAAAGCATATGTAAACAGAAATATCTAAAAACAACCAGAAACGGTGCAACTGACCTTAATCCAACACGGCAGTGCCCAAAACAGCATGCAACTTGCCAACACAAATTAAGTCATCACACTAACTGATATTTTTTTTTAGTTTTTATACTGTGCCTATAATTTTATTTTTGAATATTTTTATTTACTTCTACTATTTGAGATTAGAAATATTCACAGATAGAAATTTTTCCAAAATCAGCTTTTGAGGTTTTTTATCTAACTGACTTGTTAAAAGCTTTCTAATATAGACTGAGCTAACCCAGTCACAAAAAAAACGATGATTAATCGATGAAAATTGATAGATGAATCATTAATGAGTTAGGAACCATTTCATCGAAATTCATCGATGAAAATTAGAATATTTCATCGAAAATAATCGATGAAAAAAAATACTAATACATCGTAATTTATTTAATTTTTAAATATTATTTTTTTAAAATTTTTCTAATTATTTTTAAGAATAAGCATAATAAAACGCAGAAATATTAAAAACGTAATTTTTTTTCCAAATTTTTTCAAAGTTTATCAACACATTTGATTCAAGAAAAACATCAATTCACTTTGTATCAGTAGAAAAAATTTAATTCTTTACTATTAAGTAAAGTATTATTAATTAAAACTATTATTACGTAAATTAATTGCTTTAGAATTGCTTTATTGTCTTTTAACTAGACTAAAGTAAGCTTGAGTAAATTTTTGAATCAAAGAACATTGCTAGCAATCAAACTAGATTTAAAATCCTTCTTTAAGAGGAGATCCACTAGATACACAATTGATTAAGAATTTACACTAATTATCGGCTTTATGTGTAGTTAAATTTCCAGAAGTATTAGATATTTAAGCTTCATATCTTTCAGCTAGGAGAGTATGTAATTCTTTTAAATTGACTGAATTTATAATTTTCTTACAGTTTTCGTACAGTATTTTACGATTTATTCTCTTAAAAATCAAAATTGATTTTTTTTAAGGTTTATCTAAAAAAATTAAAAATTAGTTTTTTGATTTTGAAACTTAAAATGAAATAAACAATTATTTATTTTTAAAATAAAATGAAAAAAAATAAACGATAATTTTTTTATATTTTGATTATTTTGTTTGGATCAAAAATGACCCGTCTTGGTCGTTAACGTATTTTTTTAATTTTGAACTGATAAAAGTTAATTACTGTTAAAAAAACTAAGTTTTCTCATGATCAAATTTAAATAACAAGAGAAGAAGGAATGGTCTGTTGTTGATACAAGCCAATTAAAGAAAAAGTTAGGTCAAAATAGATACATCTATTTCGCAAAAAATTTTACAAAGAACCAATAATATATCACAATAAATTCAATTAGTTCATAAACTTTTTCTTGGTTTGTATCCAAAAAAAATCATTCATAATTGATGAGATAATTCAAGAATGAAATAAAGATGAAAATGTTAAGTTTTTCATGATTGGGTCATTTCTAAATGTTTTGAAGAGAATGCAATGAAAATTTTCTGGTTTTAATCCAAAATCATCTTTCATCTAAAAAAATGAGATGATTCATAGATGAAACATACATGAAGTCATCGTTTTTTGCTTGACTGGGAATTGGAAAATTTCAACACAAAAGCAAGGAAGCTATATTTTCTAAAAGGTTTTAAATATTCTTTAAAATTATTATTTTTATCAATTGTCAAACCATGAAAAAGTAAGAATGAAGTTGCAAAATTTACGCTGATGTTGATATATATTTTCATATTTAGAAGCCTGTCGAGAGTCATTAAGAAAACAAATGTCAGCGCGAGGGTTATTTAATGGACAACTTGAAGTTTATGATCAATTTTTGATGCTTAAGTGATCAAATAAAGTTTAAACTATTTAATAAATTGTTGTTATTTAATCATACTAATGAAGATATAAATTTTTTGATATAACATTCTTTGTTAAATCCTAAGGTGAAATCTGCAAATGTCTGCAAAAAATTATCCATCATTTTATTATAGCATCATTTCGACGATGTTAACTCTCCAATGAGCATTTTGATATTGCAGAGCTTACTCTTTTATTTAGCATAGAATGTTAAATCAAAAATGTATCTCTGCATTAATTTTATTAAGAAATAAAAATTTGTTTTATATTTTAAAATTGATTTAATCTTTTTGATCATAAACTTCATTAATGGGGATTAACAGCAAAGCTTGAAGACTTAGACTTTGCGGATGATCTGGTGCTAATATCTAATACAGAAGCATATATGCACATGAAGATGCAAAATTTGGCTAATAACGCTAAACCAACTGAACTCTGAATGGAAGCAAAACGAAAGTTATGTGCATAAACACCAAATTGGATACCCCTATCACCATCGATGGGATATAAATCGAGTGTGTAAGTGAATTCACTTACTTAAGAAGGACCACCAGAACAGCTACGGGAACACACAGGGACATTAAGAATAGACTTGTTAAAGCTAAGAGTGCCTTTGCTAGACTCCGACCAGAATGAAAATCAACCAGCTGCAGCAAACTGTACAACTCTGTAGTAAAAGCAACACTGATGTACGGAAGTGAATGCTTGGGGATGTGTGAATCTGACAGGAAAAGCCTGAACATCTTCCTCATTGTAAGCCAGGATTTTCGAGATACACTGGCACACTGATACACTAATGATTTTGTATTGTCATATGCTAACTTATACAAAAGAACAAATTCAGAGCCAGTAAGTCAAAGCTTTAATAATAAAAGACTGCGATGGCTTGGGCAAGCATTTAGAATGAAAGAAACACGGGTACCAAAAAAAGCCCTTCAATGGACACCTCAAGGGCGATGTAAGGTAGGACGATCAGCAGTAACATGGAAGTCAACAATCACGAAAGAGCTCGTCGAAATGAGAATGACATGGGGAGAAGCAAAAGATGGACTTGAGGTGAAATCAAAAGTAATGACCCTATGCTCCACAAGGAGTGAATAAGGAAAAAAATAGCTTAACGAGAAGAACCTGAATCGGCTTTAAAATTATATGTGTATTTTAGTACGATTGTGAATAATAGCTAATCAAATTCTTTAGAATATTTTATTTTAATTAAAAATATTAATTTTTATTAATTTAAAAAAAAATACAATATGTTGATATATAATTGGAAAAAATGATACAATTTAACATAAAAAATTAAATGGTAAAAAGTTGTAATTTTCGTTTTTCATTAGCATTAAATGACTTGAAAGCACTTAAATAATGAGTTTTTATATACATATTATAATTAAAGCGCTTAAAATCTTGATCATAACTACACTTGGCAGGATCACGTTTTAAAGATAACTCATATCATTACATGCTTCAGATTCTTGTTAAAAGCTATGTTTCTTATTTGTTGCAGCGCTTCTAAATAAGTATTCGCCTGTTTCTTTTCCCAAAAAATGTAGGCACATGCTAAAACGTTTTTTTTGAACTAAGTCCGGATATGCCATTTGTGTATCGATTTTAAGAAAAGGGATGTAAATATAATTGAAAAAATACCGGAAGATCTCCTAAAATTAATGATGATTTTAGTTATTTGAACTATTAAAAGCGACTTAAATATTATCTTTATTATGTCTAAGCAAGAGAAAAATTCGAGTAAATGTTAAAAGAAATTCGAGTTAAGTAAATGGAAAAAACTCCGCAAATAGTGATTGTTTGTAAAGAGAAAATGATTTTAGGTAAATTACTAAAAATTAACAAGCTAAAAACCAAAAGCGCCAATATGGCTTCCAACAAAATATCTTATATATTCCTTTTTTGACAGAGAATTTTTAAAGCTTCAAGGCAATTATAGAAATATGATGAATGCTATCTTTGTGTCAGACCGAATCCGTAGCTTTAAAAGGTACTGGAAAATGAAATGGACTCCTCCATATTAATCGCTAGGGTAGAAAAGGGGCAAACTATTAAATTATAAAGCTCATTAAACACTTAAGAGGAGAGAGACATACAAACACACTTTTCCTTTAATAAAGACTTTAGTTATTAGTTTTGGTTTTTTTTTAAAGAATAATGAAAATAAAGTTTATCCTCAAATAAAGTTTCTCATGTTTTGATTATTTCCCTTTAAAATATAATGGCAAAAACCTTGTCCAATACACTTTAATAATATTAATATTAAATTTGGATCTCTTTAGATTACAAAAACATTGCAAGACATTGTAACTTAAAATCAACCTTATCATAAATTGAAAATACTTCAGAAACTAACTCGAATGAAAATTGCATCCTTATTGGTGACTGGAATTGCGACCATAAGCGTTGTAAACAGTTTATTTATTGGTAAATATCTTGACAATCACATGTTGATTGTTTGGAAAAACCTGAACTATGCATTGACTTCGCTTATTTGATTTAAGTAAACTTTACTTTAGCTTTTGATAAAATATGGAGAGATGGGCTTTTATTTAAGCCTTTTATTAAATGAATTTGAATATATGAATTAACTCAATCTGAATTATAAAATTATTGATTGTTTTTGTTAAATAAATTAGAAGTCAACCATTTTGATGTTATTTTGATAATGAACCATTATTAGAAATAGCATGTCTAGTAATGTTAAATATTTATTTTTTAAAAACTATCAAAATCATTAGATTAATTAAGTTTTAGAATTTTAAATGATCGTTTATATCTTAAAATTTGATCTGAAACTTCAATTTGCCAACAACACCGAAGGTAAATGACAAAAGATATTACAAAGGGTTAATTTTTTTGATATATTTATTTCTTATTACCTCAATTTTGATGTACACAAAAAAAAATCTTAAAAAAAGTTATCATCAAACCTAAATTACGAATGAAAAAAAAACATAAAAAACAAATAACTTTCCAAATAAACCCAAAGACTGATAGTATTTTTGAAGAGAGCATATACATATCTATTAGAAAATTTAGTTTTTATAAATTAAATAACATGATTTTTTCCAAGGCCAGCGCCTGGAATTTTGAGTCTTTGTGGCGAATAGGTCTCCTGGGAGGGTGTAGTCATATAAGAATCGGCTTTGGAAATTTGTTTATTTATACTAACTGAAAATAAATTCTAATCATCTTTCTTTTTTACGAGCAAACTAATCTATAATCTGTTTTTTATCATTATATCTTTATTTAACCATATAATGGTTAGTTATATTAACGGTTCTGACTCATATTAGATCTAAAGTTATTTTTAATAAGCTTTAGTTCATTCATTTAGTCAACTAAAGCTTATTAAAAAACTTAAAAAACCTGAACGGCGTTTAGGTTTTTTCTAAGTGCGAACGATAAAATTATTAATGAATTAGCTTTAAATTTGTTGTAGCAATTTGTTTTTTTTTAAGGACTTGAATATAGATGGGATGAAATTTTTTAATGTTTAATCAAACAAAAATGAAACATTTAACTAATTTTATATTATTTAAAAATCTGAAAAAACAAACAAAACTTTTTTTATCTATTTTTTTATTATTTATTGTTTCACCGTTATGAAAATTCAAAGTTAAAAATATTCTCGTCTTTGTGGTGACCGTCACATCTCGCGACACCATGGCGCCATCCATCATATTCACATGTCATACTCAGAAATAAGAGCCGTTCAAGCAGTTATAGTAGTATCGAGGTTTTGTCTTATGTCAATATTCGATTTTATTAATTTGGTTTTATAAGTGTCATCATAATAAATGCTAGTAGCGTTTTAAATTTAAAGCGAGAAATAAAATTGTATTCATCATGATTTTTTAAATGAGCATTTTCTTTGTAGAAAGTGGTCATTCTTTTAAATTCAGATTTTAATTATAATTATTATTTTTATTTATTTCATAAATTACGCCAGATTCGGCGATTTAAAAAAAATAAATATAAAAGAATAAAATTATAAAAAAAAATAAATTCTTATTAAATATGGTTTAATTTTCTGTGTTTGAATTACAAAATGTATCCAATGTTGAAATAACATTGAAAAAGTGCGATGCTTCAAATATTTTTTTCACTTTCAAATAAAAAAATAATTTTAAGTTAATATTGCAAGTATTTTCATATTTTAAATTAAACTCTATAGTACAATAGAATGAGTTTAATTTTTATTTGTAAATTTGAAAAAAATGTTGGAAATTTTTTTTTAACTTTTAAATAATTTATTTGTGTATTTGCATTAACTAATGTTCCTTCAGAGTCAAAATATAATGAAAAAAAATAAAAAATAAGTAAAATGAAATAAAAAGATAAATAATTCATTTCGATTTAAAATTAATATTCAATCGTTTAAAAACTCGATCTTGTGAACCACAGTTCACCTAATATGTGAACAATTTTTTTTCTCGAGTTTTGTGAACTATAACTTCACCTAATTTTTTTGTTCATGTAAGGGTGAACTAAAATAGAATTAGGTGATCAAATTTTGAATTATGCGAAAAACTTTTAGACTTTCTGAATAAACTGAATTGAATAGCTATTTACTAGAATGCCTAATTCTTAAATACTGATATAAAAATAAACAATCGAAGTTTAAAAAATTTTTTTAATTTGAAGTAGTTTTAGAAATAGCATCTGCTTTTATCTAATTGGCCAGGTATCACCCTTTCACAATCCAAAATACCCAAATGTCTTCTCTACTTTTGCCTTTAAACATAATTAATAAAAATTAAAGAAAATTTTTATTAACCTGCGAGTGTTTGGGAAACATAGATTCATCTATTTCGCAAATTTTACTTACTCCGCCCAATTTTAAATTTTTTATCTATTTTTTTTTTCTTTCTTATTTTTTAATTTTTATTTATCAATTGAATTATAATTTTTTTAATATTACGTAAAGTTTTTTTCTAAATAGATGAAAAAATATCAAATAGGTGAAAAAAAGTTCACATAATCTCTAAGAACTAGAATTTTTCCAGTAATAGATGAGCCTTATTTCTATTAACCGACTAGACCCGAAAAGCTTTGTCTTTAAAAATTTTGACATTAATGATAATTGACGTTCGTTATGCATTTTAACTAAAACTCATTTTATAAAAAATGGAAAACAGAGCGTAGATAGTTTATTAAACTACAAATATTATCTTAAGGATCATCATATCGCAAACCCAGTGTCAAAATTTTTAGGAAAAAAAAGTTTTTAATGTTTGCAATATTAACTTAAAATTATTTTTTTATTTGAAATTGAAAAAATTATTTGAAACATCGCATTTTTTCAATTATTTCAACATTGGATACATTTTGTAATTCAAACACAAAAAAATTAAACCATATATTAGGACATTTTTTTTTGTTTTTTTAGATTTCAAGATTAAATTCTTAAATAAAAATTACAAATTATCATATTACATTTTTACAATTAAAAATAATTTCATTAAAGTTTAATAGCGTTTTTTTAAAATCAGATTATTTTTTTTCTTAGACCAAGGTCAAAATATTTCGGGCAGTCATTCAGAGAATATTTTATAATACCGGTAAAGTGCTCGAATAAGCTCCGGACGAGCGACGATCAATTCTATTTGTACTTTGATTGTCATTCCTCACGATACTTGAGATAAAAAGTATTTTATAATCTCAGTTCTATATATAGATCTAATATTTCCTTATTATTTTTTTTTTATTTTCACAATTTAAGTCTAAATTTTTTTGATTGAGTTTTTTTTGAAGAGAGCAAATAATTTTATTAGATTCATTAAAATATCGTAAATCCTTAAAGTGCTTTTATGTGAAAAATTAAAATCTGTAATTTCAGATTCGTTGTTTTTTATATCCATTCGTTTCAATTTAGGTTTTTTTATACAAGATGCTTCAGAAATTTAATATTTATTTCAAATTTGTTTTATCTGACAAAAAATAGAATACAAAAGTAAAAAAATAAAAAAAATTACGATTGAGCAATTAGAAAAATTTTTCTCACAAAATTATGATTAATTCTCACTTTTCTTCAAATATTGAATAAATTGCGCTTTTAAAAATGTTTATTTAAATACTCTTCAATTAATCATGTCTTTTCAAATAACAATACCAAATTAAATGGGTATTCATACCATTTAAAAAGTATACTCAAATGACAAATCGCGGGTCTGTTAAAAACTGGAAATAAAAAGAAAAATAATATATATTAAATTTAATAATATATATTTATAAATATAAAGAAAAATAATATATATTGAATTTACCAACAGTAAGACTCATCAAAACATTTATTGACGAAACTATTTATATAATATAAAAATGTTAAGAAAATAAATTTTTAGTACTCTTTATCAAAAAATTTTGAAATTTAAATCACATTACTTTAGTTGTAAAACTAATTATTTGGAAAAAATAAAATACAAAATACAATTTTTTCAAAATTTTTTTTCCAATATTTTTACACAATTTACATAAGACTTACATTTTATGTTCTTTTAAACAAACACCACAAGTTGGTTTATCTCAAAAGCTATAAGTGAGATTTGCTTTATTTTCTTTGCATAAACGAATTTGACATTTTTTTTTTATCTTCTTATGTCTATCTTGGGGTTTTTCGACGAAACTGGAGTTGATCATCTGCTCAAACTACGTTTTATTCCACGAGATGATGTATTTGGGTTTTGTGAAGTTCAGTACAAAAGAACAGAACAAATGTAAAAAAATTAAATAACTTTTTTCAAAAAGTTTAAAATTAATTCTGTGAATGCAGCGTGGTGCAACATTCGAAGTTGTCTCAACTGTAAAAGTCTGCTAATGATGTGCAAAATCTCTACAAAATGTACTCCGCTCAATTATATTGTTATTTAATTTCTTCTAAACTCTGCAAATTTAGAAGACCTTGATATTTGATGCAACTTTGAATTTTGCACTATGTTGCATTTACAGAATTAAGTTTAAACCTTTAGAAAAAAAGTTTATCAATTTTTTTATGTTCTTTTTATCATTTTGTACTGAATTTCACAAAACCGTGTATTGGAGTTACTAGAATTAAATAAATTTGTTTGAGGCTGATATTCTTCATCAGTGATATTATTCATCATCACTCTCGTTTTCATTATTTATTTCCTAATCGGATGAACCAGAATCTATATCATCATTTCTAAATCTTTCAAGCTCTTTCAAGCAAGCACGCTCTATGCCCAGTTAATCTGATCGACATTTTTAATTTTCCAATTTTTTTTTTATTAATCTTATTTATTTAAAGTGAAAAAGCATCAGGTTTTAAAAAACATTACAAGAATACGCTTTACTTCATCATCAATAAGCAAAAAATCAAGTTATTCTTTTCTTGTCTAAACTAGTCGTGTCATTTTTTACACGACTAGTAATAAAACAATATTTTTTTTAAAATTAAATCTATATTTTAATGTTCATTTTTAGCAAAAATAATAGTAATCAACAAAGATATGATAAAACTTCAGACTTTTACCTATTTTTTTATAAAAAGAAAGCAAAAATATGCCAAAACGACACGGTGGAAATAAAAAAAGAAGAATGTAGATTAATCCTTATTTAATATTTAAAACTAAAATCTGAAAGCTAATTTCTTATATTTTACTGAAAATCAAGCCAGAAAAATTTTTTTAAATGAATTTTTAAAATTCTTGTTCAAATTGTAGAATAGTACAATTGTATAAATATTTGAAATTGAATAAAAAAGCTCTGCAAATTCAAGGTAACTACTGCATATTCTGCTGTTGAAAACACAATAGTTTTTGTGATCAAAATAAGTTAATTTGACTACCAGGAAATTAATTGAAAAGCATAAATGAGGAAACTTTAGTAAAAATAATATAAATAAATTTATCATAATTATTTTAGCTATTTTTTTCCTTTTTAAATCAATCTTTGCGTTATTCGTTCTTTTTGCTCCATCTAAACATTTTTTTTCCGAGTGATTTTTTCAAGCTTATTTTTCATTTAGGAAATAGAGCATCAATATTTCAATTCCTATTAATGCCATTGTCAAAATTACATCATTTACCAAGTGCACTAAAATTTGATACTTCAACTGAAGTTGAATATTTATCGTTCCCGAAAATATCTAAATCATAGAATGTTACCTTAAAAAAGCTTGTTATTATTCTATTACATTGTTATTTTGATTTAAGAGTTTTATTGTTTAATAAATATTTGCAATTTATAAGAGTTGAATTGTTTGTCTGTAAATAAGAAAAGTATTGCTATAATTAAAAAAAATCGATTTTAACTGATATGGGATGGAAAAAATGATATATTTATAGTAAGGTAAAATTTCTTAATTGGCTTCAATCAATTTAGATAAAAAAATGAAACAAATTGAAATTAGATCTAAATTGAAATTTGACTGTTTAAATGAACATTTAAATTTGAAATTGTCAAAAAATTCTGGTTTTAAATCTGAGATAATTGTAAATTTTGAGCAAGTGAAATTTATCATATATTTTAAAATTACTAAGGATTTTTAAAAAATTTAAATGTAATTTATCTTTTAGGTCTGAAAAGTATAATTCTGTAACAAAACCTAAATGCAAAAATATTTTTAGATAAAATTGATAAAAATATTTATGTATACGAATTCAGTTTAATTTTTTTCTCATTAAAATTTAAATAAATATATTATTACAATTTTAAAGATCTAAAATAGTTTGAAATTAAATATAGCTTTAAAATTTGGAAATAGACATTGAAACTAAAATTGCTTTAAATAAGATTTACAAATCCGAATGAAATAAAAATTTTGCATAAATACATATATTGATAAATTGGATTAAATTGGTCAAAAAAATTTAGTTATTTTTATATTTTTATAAAAGAAGCTTTCTTATATATTCGATTTTTGGAAAAAAAAGACATTTTTTCTAAAAATTTTGAATTTTGAATTGGCCGTTTTTAATTTTACCAAATTTTACCAAAATTATCTCAAAATCCTGAAATTTTACGTAATTTTTCGTAAAATATTTCTTTTTCACTTTTCGTATTTTACGTTAATTTACGTAAAATGTGGTAAAATTTGGTTAATTTACGGTATTTTACGTAATTTTTCGTAAAAAACTGTTATGAAATCACCACTGTAAGTTAATTGAAAGTCTATTACGAGAAGATCGAGACTAGTTTAAATTTAAATTTAATCAAAGTTAAAATAATTAACTAATTCATTTAAATTTTTTGTTTAATTAATTAAATATATAGTAAAAATAAAGTAGGTTTCATGAATTAAAATAATTTAGAAAATTAATCACCGTCAATCGGTCAGAATTTTGAAAATTTTTAATATCCAAGGATGTAAGGATTAATAGCTTATATTCAATAACATTGTTAAAATATTAAAAAAGACTTCAAAAACTTATTAGGTGACCAAAGTAAAATGAAACTAAAAAATTTGAAATAAAAAAATGATTGTACCGTAATCTCTCGTAAACAAGCCCGAAGTTTAAAATCGAAAATTCCTTTTGTTTCCTGACATTAAACACGTGTTTTACATTATTTTCGAATATAGTTTTAAGGCCCCGAATAAAACTTAAATTCTAATTTTAGTGTCGTATTAAACATGCAAAAATAATTTTTTTTTCAAATAAAACTAATTTGAATTTTTATTATAATTTTTAAATTTTTATATAAATTAAATTTTGTATTTAATGCGATTTTTAAAATTAAAAATTCGATTTAAAAAAAAATTTAAATTCAAAGAATACTACAAAAATGATTAATTGTTTAATTTAACACTGATTATTTTAAAAATAACTCATTAGTGCCTCCCTTTAAATTGTCTTTTTGTTCTTGTTCCTAAGTTTTATACCCCTCTTTTGATGAATTTTTTTAATTCGATATTTAACTCTTTACAAGGAAGGTGTTATAGAAGCTTTATTAAATTTGAACCAAATCAAAAACCCGATTGTAGCCCAGTAACATAGAAATATTTCAGTATGTGGAATTCAAGCTATCTCCGCCATCAGCTAAAATGTAATACACCATCCACATAAAAAAAGGTCAAATCCAGACATAGAGCCAGATATCGAAATTCCTAAAAAAAGGGTTAGAAAACTTATATAATGATATATGTTTGATTTTTATCACTCTATATAATTTATTTTGTTTTTTTATTAGTTGAATTAAATTGATTTTTATAACAGGACATATGTTTCTAAAGCAATTTTGTTTAACTTTTTATCATTGACATATGCAATTTTATGATTTTGAATCTAACCTTTCGAAATGATTCTTTGTATCATCATACAAATCAATAGGAAATAATTTAAACTGAATCTACTTTTATCTTAACTTCTTTTTTTTAATTAAAACTTGTGTTCATTTTTAGGAAGATGCTACATATAGATAAAATATCTTTCCGTAGCAATGTCTTACGACAGATAATTATCTGAAAAAAAAAATTTCTAGAGAAAGATAAAAAATCTGAAAAAGTACAATTATGTCTAGAAAAAGATAATTAAGTGTGAATTTTTATTGAAAAAAAAATTTAAAAAAAAAATGTTACAAGATTAATTTATTTTTTTTTACAACTTTTGCAAGTCCAAGACTTTTTTAATGGGATATAACCCTTAATATAAGATCTGTGAAAGCTAAAGTTACAAATACTACATACAAGAGGATTTGCTAATACCAAAATTTTACAATTTTTACATGTAACCGAATCTTCGTCGTTTGCTTGATCAACTACTAATACGTTATCAAGTCTTGCTTTTTTTTGTTTTGCTTCCATTTCTTTCAATTTTCTCTCTCTTTGAGCTTTTGTAGGATAGTTATCGTGTGCTAAATTACATTTGGTTACATACATGTTTTTATCACGTTTCTTGCTGAATTTGGAAAGATGTCTGGCAATACTTTTGGTACACGACATCGAACTCTTCAAAAGTTTCAAATTTTTCTCCTTATCTTATTTCTGACATTTTTAATTTTTTTAGTGCTAAGCTAACAGTCAATATATACTTGTTAATCATTTTAATTGAGTTTTATTGAGTTAACTAACTGAGTAATTAATTGTCAATTAAATAGAACTAATTCAATGCAAGTGAAATGTATAAAAGTCTTAGTTAGTTTTTCCTGAAACTTGAACTATTTAAACATGTGCCACATGTAACAATCTATTCCTATTTATGTCTTTTGAACTTTCATTTTTTTTAGCTTATTTACTTTATTTTGATTCTTTTTATTATCTCATTTTATTAACTTTAATTTTATTTTTATTTTTTTTTTTAACTTATTCTGAAGGAGCTCTAACTCGGCACAGAAAACAAATAAATAAATAAAATAAATAATAATAATTATTAATTAAAAGTATCTCTACAAAGCATTATTTTATGAAAAAGATATTTTATCTTAATATAATTTTTGTCTATTTACAGATAATTATCTTTCATAAGAATCAGCTACGTAAAGATAAAATATCTTTCCGTAGTCATTCTCTAATTTTTATTCTCCAAAAATTTTTGGAATTCTAACTTCTTTTCAATAACACTAAAAAAATACATGAAGAAGCTTTGAAGGCTTAAATGTCGACCAAAGCCAAACAAAATATTTATACACTTTTAATAAGGAGAGATGGAAACATAAAAAGCTTATTTATTTCTTAATTAGATTTAAATTCCGAATAAAATACAAAATTTTCTATAAATAGAATGTTGAATAAGTTTTAAAGATTATTTCATATAATTTTTATTATTTTATAATTACTTTTTAATTTGTTGATTCATTTTAAAAATGAAAGCCAAAAAAATGCAAAGCTTTTTATTTCGACACATTTTATTTCAACGACTACTTTTCAAAATATTGAAACAAAAAAAAAGGGTTTAATATTTTTTAAACTTATAAATCAATTGACATGATAATAAATTATATATAATTTTCAAAGCTAAAAAGAATATCCAAATGATAACTAATTAAATTCTTTTAGAATAAACAAAATTTTAAAAATACTTGACAAAGCAAATAAATTTTAAAGAGACCTAATAAGCTTTTTTATATTGAAATTTCCATTTTTCGATTCAGATCCATTAAGGTAATTTTTTCTCCAAAAAATAACAATCAAACACCGATTTTTCAAACTTAAGCTTAACCAGAATGTCAACAAAAGCGCGCTTGATACCAGAAAATTTCGACAGAAAAAAAGGACTCAATAATATCCAGCTAAAAAATTTGAGCCAAAAACCAAAATTTGAATCCAGAATACCACTAGATTCTGGCGTAGTAGCTAAACTAGTATTTTGAAAATGGTGTTAGAATATTTTTATATATCTTTTTATTTATAGCCGACATTTGAGGAACCGATCGAAAGAAAGGGTCCATTCGATATTGGTCTGCCAGAAACATGGACTATTTATATAATTCTTTCCATTTTGGTAATTGTAGCTCTAATTGGTTTTATTTTAACTGTTCTTGGCTTGACAACTGATATTTTCTCAGTTGCTTATACAAAAAACCAAGAAATAAAGCTGTTTGGAGTTGTTCTTACGAGCACAGTTTTGACATCATCCACAATTCTTCTCTTTTGCTTTTGCTGCCAACACGCCAAAGAAGTTGGATTTTTACCAAATGCACATTATACAAACGATTTTATCGACTCGGAGCAACTTGGAGAAGCAGCTAAAATCAGTGCTCTTTATTCCATAGATCCTAAATTACAGAATGAAGAATCAAAACCAGTTTCGCCGAGTCAGGTTCAACCTACGCACATTTCAAAGCCACCAGTAATTATGTATTAAATTAATTTGAAAACAAACCTTATAGAGACAAAATTTCCTATAAATTTTTAAATTTCTAAATAAAAGCATTTGAAAAAATATTTATTTTTGACTTAAAAAATAAAAAACTTTAAAATGAAAAATGTGTTTTATCAGACTATACCTGATGAAGAACAACAAGATTACGATCCGAAATTATTTGGTGAATTGGAACGAAAATTTCCCATAATTCCACATTACAGAATTCCAATTTTTTCAGTTAACCACAGTGTATCACAACTAAAGCAGACTTGGCCACAAATTAAAAGAAAACATTCTCTACAGATCAAACCAAGAGAAAAAAATCTTGATCCTGTTAGAGTAACATATACGATGGAACAAGTTAAATCACAGCCATCAGTTTTTCCACCGATTCCCAAATTGCCGGCAATGGTTTCTCCTATGATCACTACACCACGAGCGTCACCTGCTTATGCTGCCCTTCCACCCATCCGTCCCATATTTAACTACGCTCATCCGTATCAAAACAAATTAGTTTTTCCAGTTACTAACAAAATTAATTATAAAATAATCAAAAAGTTTTAAGATTTTATTTTTCTCTTCACTGTAAATAATTTCACATTAGACACTTTTGCTAACTCTTAAAATGAATTTTTAACTACCTAAGTTAATCAACCACTTGAGTTTAATTTCTTTTCGATTTTTTTTAATGCGAATTTGAGCAATTTTTTTGGCATAATAATTTTTTTTTAATTTTGACTTTACTTCTTGGCAACTCAAGACCAGGTTGAACTATCTATCATTGTTCGTAAGACCTGAATTTTAGACTAAGTTTTTTTTGTGTCAAAAATAAAAAAAATTTCTAAAAAAAAATAAAAAATTAATTATCAAAATAGGGTCTTTGATGAGATAAATTAAATTTTAATTTTAGTCTAAAAGTTATCTATTTAACTTGTCTGGATAACTAGAAATGAATAATAGCTATGAAGAATTGGACAATTTTTTAAAAACTGGTCGCGTTTCACACAAACATCGGGTTGTACATAACTCCGAGTCAAACACTGCATCAATGAACTCTTTCAGCTACCCGAGTCGAAATCAATCTTTTTACATACAGTCAGATTCGATAACCCACCGCCGAGAGACGCCAAATTTGCCAATTATAAACAATCCAATCCAGCAGCCGATTCAACCATCTTTTCAGCCATATCAAAAATTTGTCACTTTACCAAATTTCTACGAGACTTCACGCGCCTTCATTCCTGCCGAATCACAGAGCAGTTTTCTCAAATCAAACAGCCAAAACAAACTAACATCTCAGTCGCAGTTTTTCCCTCCTTTAGCGACCCAAAATCTACCTGTTCCATCTTACGGCATGACCATACAGTCTCCTTATTACCAAGCCTATCCATCAGTCCAGTATGTCACAGACAAAAGTGCATCGTACCCAAATATCAAAACTGTTATTGTGCAACCAAGAGCTAAGCCAAAGTTTATATATGAAAAAATTGATCCAAGATTTAGAAGGTATGCATTTGATTAAAAATTTGTATCAAAACGAAAACAATTTTATTGCTGAACTAAGCGATTACAAAATCTTAATTTTTTAATTTTTTTTAAAAGTAATAATAAATAGTTTAAAAAATAATATTTAATGATTGTTCTTTTTGGCTTCTTTTAACCAATAAAGTTGACCACTACCAAGTGGAGAATTACATGGGCAAAGATAAAATCGGCAAATGATCTCTCTGCGCTGATGTTGGAAAAAAGCTCCGAGTTTTGCTTGTTTATTTGAATTCTGTATGAGGCTTTAGAAAAGTTGTATCAGTTATTTGATAAATTAATTAAAAAATTTAAGAAATTTACCAGCCAAAACAAAACTAGCAACAGTTGAGATAAAACCAGACAAAAATGCATTGAACGGAAAGGTTCCAACTAGGCAGCAATAGGCAAATTGGATTACTCCTGTCAAAAGAATGCAAAACATGTAGGCATCAATTAATTTGACTTTTTTTGGTGTTTCATCTTGATATTTTTGGAATAATTTGCTCAATGACAAATCGCCTTTTGATTGTTCCGTTTTGGACATTTTCTAAAAAAAAATTATATCGTCATCAATTTTTTGAATTTTTAATTTTAAAAAATAACAGGTAACAAAAAAAATTTTTCTGCACATATTAAGTACCACGAAATAGATGTCCTTCAACGTAGTCAAACAATTGTCAGCTTAAATTTGAATATTTTCATTAGATTATACGTGTTAAATTTTTTAAATAAAGCTAAATTATTAGTCTTAAGAAACCATTTTAATATTTGATAATTAAAAGTTAAAATTTTTTCTGCTATTTTAATTTTTTAAAATAAGCTAATAATTTATAAGCTTTCTGTGAAAAAGTCTCAAACGGTTTTGATTAGTGTAAAGTAGAGTTGTTTTTAAGTCACAAGTTGGTCTGTTTAATAATTTTTTTAAAAATAATCAAAACTTTTTTTTTTAATTGTTGATTTAATTAAAAATTTTTAAAGAATACTTGTTGTTTTCAAAGGATACTTTTAGATGAACTAAACTGAATGATATTGAAATAATAATACTAAGAAAATTAATTTCAAAAATAAATTTATTTTAAAGATTTTTAAAATTTGAATTGGGAAATAAATTTTTTTATCTTTTTTTTTTAAAGTTTAAATTAACAAGGCTTTAATGAACTCTTTGAATTTTAGTCTTATCGAGAAAGACAAAATAAATAAAAATTAATAAATCGAAATATCTTTATATAAAGTTATTTCCTTGCTTAATTAAAAAAATATAAAAGCTGAAAATTTTTATTTTAAAAAAATTAAAACTAAACGCCATTTGTTTATATATTTCTATCTCAGTATTTATCTTAGAATCAAAAATATCTATATTTTTACTTATTTTCAATTTTAAATGAGTTAAAATATTAATTTAAAAAATGAAACCAAAGTGTAATTGCAGTTCGGACACGTTTTTAAATTATTAATCAAAATACTTTTGGCACAAATTTTACAGTAAAAAAAAAGATTATATATCAGTGTTTCCAATTTATTTTTTACAAAAAAATTAACCAACCAATTGAAATTAGAAATAAAATAATTATCACAGCTAACCTTGAATATTTAATTTTATGAAAGAATCCATAAATTTTTTTGTAAGTTAATGATCTAAAAAAATTTTCAGAAGAGATAAGTTAATGTTACTGGGTTCAAGAATAGAGTTTTCAGAAAAATCTTCATCTTCACTACATAACTCTCCTTTTTCGTTACAAATACTAATACATTTAACTTCTTGCACTCGGTTTGCAAATCAACAATTTTCAACGATATATTAAACATTTTTATTCAATTTTATTTCAATTTTTTTTAACTCAAAACTTAATAATGCAAAATTTAATAAATTATTTTCAACGAAACTAAATAAAAATAACCAAAAACTAATTAATTTCAACTTACTAAGGAAATTTTTTTTTCCAAAAAAGAACTTCTATTTTTTCAACAAAAAGAAATTAATCACAACAGAAAGTAATTATTTTCGAAGTACAGGAAATTAACAGCCCTTGTTGATTTTTGTTTTTTGAAAACTTTAAGAAATTATTTTTTTTCATTTTTATTCTATTTTATTTTAACCATTCGAAAAATCCAAGGAAAATTTTGCTTCAAAAATCGTGAATTTTCAAATATCTTTTTTTAAGAAACTTTTAAATTTAAATTAAAATCGAAATATAATTTTTTAAATAATGGGTATTTTGGTATAACAATTTGAATTCTTCATTTTTCTAATAATTAAAAAATGTCAATCAGAAATAAATCACATAGACAGTTTTTAAATCGTTAATAAAATATCATTTTTTTTTAAATATAACAATTAATCAAATTTGAGAAAACATTGGAGTTTGACATCATTTTTAACAATTATGTCTGCTTATTCATATCGAACTTATTTGTTTAATTTAATTTTTTTTTTCAAATAAAGAAATCAGATTAATATAGATTAAAATCATCAAATTTCATGAAAAAATAGAATAATTGAAATCTAAATGTTAAATTATAGACAGTATTTAAATTGAGATTGATAAAAATGAAAATTTTAAAATCTGCATTTAAGTCTAATTGAGCATTGAAAATATTTTTGATGAATTTATCAAAACAACAATTACAATTTCTCAACAATCTTAATTTTTCCTTTAATGAGCTTTGATAAATTTAGGGCTGGTAGACCGGCTCCAGTTCGGTTTTTTATTTAAACCGGCTTTAAATTAAAGCCGGTTTTAATAAATGGAGCCGGTTTTAATAAATGGAGCCGGTTTTGAAAGCCGATTTTAGAAATAAAACTGGTTAAAAACCGGTTCCAAGCCGGCTCAGCCGTTTTAATTTCAATTCAATTACACTTAAATTAATTCAAATTTTAGTAGTAGGAGTAATAGTAGTAGTAATATAAGGCAATGCTACAAGAGCGTGAAATCTGTTAGGCAGACTATATGCCATAAATTCAAGTCAGTCCCAGTTATAAATGTTTTTTATGTTACAATATATTGAATTAATATAAAATTAACAAATTATATCTTATTTTTGAAATCGATTGACTTATTTCTTTACAGTCGAGACCATATTTTACAGCTAAATTTAAGATATGAATCAAACATCGCATGTGAATGATTGAATTTAATGTATGATCAGCTTGTAAGTATTCCATTCCACTAACAATATTTGGTGCATTGTCTGTAGTTATTGACAGAACTTTGTGATTTAAATCAAATTCGTTTAGAGTCTTAAAGATAAGAAAGTAACAATAAAAAATATTTCTTTTTGAAGATTTGTTTGGAAAATATACTTTTTTTTAAAGAATCGCATATATGCAATCCATCGTGTGGATGTGGAAAAATAAAAAAATCGAGAACAAATTTATTCTTAACGCATTCGTTGTCAATGAAAAAACAATTAACGGTCATATAGGGTTCGTTTCCTAAAGAGACCCAACCGTCTGTTGATAGGTTAAATTTAGTTATTTCTCTTATCAAAAAACTCTCAAATTAAGAAATATATTTACCAAAGAGTCTAAGCTACTTATTAATGCTTTAAGCTTGATTATTGAATTTTCAAATTCATTATCCAATAGACGAGATATTGTATGTCTTTCTGGAACTACATAACGGTTATCCATTAAATAACAGAATTTCAAAAAAGCCTTAGAATTAACGATTGAAAATTATTCCATTTTTGAGAACAAAATTCAGCATTACATTTTTTACTCCCGTCTGCTAAAACAATGCAATGATCCCATATCTTACTTTCATTTCGTCTTCTGTTCATTGGAGACTTAACTGTTGAATCAGTTTGTGATATATTATTTTCTTGTGTATTCGCCCTTTCATCTTCATTTGATTCTGAAGATGATTCCATAAAAGGAGATTCAGCTTGTCACATTTTATATTTAAACAATTTTTAATTTTTTGTAATTTTTGATTATATTTTTAAAATAATATTCAAAGAAAAATTTTTAAAAAAAGCAAATATTTAAGAATTGAATCATAGAATTAAATATGGAGAGGAATTTGAGAGAAAGTCTTGACGTTTTTGGCGTGTTTTGTAATTTTTAGAGAGAAAATTATTTTCATATGTAAGATTCATAGAAATCCTTCTATATTATCAAATATATTTTTTTTTTTTTAAATTTACTCTTTCGAAAAATAATCTAAACCGGCTTCGAGCCGGTTGTTAGCCGGTTATAAACCGGCTCCATTTTCAAGCCGGTTTTTTAAAACCAGTTCCATTTGTTAAAGCCTGTTTTAAAGCCGGTTTTATTTTAGAGCCGGTTTTTAAAAATGGAACCGGGCTACCAGCCCTAGATAAATTCATCAAAAATATTTTCAATGCTCAATTAGACTTAGATGCAGATTTAAAAATTTTCATTTTTAGCAATCTTAATTTTGAATACTGTCTATAGTTTAATATTTAGATTTCAATTACTCTAATTTTTCTTGAAATTCGACGATTTTACGCTGGTCTAAAATGAAAATTATTTATGATACAATAAAAAATCAGTATTTTTAGAAAATAAATATAATCTTAGGCTTCATTTAAAAATCAAATTTCATTTAGTATCAATTTGAGTTTATGTAATTTTAGTAAGCTGGTGCATTTCTTATATATATAAGATTACTTCGTTATTTTATGAGCTTATAGTAAAAAATGATTTTTTTTATCGGAACAATAATTTTCATTTTTTCGTTTAAACAATTGTATACTGAAGAAATCCCAAATTTAATTCAACTAAATAATAAAACCTTTGTATCTAACGATCAATGTAAAAGAATGATAACAAATTTTATTAAAGTAACATCACAGAATTTGGATATTTACGGAAACAATAAATATTCAACTTCAGTTGAAGTATCAAATTTTAAAACACTTAGTCAAATACAATTCAATTGTATTGATAGTTCCAAAATTAATTTTATTATAGTCTTCATTCCAAGCAGATATATTGTGCTTGATTCTTCAGTGGGTTTAAATTTTGGAGAAAAAAAACCTATAACAATAAGTAATTTATCACCTCCATTGTATTTGACTTTTGTCTATATCAGAGGTTTTGAACCGGAAAATAATATTTTTAAAGATATTTTAGACTTTTACAAATCCTACCAAATTAGTTTATTTTATTCCAATTTTTTTCTTTTTTATCAAAAACGACCGATTAAAAATTGCTCCATCATTCAAAATGTGTTAAAATTTCTGTTTGGTATTACGGATTTTCATTGCACTTTTACAACAAAATATCAAACAAATATGTGCCCATTTATTTTTTCTCAATCAAGTATCGATAATGTTTGATTCAGTGGATTATCTAATTCTTTCTTGAATAAAAACATGCTTTCTTTTGTTCATGTCAATCAATCGATTCAAAATTTTGTAGATAAATTATTTTTGGATACATACCGATTTGAATTGGATTATTCAGTGGCAAGTCCCGAAATATTCGGTCAAGCAAATATGGTATCAATTAAGGGATCATTGGTTAAAATTGAAGCTAAAACATTTGAATGTTTTGTCAATTTAAAATTAGTTCATCTAGCTTTGGAGGATTTTCGCTTTTTTTTCTCAAATGGTGTCGATTGGTTGAATAAAGTTGGTACCAAAAGTAATTATTTATTTATTTATTTATTGAATTGAATTAACCTCCTTTAAGGAGAAGTAAAATAAAATAAAAATAAATTTTTTTTTTTGTGTTTTTGTGTTTTTTTAAAAAAATTAAAAATTATTATCTAAAAATAAAATTACAAAAATAAAAAAGGAACATTAGTTCGAAAATAGAAAAAGGCATGAAAGTTAGAAAGCAAGATAATTTGGACCAAAATTCATGAATTTCTTTTATTTTGAATTAGCTCATTTAGGAGAGTTCTGTAATGTTTTAATTTTAAATTGCAAAGACATAACCAAATTGAATCAGATATACCATCATTAGAAATCAGATTAATCTTAAGATTTTCTTTAAGTTGGTTTATATTTACTGAAATTTTTGAGGTTTCAATTTTAAAGTACTTGGAAATAAGTGCTAAGTCGGAGGAAAAAGATTTATTAGAGGGGGGGTCACTTAGCATATATTTTGAAAATTGTGATGATAGATAATTATATTTAATTGTATCAATAAAAGTTAGTTTTGAAAATAGATAAAGTTCATCAAAGTTGAATAATTTTAGTACTTTTAAGACTTGTGACATGTGACAGTAGGCTTTTAAACCAAACATTTGTCTAATTAAGTTGTTTTGTAATTTATTTATTGAATCCTTTGCGGTCGAATTAAGAGTAAGAGCCTCAAGACCATATGTGAATTTAGATAAGCAAAATGTTTTGTATATAAATGATTTGAATTTAGGTGAAGAGGTAGGACTATTTTTAGGCAGAAGATACGAAATTCCAAAAAAGCTGCTCTGAACTTTTTTAAAATTTATAACTGCCTGTGTGTTAAGGTCAAGATTAGAATCTATAATGAATCCTAAGTATTCTAACTGATTTGCTTCTTCAAGTTCAGATCCATTAAGGTGAAATACCGACTTAAATAATTGAATGCCAAAGTTAACAACTTTTGTTTTATTAGGGTTAAATTTTATTCTCCATTTATTCCCATAAGATCCACAAATATCCAAAAGCACTTGTAGATGGGAGTCAACTGGGCTTATTAAGATTATATCATCTGCGTAGACAATGATAGAAACATTAAGATTTTTATAAAGAGCTCCAAGCTCATTGTTAAGGCATTCTATTATAAGATCATCAATCTATATGTTGAAAAGAAAAGAAGATAAAATAGCTCCTTGTTTTACACCAGTTTCAATTTTAAAGGGTTTAGTTGTTAGATTATTTGGAAGAGATAAAACAGCTAGTGCTGAGTTATAATAAATCCTAAGCAATACCCAGTAGGAATTATGCAGTCTCTTTAATAGTTTATAGAATAAGCCATCACGCCATATTTTGTCAAAGGCCTTTTCTGCATCTAAAGATGCTATCCTACATCCAGAGCCTTTATTGATGTAGTTAAGAGTTGTTTCTTTTAATACAAAAATGGCATGGTTACATGAGGTTTTTTTCTTAAAACCAAATTGGTTATTATTAACTTTGTAAAGATCAGGGGAGTTGATTAGAATAAGTTTTTCTAGGATTTGAGCAAAGCAGTTTGAAATAGAAATAGGTCTTATGTTGTTTAGATCATAGCTGTTTTTTAAATTGTCTTTTAGAATAGGATTAATTTTAGAAGTATTAAGATTTTTTGGGATCTTATTGAATAGTAGAAGTTGGTTGAAGAATTCAAGTAGAATTTCATAAAAGCCAACAAAATTTACATTTTTTAAAAGGTTATAGGAGATTTTGTCAAAACCAGTTACTTTTGAGTTATCAAATTCTGATATTATTTTCTTTAGTTGAGACAGCTCAAAAAAAGGCAGAGTATCAGGACGAGTGTAGTTCACAAATGTTTCATTCACATGTTTTTTAATATTTAGCTGATCACTTGAGAGAGAGGATTCATCCTCTTTGAATAAATTTAAGAAGTGAGAAAAGAGTTTATCCGGTGGGAGGGTTATTTCTTTTCTAACATTTCTTTTATTTTTAGACTGTGCAAGTCTTTTCCAAAATCTATGCCTATCTTTTAAAGAGAAAAGACTTTCTATTTTTGCTTGCTCTTTTAATTCATTTAGATAAATTTGTTGTCGTTGAGCTCTTCTAAATTCTTTCTTTAATTGTCTTCTTTTAGGTTCACAGAAGGGATCCGTTTTAATTTTCTGATTGATTTCAGTTAGTTTATCTTTTATCAATTTTAGTTCCTTATTGAACCAATTGTTTTTTTTTGGCTTATTAGCTAAATTGGAGGAAAAATAAATATTTTGATAGTCTAACGCCTCATGTGAGGCTTTAGAGATTGAGTCACAAATTGATTTATAAAAGAGATCAACATGCTCTTGTGCATTAAAAATAGGTTTCGAGGGGTCTGCGTAATCGAGACAAGAATTTTGAAAGTGATAAGATAAATTATTATTATAGAATTCAAAAACTTCAGCTATTTCAAGTTTTAGTCTTGGTTGGACTTGAGGCTTAAGATAGAGAGATTCAATCTCACAGTGGAGATTTTCATAAGTAACATCCAAAATAAGGGCAAGGTGATCACTAAGATTTCCCACGTCATTTATAATGTTACATTGAATAGATTTTAAGATTGTAAAAGTAATTATACTCTGGTTAATTTTGAAACAAATTCTTACTTTTTTGGTGAAGAAGACTTGTGCCTTTTCAAGAACATTTCATTTCATATTTAATCCAAAAATGTTTTTTTCCTATTCTTCGCCATTAAAAAACTGTACTTGTACTTTAATGTGGCTTCTTAGGTCAATTAATTCTAATTCATCTTTTTTTAATAATTTCTACCTAACTGACAATTTATTTACAATGCTTGTAATTTCTTTATCAAAGGTATGTTGGTCAAATAAGAGCAAAGTTAGCTGTGCTTTTAAAGAGCGATTCAAAAGTTGTAATCCACTTGAAAATATTCGAAAAGAAATTATAGCAGATGACTTTTTATACCAATCTGAATTTTTTAACTTCCTAACTTAATTTTTATACCAATTGTTTCAATAGCTGGTTTAATATCCAATGCAATAAATATCAAAATTATATATAACATTTTTAGAGAGGATAAAGAAAAAAAATTTATGCATCAGATTTCAATTATGATGATCAATTCACTTTAAAATTTGGTCTACTTTATTATCTATATTTTACATTTAATGAACAAATGTATTTACCCAGTGGGAATTTTTTGCTCATCCATAAACAAGAATTATTTTGTTCAATTATTTGATGTTATATTCGTAGAATTTTTTCAAAATTGTCTAAAAACATGGTCAAATGTTATGATTATAATTTTGTCATCGATAAGGCTTGCTTATTTGATAAATGATAAATTAAACTTTTCCAAGATAAAATAAACAATGGAAAAGAGAATAAAAATTGCAATAGGCGTTTTTTTAGTCATAAGTTTTTTGTTATCTGTGGATAAAATTTTTTCAGTCCAAAAAAACACAAAATATTTGTCTGACGAAGAAATTAATTATGTGGAATTTCCAAATAAGAACACTTTTCAGAACAAACAGATACGATTAAGATCTGATTTAAATATTGAAATTCAATACTATGGCGTTTATTCGTTTATTTTTTATACATTTTTTATTATTAACTTTTTGGTAAATGATGTATTTTAGACAGTGACATTAATAGGAATTGACATAGTGATGCTTTATTATTGTTTATTACTCGTCTTCAAAAAACGCTTGGATGAACCAGTCAATTTTCGAGGAATGGTTCAACAATGAATTCGTCATTAAAGTGCGAAATTATTTATCAAGCAAAAACTTGGAACAAAAGGCTCTTTTATTATTGACAACTGTCCTGCTCATCCAATTCAATTAGAATCGTCGGATGGAAAAATTAAATGTCTATTTTTTCCGCCGAATTGTACATCACTTATCCAACCGATGGATCAAGGTCCTATATATGTTTTAAAACGAAAATATAGGACGAAATTACTAAACACTTTAGTCAATAGCGGACAATCGAGAATCGACGAAGCAATTCGTAAAGTAAACATAAAAGACGTCATAGACTTAGTTTCAGAACTATGGAAGCAATTAAAATCATATTGGCATAAATTGAATTTAAATATCAGAAATGAATTAACATTTGATGATATCGATTTATCTCAAATTCGGTCGGATCTTAATGTCTTTGGATTAAATTTTAGTGATATTGCTCTCAAGGATTGGCTTGAAAACGACAAGAATGATTCTGGTTATCAACTAATGAATGATGAAGAGATTGTACAATCGACATTTGAATCAACTCAATCTGCCAATGAAAATGAAGAGCCCGAGGAAGAAGACTTCACGGTAACTGAACCTGAGTCAGTAATTTCAAATTCGTCAGCAATTACAATGTGTGATGAGCTGAAAAAATTTTGCATCAAGAACATCATTCCGATCGATCAAGAAATGTTCCCTAGCATCAAATCAACAGCTACAGTGAATAAAGAAAATCTTTTCGTGAACGCAAAACAAAGTTCGATCAAAAATTTCTTCAAGCCAAATCAAGTTCAATCGACTTCAGTAATATCAACTAGTTTATTTTCAATTTTTCCAAGACGACTTGATTTTAATTAAATTTTTTTTTACTTTTTTATAATTTGAATGATAAATTTGCCATTTTTAAATAAAATATCATCACAAAAAATCCTATCTTTTAATTTCCCAGATAAGACACTTTTTCGGTCAGCAGACATTATCTATTTAGGAGAATTATTGGTATAAGAGACAACAAAAATATTTTTTGTTCTCTTAAACCGAATTTTTACTGTATTTGCATATAAAATTTTTAAATGAGTTTGAATCGTGGACTGTTCGTGAAGAACTGCGAGAACTATTAGATTTGATAGTTTAATTTTCTTTTTTTTTTATTTTCATTAATTATCGTAATTTTTCTCAATAAACTATAATAAAAAAATTATTGTTTTTTTTTATTTTTTCTTAAAACCGGTCAAATTTCCCCTGATTTTTTTCAAAACAGATTTTTTTACACTAAACATTTTTCGACCGGATAATTTTCCACCTGATTTTTTTTCACCTTCTTTTTCAAATTACCAAATAAAAAAATTTTTTTTCGCATTTTGGAACTTAGCCCATCAATGTTTCAACATATTTGTTAATAAATAATATTAATGTTATGATGACTTAGTGGAACGAGTGTGCTGTGATGAGCTTATTAACCAGACACAAGAATACTGAATCGATTTTAACCGGTCGATAGCGATAGGTTCGATTCGTTCAGACAAACAATTCTAAAAAATTGACTTATTGATAGAATTAATTGCATACTGAAAAGATGCATTTTTAATTAGCCATTTATATAAATTTATTGGCTGAGAGGAAAAGGTCAATAAAATTCGTTCATAATAATGAATATTATGCATTCTTAAATATATATCTTACGGAACTATGGCGAGGCTTCAAACGCCATTGGGAAGTGTTTTTTAATCAAGTATTTTTTTGTTACCAAAAAAACTATTGTAATCAAAAATTTTAGAATCAAGCGGGCTGAAAAGAGAAATAAAGCCGGTCGGAACTGCCTTGGAGTCCAATTCCTAAATTATTTTTCAAATAAATATAATAAATTATCTTCGATTTTTACTTATGTTTCAAAAATAACTCAAATAATAGTGTTGGGATGCAAGAGGACATTTAACCCGCCACTTAAATTTTAGAAACCGTGACCGTGTTTGCATTGACCTTTTAATGGGCGGTCAGAAGTTTGGTAGGCTTGGCGGTCAAAATTTTGGACCGTAATAAAATACGGTCAGACAAAGAAGGGCGGTCAAAAATCCTGTCAAAAACAAAAAATTTTATTATATTTTATTTTTTTTTAAATAAAAATAAAATTATTTTTGTTAAAACCATTATTTTTATAAAAACCATTAAATAGACCGTAACATTTCGATATTAATTCTGCCACCAAATTTCTCAAAAAAATCATAATAATATTCATATTTTTTTTTGATTACCAAAATAGGGATAAGAAATTAGCGGAATGAGGGGTTTTCGAAAAAAAATTTTTCCCTTCATTGCTGTTTATAAATGATAAAAAATTGACTCTTAAAAAAAAATTTTTTAAATTAATTGTTTTTTGTGACAAAAATATTTTTCAATTGACCCTTGCATGACTTGTACATACCGGTATTTAACCAAAGAATTCAATAGAAGCTCGTTCACGTTCGGTTCCAGTTATCTCACTCGGAATCGCTTCTGTCACTATTTACAGAAAAATAATCTAATTGAAGATAATCCCTATTTAAAATTGAATAAATAATCACGTGACTAGTAATATTGAAATTTTATAAAAAATTATTTTTACTTAATTGTAAACTCAATGTAAAAAAATAAACTTCTAAAAAAGTCATCTAACCAAGCGAATAATAAATGACCAAAGTGTGAAAATGTCCGATTTAAAGATATTCCCACCTATTTTGCTCTTAGTAATGAGGAACCTTTAAATATCGCGAACCGTTTTAAACCAGAAATTAAAATGGAGTTATACAATAATATAGTATTAATTGTTATAGAAAGGCAAAAAAAATAAATGAACCTTCAATCGCTTCCGAAAAAGAGACTCCAATAAACGTTTTTTAATTAAATATAAGAAGTAATCACGAAATAACAATTGGAAACGAATTTCATGTTAGCCCGGTGAATTAATTAGAAATTGAAAATGAATAATTTGAAAATACTGATCGAAATAAGAATTCAGTCAAAGTCTACAAAATGGTACAAACTGATTGTAATACAATTTCTGAGTTTATTTTAGTAGACTTATCAAAGTCCTATTACTCTCATAAACGTTGTATTGTATGCTTTATAAGCAATTTATACAAAAAACTTCATTTAGTTCCCGACGAAGCGGCGTTATGACGGCTCGTAATATGAAGCCTAAGATTGATACTATAAATGAACCTGAAAAAATGCTCAATAACTCAGATTTTACCAATTCACATGAATTTGTTGATATTGAAAAAACTAATTTTGTTTACGACTTTCCAAAGTTGAGCTATGATGCTATTTAAGAAAATATAACTTTTGGTTCCTATCAGTTAAAGCATAATTTGAGTTATCTGACAGAATATTTTGACAAAAATGGAAAACTTAAAATGAAAGCTATTAAAAAAACAAGTGAAAATTTATGCCTGGTTCGACAGTTTTTTTTTTCCGTATCCAATCTAGACACTCGGGAAATACGATTTATAAAGTGTATGTTTGCTAAAAAAGTCTATTAGTTGAAAAAGAAAAAATTGACAATCTAAGAAATTGATGGAATTGCACTTGTAAAAATGGTTCACGAACGATAGGCTGCTGTTCACATGTTTCTTCGATAATTTATTATTTAGGTTGCGCACGCTTTCTAAAAAGATTCCCAAACCAGCCTCATTTTTGTCCGATATATTTCCGAATGTATTTACTGAATCAACCGACAATGAGATTGACTCTGCTACTCAAAGCACGCAGACATAAAATAAGTCGAAAACTGAGATTTTTTCACTTGAAACTGAACAATCGAATTTTGAAAACGACGAAAACATCCCCATAAACTCAGCTGATTCTAACGATTTTAGAAATAATCAGTCGACAATTGATAATTCGATAACATCTTCTGAAATCGATTTCAAATTGTGTCAGCTGAATTTATTCATTAATTCCGAGTTGGGGTGGCCGTTTAGTTGAATTGAACGACAGAATTAGTCGCATTAAGTTCGTAAACACTTGTACGATTGATTTTTTTTTGCTTGGATTGTGGTACGCATCAAAAATAAAAGCATCTTTTATATCAGAAATCGGCCTGTCAAATCTAGAAGTAAATAAATAAATATTAGATGTAGTTTTTAACATTGGAAATAAAATTGGAATATAGCGAAATCTATTAGGATACTAAATGTTTGAAAAAAAAATATTAATGATTAAGGTATCTATGATACTTTTGGTAATCAAACTGAATTAATAGATAAACATTTACAATCGCAACAGCTTTACATATGCTCTGCAAATTGCTTTTGTGGAAGGAACCATGATTATGGCGGTGAATTGATAAGTTTTGAAAAACAAGGGTTGGAAAATTCAATTTCAATTAAAAAGCATCAATGTAATAGATGTAAAAAGCTTATTGAAGTGAAGACAAAGTTTTTAACTCAAAATAAGAATCCACCTTTTTTAATAGTAAACAATTGTTTAAATTTAGAAATATTTGGCAAATTGGAAAATGAAATAGAAATAAATGGTTACAATTATGTTTTGCTATTAGTCATTATCTTGAAGTCTATTTCAAAAAGATTGTATTTATTTGATGATTTAAGCCCTCTTTCTTATAAAACAACAAATACGAAACTAAAAATTACTAGTGCCTTCTATCTTTGGAAAAATTGAATTTTCAGATTGTGAATAATTAATTTTTTTTAATTAAAAAATAAATATCGTATTTGAATAAATATTTGAATTAAATAAATAAATGATGTTTCATCATTGTCTGGTAATTTTTATTTCAAAAAATTTACGAACAGCATGTTTTAAAGAACTTTTGGGACCCCAAAAGAAAGGGTTCCCATATTTTGTTTTTTAAGCCAATAGGCTTATTTAAAAGCTGATAAAATTTCTTTAAAATGAGATTCAATTTGTCCTCTTCCATACCGAAAAGTTGTTCATTGCACATATGGTAAAACTTACTTTTTTCGTCTTCGGCTTTGTGCACAGATTGTCCAATTTTTATCATTAATACTAAAGTCAGTAATATGCTCATTTCATAGAGAATTTAAATCTGTAAAAGATAAAAAAAAAAGAATTATTTTGAATGCTCCAAAGTCAAATTATGTACCAAAAAATAACATGTTTAAGACTAACTTTTTGAAACTTTGGGACCACAAATGAAAGTGTTCCCATATTTTGTTTTTGAAGCCAATAGGTTTTTTAAAATCTGATAAAATTCTCTTCAAAATGAGCCCCAATTTGTCCGCTTCCTTAACAGAAAGTATGGGGGCGAAAAATGACTTGAGTCTTACTTTCTTCTTTTAAAAATTTATTTAAGGATTCTTGAAGAGAATTATTTCTTATGATCAGCTAATTTTTTTTTATTAGCAAAAAAAAAGACTGGACTTGCCTCTTTTGTGACCAGGGTGGTCACATAACATGTGACGAAGTGACTTATCTTGAATAGGTGACCAGACATTTTTTTACATGATCACATATTTTTTGGTCACAAAATATGTTTACAAGTTAGTCAAATTATTGATACAAATTTTTAAAATATTTGTCACTTAAATTTTAACCTGGTCGTTAAAATACAAATTAGGTCATATATATTAAATAAGAAAAAAAAATTGGAATATTTTGATCATGTAATTTTTTTTTACTTTAACCATTGAACTGATTTTAGAAAACTAAAATCGATATTAATTTCTATTTTTTTATTTAAAAAAAAAAATTGGTCACATATTATGTGACCCGGAAAAAAAATGCCTGGTCACCATTTGTCACTTGGTCACATATCCAGCAAACGCCATTTTTATCAAAAGCCATTTTTTTTGAAGCTAATTTTTTTTGTTTACAAAAAAATTATTCTTAATTTTTTTTCGAAAAATTATTCTTTATTTATGTTTTTGACCTATTGGCTTAACAATTTGCTTGAAGAGGTACTTGGCAGAGATTTAGCTTACTGGACACCGTAATAATATGATTACAGAAAACTTTTTTTTAGAATTTAAAAGTACAATTACTTTTAAGCCGATCATTTTTATCGATTTAAATTCTCCAAACTGTTTGAAAATCCAAGCTGGCTGTTGGTTTGATCCCTTTTAAAAAAGATTCAAATGAAGACTAAGATAAATTGAACATTTAGCCACAATAATTTTTGTACTGTTATTTTGTCAATTCATCTAGATTGATTTTCGGAGTGGTAAAGTAAAACAAAGAATCCAAATAATTAAGCTTAATAACTTTTTTTTCCAGAATATTTATTTGGTGAGCAATTGTAAAGTCTTCTGTTTTTATAACAGGTTCTGTGTAAATTTTGTTGGAAAAAAATGCTGTGGAAAAAAAAATATCATTAAGAAAAATTAATTAGAATACAAATGAATAAATTTTCTGATAATTTTGCTTGTAAAAAAAATAAGTTGAAGAAAGAAATAAAGGCCATTCTTGAATACCATCTAAGAAAATTTTTAAAACAATTTCCATGAAAAAAAACGGCTCAAAATGGCAAAAATCAAAATTTTTGGCTGAACTAATGACCGTTCGCCAAAAAGTTGACGATATTTTTGACAACCCTTATCATACGGGTTTTCAATAATACTGTCAAAAAAGTTTTTTGGTAATATTTTTTGGGGGTTAAAAATGACAGCGAAAACCGCTCGCCAAATGGACCTGTTTTCTCTGATCGCATCCACAACTTTTAAATAACGATCCGTTACTCGCATATTTAAAGCTCTGCTTCATGTATTTTATTATTAAATTTTGAAAAATTAATTTAAATATGTTATGTTTATTTTGAACATAAATATCTCAGTAATATTTCATAAAATTTAAAATTTAGAATTTTTAAACATAGTCTTATTTTAAATAAATACGATTACTTGTGTAAACTCGGCCAAAAAAAATAATGAACATTAAATTACTAAATTTCTTTCGTCTAGCATCAAAAGGTTCAATAAAAAATGTTCAATGCTATTTTTCAATCAATTCAAAATTAAATAAATCAAACAATTTCGAAGAAGATTGGTTCAAGAAATTAACTACTTCACCATCTTCAGAAAGATCGTCAAAAAGAAATACACTGAACAAATTTTCAGAATTAAATCTGGATGAAAAGCAGCAAGTTATTAAAGAAATGTGGCATTTTCGCCGTGAGAATGGACTTCCGGTTCCAAAAGAATTAAATGACAAAATTATAACTGAGCTTCTAAAATGCGAAAGTTATACTCATTTGGGAAACTCTATGGTGTAAGTTTTATTTTTTTACTTAAATTTTGTGGTAAAAATTGGTTTAGATTTAAAATGACAAAACATATTAAATTGTAAATCTGATTTGAATAAAAAGTATCTAAAGTATTTGACAAAAATGATATTTCTAGAAGAATTAAAACTAAATCAATTAATTTATTATTGAACACAGAAACTTTAAAAATTCTATAAGTTATCTTCTTAATTAGAATTTTTAAAATTCTGTATTAATCTCACTATAATCTATGAGCTGATTATTTCAAAGGATGACAAGATAAATGTTAGATTAGAAAAGAAGTAGAGAATTAAAAAAATTTCAAAAATAATTCGACATTAATTAATTCTTTGAAAAAGCAATTAATTTTGCATGTACTATTTTGTCAGATTATTTAGACAAAATTACAATTATCAAATAAAAAGTCAACACAATTATAATTTTTATTATTATTCTATATTATTTAATTTTTATATTCAATTTATGTATTTATTTTATTTATTTATTTAAATAGTTTAAGGAATACCCCAGGCAGCTCAGAATGGAAGGTCCTTCTTATCAGCCTAGCGATTGAATAAACACATAAAAAATAAAAAGATAAATTAAATTATTTATATTCAATTAAATTACACAATTTTTTTAGAAAATCAAATACTTTTTCAGTCTGCATGTTTAGGTTATCATTTCGTTTAAATTTTTCTATTTTAATTTTCTTTTATATTAAAGTTTAACTTACCATACTTTTATTTAATTTTATTTTTTCTTGATTTTTTTGATCCGAAGAAGTCTTAGCTTGGCACAGATAGACTTGAATTCAAAATTTTAATCGTCAACAAGCAGCCAACTTAAACTTCCATCTTTTCTATATCTGGAAGACTTAAGTTGATTAAGATTGGAATATTTTAATAAATTAATCAAATCATCCATTTAAATATTTAGCTTAATATTGACTTGAAAAACTCAATCAGAAATTTAAAATACGTGTCAATAAATACATCTCTAAATTTTTGATAAACAAGATATAATTTTTTTGCTTAAATTAATAAATGTTCAAATAATCTCCGAAAAAATAATTATGTCCAAAAGCATTTTGTTTATATTAAGATCTGCTATCTTAATCTAATAAATATCCAAAGTTGTTTTTAAGTCACAAGTCTAAATTTATAAATTGTCAAGTCTAAGTCCGAGCTTTAAAATTTTCTTTAAAATTACTTGACTGTTTATAATCTAAATTGAACAAAATTTTAATATTTTATAAAAAATTAATTTTTACTCAAAATTACAAACTATATTTTGATTTCCATTTCATTTGAATTTTCAAATTTTATTAAAATAAAGTTTAAGATACATTTTTAAAGAATCTTTATTTTTAGATACATGGTTAAAGAAGAATATTATGATTTTCTCAAAAAACAAAGGAAAAAAGAATTAGCTAGTAGAGAAAAACGATTTTCTGATATTGATAACGAATCTGAAGTTATAACAAATTATCCCGGACGAGAAACGTATCTAAAACGGGTGAATAACACCGAAGTCAGACGATTTCACAGATCTAAAGTTCTCACATCTATTCTGTTAAATGAACCCTCAATAGTGTTCGATTTTAGATTTACCTCTATGCATACTCGTATTGAACATATTAAATCTTTATATAGACAATACATTAACGTATTAAGTGCAAATAGAACATCAGAATTTCCCTTTCAGATATATTTTTGTAACTATGACTCGAATACTGAGTTTCACAAACGTTACAGCCAGCACCTAGAGTATGATGCAAATCTAATTTTTGAGACACAAAAAAACTATTTGGACATTTTTCCAAAAAAACAACTTGTTTACTTATCACGTGATGCCAAAGTTAAAATGACTCGGTACGATCCGGACAAAGTTTATGTTGTTGGCTCAATAATTGACGTTGGTGATGACAGATTTAAGTATTGCTCTTATTCACAAGCTAAAAAAGATGGTATCAGATGCGAACGCTTGCCTTTGGATGATCATGTGAAGTGAGTTTATTTAAGTATTAATTTTAAATTCATTGAATTTTCATGTTCAACAGAATTTCCTATAATTTATTGTTGAGATTTTTTTTTAATTATAAAACAATTCTTATAGCATTTATTTATAAAATTTTTCTTTTTACAGCTTTTTCTATCAGAAATCTTAACTATAATAACTTATTTTGACCTAAAAATAAACTGTATTTCTTTTTTTCAGTACTTTTCCATGTGTTATGTCCAATGAGCTACCATAGGTGACCTCCTAGTAGGCCACCTCCCCAAAATAGTCTTGATGTTGCTTATTTATATATATATATATGGTATGTTCTATTGTGTTTTATAGAAATTTTAAATACAATTTTGAAAATGCATTGAAAATGTGCGGTGGTTAAGATATATTTTATTTTAGAAAATATTTGGAGAAATTTTCGCAATGTCGCTCTATAAAAATTAAATACAGTGTTTAATCATTAATTTATTCAAATTAATTAAAAAATAAGCTCTGATTGTTAAAAAACTCAGATTAAATATTATACAATATAATTATTAGATTTTTCTTAAATTTCAAAAAAAATGGCTAATGGCTAAATTTCTAAAAACCTCAATTTTGATCTCTTTATCACATTGCTTTTAAAAAATCTCGATTTCATATATCCAAATAATTTTTAAGTCTCTGATTAATTCGACATTGGTTCGATTTGATTCTCAATATTCCTTTAATCGTAACTTAAATTTCATGAATCATATTTTAGCAATTAAATTTTAAAATTCTTAGGTAAATTGTGATTGAAATACATTTAATAAGAAAAAGATAGCATATTCATTAAAATTTTTATAAATTGTACTTTAATTAAAAAATTTTTGCTTCTTTAAAGCATTGAGTATTAAATAAAATCAAACCAACATAAATATAAAAAATATACTTTTAGCTTGTTTTACAAATTAAATTACCTTATTTTTAAAAAATTGCCTTCAAAAATTACCAAAAAACGCTCCAAAGGGGTACTATCATTAAAAAATGAAAAAAAAAATTTTTTCAAAAATTTTTCAAATTTAGCTTATTTATTTATTTACTTTCAATTCAAAATATGAATAATAAAAATAAAATAAATAAATAAATAAGCTAAATTTGAAAAATTTTTGAAAAAATTTTTTTTTTCATTTTTTAATGATAGTACCCCTTTGGAGCGTTTTTTGGTAATTTTTGAAGGGCTGTATCTCTGGATTCTGAAGAGATATATTTAAATCCGAGGTCTATTTTTCTTAATTAGCTCAAGATCTACAAAATTCACTGTCGATCTTGTAATCGGATAATTTCAATTTTCGAGGTATGATACCCTGAAAAATGGGAAAAATGTCATTTTTAAGAATTTTCCTAAATTTTCAAAAATTATCTTTTTTGTTATAACTTTAGTATTGTTGATCCAAAAAATAAAAAACCTATATTATTCTGAATCAGCACATAAAAATCTATATATTGGAATTTTAATTTAAGAAAAATTTTTTTTTTTCATTTTTTTCGATAAGGGTCCCCCCTTTTAATTTCTGAAATTTGAAAAAATTTATGACATGTCATAAATATAGGTACTAAAAATTAAAAAAAAAGCTATTTTTTGTCTATATTCGGGTTTTATGACATGTCACAAATCGAAAATGAAAACCAGTGTTCGATAATTTATGACATGTCACTATTGCCAGGCTTTCGCCTATAGTGACATGTCACTATGAGTGAGCAAATACGTTATTCAATTTTTTTACATTTTTTTTATTTTTTTTGTTATCATTTTGTACTGAATTTCACAAAACCTATTAAAATTCAGTTAAACATTATATTTTATTATTTAATTGTTATTTTATGCAATTTTATCCAAAAATTATATTTTATGCAAGTAAAAGTGCACTTTTACTTGCATAAAATATGCATTAGCAAAAGAATTAAAAATTATAAAATTAATAAAATTCATGTTAAATTTTTATTATTTTCTCTGATCCTAGTATCTTTGAAAATATGTCATCATTTAATCTTTCCTATTTTAATTAGTAAATTTTCACTTAAGTTAATTCATTTTTCTTTAAATTACTCAGCAGCACAAAAATTTATTAACAAATGTTCTATTCATCATTATAATATCAGAAAATTATTGAGTAATTAGTAAAAATGAAGGAATTTACAAAATTCCGAATTCTTGAGGGCCAGATAAGTTAGGTTAGACTTATTGGATTTTGTCCATATTTTTTTGTATCGAAACAAAATCTAAAAATTTATTTAAGGTGGAATCGTGGTCAGAAAAGCTTAAACATGGATCACCTATTCAACATATTTCTATGTCTTAAACAAGGAATGGAATGGCGCGATGCTTTCGAAAAAAGTCTACCAAGTAGAAAGCTTCATTTTAATTCTGATGAAAAATTGAAAAAATATTAATAAAATACTGAGAAAAAAAACTCGTTTTTGTTTAACATCCCGATTACATAATTCAAGAATTTTTTTTCTTGTTCTCTATAAGCACACAAAATTTAATTTTTTATTATATTTTTACTTCAAATCCAATTTAAGATGTCTTTTTCGGGCTTTAATTTGGATTCTAGTAACTTGGAATCAAGTCCGGAAGCAAAAAAATCACCTGAATTGAGTCAGGAGCAGAAAGACCGGGTCGAAACAAACAGAAAACGGGCACTGGAAATTAGAGAACAAAAAGAAAGAACGGCTAAATTGTAATCAACTAAATTTTTTCAAATTTTTTTGTGTTAATATTTGATAAGAGCTAAGACGGTTATGGAAACCCAAAGCAAAAAATTAGTTGATAGTGGTGCGGGTTTTTTTCTTGATGAAGAAGAATTGATTGAAGAAAAGAAAAAAGAGGAAATAATCGTTGAAGAACCTTCTATACCAACTCAAGATCAACATTTAAAGTGTAAAAAATGTAGTAAAAAATTTCCTGATTCTTTTTTATCCAAAAATTTTGATCTAAATGTCTGTGA
Source organism: Brachionus asplanchnoidis (assembly GCA_025491095.1). Taxonomy (NCBI): domain Eukaryota; kingdom Metazoa; phylum Rotifera; class Eurotatoria; order Ploima; family Brachionidae; genus Brachionus; species Brachionus asplanchnoidis. The sequence goes on along the minus strand of JAILYF010000039.1, from coordinate 310,212 downwards.
TACTTGCAGGTAAAATTTCTATACAATCTCAAAGGCAATTTTTTTAGACTTAATTCAAGGACTGAAAATTCGGACGACTATGATTTGATTACGAAAACTGAAGCCAAAGAAAAATATCTCCTAAAAGACTGTGACTTTGACTTCAGAGAGCCAGTTCTTAAATTCATCACAAAAAAGAATCCCCATAAAAACCGATTTGGTGAAATGAAGCTGTATCTGAAATGCCAAATAGAAGAACGTGCCATAGTTGTTCATGAAAGTCTGGAAAACCTTGACGAAAAAAAAGAACAAAAAATTGTTAATTTGCATAAGACTAGACAGCGAAATTATGAAAAAAAACTTCAAAGTAAAATTTAAAAAAAAGGTAATAATAAAAGGTGAATATGTTTTTTTTTTAGATTTGAGAAAAGAAGCACGACAAGGGGCTAGAAAACTGGCCGATTTTCATAAACATGAATATGGTGAAGAACAATTTGATGATAAAGAAGACAAATATTTTAAAATATGCAAGACTTGCTCGTTTAAAATTGAATACGAAGAGCTTTAATTTTTGATTTTTGGCTGAGTCAAGACGACACCCAGAATATTTGTCAATTTTTTTTTTTAAATTTAGATTTTTTTTCTTGTACAAAAATAGACTCGTTTATATGTAGTATAAATTTTGGTAGATACTACTTCCATTTTCATTTTTTCACCAATTATAATTTTTTATTTTAATTTACAATAAAGCTTTAAAATAACAGAAATATTTTTGCTCAGCTTAATATCATTCTTGGATAAATAAGTAATAAACTGAATCTATTTGAATTTGTCTTAAATTTTTGTCAAAGTGGAAAGACTTATACTGCAATCGGATTGGGATGAAATTCTCAGGTTTGAGCTGGAATTTAATTAGGCTTTATTTAAAAATGTTCATTTTTTAGTGAACAAACGACTGAGTCGGTTTGGGTTCAGTATAAATTTTCACCAGGTAACTTTTTAAATTATTTAATTTAAATGATTTTTAAATTTTTCCTTTGAGTAGAACCTGCACTCAATGCCAGGCTCTACTTCAAACGACCAAGTCAGGTCTCGCCGGCAATTCAAGATGCTAATGACAAATATTTCAGCATTGAGAAAATATCAAACGATAACGTAAATTTATTTAGATTTTTAGAATTAAAGAATTTTTTTAAGATAAGGATTCTTCAATTTTAATTTTAAAAATAATTTTTAAAAATTTTTACAATTTTTAAAATTCGGATATTTTTATTGAAATTTTATAAAAATTAAAATAAACATGATTTAGTAATGAATTAAAGATACTAATACAAATTGAATTTGGTGATAGAAAAATACAGAAATTTCAGTGTGTTACACCTTATCATTATGAAAGTTTTTTATCTTTTAAAAGTTTACAGTTTTAATTTGATATTTGAATATTTGTCTAAAGATAAAGATAAACCAAATTTAGTTTTATCACGATGATTTTTGAATTTTTTGATATGAATTGATGTTAAAAAAATAGAGATTGCATAGTATATATTCAAAGTTAAATAATAATCTAGCTAAAATCGTTGATTTGTGTCACTTTTGTTCTTAATAAATTAATTTAAAGTAAAAATATAAGATAAATAATAATTTAAAATAATTATGCCAAAGTTTTAGCCTACATCGATGACATCGTCCCAATCATTTAGATAATTGTGAGTTTCCGGGCTGATTGATAATTTTTGTCGTTTAAAATTCTTATTTTAATTTTTTTGATTTTTATTTTTTATCGCCTGCATTTTTTTTTGATTCTGATCGAGCAATATTTCCTTCAGAAAATAATATGTATTATGATACAATTTATAAAACTCTATTAGAATATTTTTGTTTATTTTTAGAAAACAAAAAAGTAAAAATTAGATAAAAAAGATTTAAATTAAAATAATCATCTGAAAAATTAAGTAAACTTTAGACTGATAATTAACCTTCGTTAAGTCGTTCACAAAAGCGTTGAATTAATTAAATCAATGATCTGTTCATCAGTTCCTTTTTAGGACCGTTTGCTTTACTTGTTGTAAAGTTTTAAATTGTTCGTCAGAGAGATTTTTAAAGGCAAAATGTAATTTATTGTACATTTTTATATTTTTACATTTTTACATTTTTGAGAGAAAAAATAAAAATCTCAAAATAAAAAAAACTTCAAAAAATTTTCATTAAGAAAATTAATAATAAATTCGCAATTATTTAAAAAGGGATTTTCAAAAAATTACCCTTGGTTTTTACATTTAAATTTTTCTAAAACTCCTTTTTAAGTAATTGCGAATTTATTATTACTTTTCTTGAATGAAAATTTTTTTAGATTTTTTTTTTCTCTCAAAAATGTAAAAATGTAAAAATAAAAAAATGTGCAATAAATTACATTTCGCCTTTTTAAATTAAGTATTACATATTTTATCCTAAATTTTCATAATTAAAAAAAGTTTTTGAAAAAACAATAGACATTTTCAGCTGGTAAAATTTTACTCATAAAAATACATAATGCTTAACAGTAAAAATACAAAAATTAATTATTATAAACTAATATAATTTTAAATATATTAAATCATAAATAATGACGAAATCAAATTTCTTATATTGTTTATAGACTGCTTAGTTGTTCAATATTTTGAAAATTTTAACATTATCATAAAGATTTGTAATTATAGAATGTATAATAATATTAAAATTTTTGTCCCACTAAAATATCTGAAAAATAAAGGAAAGAAAATTCTTACCTCAAGCTTTTTATCTTTATTCTTGATTTTTTTCCAATTTTATCATTGAAATTTTAAACTAAATGATTTTGGTCTTATTTAATTTTAATTACAAAAATAAATAATTAAATTAATGTTTTGAATATCATTAAAATATCAAAAGTTTAATTTTTAAATAGACAATTTATGTTTGAAATGTTTTTTTTTTAAATAAAAATGATCATTTGCATCTGTATAAGAAATTTTTTTAAAGTAATTTTATTTTTTTTTCTATTTAAAAAAATAATAATTAGATTAGTAACTCATATTGAGGAAAAGGAAAAAATCTAAATTAACTTTTTTATAATTATATTGGTAAAGTATATTGGTAATATTACAATTTTATTTTTAAATCTTTTGAAAAAAAAAATCTACAATCTGAATTAAAATCTAGAATTTAACATTAGTTTAAAATGATTGCAAAATTTTAAGTTTTGTTTTTAAGCTTAAATTCTTTTCAAACTGGTCATAATGACCCGACCGGTTCTACTAGTGCTGAATTAAAAAAAAAATAAAAAGAATTTTAAATTATAAAATTAAACATGGATTTTGTTAAAAAGAAATTTTAAATTTTATCATTAAAATTTTTGGATCATTAGGTTGCAGTTAAAAGCAAAGTTTAAAGATGCCATACCATGTTTTTCATTTTAAAAAACATTCTTTGGAACAACAGAAAAAAATTTTCTATCACTTTTAAAGAAAGAAATTCAAAAAAGTTCTAAGACATGAAGACAGATGAAATTTTTATTAATACAAAAAAAATTTAATTTTTAAATAAAAAAATATGAAAATATTGAGTATGTATAATACAAATATAATGGTATAAATATGTATTTATTAAAATATGAAAAGATTTTTTTCCCTGGCCAATTCTCAGATTTTCGATTATTTAAGAGGCTTTTCTAACTATATTTTTGTAAAATATACTCCAGTAACTCGGCATAATGGAATCTTCTAAGTTTCTACATAATTATGTTATTATCAACTTTTAAAATTAATAGAAATCCAATCTACAGATAAGATTAATTTTAACCAATTTTAATTCAATTTTATTTTAGAAATCTATAATTATCAAATTTAAAAATGAAAAAGTTGAGATTAGTCGAAAATTTGTAGCTCCAGTACAAAAATTTCAAATTCATTTTGGCGATAAAACTAAAAAACCACTGCCAGTTCTAAGTTTAGATGTGAGTTCCGGTGGTCTCGGTGTATCATCGAGTCAAGACGGTAAACTTTTCCTATGGCAAACTGATAATGGTCAAATTCGAGTAAGATCTTAGGCCCAACTTTAAATTTTTTTACTCTAAAACAAAAAATTTAGAGAATTTTATTTGGACATGTTGGTGAAGTGAACGTTTGTAAATTTTTTCCCTCAGGTCTTGTGATTCTAAGTGGTGCTGATGACTTGAGACTAAAAGTTTGGTCTTGTGAAGATGCATCGTGTCCCGTGACCTTAACAGGCCACGTCAGAGGAGTCAGCGACTTCCAGATTATTGATAAGGGCCGCAATATAGTCTCAGTTAGTAGAGATGGCTCTTGTAAGCTGTTCGACATTGGTCAATCAAAGTGTCTGGCCACAGTCGGCCAATTTAATTGTATTATCAACTGTATTTCACTTTCGGAGTTGAGTGATAGTTCTCTAAAAGAGTTGCAAGTTCCTGAACGCTCCGAGGCTTTAAATGAGAGAGAAATCGGCACTGAGAACAAAATAGCCGCTTGTGCATGTGAAGATGGAAATTTGAGAATTCTTAGCCTAAGAGCAAGACAAGTTTTATTTGAGTTTAAATGTGAAAGTCCAGTGAACTGTTGTTGTTTTATTTCCGAAACTAAAGTTGTTTGTGGCACTCAGGAAGGCATTTTACATGTCATAGATATTGTCGAGTACAACTCTTTAGATTAAAATTGATTTTTATTAATTTTATCTTAAGAAAAACGACTGATACATGGAAAGAAATGAGGTCAAGTATTTTATCTGTTCATAAAATTGGTAAACGACATGGTTTCATTGCATCAACAGCTGATGGCTCTTGTTTCACTTGGCATTTTGATGAAGTAAACTCAACAATTGAATTAACTGGCTCAGATTGTGATCCAGTTAACCAAATTGCCTTTAATCAAACTCATTTATTTACTTGTTGTCGCGATGGCTTTATAAGGAAATACAATTTTGATCATTTAAAAATAGATTAAATAAATTGAGTTAAACTTAAAATTTATTTATTTAATAATCAATGGGTTTAATTTCTCATTTTGAAAAACGAAATTTTTTTTTTGAATTTTTTAATTATTTTTCAGAAAAAATTAAGGAAATGTCTTCCAATGATAACTTCGGGTAACTTGGTGAAAATTTTTTTTTCACATTTTAAAATTGCCTAATAGACTTGTTCCTCGGATAATCAATGCTAGTATTGCCGGGATTGTTGGAGTCACTTGTGTATTTCCCCTTGATTTGGCCAAGACTAGATGGCAAAATACAGCCAGCGCAAATAAACTCTACAAAAGCTAGTATTAAATTTATTGTTTAAATTTTTACTTTTATTTACTTTCTACAACAAGTTTTGATTGCTTTATTAAAACTTTTAAAACCGAGGGAATACGTGGTATGTACAAAGGATCTGGTGTAAATCTATTTTTAATTACTCCAGAGAAAGCAATCAAGCTTGTAGCTAATGACGGATTTCGTTACATGTTAAAATCGAAGTAAAATCTAAAAATTTAAATTTTAAATTTTTTCACCTTTTTTAAATTTACTAAAGAGATGGCTCTTTGCCAATGTATAAACAAATTTTAGCCGGAGCTAGCGCAGGCATGTGTCAAATTGTTGTAACTACACCAATGGAACTTTTAAAAATAGCTTTACAAGATTCAGGAAGAGTTGGTAATTAAAATTTATTTTAAAATGTAAAATTAGAAATTTAATATTTTCCTAGTTGCTATGACAAATAATTCATCATCTGCTTCACCACAAAGCGCAACAAGAATAGCTGTAGATCTGTTAAAGAAAAAAGGAATTAGTGGTCTTTACCAAGGTGGTACTGCGACTCTAGTCCGAGATGTTTCTTTTTCGGCCATGTACTTTCCTTTATTCGCATACATCAATTCAATGGGAGCAATTGATGCTGAGTCCAAAAAGCCGCCTTTTTACCACACATTTGGAGCTGGTATTTTAGCAGGCTCAATCGCATCCTACATAGCTACTCCATTAGACGGTATGATTAAAGCTTAGTAAATACCAATTCTAAATTATTTTATAGTTATTAAGACTAGAATTCAGACAACTACCAAAGCTCCAGGAGATTTACAATACAATGGTGTCGTTGATAGTTTTTTGTAATTAAGAAAAAATAATTATTTATGAATTTATTTATAACTTTTTTATTTAAGTAAAATTTTAAAACATGAATCGCCTACAGCTTTCTTCAAAGGAGCCGTAGCTAGAGTCTGTGTTGTAGCACCTCTATTTGGCATTGCTCAAATGTTTTATTTTCTCGGCGTTGCCGAAGCTATCATGGGTAAATTAATAGAAGTGCAAATTTTAATTTTTCATTTATTTTTTATTAATTTAAAAGGTTTAAAATCAATTCAACCGACTTAAAAAATTTAAATCTAGCGGATCGAACAAAACATAATTAGGAAAATTTTTTAATCAATAACAATATTTTAGACTTTCTACTAAGCCAAATTTAAAGTAAAAAATAAACAATTTTTGATCATCAATTGTTTGATTTTTATCTTATTTTATTAGTCAAAATGATATTTTGATAAAGACCAAGAAAATTCCTCCTAAATTTTGTAATTTAAAAAAAGCTATCTACAAAATCAGATTCTCTGTAAATAAATTTAATACATTTGAATTTTTCCATGAAATATGTGGCCTTGCTAGACAAATTATATGCTATATCATTGAAACTTTCAATTTTTTTTAAGATGCTGTATTATTGAATAAAAAAATTTTTTATCTTAATTGAGATACTTGAACTCAAGCTAAGATCGAAAAGCTGGAAATTTTTAAAAAGAATTACATTGTTTTTTACCTTTTTTATTTTTGAATATTTTTAATTAAAAATAAAATGCAGGGATATATTTTCATGTGTAGCAAAACATGAAAAATCGTATGTTCATGCATAAATTTTTTGCAGAAATTTGCAGATATATATTAAAATGGTTTTGTGAAGTTCAGTACAAAGGAACAGAACAAAGTTAAAAAAAATTAAATAACTTTTTTTCTACAAGTTTAAAATTAAAAATTGTCGGATCGTGATTTTTCGGAACTTACTTATCGGAAATGACTTGTCGGAAGTGACTTTGTCGGATAGGTCTGCCTACCAATTATGTGAATGCAGCATGGTGCAACATTCAAAGTTGCATCAACTGTAAAAGTCTGCAAATGATGTGCAAAATCTCTGCAAAATGCACTACTCTCGATTATATTGAAATTTAATCTCTGATAAACTCTGCAAATGCAGACCTTGATATTTGATGCAACTTTGAATGTTGCATTTACATAATTAAGTTTAAACCTTTAGAAAAAAAAGTTATTCAATTTTTTTAAATGATAATATTTGAGCTTGATCATTTAAATTTAATTATAAGCTTCAATTTGTCCAAATTGCAATGAATTTTTTGAAAAAAGAGTGACACATGCAAAAAAACTTAATATTTAATAATTTTCAAGTGACTTAAATTTTTGTTTAAAAGAATTATCATATTTAATATTGAGTAAAAATTTTAACTTCAATAAAAGCTTAACATTTTTTTAAGACCTTATTTAAAAAACAATGCTCAAAATTATGAATATTTTATGTTTTTTCTAACGAAATTGACAATTTCAAATTTCACCGTAACACGTGTCTTACCAAATCATATTATTATTTCAAAAACTTTTTGAATCAATAATATGATTAATAATATAATATATAATATTTGAAATATTGTATACTGTAAGCGATTGAGGTACAAAACAAATCACAAAAATTATTAGAATAAGATTACGAGCTAAATTTTTGTCTTTATTTATTTGAAAAAAAACAGAGATTACATTTAACTTCAAATTAGAATGTTTATTTATTGACTTTTAAACATTTCCATTTTGAAATCAAAATAATAAAATTTGTCTAATTTAATACTATTTCGCACATAATTTCACGCTACTTTAATTTACTTTTGAATTCTTTAAAAAGATACTACTGATAAATCATTCCCAATTATATTTCCGGACACAAGAAGATCAGACAAAAAATTTATTGAATAATAATTAATTTTAAGAAAATTTTCATACTGTAGTAAAATAAATCTGCAAAATACTTTGCAATTTTCTGCATTTTGCACGCCACTAAATATATTCTAATCAATCGTGCAACTATTTTACAGAGTTTTTACAGACATATATTTTTGGTTTTAGCATCGTTGCTTAATTATTAAGAATTTTACAGAACTAAATTATCTCTTTAAGTAAAATTTTTTAACCACTTAATTTCTAAAATTTTACATTAAGAATTCCAAGTTCTAGAATTTCAAATCAAATCGACACACAACCCTAATAGCAAATAAATTTACAATTTTTTTCATTTAATTAAAACATTTTTTTTTGCTTTTAAATTATATCAAATTAAAAAATTTAAATAGAAATTATTGTCTATTTTCCTTTTATTTTAATTTTTTATTTCGGATTAAAAATTGTACATTTTAATTGTCAATTAAAAAAATTGTAAATTTAAGAAAATAAAGAAATTGTACTTCAATCGCTTACATTGAACTAGAAGTGAGTCAAAAATAAAACTAAATAGTGCTTTATACTTTAACAGCTTTCTTTCTGTTAAAAAGACACAAATTTGCTGACTTTGATACAGTTTTTATTGCAAGTTGATTTCATATTTTCGACACTCTATTCATGAAGAAAAGGTGTTAAAATGCATTTACTCACTATAACTATTAAAATTATGGCTGTGAAATGGCTCTTCATTTTTGAAAAATGTTTCAATTTTCAACAGACTCATTTGAGACAATGCCTTTGGTGATACTAGGAGATAATGGCAAAGAAATTTTCACTCGAGATAAGAGAAAAAAATCAATATTTAAATCGTATTTAAAAATTATATGATTAATTTAATAAAAAAAAATAAAATAAATTTAGTAAAATTTATTAATTTTGACAACAAGATTCTATAAAATAAATAAAAAAATAGAAAAAAAAAACTTGAATAATTTATTAAATAATTCATCTGTATGTGGTTAATTTGATATCATTGTTTGGCTGTTCAACATTTGAATAATTGTGGTCGTGGCTTAGATTGATTTTTTGCTGAGAAACCAGCGAATAGTTAAGAGTATTTGTTCCCTCACCTTGGTCATATTCTGGTTTTATATCATCTATATCAATGTTTGCTTTTCGATAATTTCCATTTCCTGTATAGAATACATAGGACGGATTATGAAGCTTGTTGGAACTGACCTGCATGCAGGTTTGCAAAATTCGGCCTTGATGCGCCGGAGAAAGAGTGGTCGAACTCTTAGTCATGTTAACTTGAGAGCTAGTCTGGTATCTTGGTAGCCTGCTTGCATTCATCTCTTCATTAGTATCCTCAATAAAGGGGTTATTCAAAGCCATTTTTTTGACGGCTTTGTCTTGATTAAATAAAATAACCGTAGATATTAGGATATAGAGTATGATCAAAAAGGCTGCTATGATTATTCCAGATAGGCTGCCAACTGACAGCCAAAAACACCAGTCCAAATGCTTTACCAGAACTATCTGGTTGTCTGATTGATCCAACAAATTGGACAGTGGCACTCGTTGCCACACAACCACTATTATAAGCACGACCAAGCCAGCCATAAAGGAAATCAAATTTAACAAAAAACACACTAAATACCAGCAAAGCGATGATTTGTGCGTGGTACAAAGGCACAAAGTAAAAGATGTGAAACATAGTGTCAAAAATGTGAAAATCAAATGAAGAATTTCGAGTATTTGTATTGTGAATATATTTACATTTTGTAATTCCATAAATTGAAGAAGTTTTATGACAAACGATTGAATTTGATTGTCAAAATCAGAGCTTATCCAATGGGTGGATAGTGGGAAAAAATTTCGGTAGACTAGACCTGTGCCATTGTCTTTGATTTCGAGTTCTTGGTGCATCTTGACCTCCCAAATTCCCAGATTGAATACAATTGACTCGTCATTGGTTCGATTCTGGGCTATCAAGATTACTTTGGTCAGCGAATTGGTTATTTCTACTGGTGAGTTGTTTGATGGCAAATTTTTAAATGACAACTTGATCCAAAATGGAAAAATAAATGTGAGCGTAATGATCATTAGTGAGATTGTGAGAAGGGATATTGCTCCGAAAAGAAAACTAAAAGATACAGTGGCTTCTTTTTTGTGGATTTGTAAAAGCTCCTTGTGGGACAGATCGGAGCATGACGATGGAGTAAGAGCGTACATTGACGTTGCATGCGCTAAATTTGATGAATTGCGATGGTCAACTGGCTGCGGCTTCATTTGCTCACTAAAATAAATGTTATTATCAAATTTTGACTGATTTTGATACAACTGTTCTTGATTGCCCAAGTCAGACTTGGATTTTGACGAGGGTTTTTTGACAAATTTTTCCATTTCGACAAGAAAAAGAGACTTAATTCTCGACCATAATGTCAATCGGATCTTTTTCTTCTTCTAAAAAATCATAAAAAATTACAACAAAAAAATTTTAATTTATTAATAATTAAATTTGTTTTTTTTAAGATAAAGTTTCTTAAGTCTGATCAAATATTTTATTATACCTGTAACTAAGATAAAGTCAAAATTAGTCGAGAATGTTGCACAATTAATTTTGTGTTTTAACTAAATGGAACAACTTGAAAATTGTGTCGTTCAAGCTGTTCACTTCAAATTGTTTAGTATCGAATAGCCGACTTATTAAATTGGTTGAATTCAATTAAACTCAGAATGTAAATATTTAAATTTTCGAGGACTTTTAAGTTGTCAAGACAAATGGCTTCTTAAATTACTCGGCCAAATAAAAAGTGACTTTAGTAAGTCATAGGATTTGTCGTAAAAATTGGTCAAATCTAAAGACACAAAAATGGTCCTTAGCAACACAACATTTCTTAAACTTGGCCAAGTTTTTGAATAGACTTTTTTATTGACAAAAAGTTGTTCGAGAAGCTGATTTAAGCCTTGTAATTAAATTAAGGCGAATAGCTAAGAATACGTGAGATAGAAAAATGAGTAGCTTTCGTTTAAATATTTAAACTGTGTGGCTAACACCCATTGAGCTAATAAGGCATTAATGAACTACGAGATTAACTTTTGCTAAAAAAAATTTTAAATTAACATTTAAAAATTTCGTCTTATTAGTGCAAGTGCTGAATAATAAAATATCATGAAGCTTGTTTAAAATAAACTTAAATGGCTTCATTTAAAAATTGAAACACTTATCTCAACAATGAGCTTTTTGTTTGATTTGAGTATTCTCTAAACTGGTACTTTGGAAACAATTTATCTAAGATCGGGAATAATTAGCTCGCATAGATGTCAATTATTTTGAGGAGAATACATAGATAATACAGGTTGATCGCATTTTTTTAAAATAACTTTAATCATGATATTTTTCCATTCATTAAGTGCTTTTTGACATGTTGCCACGTCAACTTTGAAAATCCATTTTTGTACCAAAAAGTTTAATTAAATCTCTGCTCTCAATGATTAACTTAAGCAGTAAGTGTTGGTAAGTTAAAAATATAATATATTTAATAGCACCTCATATAAATCTTATCGGTTATATAAAAAAACTAAAAGATTTAAATTCAAATTTATGGCCAAAAGATGCTGTTTGGAAAATGCACCAAGATAAATGGTGAAAAATTGTTAAAAGGCATTCAATGTCTGTAAAAAGAGGGGTTTATTAATATCAGCCAAAAATGGCGGACACTTAGAGCAGACTATTGATATATATCGATGAAACATTAAAAATTTAAAATTAAAAAAATATTTTCATAAGAATTCGATCAACCTGTATTTGAAATTTTCAAAAAAATTTCTAAGAGTGTGTGTTTGGAAATCGAGCTTTAGCTTTAATGATTTTCTCAAAAAAAATACTCTATTTAAATCAGGTAAAGAAAATTTCATAGATGTGCCAAAAAATACTCCAAGTCAATTTTGCCTGAAGCTCAAAATTAAATGATTCGTTTAACATTGAAAAAGTTGGTAAAACGATCTGATCTTGAGCAACAAAAAAATAATTAGTTACCAAGAAAAATTGGGTCCTTGAGACAAAGGATGGCTTTTTAAGCTTTAAATAACAGGATAAATAATCCAGTTTGAAATAGAAGTTTTTCTTGCTAATATTTGACTAAGCTCAAATGGATAAATTTGAATTTTTTTAATGAACATGACAAAGCTAATATGAGCCAGGTATTGCATCGGTTCAGGCTAGAAAAAACATCATTATTGATTTTTATTGTGAGGCTGTTTTCATTAGTCAAACATAAAAGAATAATATTTTATTAAAATTTCAATTTTTTTGAGGATGATTATTTAAAAATTATAACATTTTTATTACATAATTATTTTGATTGTAAAATTTAAATTTGGATTTTCATTTTCTATTGTCAAGGAGTTAACAAAGAGTCAAGACATTAGCCTTAGTCTACGATCTAAAAATAATTTTTTAAATCCATTGATAAATTGTACTTAACAAAACAAAAATTTGCGTCTTTAAGTTTTATTGTTTCATTTTTCGGAGCAATATTTAGACATAATTTTCTATTAAAAAATATATTGCTAAATGAAATTTTAGAATCAAAAAAATTTCATGATGGAATCCAATTTTACTTAATATTGTTTGTTAAACAAAAAAAATTAGTGTTATTGTGTTAATAACCATAATTTACATTGTTTTTTGTTCAAATAACTAAAATAACTTAATTTCATAGTAAAGCAGACTTGAAATCTGGTTTATATTTTCAGTTTTTTTTTTACTTTTTTCAAAGGAAAATACTAAAAATATAATAATTAAACGAAAAAACCCGCACTGGTCTAATTTTGAAAAAATGATATTTTAAAGAAATAGAATATTTTAGAGAAAAGAAAAAAAGTCTTAGCATTAAGATTTTAATCAGCCTTAACTCAATTTAGTAATTGGATATTCTGGCAAAATAAAATTGTGATCCTCATATTTGAAAGATACTTAGTAAAGATTAAATTCTAAATTGTTGAAGTTGAGTGTTAAAATAGTGAGAATTTGAAAAGAAAAAAATATCTAAATATAAATTAATCTTATGATTCATTTATAAAATTGCTAAAAGCACTTTTTCAAAATTAAAGAGTTTCTATGATTTATTTAAATAGAGATATTTGTTTGACCAAATTAAGTGAATAGGCATTATGAAAAGGAATCACTTGAATTTCAATTTAGAATACTCAAATAATTAAAAAAATTTCATATTTTCTGAAGGACCTAATGAATGAAGATCAAAACCTTTAAATTTTTGTCATAAATATTTTTGAAATTTGCAACAACTGCGACATAGATAATGCTTTATCTTTTTATAATTAATATTTCATATAAATAATTCTAAAAAGATTGAATTGTTTTAAAATTCTAGTCGAAAGAAACGAGATTTAAAGCGATTTTAATTTCTTGAAAACGAGTCAACTGACTCGTTTGGTGCTTTTAAGTTAATCAATTTGATCCTTATTCGGTAAAAGCAAAGTCTGTACTTGGTCAACTAAAAAGAACAATTAAGAAGTGGGACGTACCTCTGTCCAGCAAATAATATAAGGGTTTAGAAAAATAGATACACGAAAAAAATCAAAAATTGTGACCAAAGAGAGCACTCTTTATCGAACAGAATAGTATCGATTTGAAATAACTTACCAAGTGAAACTACAAATGCGACCAATGTCAACTTATTCAAGAGCAACTACGACAAATTTAATAAGCATAACAAATGATAAATTAATCTCACATCTTAAATAGAAGGTTACCTTCTGTTATCACTCTCTGCAGGACACTACGGTTCCTGCTGCAATTATTATTATTATTATTGAAAAAAATACAAATTTAAGAATCACGTATGAAAATAATCAAATATTAACTTCCTTGTCAAATTTTCTTGAATTTTTTTGACAAGCGACTTTCGTTCATAATTTTCTTTTTCTTAATTTCTTAAGACTAACGTTTTTCGAAAAATAAAAAATAACTTCAAATACAAAAGAAAATTATTTTTTTATTATTTCGAATGAATAAAAATATTTTTCTAGTTTAAAATATGGATGCTGGAAGACATAGAAGCTTAATAATAGACATAGGTTAATTAATTGATTCTGAATTCGTACTCATCTTTATTTTAAATTAAGCTCTAAAAATTTTGTTTTTTTTTTATAAATAGAAGATTAAAAAAGTAAAGGAGTAAAAGTACTTTCTAAATTACTCCGAATTTTGAGGTAGAAGAATCCATGGTTTCTTTATTTTACAAAATAATTTGACAAAAATATATTTAAAATTCTAGATTTCAAAATTAATTGCTTACTGGATTTATTGTCAAGTATTATTTCTTAGATATTTTGTTAATTACTATTTTTTCTCAATTAGTACCCAAAATTACAATTGATCTGAAACCTTTAAGATTTTTTTAACATCCTTTTTTCTCGCAAAGCTATGATTAATGTTATGTTGAAATTTTTAAATTTCAAGGTTTGTATACAAATTAAAAAAACATTTTGTTTATAAATATAAACAAGAATCAAATGAGAATACTTGTTTATGATGAAACTTGAAATACACGAATTTTACTTAATAGCAAAAATTTTTTTAACAGTTGGATAAATAAATTACACTACGGCCATTAATTACAATAGTATTTAAAAAAAATTCAAATCTAGATAATAAATCCTATAAACTATAAAATTTTAAATTCTAAGGTTTTTAATTTTTAACATAATACGAATATATTTATTTTGAATAAGTCATAAATTATTTTAAACGAATTGAAGTACTTATAGCTTAATAAAAAAATTGACTCGTTTGAAAATTTTATTTATATTTCTTTTTTTAATTTTGTCACGAAACGAACTAAATTTAATTATTTCTAAAGAGTATTGGTAATTTTAGCACGAAAATGAAAATTCATTTGAAGTTTTAATATTTTCCCAATTTTTTCTCAAAACCATCAATATTAGTTGACCAGGCATTACAAGTTTTCGATTCATTAAGTTTTTTAACTGAACAATTCCCTAATTACATCAAAGATTTTTAAATATATTCACGAATCTTTAAAAAAATCTTTGAAAACATAAAGAAACTGGGCCAAATAATTATTCTTAATATTTACTTAAAATTTTAATTGCTAAAATCCTTGGAAGATGGCTTCAGTTACTCGATATCAAAAATAAAAACGATAATTAAATAAACATATCAATGAATTAAAAAAAACAATAACTTTGACTTAATTCAATAAGTTTTTAGATGGAGTTTTTTTAAAATAAATTTTCGAAATTTATTAATTCTTTTTTTTTAGGCCCATTAAAATCATGTACACAATTCTTTAAATAAAATAACACAATTTTTAAACTTCATACCACAAATTTATTAAAAAAGCTAAAATTAATAAAAATTCACTAAAAATTCATTAAGGTTATTAACCTCACCTCCAATTTATTAGAAAAGACAGAAATGTTAAAAACATACAATTTAAATTTTTATTATAACACAATATTTTTTTTAAAAAAAAATACAACTAAAGACGATTAAAAAAATTTATTTTAATAAAAACTTATCTAAATTTGAAGCGAACTCAGTCCGTCCGGGTCCGGGAAAGAGCCTGTTTTAGAGAATAGGAACTACGGTCAAAGGGTCCGAGGACAAGGTTTAGGGTTTCGGGCTAGAGGAATTTTAGAGTCGTTTTATTAAATTATTTTTTTCTTAAATAAATTATATTTCTTTTTATTAAAAGAGCCGTATTTTTGTAAAAATCGGCGTATATAAAAAATAATTAAAAAGTATATTAAAAATAGCGGCGTAGAAAATAAGGGTAGTAGTAGTAGTAGTAGTTTAAACTGCAGCTTAGAGGTTATCTAAGCATAACTCTAAAGAGCTGTAGCAGTCGCCTCTTTTTGTTTTAACATCCAAACATCAAGCTGCGCTTTAAAACTATTCAGGTTCTTTGTATTTACCACATCTTCCGAGTTTGCTCCATCCATTCACGACTCTATTTGTAAAAAAGTTAAATCTAGGAAGACAATTCTTTACATGTTCACGCATTAGACAATAGCTATTTCTCCTTAATTCATAACCTCGGCTCCCGGATCTTGTGTTAAGACTGTAGTTGATTCCTTTATTAAATTCAATTTGTTCGTAATTGTTTACCACTTTGTACATTTGGATTAGGTCACCCCTAGATCTTCTTGTCTTCAGGTTAGTTAACTCAAGCTTTGACAAACGTTGTTGAAAATCTGAATCACGCAGTTCTGGAATCAACTTTTTTGCTCTTCATTGAACTTTCTTAAGCTCATTTGTATCCTTTTCCAAACATGGACACCATGCACTGACAGCATACTCCAGGTCCGGTCTTACCATAGAACAATACAATAGTTTGATAGTCTCGCTACATGGATACTTAAATGCTTTCCTAATTATACCCAACATTCTATTTGCTTTAGCTGTTGCATTCTTGACTTGTTTGTCCCATTTTAAATCATTCTGTATGTAAATACCCAAATTGTAGTATCCCTAGTATTGAGCTTGTTTAGCTCTAGTTGTTTTAGTTAAATTTTATTAACACGAGTTTAATTAAAATTTAACTAAAACAACTAGAGCTAAACAAGCTCAATACTAGGGATACTACATCTTCCCCGGAAAATAAAATTTTAATTTATTATAAATTTTGATTTGTCTCATCCATGTTTGAATATGTCTTATTATCGAAGTTGACTTGAAGCCTGTCAATCTTCCCTTTGTTACTACGGGTTGATCTCCTAACGCTCGTCTCAGTTGACGTCGTGAGATTGTCATCACCATCAACATTGTCATCATCATTACCATGATCTTCGTATGTTGAAAAGTGATTTTCCAAATCAGGAGCTATAACTTCATCGATTCTCTTGAAACAAGATGAATTCCTTGTTACGGTTTGACCATCACTTGACCTCGCCGTAACCATACTTCCTTTTACTTCTTCAACTCTCCAAGGATTTGGGTCTCTCACCGGCTCTTTTTTATCGAATACTTTACCTCTTGGTTTTTGATACAAGACCAATTCGTCTATGTTCAACTGAGACTCTTTGGCGCGAAGCTTCCTACCTCCATTACATTTAATCACCTGCTTCGCCTTAAGGTCTCTCTCTCTTGCCAATTTGTCTTGATCGTTTTCTAAGAATGTTCTTTTGTCCATTACACTGACCAATCTTGTTGTTGAAGAATATTTGAAAATCAATTCAGCTGGGGGAACACCAGTTGAACAATGTGGAGTCGCTCTATAGGATCCTAAAAAGAAGTTTAACTCTTTTTGCCAAGGGATACCTTTAACCGTTGAGTTTCTCATCACTTTGGTTAAATTCCTGTTAAACTGTTCAATTTCACCGTTTGCTCTAGGCCAATACGGTGTAATCAACCTATGCTTGATATTGAACACTGAACAAAATTTTGCAAATTCCTTACTATTAAAAGGCGGTCCATTGTCAGTTTTGACCAAGACAGGAATACCGAACGTTGACCAAATCTCATGAAGCATAGCGATTACAAGCTTAGCGTTGTTGTTTAGGAGTTCTCTCACTATCGCAAATCTCGAGTAGTCGCAAAGTTAATAGTCTTTGCAGGTGTGTTTAGAACTCTGATTGGGCACAAAGACAATTTAGTGGAAGCCAAGATTGCTGTAGTTAATGGAACGGAAAGATCCCTGCTTGGTTATAAAACAGCAAGCGATTTAGGTATAGTGAAGATCTTAAATCATGTGAAAGTTGATTCGGATAGTAGCAGTTGCAAGCATGATCTTGAATACTTTAAGGCCAATTATCCAAATGTGTTTAGTTCAAAACTTGGTAATTTAAAAGGGTTCGAAGTAAAGCTTAATGTAGACGAAACGGTAAAACCAGCGTACATCAAACACCAAAGGATACCATTCTATCTCCGTGGAAAGCTAGAATAGATTATTAACAAAGGTCTGATGGATGGAGTATTTGAAGAAGCTAAAGGTCCGACAAAATGGTTATTACCAGCCATGTTAGTTCCAAAGTCTGATGGTAAATTGAGGTTTGTAATTGACGCAAGTGCCGCTAATCGAGCGATAAAGCGTGCTCGATATGTTATGCCTACAATCGAAGATTTGATTGCGGATATCAATGGCTCAATAATTTTTTCGAAAATTGACTTTAACGATGGTTTTCATCAGTGTACCCTTGCCGAAGAATCTCGGGAACTAACGACATTCAGCACTCATTTTGGGATATTCTGGTACAAGCGGCTGTTGCAAGGAATCAATGCAGCCCCCGAGTTGTTCCACTACGCAATCGAAACAGAAGTTGTTGATGGCTTAAAAGGTACAAGGAACGTTATGGACGACATAATTGTTCATGGGAGGAATTAAGAGGAGCACGACGAAAGTATTGAAGCTCTGTTTGAGAAGATTAATTTAAAAGAATTGACGGTTAATGAGAAGAAGTGCCTTATTGGAATGAGCAAGGTGGAATTTTATGGCTTAGAATTTTCATCCAAAGGTATTAAGCTAACAGAGGACAAAACAAAAGCTTTGCGTGAAGCCAAACCTCCGTCGACACCAGGAGAAGTGAGCAGCCTTCTAGGATTAAGCACGTATTGCTCTCGTTTTATTCAAAATCATTCAGAGATCGTGGATCCTTTAAGGAAACTGACTAGACGTGGTCGTGAATGGAAATGGGGTATCGAAGAAGAAACAGCACTGTCAAAGCTCAAGGACGCAGGTTCAGGGAGGATATTGAGCTATTTTAATCCTTCTTGGGACACCGAACTCATTGTGGATGCGAGTCCTATAGGACATGGTGCCATTTTGACACAAAGAAACCCTAATGATCCGAATGATATAAGGATCATATGCTATGCGAGTAGATCTTTAACTGAGGTCGAAAGACGATATGCTCACATCGAGAAAGAGTGTTTAGCAATCATGTGGGGATGTGAGAAATTCCATTTATATCTGTACGGTAGAAGATTCAAGATCTCAACCGATAACAAAGCCTTAGAATTCATATTCAAACGAAATGGTCGAAGAACCCAAGCAAGAATTGAGAGATGGTCAATTCGGCTGAATGAGTATGACTTCACCGTTATTCACAGACCAGGGAAAGATAACCCAGCTGACTATCTCTCGAGAAAACCAGTTGAGTCGGTTAAATCGGATGGAAAGGAAAGTGTCGAGTTGTATGTTAACTACTTGTTTGAACAAGCAATTCCGCGAGCAATTGACCATGAGGAAATTACTAAGTCTACAAAAGAGGATCCAGCTCTTCAAGAAGTGATTTCAAGACTAAGAGGATCTAAATTCGATTTTAAGAATCGTAAATCGGTGAATTACGACAATGTTTTTCCCGAGTTATCTGTGACTGGTAATGGAGTGGTAATTAGAAACAATCTGATTGTGGTATCTGATTCTTTGATCGATAAGGTGATCGATGTCGCTCATGAGGGTCATCAAGGTATCACTAAGACAAAGGCTTTGATTTGGACCAAGGTTTGGTTTCCAAAGTTGGATGATTTAGTAGAAAGAAAGCTTAAGAGTTGTTACACGTGTCTGGTGAATGGGGCAAGAGTCGATTTTCAGCCACTTAAGATGACCGAGATGCCAGATGGACCATGGCAATGTTTATCAATTGATTTTTATGGTCCAACCCCGTCAAATACTACTCTGCTTGAGTTGATTTGCGACTACTCGAGATTTGCGATAGTGAGAGAACTCCTAAACAACAACGCTAAGCTTGTAATCGCTATGCTTCATGAGATTTGGTCAACGTTCGGTATTCCTGTCTTGGTCTTTAGCTTCTTCAAATACTCCATCCATCAGACCTTTGTTAATAATCTATTCTAGCTTTCCACGGAGATAGAATGGTATCCTTTGGTGTTTGATGTACGCTGGTTTTACCGTTTCGTCTACATTAAGCTTTACTTCGAACCCTTTTAAATTACCAAGTTTTGAACTAAACACATTTGGATAATTGGCCTTAAAGTATTCAAGATCATGCTTGCAACTGCTACTATCCGAATCAACTTTCACATGATTTAAGATCTTCACTATACCTAAATCGCTTGCTGTTTTATAACCAAGCAGGGATCTTTCCGTTCCATTAACTACAGCAATCTTGGCTTCCACTAAATTGTCTTTGTGCCCAATCAGAGTTCTAAACACACCTGCAAAGACTATTAACTTTGCGACTACTCGAGATTTGCGATAGTGAGAGAACTCCTAAACAACAACGCTAAGCTTGTAATCGCTATGCTTCATGAGATTTGGTCAACGTTCGGTATTCCTGTCTTGGTCAAAACTGACAATGGACCGCCTTTTAATAGTAAGGAATTTGCAAAATTTTGTTCAGTGTTCAATATCAAGCATAGGTTGATTACACCGTATTGGCCTAGAGCAAACGGTGAAATTGAACAGTTTAACAGGAATTTAACCAAAGTGATGAGAAACTCAACGGTTAAAGGTATCCCTTGGCAAAAAGAGTTAAACTTCTTTTTAGGATCCTATAGAGCGACTCCACATTGTTCAACTGGTGTTCCCCCAGCTGAATTGATTTTCAAATATTCTTCAACAACAAGATTGGTCAGTGTAATGGACAAAAGAACATTCTTAGAAAACGATCAAGACAAATTGGCAAGAGAGAGAGACCTTAAGGCGAAGCAGGTGATTAAATGTAATGGAGGTAGGAAGCTTCGCGCCAAAGAGTCTCAGTTGAACATAGACGAATTGGTCTTGTATCAAAAACCAAGAGGTAAAGTATTCGATAAAAAAGAGCCGGTGAGAGACCCAAATCCTTGGAGAGTTGAAGAAGTAAAAGGAAGTATGGTTACGGCGAGGTCAAGTGATGGTCAAACCGTAACAAGGAATTCATCTTGTTTCAAGAGAATCGATGAAGTTATAGCTCCTGATTTGGAAAATCACTTTTCAACATACGAAGATCATGGTAATGATGATGACAATGTTGATGGTGATGACAATCTCACGACGTCAACTGAGACGAGCGTTAGGAGATCAACCCGTAGTAACAAAGGGAAGATTGACAGGCTTCAAGTCAACTTCGATAATAAGACATATTCAAACATGGATGAGACAAATCAAAATTTATAATAAATTAAAATTTTATTTTCCGGGGAAGATGTAGTATCCCTAGTATTGAGCTTGTTTAGCTCTAGTTGTTTTAGTTAAATTTTAATTAAACTCGTGTTAATAAAATTTCAAATGTTAGAAACTTTTTTTAGAAAATACAAACAGTTATTTTTGGTAAGGGATAAGTTGTTTGCTTTTATTCAAACAAGCAAACAAGCGTCTTTATAAAAACTTTATATTTTTTATTTTTATTTCTTTTCTTTGGTCGTTGAATAAATTGTTAACGCAAAACATCTCCCTTAATTTTAACGATATTACACCAAATCTCGTTCGCATTTTGACTTACTCAGGGGCTTCAAACCAATCTTGTACTTGAACTGAACCAATCTTGTCAGGATTATTGCTACCAATATGAACTATTTTGCATTTTTCTACATTTAGCTGAGTCGACTACTCTTTTGACCACTTGCACACCTTATCCATATCTGATTGTAGCTTATAAATCGAGTTGAAATCATTAACTGTTGATAAGATCTTCATGTCATCAGCATAAGCTTCACAATTGTTTCGGACAATATTCAACATATCATTTATATAAATAATAAAGAATAAAGGACCGAGCACTGAACCTTGTGGAACTCCACTGCTAACTTTAACCCAATTTGAGCTAGTGTCCCCTAACACTACCCTTTGAGAACGTTCTAACAGAAACGCCTTTATCCAATTTATCAGGCCATCACCAAAACCAAAAAACTTGAGTTTGTACAAAAGCTTACTGTGGGGGACTTTATCGAAAGCCTTTGCGAAATCTGTGTAAATGATGTCAACCGGTAAACCTTGAGCAATTGCTTCAGAGATGAGATCTAAAGTCTCCAATAAATTCGTCAAGCATGACTTTTTTTGGAGAAACCCGTGCTGTGATGTTGATTTCAACTTGTTATTCAGTAAGTGCTCTAACATTGATTCTTTAATTATGGACTCAAGAACCTTGCATACAATACACGTTAATGATACGGGACAATAATTATTAGGAGAGAGTCTCGAACCCCCTTTATGTAAAGGCGTTACATTTGCTTGCTTCCAAACTTTAGGTAACTTCCCTACAGTTAACGACTTTCTGTAAATTATTGAAAGAGGAAGAGCAAATGACTCACCACATTTTTTAAGTACAAAACCAAGAATCCTATAGGGTCCAATGGCCTTATTCGAGTCCAACTTTAATAATTTTTCACTAACCTCTTTGACATTAATGAGCTGATTGGCAGGCGGGTCACATCGTTCCCTGGTTTTGAAATCAAAAACTGGTTGAAGCGACGAGTCCTCTGAACAAAACACTGATTGAAAATATTCATTTAAAACATTTGCCATTTGTACCGGGTCTGAAATGTTATTTTCTATTCCATCTTTTAATGCCTTTACCGATGGCTTAATATCAGCATTACGATTAACGTAGTTGTAAACTAGCTTCGGGTTCGATTTCGATAATTTAGCTAACTTCTTCTCGTAATTTTTAACAGCACTTTTAATTAGTTTGTTACACTTGTTTCTTGTTTTTATATAGTTTATCTCATATGACTCACACCAACCACTAGCTTCGAACGACTTCCAAGCTGAGTATTTTTTCTTAATAATAGATTTCGTTTCTTGAAACATCCATGGCTTTTCATTACAATGTAAACTCTTCTTTGGAATAAAACGCTCACAAGCAATTTCATAAAACGACATCAACTTGTTGTACATCAGATCAACGGTCAAATTTTCAAGTGTTTGAATCCAATTTACTTTGTCGATAAAATTAGATATTGAAACGTAGTCTCCTTTTCTGTAGTTAAAATCCGACGATCGAAAACGATTTGAACTCCATTTTGTATTTTTTAATTCATAATCCCACATAAGGATATGGTGGCCTTTATTCGTCGAACCAAGCGGCGGCCCGTGCTGAACACTATAAATGCGCTCTTTATTCTCGCTTATTACTAAATCGAGTAGACTACTTGGTCTATCGGTTGAGGTTTGGAAAGTTGGTTCGATAACATCGTCCAAGAAGTCAATTAAACAATTTTCAAAGGAATTTTTGTCAGTTAAAAATGAACTAAAAAGTCCACCGTGCCAATTTATTTTCGGACAATTTAAATCTCCACATAATATCAAACCATTAAATTTGGAATCGTGCATAATCTCATTTGCTCCTTTGATACTATTTAGAATCTTCTCATCGTTCGAACTACCTGGAGGTCTATAGATACAACCTGCAAGAATTAATTCACCGGGTGTAATAACTGCACACCATATCTGCTCTACTTCCTGGTCGCACAAATCTTTGTCCATGATTTCGTAAGAGCCGAAACGTTTGTTGACATAAATACATACCCCTCCACCTACTCTGCTCTTTCTATTATAGTTAAACATTTCATAACCACTCAAACATGGACAGAACAACTCCGTGAACCAAGTCTCAGTTACAAAAATAATATCCAAATTGCGAGTCTTGGTGATAAATTCTAGCTCATCGAACTTGTTTCCCAATGAAGTGGCGTTTGTATAAAAACAATTCAAAAAACTTGATTGACTTTTATTATTCGTCGATTTCTCACATTAAATTAGAATATCTAAACTATTTACAAAAATCTTATTTACATTTTTTACATTACGTTTTTTACGATTTAACGAGGCGTTATTTACATTTAAACTTTTTTCGGTGTGATTAATGCTGCATCTGAGTCTGTTATGACTCAGTGCCTGGCTCGAGAGTAAATCTCCGAAAACTATCCCCTCTTATACTATAACGGACATCAGTTAAGTTGATTCGTTCATTTTGGTTCAAGTTGTATCGGTCTTCTCTTCATTTTTTGTCCAAATACCTCTCAGCTTCAGTCATGTCCGGATTAATGTAAACGTCACTGTATTCGCTTAGTTTGCATAACTCTTTAGCTGCCTTTAAGATATTTACACGATCGTTATCGCCATGAAGTTGGATCAAAATTGGTGGTGGACGGTTCGAATTCGCGTTTGACTTGAAACGACGAATTGTCTTAATCCTTTTGACGCCTGCTCTAATTGATCCGAACGTTTTCTCTATAAAACCATGATAGTCAGCTTCTTGATCTTCTTTTGTCTTTTTGGAGCTGACCGGCACACCAAAAACTATTAAATTTTTCTTCCTTCTCTCTCTTTCTTTCTGTTCACTAACGACCGAGTTTAGCACCTCAATTTGTTGGACGCTGGACGTTCCAACTTTTTACCTTCGACTTGAGCAACTGCTCGGCTAGCAACTGTTACCCAGTTGGAAATTAACGGTTCTCTGTTTTGTGGCTGTTTCAATTCGGCAATAACCCTTTTCTATTTTTCTCTTTCTTCTCTCAATACGTTTTCTAGTTCAAGGGTCATTGTAAAAAGTGTCTAAAATTAAAATATAAGGTATTTTTAAATAGTTTGTGGTTTTCTTATTAAAATTTTTTTTAAATTAAATAGAAAGTGATTTTTTAATTAATTAAGTGTAAATCTTAATTAAAGTGGATTTTTTCAACAAATGTGTACATTTATTTAATATTTGCGGTATTCAATCTGAATCCGTGTTTTTTTAGATTTTATATTAAAAATTGAGAAAATAAAATCTGAATTATTGTTAATTTCATATTTGAAAAAAAAATTAAATTTTAATCAAAATTTTTTCATCAATTAAATAGTTATCGGTTTTTAAAACTTTGTATTGTTTTATTATCCTTATCATCCTTTAACACTATCGACTAAAAATAGTAAACCAAATCTCGATTAAAATTATGACTGGCCGCTAGTGATTGAGTTTTAATTCTATAATCTTCACAGATTTATTTTTTTTCAACATTTTTCAACAAACAAGTTAAATTTTTAAAAAGATATTAACCCTAAGGAATAGTTTTCTTTAAACTAAATTTTAGGAAATGAAAAAAAAAACCTACAATGAATCGAATAGTTCTTTACTGAAAAATTATTACGGTTTTTATTTCCATGATTTTTTCCCTTCTATTTTAACTTTATTTCCAATCAATCGACTAACTTGGAATAGCATTTAAATATAATTAAACTCTTGCTTCAATTTTCAATGATTTAGATCAATTATTTGTTTTTTTTTCGTTTGAATTTTGTATAATCTTATATTATAAAGTTTTAATATTATTCATCTCAAAAAACTGCTTAAAGACACTCATTACTATAATCGAAGTTAAACTGCAGGCTTTTTTTGAATAAATGATTCTAAATTTTTTGATATCTTTAAATATTTGAAAAATGAAAATTAGATTTTGAGTCAATAATCGTAAATAACAAATTAAATTTTTCATCTTTAAAATATTAATAATTTGAAAATCAATAAAATCAGAAAATGGTTATCATCTAACATTTTATTAAACATTTAAAAAAAAAAATTCAAAATTTGTTTTTTTATATTATTTTGTTTTTTGGACAAAAAAGAATTTTATTTAAATGATTATTTAAGCGACATTTATTTTTTAATACACAAAATTTAATTAAACAGCATCATTTCGAAATAATATTTTTTATAAAAAATTATTTGCTTTCGAATCTTTGAGATCTTTGTTTTTTTTTTGCCTAAATAATAATTTTTAATAAAAATAATTTTTAAGTGTAAATTCTTACATCTTCATCAACGATGCCAAATCGTTCTTTTCTTTTTGTTAGAACCTCATCTTTTGGTGCATCCTTTGATTCGCTTGAACCAAATCTTTTTGCACGTTTTTCCAAAGTTTCTTTATCGCCCCCAGTTGGAGTACTTGGTGCAGTACCAAAGCGTTCAGCCCTTTTTTTTAACTTGTTACCAGCAAGACTAGGTTCTCCACCTGATGCTGATAATCCAAATCTTTTTGCTCGTTCTTCTTTTTTTGTGTTATCATTTTGAGCTCCAAATTTTTTCAATCTCTGTTCTAGTCGTTCTGATTCTGACATTTTCTTTGTACTTTCAATGTCTATTTTGGCACCGGAATCAACCAGCTCATTCTCCTGATTCCTAGATACATATTTAAGCTTAGTTTGAAATTTTTATCAAATTACTTTTCAGGTGAAGCAGGAATGTTTTCTTCACCGTTTTTTGTACTTTCAACTTCAATTTCACTCATTCTGTTAGTTTAAAAAATTAATATGTAATATTAGAATCAAATATTTTAAAAATTTAATTTAAAAATTTTAAAAAATTGTTGAAATACTGTCAAAAGAATAAAGCATATAGATCAATAATTTAACAATAATTTTCATATTATTTCTTATCGAAAGAAATATTTATTTTTTTTATTTATAATTTAGACAGTTAATTTTTCTTTAAAATTAAATTGCTTCCTTTGCCTTTGAATTTTTATTCAAATAATATTAATTTTTAAAATTCAATAATTGTTAACAACATCTAGACATATTTATGGAATATATGGCAAAACGATTTGAATTTTACAAAGTACAAAGATATTTATTTAGAAATTAAATAATATAGAACAGAATATTTATTTTAAAAAACAAAGAACACGTCTAGATTTGCTGATAATCCATAATCATCCGATTCTTTTTCTTAGAAAGCTTTGACATCACTGACTTATTTTGAACATCAGTCACTGATGTCAATGTATTAATGGTAAATGATTTTCTGTATTCTTCCTACAAATTCTACAATTTAATGAGCCGTCGACTCAGGTTTTAACAAAAAAAATGTTTAATTTTTTTTAAATCAAATTTATGCTAAAATTAATAGAAAAGCTACGAGATTTTAGATTTCAAAGAACACAGAACGGATATTTCAAAAATTTCAATTTCCCAAAATAGCTAGAAAAGCATTTTATTTTTATCTTTGCACATTTTTGCAGGCTGTTTTTTCAGTCACACGTTTAAGTCAAAGTCACTTAAATTAAATTCAAAGTCATGGTTTAAAAAATGGATAAATATTGACCCGTCATATCAATAATTGATAGTCATTTGAAAATAAACATAATTAATTAATAATATTAATTAATTAAAATGTTTATTAAAAATTAATAATTTAACTGAGTTAATTTATTTTAAATAATAGCTCTCTAATTTACAACAAAACCGAATCCCTAAATCAGCCCCGCCCCGGACTCCATTTAATTTTTGTATAACAATAAATTTTTTTTTAAATTTTTATAAAACTCATGTCATTTTTAAGTCAAAATTAATATTTTAATTTTTACCGTTCCATGCAGTCATGATCGCGGCCATATGAATTTTTTGCCGACAGAAAGGGAAAAATAAATAGAATTGAGATTGAATTGAAAAAAAAGTTATCGTCAATGACTTAACTTAACTTAAGAATTGTGACTTAAAAACAACTCTGCATTTTGGCCTTAAATGTAAAATCTGATTTCGACTTTTATTTCGACTATATTTTGAAAATGAAAAATAAAATATTGATAAATATAGATGGGATGCTATTCAATTCTTTCTCAAATTTTCTCAAAAAATAGCTTTGAATATCTTGTCAGCTTTTTTGAAGTACCTGTTTGCGAAGAGCGATGAGCTGCGAAATGTGAATAAAGATTTTAAGGGTTAAGTTTTCAAACTAAAATTTAATATCTAAGTTTACTGATCTTCTTCAAAAATGTTTTTTTAAAAAATGCTTATATAAACTTTAATTTGCCAACTAAAATGGCAAAAAAAAACATAATTTTTTAACTGATTTGAATACTGGTAAGACAAGGGAAGACTCAATCCAGCATTACAAAATCTAAAGTGTATTAGACACAATTTTAAGGAAATTAATAAGAAAATTCAAAGAAAATATTACTACAGCCTCTACTACTACTAATAGCTAATATACTCTATTAGTATATAAAACAAGAATTGAAAAGAAATATTAAGATAGCAATTTTTATCTATTTGCTCATTTCATTCTAAATTAAAGAGAAGTGATTATTCAAGATAAAAAATCTCGAAATAAATTTCGAATATTAAATCCTAATAGAAATAGATATTTTCAATATAATAAAATTTTAAAAAAATTTAATATTTCTGAATGATAAATTACTATCACTCTATAGATAAATAAAATTTGAAAAATAAAATTTGATCTAATTTAATATTCAAACATCAATGTGTTTATAAAAACTGAAAGCCTTGAAATTAATTGCTTTAAGAATCGGTCCAGTTTGAGCAGCAGGACCACATTCATAAATATCCGGGTAAAGCCTTTCCTTCGATTGAATTTTTTTCTCAGAATTTAATTGATTGCCTAAACGATCTAAGTAAATTAGATTTTCAGTTTTTTCATTATCACTAGCTGGTAAATTTTCATCATAGTACAATGTGTTCAGTATCTGCTCCCATTTGACCGGGTTGGCAATTTGTCTGACCAAGTTGAACCTTATTTTTTTTGGAGTCATGCACAAATTAGCATCGTAATTGGAATAAAACTTTATCGCAGGTGTTTTAATGACAATTTTATCTATTTCTTTGCTAACTTTTTCTTCTGCTGACTTCATTAATTTCGTATGAAACGCTCCACTTACTGCCAAGCGTTTAACTTTGTTTATTCCAAACTCTTTTTTATTTAGCTCTAAAAAGTCTAGTGCTTCCGTGTTTCCACCGATTACTTTGCACTTGGAAAAAAGGTAATTAGCTATTTGACATTCAATCGGCTCATCTAGTTTAAGCTTTTCCCGGCACCATTTGCGCGCAGCCAACATTCCGGTGTTTAATGTGGAATCACGATTTACAAATACAGACATTAAACCAGATGAAACTGCCTGTGAGGCTTCTTGCATCGCTTCAGACCGAACCTTAATTAATTTTAAAGCTAAAAAATTTAAATGCTTTTTTTATTGTTATTAAAAATTTATTAGATAAAATTTTTTGTTAAATACCATCTTCATATGCGACTGCTCCACTTAGAACCAGTGAAGCGTATTCTCCTATGCTAAACCCGGCAGTAGCGTAGCATTCTTTTAGGATGTCTGGTTGTGTGTGCTTCAGATATTCAACAGCAGCGAGTGAGGTAACAAATATTGCCGGCTGACAGATTCTTGTTTTGTCCAGGTCGTTTTTAGGTCCATTCAAGCATAATGATAATAGATCAAATTTAAAAACGTTACTTGCTATTTCGAACATCCGGGAAACTTTTGGAACATCCAGAAGCTTTTTGCCCATTCCTATAAATTGAGAGCCTTGTCCCGGAAAAATAATTATGGAAGGCATATTTTGTTATGTTTATCAATTTTAAGTCTTTTTCAGAAACAAAACGCTTTTTTTTGTTTTTTTAGAAGAGATTTAATAGCTCTCTTTAAGGGACTTTATTTTTTGCAAAACAAATATAACATAGTTCTTGAAATTAAGTCAAATTTTACACATTAATAAAAAATTTGACATATAGACTTTCTTGATGGAATTAAATTTAATAGAAAATCATCTAGATCGTAGAGATTTTTTAATTTTATATATTCTGTTTTGGTTTTGTGAATTTCAAATACAAATTGAACAAAAATTCTTCAATTTTTTATTAAATTTAAATAAAAGTTTAAAAAAAAATATTAGAAAAAATACTGCAACAAAGTGCAACATGCTTTGGTGCACCTTTTTTGCCTAAAATTAAATTTTTATTTTCTTTTTTTTAGTAAATCAAATCAATAATTTTTTTAAATCTTATTGATTCTTTATTTTTTGTAATTTTTTACAAAGATGAAAAATAATTTTAGATAAAAATGGTGCAACAAAGTATGTTTCACTATGCTGCAGTATTTTTTATAATATTTTTTTATTAACTTAAATTTTAATTGATTAAAAAATGAAGAATTTTTGTTCAATTTGCATTTGAAATTCACAATACTTGCTGTTTTCGACATGAAAACCTCATGTGTAAATTTGCACAGAAAAAAAATGTGATTTTTTTAGGCTCTTAATACGTTTTTTAAAAAAAAATTTTAAAAATCAATCTAAATAACATTCTCATAAAATTGAGTGAGATCATTTACCGTTATATGATTAATATAAATTATAAATTTAATTTAACCATAAATTTTGTCATATTTTGTAATCACCGAATAGGTGATTAATAAATTAATTTCGTTTAAAACTATTAAAGAGTTATTTAAGATTGAATTTTACAACTAATTAATAAAAGATGTTAAACGCTTAGGTATTCCATGTTGCAAGCATTCATTGTTTAATCCAGTGCGGTTCAAAAGTCACTAAGCTAAGAGACTTCATTCATCAAGTTACTGACTTGACTTTGAAATGTCAAAATTAACTATTAAAAATGAATTAAAATTTGAGATCATCCAAATAATTTTATCTTTTTAGTTTTACAGAAATAAAAGAAGAATCAGATCGTTTTTCTTTTGGTTTTTACGAAATTGAACATAAAATTATGAAAAAGGTAAGTTATTTTAACATACTTGAAAATCTTGACAGTATACCCAATAATCTTTTCAGCATACTTACATATTAACATACTTTTTAGCTTAAAAACTTAAATAATCCTATACAAATAATTGATTTCCATATCATAGATCGAATTGGTAAAAAATAAAATGTAAAAAATTCAGGTAAAATGTAAATAATTTTACATTGATAGATTTTCATATTTTTTGTCTTTTTGTGCAATATTTCACAAGATTAAAAAAAATTTAATAATTTGGTTATCAAAATGATAAATAAAAATTTTCAATTTGCACAAAACAAAAATATAAAAATATGAAAAAGTAAAAATATAAAAATCTAAAATTATTTACTTCTTGCCACAATTCATTAAAAAATTTTCCATGCTCGAGTGCTTCACTTCAAATAATTGCACAAAATCGCATTACCTGATGAATGGAAATTTCATTCTAAAAAGCTTTTAGACTAAATCCTTATTTTGAAATAAGAAATTGTAAATATCGGCAAAAGCATGGTAGCCAAAGAAAATCTTTAAAAGATATGGTAAACAAATAATAAAAGTAATCTGTCTAAATTTTGATTTAACTTTTGATAGTTTGAAAAGCTCAGTTGACTTAAAAATTATACAAATAATTTTTAAAAAATTGAATTTTTATTTTCTAAAAAAATTAATCTAAATTTTAAAGGCAGTGCTCAAAAGCACAAAATCATTTGTGGAGTTTTGTTTTACTTAATGATTTTTTTATTTCATAAAAAAGGAAAAAAAAAAAAACAAGTTTCAATGAAAAATTGAATCATTTTATAAATTTTAAAGTCTATTAAATATGCAAAGTAAAATTTTTGATCAAATTAAATTTTTTAAATTTTATCAAAACATTTTAGATGCGCAATTAAATTTCAATGCATTTTTACAAATTACAATCCTTTTTTAGAATTAAAAAAATAAAGCTTTGGAATGTGATAAAAATTTAAAAATATTTAATAACGCATTTATAAATGTTCTGAACAATTTTGAAAAATGAAATTTGATCAAAAATTTTACTTTACCGTCAAATGTCTTTTTTTTTTGGAACTTTTTGACTTTTTTCCGCGATTTTTTGATGATTATTAAATTTTCTATTAAAACCTAAAAAATTTAATTCAAAGTGACTGTTTGAGCGATAGTTTGGATAACTCAAAGTATTTTAAATTTTTTTGTTTATTCTTGACAGTTTAATTAAAAAAGCTTATTTCACCATTTTTATTGAAATCTTAATTAAGTTTTGATCAAGGTCATAAATTTTAAAACAAATACAATTTATCTTTAACCATTTTTAATATTCCCAGATTTTCCAGTCTCACACATCAAATTAAAATAAAATTTCTATTAATAGGAAATAAAAAGAATAAAGAATGGTGATAGCTGAAATATTGAACATTCATGATAAGATTTGTTATACTTGTTTAACCTGAGTTTCAATTTCCAGTTTGGTGAATAATGTCCTTAAATTGAATTAAAAATAAATGAATATAATTTTAATGAGAGTCGGAGTGTAACTCTTGATATTCAAACATGTTAATAAAATTTTCGAGCTAAAAGCCGAATATTTGCCCATGTATAAGTATAAGTAAAATAAGTAAAAAAGACTAAAGAAATTGTATAAAATAAAAATATCTTACAAGTTTTTAAACTTTTGGCCGATTTGGAGAAGAAAGAAAATATAAATAAAAAATAAAGGTTATTAATCAGTCGGTTATTTTCATTCATTTAGTAAATTAAGTCTCTTATTTAAAAAAAATACACATATTTTCAAAATGACATTCAATGTTTGAGGTTCAAATAAAAATATCTCAAAATAAATATATAAAAGAAGCTTTTTTAGTATTAAACAAATGTTCTAATTTATTATTTGAAAATTTAAAAAATTAAGTTTTCTGCTTCAGTTTTACATTATAATGGAAAAATTTAATCATTAAAATTCTCGCCTAGATCCACCAGTTCTTGATAACCATTAAAAAAATCGTTATATAATTAGCTTGGTGAGACATGTTTTGTCGATTTTTAGACAAAATTTATTTGTATTTCGAAATCACCGGTTCCAAGTCAGCATTGGATGTCAGAATGTGGAGTATCCAGATTGAATATTCAAAACATTTTTGGCAGTCTAGTTTTATTTTGAATCCATCATTTGTCTAAACAAAACCTTTCAGGATCAAAATTTTCAAATTCGGATCAAGTCAAGTTGATGTAAACATTCTCTTGCTAAACCCTTATATATGTCACATTGAATAAGTAAAATAAATTGTTTAGTCTAATCAAACAAGATTTAGTGTAAAATAATACTCTTTTTAAAATTAACTTAATTAGAAAGTTAATTTTCAATTTATTAATATAGTTTAAGTTATAGCTATTTAATGTAAGAAAAACATATTTTTATAAAAAAAATTAAAAACGAAACAATCAATAAGTAAATCGAATTTTTTTTAATCTCATATTTTTTCTTTATTAAATTGTCTTTTACATTGAACATTAACACTTCTGTTTTCGTTTTCTTCAACTTTTTTTTATTACTGGCTCAGCAACTGGCTGACCAACTTGCTCAATAAAAGGCTTAACAACTGGCTCTTTAAAAGGCTTAATAATTCAATTAATTCAATAATAAATATTCAATAAGACAAAAAATCTTACCTCTTTATTTTCAGGTAAGTTTTAACCTTGATTTTCAATTATCTTTCAGAACCTTTCGGATTGTAATTGTTTTTATTGAGTGTTAGAACAATTTCTTCAATTTGTTTTTTTGTAAAAACCATTCTTTCTCCAGTATCGTCATAACTTTTTAGCAAACATTCATAAAAAGCATTCTTGTGACGATTGTAGTCCGATTCCATTTTATTGATTTTTATTAGAAAAAAATAATTTTATTTATATCAATTATTACATTTAATTTAGTTTAAATCAAGATTTTAATCATAATTTAGTGAAAATAAGAATACAATTAAGAGTATGGCTGCATAAAGATAAAATATCTTTGCGCAGAATTGTCTTAGAATAGATAATTATCTCTACCTAGTAAGGTAAATTTTTTGAAGATAAAATATCTTTCACAAGAAAGTACTACAAAAAGATAATTAATTGATTACTTTGAATTTTGTTATTAATAAAATCATTAATGAACTTCTAATTGACAAATTAATTAGAAAACAGTTATCTCATGAAGATACGAAAGTATCATTCAAACTGATACAGATTTGCCATGTTCTTCTAGTTCTATCAATCCAGTAGAATCGAATTTAGTCGATTCAATATCTGTATCATCAGAAACACAAGAAGAAAACGTCAATCAAAATAGTAATTTCGTCAAAATCGATTTGACTGGAAAGTCTTTTGATAAAAGAGCTCCGAAGCGAGGTGCCCCTACAAAAGTTCAGCGTGAAAGAAAACAGCAAGAAACTCAAGTCAAAGCAAACATCGAAAAACAATCGAGTCGGAAATAACAACAACTAATGATAGTCAATCAAACAATTTATGTTCAATTAGCCAAGTTGCAACTAATTAAAATCACTTGACTTGCAATACATGTAATTTTTTTTTCACAAATCGTGTATAAAACGATATATTCCTTTGAAAAAATCTTGGCTGATAAATCTGGCTCTAAATCTTAATCACTATTTAATCTATATAACCTTTTTCATTTGTTTTTTAATTTTTTAAAAAATAAAATTAAACACTTAATTATCTTTTTATAGTCATTTAATCCCTTCTAAGATATTTTATCTCCCTCCAGATTAATTTTTTTTAAAGATAATTATCTGTAGTAAGACAATTCACCGTAAAGATATTTTATCTTTACGCAGCCATACTCTACAATCAAAGTTAAATAAGCAAGAAAATTCATATATTGACTAAATTGTATTTTATTCTAATATTTAGACTAAACAATTTATTTTGCTTATTCAATGTGACATATATATTGCAAGAAATTTTTTGAATTTTTTTTTTGAATTTTTTATTGAATTAATAAGGATAACTTATTACAAAGCAGTTTATCAATAGTCAGAAGTTGGTCATCTCTGGCTATGAATATTCTCCAATGTAATGAGTATGCTCTGTTTTTTTCTCTCGATCTTGTCATATTTATTAATTGTAATAAAAAAAGAAATCTTGTAAACAAAATAAATTGTTTTTTAAATGAATTGGAACAATGGTTTTACAATTGGAAAATAAAATTTACAGTAGAAAAATCTTTTCTGAAATACAGAGGAAATAATGGATTTTAGTTTCAAGATCGACTTAGGATTCAAAAGATTTCAATTATCAATCAATCAAGCTAAATCCAGATTAATTTTTGGAAATTTGGTGGACGAAACAAGAAATGCTGTAACTTAAAGCTTCTTGACAAATTGTAAACAATAGATTAAGACAATGTTTCAAACAATTTCACATTTTCACAGCACACTTTTGTAAAAAAATTTCTTCAAATTTTTGAAAATATCCATGTAATTTATTAACTAAGATCAAAAAAAATAAATGACAAACAAACTGTTCAAAATTATGAAAAACAACTGGCATTTTTTTAAAAATAAATTTTTAAAAAGAAAATAAAATCGACAAAATCAAATGTGAATTAAATTTTTGTTTAGACTCGAAGAAAAATGGTCGATAAAGGTAGATGTGTTCAAATAAGGAAAAAAGCAGACTTTTTTAAAAATTGCAGCCATGCACAAAAGACAAATTTGAATTGCTTATGAACACCAATATCTCTAAAAATTATATTTAAGTACCCATTGAATTGGTTTGTCGATAAATAAAATAATGCAACAATTCCTTTAATATTCTTTTTTTTTTAAATAAAATTCTCATTTTTCCAACAAAATTCCAATATACACACACACACACCACACACATACGCATTTTTTACTTAACTCTTTCTCATTACCTCTTTATAATAAAATAACTTTTTTTAAACTTTTTGGTTTTGATGTCTTGAAGTAGGAATAAATTATTCGTCTCCATTTGAATTGAATAAAACCTGGATTAGGGTTTTTGGAATAGCAGTAGTGTAGTTGTAGTTTGGCAATGTCCTCTGGTAAGAAGCGAATGCAGATTGGTTATGGCAAAGCACTGCGCAAGGCCAAGTACCGGCGCATGAGCTCATCAGGCATAACAGCCAGCTCGGAATCGAACAGCTCTGTGCAGCTGTGTACCTCACCTTCGATCAGCGAGCTAGTGCTGGACTCGATCAAGGGCTCGCCCACTCCTTCCATTACGTCCGATTCGCTGATCTCGGACGACATGGGCCCAGCATCAAACAAATCTTGCATTGACTCCAGCCAAACTTGCCTCCAATCTCCATCCATCATATCCATTTGCTCGTCCGATGACGAAAAAGCCAAAAACCTGAGCCAATACTCGAACAGTGCGAGCAACGAGAGCCTAAACTCGAGCAAGCGGGTCACCCGCAACACGTCCCGTCTGCTAGAGGCCTCCAGTCTCAGCCTGAATCAGTCTTCTTCGGCATCGAGTCTGGCCAGCCACCAGGACGAGACCGAGCCGAATCGAAAGCGGTGCTGTTGGCACAGGTGCCGATTCAGCATCGATGCCGACAAAACCAATGACCAGCTAATCGAACATGTCAAGAACAAACACATTTTGAGTCAAAAAAATAACAAAAAATTCAATTGTTTGTGGAAAGATTGTAAATTTTATGAAAAGTCGTCAACAAGTTTTATGTGGTTGGAGCGACATGTTATCGACCACATAGACTCGCGGCCTTATTACTGCGTATTTAGTGGTTGTAATAGAAAATTTCGCACCCAGGCCGAGCTGAGTAGACACTGTGACTTGCACTTTAACACCTCCAATACAACCAATAACTCAAATTCGCTGACCGCCCAGCTAAATACCATCAATGGACCATTGCGCACATCGCCTGTTAAAAATAGACAACAAAAGCATATCATTTTGAACACGGCCAAAAAAGCCCTCATTCACAATATCAAGCACAAAAATAAGTCGTGCAGTGAATTGAGTGAGCTGAATGGCAATTTGGCAACCAGTGATACCAATGTTATTGATGGCTGTTCTCATGGGTTTATTAGCGAAAGATCAAAATCTAGTTCCAATTTATTAAATCAAAAAGTAAGTTTTGTTTTTTATTTATGGAGGGAGGAGGTGCGTTTATTTGGGGATAATGTGAAAACGGCTTATGCTAAAACACGGACCGCGGTCGGATGGTATTAGGAATTTTCCAAAAACTTCCGACCATTTTGTAGGGAAATTTAATGAGCTTGAAATGCAAAAGTATCAGTTGGCCCATAAGACCTTGTTATTGACTTGTAAAACAAGTAAATACGAGAAAAATGATCCAAAGTGGACAAGGATCAAAATTTTCATATGAAAGAAATTTTTTTTCAAACAAAAAATTGATAATTTTTTTAAATGAATATTGATATAATTTTTTTTTTACAATAATTAACAAAATTTTGTTAAAATTTAAAATATGTAAAAATTTTCGATGACTAAAAATATTTAAAAAAAAAAGTTTAGTTGAAAGTAAAAATAAATTAAGAGAAATTTTGACCGAGAGATCTAAAACAATTTTTTATTTCTTATGTAAGAATGTAGAGATTTTAATTATCTACAAAATGGTATACAATCTCCCAAAAATAAAATATTTTTACAGCTATGAGCTTTTAAATAAAAGAGCTAAATGACTATTTATTTTACTGCAACAATGCATAGTTAATTCTCATTCATTTAATTAGTGGTCGGATGGTCAGGCTCTTATGATTATCCAGAAAACATGTGTTCCATATGAGTAGGATTATAAGGTATCAGGTCTCCAGACAATTTTAAATCCATTTTCAGTCTACCTCGACCACCTCCTGAAAAAATATAGCAACATTTTGAGGCATTCATTTTCAGACGCCAAGCAGACAGCCAATTCTTAAGCCCACTTAGGTACTTATTAATTACTTTAATGACTTTTCCTGTCTTTTTAAAGTAAAATATCGCCCCCAGGTCATCAGCAAAAAGTGCTGAGTAACTAGAGTGCTTTGAGTTTGAGAGCTGAATATCACCTATGTACACTAAAAAAAGCAGTGGACCTAAAACTGATCCTTGAGGAACAGAACAAGTAATGGGATACATCCTACTAAACTTATTATTAATCTTGACTTTAAAAAATCTGTCCGATAAAAAGTTCTTAACGAACCTGACTAGATAAATAGGTACACCCAGGTAGACTAGTTTATAGATTAGTCCAGCATGCCAGACTTTATCAAAGGCTTTTGAAATATCAAAAAAGATACCACATACCTTGCTGCCATTATGTTTATTTAGTCGTTCTTGTATCTTTTGGGTCATGAATAAAAGATTATCAGCAGAGCTTCTATTATTTCTAAATCCAGACTGCTCGTCAATAATGAGTTTTTTGCTTTCTAAAAAGTAATATAAACGATTTCTAATAACTCTTTCAGCTAGTTTACCAAGACAACTAAGAAGACTGATTCCTCTATAATCAACAGGATCAGTAGAGTAACCAGCCTTTTTTGGAATCATCGTAATCACTGCAATTTTCCAGGACTCAGGTATTCCGACACTTAAAGAGAGATTTATCAAATCAAGGAGGAGAGTAAGTTCATGCTCATCTTTTATAGGAAAATTTTAGTCCAAAATATGACCGATTTCATAATCAATTATTCTGAATTTTCAAAAAAAACTCTGCTTTACATAATTAATTGATTATTTAAAATATAGCATAACTGTTTATTTTATAATTTTTTGAAGAAAATATGTCAATTTTTTTTGGACGAAATTAAAATAAATAAAAATAAAACTCGTCCAAAATTAATTTTAAATTCTAAGTTAAAAAATATAAATGTAAAAAAATTATTGCAGAAATTAAGATTTATTTAAAATATTAAAAAAAAAAAATTAAATTAAATTTTAAATTATAATTTTAAAATAGACAATTATTATCCATGTATTATTTTTGGTAATTTTTTTGGTCAGATTTTTTAATTTTTCTAATAAAAAGTATGAAATAAATATTATTTTATAAATAAATAAGCGTAATTGAAAATAACAAATACTAATTTGAATTTAAGTTTTATAACAAAAATACAATTTAAGAAAATCCAGTAGTTTAATTTCTTATAACTAATATTGGTGAGAAATAATTAACAGACATGTATATTCCAAAATAATCTCTTATTTATTTATTCCTTCATTTTATTAAAAGCATAATTTGGGGTTGGTCCCCGATCTCATCAGAACAACATTCAAATTCTACCCAATAATTGAAAAAAATTGTCTTCGAGCAAAATAAAATAAATTATTAATTTTGTCATTTTTAGGTTTAAAGACATCTAGTATCTGTTATTAATTAAATCAAGTTAAATTTGGCCTTTTTTTTAGAAAATATAACCCATTTTCAGGGTATTTTCTATAATCAATTTTAATTGTTTTAACAAAGGAAACAATGTAATTAACTCTAAAAGAAAAGAGATTTTTAAAAATGATTTATAACCAGATTCGAATTTAAAATAATAAACCGAAAAAAGTTCTAAATTTTTGTTCTTAAAATAAATCCAAACTAATATTAATTAAATTTTCACATTAATATTCAAAAATATAAAATAAAAAATTAAATTTTAAAGTATTTAATTCATTTAAAAATCACTAATTAAAAAAATTTTATTACTTAATCACCTAAGAATGGTTTGAATGGCAAATCAAATTCTTCGAGATTTCAAAATTATTCTCAAATTTTGAAAGCTTTAACTAAGAAGCGCAAAACAAGCGATTTCAATAAGAAAAAATTCAAAAAAGCCCAATTTAAGGACTTTTTTGATGTTTGTTCATTAAAAGTAATCGACAATAAACTCAAACAATTAAACTTCAAATCAGGTACATGCACTTTCAATGCCAACATAGTCGGGTCTCATGTAAATATATCAAGTGGAGTCGAATCATTCCATGTCGAGTGGCATCCAAAAAATATGTAATACTTTTTTAATATTTTAAATATAAAATATTAATATTAATTTTAATTTTCTTTTAAAGATTAGAGAACGAATGGGTTGAGAAAGATGATCTGAAACTTACCAAGACAGTAGACATAAACGATTTGTTTAAAACATGCAAAATTAACAAGGATGAACAAAATCCCTTTTACTCAAGACATCGCTTTAGAAAAAATAAACGAAAATAGTTAATTACTGATCGACTTTAACCTTTATTTGGTTACGTTGTAAATAAGTGTCCTTTTATTTTTTTCAAGCATTTAAGGTTTAATGTCACATATGATAGTCCTTGTTGATTAATTTTTGTATTATTAGATAAAAAATGAAATAAATTTTTATAAAATTATTAATCGTAATTAAAGATTTTTTTTAATTACAACAGAAGTAGTTTACTGTTGGATATTTTGTTTCTGTGTTGATTTGTATATGATTGTTTAGGATGGCCGACAGCGAAACTTCAAATCCTCATGCCGAAGTGCGTAGAAAATGTGACGGACTCCGCTACGATTTGAAAATGTGTCTTTTGAAATCAGACTGTGTTCAAAAGTATCATACAGTTCCTAGAAAGTGTTTGCAGGATCCTGAAATGCTTCCGTATGTGCCGGACAAATGTTGGATTCTGGCTAATACATTTTTCGAATGCAAACGTTCACTTATCGATATGAGACGAAGATTTAGAGGACCTAAAGGATATTGAGATTTCATTTTTGTTTTAGGCATATTAATTTCTAATTTAATTAGTTATTTTAAAAAATTTTCATAAGACATTATTAAAAGTTTATTCATCAATTTATTTTTCAATTTAAAATTGATTTTTTTTGAAATTTTCTTTTCAACTAAAAATATTCCGTGACTAGAGATCGGTCATTTTTAAAACTTAATTAAATAAAAAAAAAAAATGGTAACACAATAAAACTGTTTATTATACTGAAGAGACTTTTTATTTCGTAGAGAAATTAATAACCAAATTTTATACAGATAAATTATTTTAAGAAATCAAGTATTAAACATTGAAATTATTTTATTTTATTACTGATGAGCTTTTAAATAGGTGAAATTGAGAACAGAATAATTTTTTTAAGTCTTTAAATTCTATGCGAGATAAAATAAAATTTAAAAATATCAATTAGATGTTTTTTTATCTATTTCTAATCGGATTTTTATTTATTAAAAAAATTAATTTTTTATTTATCAGCAATGAACATAATTTAAATCGAAATAAATCAATTTCTCTCACAAAAAGAAATAAAAAAACTAAAAAAATAATCTAAAGTAGAAGTTTTGACTTGGACTTGGAAAATATAAATTTTAAAGTCCAGACTTGACTTTGACTTTCTACCAACTCTTATTCTGGATTTAATTCTGCAAAAATCTGAAATTTTTGGTTCATACCAACCATTAAAAAATTCCACAAATTGCTAATCTATCTTGCTTTCTAGAATCAAACATTATACTCAATTGTAATTTTTCTATAACTTATTTTTAATTTTCTTAAAAACTTAATAAAAAAAAAGCGAAGCCAAACATAAATAGTTAAAAAATACCATCATTCCACATTTAAATGTATTTATTTAGCGTTTAAAAACTTAAAGAAAACTAAGAATATTACAGAATTTAGTATTTGACCACTGAAAAGTTGTTTTGAAGAGAATTTAATTTGCATTGAATAAATAAAATTTTGATTTATTAAAATTGCAAAGTTTAGCAGTTAATAGGTGAAAATACTAAATATTTATTTAAATATATTGCAAACTAAAAACTAATTTTTAACTTCCTTCATGCGTTCTGGAAGAAGGCAATGTATTAAAACAACCAATCTTGAATTTTAAATTTTTAAGTATTTCTTTAATTTATTTATTAAATAATACTTTTTTATTGAAAAGATATTAAATTTTAGTATCAAATCTAATCGAGTATTAATTTATGAAAATTTTAATTGAAACTTTATTTATTTTTACTAAAATAGATAAAATAGTTTTACACAAACATGATTTTTAACAAACATAAAAAACAAATTATGTTTTTAATTTTTTTTTAATTAGATTACATCTAGTGCACTCAATTATCATCGTGAACACTAAACTTAAATCAGAAAATTAAGATGTAAATGCCGTATTCAGAGAATTATTCAACCTAGAATTCACTACAAAATTCAACAAAAAGATGTTAAATTTAAGTGAAGATAAATTATATTTATAGTTTGGGATTGAACTGATATATCGAATAATGGATTTAAAAAAATAGTTTTATTCCGTAAATAATCGTTTCTAAAATTATTTTTATTTTTATAATCTAACGCTAACTTCAAAAAAGTTTTTTTGTAATCTATTTTGAATAAGCTTGAATATGGATAATTTTTAATATTGACGTCAAATATTTCAAAATAATCTATTAACCATTCTACATTAATGACTTGTAGAAATTAACTGAATTTTTCAAATTAAAATAAAATTAAAATTTTTCAAATATAAAATCAATTTTAAAACAATGATAAAAGAAACCAAAATAAGATGTTCTGATTAAATGACATGATTAATAAATTGCATTTTTTGACTCTCTAGCTATCCAAAGTGTGGTCAATTGCCTTATCAAGTTATTCTAATCCTAAAATATAATCATTCAATTAGAACTAAGTTGTATTATATATTCCAAAGCAATGGAATTTTCAAAAAAGTATAAAACTTACTAGTCTTCATGCATTTTTGGGCCTATTTTAGCCTGAAGATAAAGATTTTAGAAAAAAACTCATTTTCAAAAATTAAATTTAGGGCCACTCTTTTAATCAATAAAAATTTAATTTTATCTATTACAACCCTTCAATTTAGCAATAATTATTTAATTTCTTTTACTATAAACAAAAAACGAATGTCATCATTTATTAAAATTTTTTGTAACTAGTCAAAAGGTAAAAAATAATTTGAAAAAGTGGAAAATAAAAAAAAAGTGAAAGAATGGTCCATTGATAAAATTAACATGGTCAATAAGAATTGCTTTAAAACTGTTTTACTTTTAATTAAAACTCTGCCTATATATTTCAAAAATTATCAGTAACAAGAAAAGAACAAAAATTTTTAATTATAATTTTAATTAAAAAACATCTATCTAGGAAATCTTTTTTTAAATTATTCTAAAAAAAAATCGACAAAGCTTCAAGAAATTTTTTTTTCTGTTAGAACCTCAAAATGAGATGGATCTTCAAGCTTTTCAAACTTTGTCTTTTCACATTCAACACGTTTTATTTCATGCTCGGACTCGGACTTCTAATAGGCGCCGTATTCCTTTACCTTAATCCAAATCATGTAAACGAACTAATTAAAGAAGAATATGGAAAAGAATATTTAGAATTTATGTACTTCATTTGTGCTTTTTCAATTTTTTTGCTAATAGTTGGCTTTGTCGGATGCTCCGGTATCCTAAGTGAAAAAAGTTGGATCCTTTTTATTTATTTTGGAATGCTGTTCACTATTTTCATCCTGCAGTTTTCAGTCGCTATTTATCTTTACATCAAAAGTATCAACTATTTTAAAGATTTTAAAGACCGAATACTGCACTTGATTAAATACCAATATGGTCACAGTTCAGTGCATTCAAGAGCAATGGATTACCTGCATTATAATTTTAAATGTTGCGGTTGGAATTCTCCTAAAGATTGGTATGAGTCATCATATACTGATCCAAAATCAGCCTTTAAAACAAATAATAATGTCATAACAATTTCACCGAGCTATATCTATAAGATACCACATTCGTGTTGTGTGAACAATTATGATTTAACTTGTGTTCTTATGAACAAATTTCATGAAGTTGGATGTGAGAACATAGTGAAAAATTATTATATGAAAATAGAGATATACATCGCTTGGTCAATTGCATTTTTGAACCTATTTCAATTGATACTGCTAGTCCTATCATTGTATTTATTGTGTATGATATTTTTTGATAAAAAAGACAAAGAAAAGAAGGCTTGGAGGAATTCAGAATCAAATGCCTACGAAAATTTCGATAGAATAGAAAACGACAATGATCAACTTTATATGACCAGCTATTATTTATAAAAAAAATTGAAACAATTAAAAAATTAATAAATAAAATTTTCAAAAAAGCTTTATTTCTTTATTATTCAAATTACTTGTGGCAAAATGAGTAGACCAAATTGTTTGTGTAATTAGAATGCTTGAGTATATCTCAAGTGGTGTGCAATTTTCAGATAATTTTTAAGAATAAATTTTTAATTTTTTATCAGATACCTGATTAGGTTATATTGCCATGACAATGTAAACAAAAAGTGATCTGTTTGTTTTTAAATCCAAGAAATTCAAGTATTTTAATATTAGTCAAGTGTTCTTTATCTGCAAAAAATGTCTTTTTTATTCCAAAAGAAAATGACAATCAAATTTTGAAATTTTTTTTTCTTAGAAAAAGTCGAAGTGAATTGTTTGTTTTTTTTTATATTGTCGACAGCACAGCAATAAAAAAAAAGAATTGAATTGTAAATTCAGTTAAAAAGGATAATCTTATCAAAAGAAAAAGATAGTTTTTAAATTTAGATTTAAATAAAGCGCTTCTCCTATGCGTTCGTTTTTTTCTTGATTCACCACGAAAAAAAAAGACTTGAATTTTGTTTAATGTTTTCTCATTTAAAACTAATTCATGTAATCTTTTAGTCGAACAATGATCGTGTTAAAGCTCCTATCCTAATTTGAGGAAAAGAACATAGAACACTTCTTAAGCATGATAGCA
The DNA here is from genome assembly GCA_025491095.1 of Brachionus asplanchnoidis. Lineage (NCBI taxonomy): Eukaryota > Metazoa > Rotifera > Eurotatoria > Ploima > Brachionidae > Brachionus > Brachionus asplanchnoidis. Next base: position 266,038 of record JAILYF010000039.1, on the reverse strand, counting down.
AGATCATAATCAAATAAAGATTAATGTTTGAAAATTTTAAAATTTTAAATTTCTAAGCTTTATTTAAAAATTTTATTTGTTTTAAAGATTTAAAAAATGACTTTGAATGAAAGTGAAGATTACGATGGTCTTTCAAGCTTTGATTCTACATCTGCTATTTCGTTAGAAGAAGAATTACAACAAACAAATACCGAGTTGGAAATGGAACCTATTACCGAGTTAAATGAAGAAACAGAATTATTTAAGCTTTCAAATAATCAAAAAATTGAAGAAGAAAAAAATTTAAACACAAAAAAACTTGAAAATGGCCAAAAAAATCCAATTTTAGAAACAAAAACAAATAAAGAATGCCCAAAAAATATGTGTCCAGAATGTGGCAAACAATTTAGCTCGCCATCAGGCCTAAAACAACACATGCACATACATTCAAGTGTTAAACCGTTTGTATGTGAAATATGCTACAAAGCGTACACTCAATTCTCCAATTTGTGTCGGCATAAACGATCACACATGACTAGCAGCAATGGTTCATTGACACCATCGAGACAAAAAAACATTGCACAAAACTCGCCTACACTGTTCAAATGCAATAGTTGTGCAAGCTCTTTTTCATCTCAAATAGCCTTGAACAAGCACAAAAAAAATTGCGAATCTCTGAGTCAAAACTCGCAAAATTTAGCTGCAAGTCTTTTGGCCGCAGTGCAGCAACAAACATTCAAAACAAATCATCATTCATCATCATCACCATCATTGATCAACTCTAGTCCAAAGTATGCGTCAAAAAACCTTGTTCAAAATAAAAAATTGCTCGGCAAACAAACAACTAGTCCTTTGGCAAACACTTGGCAACAAAACAACCACACAAGTGTATTCGATGCGAGCTCAGCAGCAGCCGCATTTTCGGCCGCTTTATCAGCTCAACAACAACAGCAACAACAGCCAAATGGTAGCTTGTTCAATTTGTCCGCTTTGTCTCAATTCAATCCGTTCATGACAAAATTTTCTTCATCGTCGACCGCCTCCTCTTCTTCGTCCACATCACCAACACAGTGCTCGCCCATTTCAGCACTCACATCAAACATCCAGCAACACTACATGCAGCAATTGTTTCAATCTGGTCAAAGCAATGCCAATTTCTATCAACAATATTTGGCCATGCTGCCCCTACTGCTCGCTGGTCAGCAACAAGCAATGGATTTGTCAACCTCGGCACCGAGTTCACTATCAACATCGCCATTGTCATCTGCAAGCACTTCTGAACACAATGAAGAGTCTCCGAGCAAGCAAAAGAAGCAGCAGCAGCAGACAAATCCGGCATCACCTTCACTCTCAACATCGTCCAATTCTTCAATTAGCTCATGCTCAAAAACCCAATTGCAAACTAGTCTGTCTCATAAGCGGTCTTTCAACGAGACCAATGGCATCATATCGCCTTCTTCGTCCAGTTCCTCCTCGTCCTACTACAAAAAAGAGGACGAAGAGCCAATTGATCTTAGTTGTAAACGAGTTAAGACAGCCGAGTTGTACTAATACTAATCAAAAGTCCATTTTAATGACAAATATTTTCTTTTTTTAGTTAATTATATTTTTAGAGAATATATCGAGCAAACAATCAATCTCAGATAAAAATATATCTTGTATTGTATTTAATTGTTAAAGAATTTTACTATTTATTTTTTAAATTATTACATTTTTTTATTAGAATTCTTTTTAGTTCAAATTAAAGCTTATTTTAACTTATTTTAATGAAAATAAATATTTATTAAAATTTATTTATTAATGATGATAATTAAAATAGTTATTTTCTAGCAGTCAATTACCTTTATTACTAGTATTAATTACCGCTTTAATTAAATGATTACTAAAATTTCCATTTGGTATTTTTTGACCCCCCCAAATCTCTTCTCTAATTGGTAAAAGATTATACCTTTTTTGCAAGAATTATATCAAAATTTTATTTTAAAATTGAATTTAAATTTTGTTAGTTTTTAGACTATAAAAATTAATCAATATTTCTTTAAATTTAAAAAAAAAAAGGTAAAGTTTTAATTTTTCTTATAGTTAAAATAGAGATCATTTTATTAAATTAGACTTAAGTTTATTAAAAGAGCGGTATTTGTTATTAAGAAATTGCACATAATTAAATCCAAAAAAAATTTTCTCTTCGAAAAGGTACAAATTTAGCAAAATAGAAAAAAACTCATGAAATTTTTTTTTCAATTTCAAGGGTTCTCTATTATGTGTTAATTAATTTTATAAGAATAAATTTCAATTTTTATTAATTTTATTCTTTTATTATTTTCTATTAATCTTTTGAGAAATTTTGTATAATTTTAAGAAAAAAAATTTCTTTAAACTTTTTTGAAAATATGAAGAGTTTATCAGTCTCGTAATAGATAACGACAATACCCTTGAAATTGAAAAAAAAAAGTTCATGAGGTTTTTTCTATTTTGCTAAATTTGTACCTTTTCGAAGAGAAAATTTTTTTGGATTTAAACATGTGCAATTTCTTATTAAAAAATACCGCCTTAAAAAAAATATTACACTTCTAAATCTTTATTTCCAAAAAACTAACTTACTAATACTAAAAATACAACATATATACAGTGGGTATTTCAAAAACGACATGCCTTCTAAGGTACTGAGACGAAATTCCTAAAAACGATCGTAAAACCGAACCATCAGCGGCGCCGAACCGTCCCAGCCTAACCGTCCCAGCCTAACCGTCCCAGCCTAACCGTCCTAGCCTAACCGTCCCAGCCTAACCGTCCCAGCCTAACCGTCCCAGCCTAACCGTCCCAGCCTAACCGTCCCAGCCTAACCGTCCCAGCCGAATCGTACCAAAGGTACCGTACCAGCCGAACCAAACGAACCGTACCAGCCGAACCGTACCAGCCGAACCGTACCGAACAACCGACCGAACAAAACCACAGAACCGAACCATGTGAATCGATTGAAATGAACCTCTTTTTTTTAAATTTTTATTTTTGAAATTTTAAATACTTTTTAGTAAAAAAAAGAAAGTTTGTTCGAATTTTGTTAATTTTGTTTTATTAAAACTTATTTTTTGAACTTTATTTTAAAGTTAAATTTTTTTTTTACTTTCTAATTTTATTTTATTTTTTTTACTAAAAAAATTTAAAATTTAAAAATTAAAAATTTAAAAAAAAGAGGTGCAGTTCAATCGATTCACATGGTTCGGCTGGTATGGTTCGGTTGGCACTGATCGGTTGGTACGGTTCGTTTGGTACGGTTCGGTTGGTATGGTTCGGTTGGTATGGTTCGGTTGGTATGGTTCGGTTGGTATGGTTCGGTTGGTATGGTTCGGTTGGTATGGTTCGGTTGGTATGGTTCGGTTGGTATGGTTCGGTTGGTACGGTTCGGTTGGTACGGTTCGGTTTGTACGGTTCGGTTGGTATGGTTCGGCTGGTACGGTTTGCTTGGTACGGTACGGCGCCGTTTATGGTACGGTTCGGTGCCGCTGATTATTCGGTGCCACTGATGGTTCGGTTTTAGGTCGCGACCTTAGGGGGCATGTCGTTTTTGAAATACCCACTTTATATATAACTATGGAAAAGAGAGAGAGAGAGTGTACTGGGGTACAGGGAGTGTTACATTTCCCCCCACCCGAAGAAGACATCTCCCGAGGTCTCAAAAAAAAATAAAGAAATAAAAAAAAATGACTAAAAACAAAACAAAACTATCTAACTAAAATGTTTACTAAAATTAAAATGGTTCTTTACCGATCACTTCATAACCATCTTCTTCGGAGGCAGTTGTAGTGTCCAACCTATGGGAAGATTGGGATTTATGTAAGTTTGGGGATGACTGTATTAACAGCTTCCACGACCTACATGAAGCTTCTTTAGTAATTCAGCAATGTCAACTTTGACGACTACTTTTGGATTTAACGTAAATGCTCAACTTTAGAGACATGTCACTATAGACGGGTTTTCGTTTATATTGTTATGTCACTTTATAACGAATACAGATTTTCAATTGGCTTGTGACATGTCACTTTAAACGAAACGAAACTTTTCTTTTACTCTTTCTTAGAATCATCAGTTCGAAAGAATGCATCTCAAGGACATGCCGCTCCTATGCGTATCTTTTCAAAATAATATTTGAGGGGACTGGTAAGTAATAGTCAGGGTCTTCCTATTTAAACAGCTTACTTTTTTTCATCACAATTAAAAAAGCGTTGAGAATGATGATAATTGGGATGCGTTTCTTGACGCCGAAATCTCAACACTAAAACAGACTAGACTGTCACAGCTCACAGCTCTGTTTATGTCGATAATGATTTAGTCTTTTGAATCATCGAAACTAGACTTTTAAGAGCTGTGCTCGTAAAAGTCTATCTATCGTAAAAGTCTATCTATCTATCTAGAATGTAAGAAAAACGTTGATGAATATCTATTCAGCGAAATCGACATTCAGAAATTAAGACTCCCAACAACACTAACATCTAGACAAATGTTTACAGCAATAGGAACCCCAACGAACACTATCGGAAAAACAACGATTAAATTGACACTAGGCGATCAAACACTTGATACGGAAGTTTTAGTGGTCGGAAACCTACTCAACGATTGCCTGATTAGATTTGAAACATTAAACAAATTTAGCGTTACAAAAGACATCATAGAACAACTGATAGTACTTTTGAAATGCACGGAAATCAACGATGATGAAATAGCCAACGACTACACCATTAACTTCATGGAAGAAAGAGAAGAAACGCCATCCAACACGAAATTAGACTCACAGACAACATCCCATTCAAAATCAAACCTAGACCTGTTCCTTTCGCAAAACGTAACGAGTTCAAACAGTTAATAACTGAGATGTCAGAGGCTAGACTAAAAACAAACAGTCGTTCAAAATATTCATCCCCGGTACACCTTGTAAAAAAAAGCGATGGAAACGTTAGGCTTACAATCGACTACCGCAAACCCAATAGCCTTACAATAAGAGATTGTTACCCACTTCCAAGAATTGACCTTATGCTATCAAACAATGAAGAATGCGAAGATCTTTTCAAAAATCGACTTCGCAACGGGATACTTCCAAATCAGAATGTCCAAAGAAAGTCAACACCTCACAGCGTTTAATTTTGAATTCGGTTACTTTGAGTTCAGAGTATTACCGATGGGATTAACAAACTCAGGAGCAACGTTCCAATGTTTCATGAACGAGATTTTCAAAGACCTTATCGGCAAAATCTGTATGATATACCTGGACGACATCATAATATTCTCAAAGACAGTTGAAGAACATTACGATCACATTCAACAAGTACTCAATGTCATCCGAAAATACGAATTAATAATCAAGCTTTCCAAATGCCAGTTTTTCGAAACTTCGATCGAGTACTTAGGTCACGTAGTCTTCAATGGAACAATAGCACCATCTCCAAGGAAGATAGAAGCTTTGCTAAAATACCCAAGACCACAAAACGTTGACCATGTAATCAGCTTCATTAGCCTAGCTTCATATTACAGGAAGTTCATCAGGAATTTCGTAAGAATTGCCGCCTTGCTCGACAAACAAAACCTTAAACACATGAAATTTGAATGGTCACGATAGTGCGAAAGAGCCTTCCAGGTTCTCAAGAGCTATTTGATCTCACACAAAATTTTGGCAATACCAGACTTCAGCAAAACGTTCATATTAGAAACCGACGAACGTAAATGGAGACCTATAGCCTACTACTCAAAAGGTCTGTCAAAACCTGAAAAGAACATGCATCGAAATGGAGTGGACAACTTAAATTAGAGAAAACGTTTAATAAGATCCGACAGAAATTTTACTGGCCAAAATATTTCGACGAAACAAAAACGTTTATACACAACTGCGAGCCATGCCAAAGGTCAACAACTGGACGTAAAATCAAAAATAAGTTGATTCCAATAATTACCAATGGGCCGCTCGAAATAATAGCATCAGACATTTTAGGACCACTAAAAACGTCCGGTACAAATAACAAATATATTCTTTGTATAATAGACCACTTCACCAAATGGATGGAGTTATTTGCAATACAAAGCGCCGAAGCCAAAACAGTCGCAAAATGTCTCTTTACGTTTATTTGTAGGCACGGCATACCGGAAGCTGTACTAACCATTCATCTTTTCATTTTTTGCATAGAATTGTAGCAACGCTGAATTTTTATTCCCTTAGTATTTGCGAAATGTCAGTTTTTCTTGTAAATACGGTTTGAATTTTTTTTTCACGTTTTGAAAAGAAGCACTAAAATTTTCCTTATCAGATACTTCTCAGCTACATTGTGATTTAACAAATTAATTGCAAGAGTCTTCCGGGTCATAGTAAATCTCTTCTTCACTCGAGTTTTCATTTTCTAATTCATCTTGATCATTATTTATTTCCTCTTCATTATCACTATTGAAGGCATCATAAACGTCATCAAAGTCATCATCTTCCGTTCCAATTTCTATGGTTATTGTTTTTTGGATTTCGTTTTCAAATAATATTTTTTTTAGTTGACTATGGTATTCATTTACATCTCTAGTTTATATAACACAGTGTTTAAAAGATTGAATTATATAAACTACATTTAATTCTATCCATCCAGCGTTTATCCATTTGGTCATACTTTGATATCCAGGTCCTGCAATATTACCAAACTTTGCTAAAGATTTTGGGTCTTTTAGAAACCAATTATTCCAAAAAATTTTATATTTGTTTTTAAGTAGCCTAAACCAGCAAACATCGGCTGGTTGTAAGATATCTTTAAGTAGTTCGATTAATAAAGTTCGATTTGATATCAAAAGATTAAGAAAAAATTACTCGATAAGCAAGCTGGTATGGAAGTATTGGAATGGAAATGAATACCATGTTCAGATCTATCACTTCATCTGAAGATATTTCTTCCTAAAATTCGGAAATACAGGAAATTATGCAAATATATGTGTAATGTTTACATTAGTACCCTTGGGCCCGTCTATCCGATCTTCCTAGTTAGACGTATTGGAACATGTATTTATGCTCTATCTTAACTTAAACGCTCATGGTTAAGATAAATAACTCCAGTAATATCGACAAAGATGTCGCTTTATCACATATATGTACAGCTCAATTAAGTTTTTTTCACATTTTTTTGTTTTTTCACCTTTTCTAACCCAATCGTAGAGTGTTTAAATATCAGAGTCACCAAATTTTGCGTCGTTAAACTCTACCTCTTGAATTACAAAGTTATTAATTACAACCGCGGGATCTAATTTATCATCTTACTTCTCCTCCTCATTGAAAATGATGTCCTCATCTTCCTCACTTGGTTTTAATAACCATCGAGATAACGCATCTGGGTTTCCATTTTTATTCCCTTCGCGGTATTCAAAGTCAAATTCATACATCTTTATCTCAAAAAGCTATCTAGCAAGGCGCGGAGAAGGGTCTGGGTTGTATTTCAACCAGATAATAGGTTTATTGTCGGTAACAATCACAAATTTTTTGGATATTAAAAATTGCCTTAAATCTCTCTGGGCTAGAACAAAAGCTTACAGTCCTCTTTCAAGAGTTGAGTATTTTTTTTTGTGTCTTCGATCTTTTACTGTAATAAAGAATAGGACGGTACGCTCTTTTGTATTTTTTACTAAGGACAGCCCCAGCACTTTAATAACTTGCATCAATTTCCAGTAAAAAAGGTTGAATAAAATCTGTCAGGAAGAGAATTCATGTTTTTCTATCTGTTGGTGTTGTTAAAAAGGTTCTTAAAGTATCAAAACTTACTTGACAACTATCAGTCCGTTAGAACTTCTTCACTATGTGGGTGGACTGATATAACGGACTTGCTATTTCAGCGAAACCTTTGATAAATATATGCAAGTCATTTAAAAGTCAAAAAATCTTTGTAATTGTCGGATCGTTGTTAAGCGTTGGTAACGAAACAATACTTCTTCTTTTCTCGAGGCCGGGCGGACCTCTTCGTTACAAATAACATGGCAAGGATAATTAATTGAACCATTTGCATTTTTTCCATTCCACTTATAAAAAGCGACTCGTATTCACTCCAAAACAGTTCGTACATTCATGTAGTGTTCTTCGACTGTATTAAATAAAACAATGGTATCATCTAGATATATAAGGCAGATTACACTTGTCAAACTTTTCACATTTTTTTCCATCATTCATTGAAATGTTGATGGAGCATTTGTTAGGCCAAACGGCATTACATTCAATTGGAATAAGCCAAACTCGGTAACAAAAGCGGTCTTTGCTTTGTCTTCCTCCCTTTTTTTGATCTGGTGGTATCCTGATGCTAGATCTATTGTTGTGAAGTATTTTGCATTTTTAAGATAACTAGCATATATTCTATCTTAAGGAGCGAATACGAATCTTTAATTGTAAGCTCATTTAGACGACGATAGTCAACACATATTCTTGAGTTCCCATTATATTACCAAAACAATTGAGGAGTGAGGCCTATGGCTATTCATTTTCACTTATTAGATCGGCACTGAGCATTTCTTTAATTTAAGCCTCAACTTCATTTCGCATTGTAAAAGGTATTCGGCGGACTAGTTGTTTAATAGGTTTATCCTCGTTTAGGTTAATGGAATGTTCACATTCAAGTATGCTTGATTCAAAGTTTCTAGACCATTTCCGGCAATGCCTGAAAAATCATTTTGAAGAATGGCAGTGAAGTTTTCGACATGATTTTTGTCTTCAACACTTCTTCCTTTAACTTAAACTTTGTCATTATCCTTTCCAGTCTTGACAACTTTAAGTTGATTGAAGGTATATTTGCATTGGACACATAATTCGAAACGTTTTCACCATGTGTCTGGATCCATATGGCAGCTAAATTGTGTTGGTTTATAAACATGGTCTTTTTTCCATGCATCATTTGTAGTTGAACCGCTCATTTCGAATCTTATATATAGGTGTTCGTTGAGAAATTTGAAATCCCTGGGGTTGCATTAATGTCGCTTCCCCACTTTGTTTAAGAAAAGCTAAAATTCGGAGCATTTAACAGGCTTTCTGTTGCATTCCATCTTTTAGCATTTTCCATGGCGTTATTAAATGTTTTCTTCTTTATCAAAAACCGATCTTATATTTAAGCTCCAATACAAGTCATCTCGAATCAACGTTTTTACTTGACCTGATCCTGATAAACTATTTAAGCGTGTTGACTCAGGTCCTGGAACAAAATTATGTCGGTTTTGGTTAACTCTTTTCAATTCTGGAGAAGATTTTTTAACTAAAAAACTGCTGTCGGTTTTAATCCAATCGCTAAAATTAAAGAACGTTTTTTCGCTCTCAAAACCACCTAGCCTGCAACAGGTGTATCAGCAATATCTGTTTTTCATTTTTGAATTATACAGTTAGATTTATTGACGATGACTTGGCTCGTTTCTCTTCCATTAACATCCTTCTTTCCGTCTCGCGGTTTTTTTTAAAACCAAAAGTGACCATAAACAATCCGATTGAAACAAAATAATAGGGTAACATTTGGCTGATATCCAATACAAATAACAGGAGCCGAAAACGAAAATCATTGTTCCTAGGAACATTAGCATCTGGGAATCCAAAATCACAATGTCACATTAAAAAAAACTTTTTGTAAAAATTTTGGCTTAATTTTGATTGAGACAAAATTTTCACCGAAATTAAAAATTTAATAGCGTCGAACAATTAGATAAAATTAATAAAATAAGATTACACTTCTAAATCTTTATTTCCAAAAACTAACTAACAGATGCTAAAAATACAACATATATATATAAAATTATGGAAAAGAGAGAGAGAGGGGACTGGGCTAAGGGGGGTGTTACAATTATAAGAAAAATTAAAACTTTACCTTTTTTTTTTTAAATTTAAAGAAATATTGATTAATTTTTATAGTCTAAAAACTAACAAAATTTAAATTCAATTTTAAAATAAAATTTTGATATAATTCTTGCAAAAAAGGTATAATCTTTTACCAATTAGAGAAGAGATTTGGGGGGGTCAAAAAATACCAAATGGAAATTTTAGTAATCATTTAATTAAAGCGGTAATTAATACTAGTAATAAAGGTAATTGACTGCTAGAAAATAACTATTTTAATTATCATCATTAATAAATAAATTTTAATAAATATTTATTTTCATTAAAATAAGTTAAAATAAGCTTTAATTTGAACTAAAAAGAATTCTAATAAAAAAATGTAATAATTTAAAAAATAAATAGTAAAATTCTTTAACAATTAAATACAATACAAGATATATTTTTATCTGAGATTGATTGTTTGCTCGATATATTCTCTAAAAATATAATTAACTAAAAAAAGAAAATATTTGTCATTAAAATGGACTTTTGATTAGTATTAGTACAACTCGGCTGTCTTAACTCGTTTACAACTAAGATCAATTGGCTCTTCGTCCTCTTTTTTGTAGTAGGACGAGGAGGAACTGGACGAAGAAGGCGATATGATGCCATTGGTCTCGTTGAAAGACCGCTTATGAGACAGACTAGTTTGCAATTGGGTTTTTGAGCATGAGCTAATTGAAGAATTGGACGATGTTGAGAGTGAAGGTGATGCCGGATTTGTCTGCTGCTGCTGCTTCTTTTGCTTGCTCGGAGACTCTTCATTGTGTTCAGAAGTGCTTGCAGATGACAATGGCGATGTTGATAGTGAACTCGGTGCCGAGGTTGACAAATCCATTGCTTGTTGCTGACCAGCGAGCAGTAGGGGCAGCATGGCCAAATATTGTTGATAGAAATTGGCATTGCTTTGACCAGATTGAAACAATTGCTGCATGTAGTGTTGCTGGATGTTTGATGTGAGTGCTGAAATGGGCGAGCACTGTGTTGGTGATGTGGACGAAGAAGAGGAGGCGGTCGACGATGAAGAAAATTTTGTCATGAACGGATTGAATTGAGACAAAGCGGACAAATTGAACAAGCTACCATTTGGCTGTTGTTGCTGTTGTTGTTGAGCTGATAAAGCGGCCGAAAATGCGGCTGCTGCTGAGCTCGCATCGAATACACTTGTGTGGTTGTTTTGTTGCCAAGTGTTTGCCAAAGGACTAGTTGTTTGTTTGCCGAGCAATTTTTTATTTTGAACAAGGTTTTTTGACGCATACTTTGGACTAGAGTTGATCAATGATGGTGATGATGATGAATGATGATTTGTTTTGAATGTTTGTTGCTGCACTGCGGCCAAAAGACTTGCAGCTAAATTTTGCGAGTTTTGACTCAGAGATTCGCAATTTTTTTTGTGCTTGTTCAAGGCTATTTGAGATGAAAAAGAGCTTGCACAACTATTGCATTTGAACAGTGTAGGCGAGTTTTGTGCAATGTTTTTTTGTCTCGATGGTGTCAATGAACCATTGCTGCTAGTCATGTGTGATCGTTTATGCCGACACAAATTGGAGAATTGAGTGTACGCTTTGTAGCATATTTCACATACAAACGGTTTAACACTTGAATGTATGTGCATGTGTTGTTTTAGGCCTGATGGCGAGCTAAATTGTTTGCCACATTCTGGACACATATTTTTTGGGCATTCTTTATTTGTTTTTGTTTCTAAAATTGGATTTTTTTGGCCATTTTCAAGTTTTTTTGTGTTTAAATTTTTTTCTTCTTCAATTTTTTGATTATTTGAAAGCTTAAATAATTCTGTTTCTTCATTTAACTCGGTAATAGGTTCCATTTCCAACTCGGTATTTGTTTGTTGTAATTCTTCTTCTAACGAAATAGCAGATGTAGAATCAAAGCTTGAAAGACCATCGTAATCTTCACTTTCATTCAAAGTCATTTTTTAAATCTTTAAAACAAATAAAATTTTTAAATAAAGCTTAGAAATTTAAAATTTTAAAATTTTCAAACATTAATCTTTATTTGATTATGATCTTGCTATCATGCTTAAGAAGTGTTCTATGTTCTTTTCCTCAAATTAGGATAGGAGCTTTAACACGATCATTGTTCGACTAAAAGATTACATGAATTAGTTTTAAATGAGAAAACATTAAACAAAATTCAAGTCTTTTTTTTTCGTGGTGAATCAAGAAAAAAACGAACGCATAGGAGAAGCGCTTTATTTAAATCTAAATTTAAAAACTATCTTTTTCTTTTGATAAGATTATCCTTTTTAACTGAATTTACAATTCAATTCTTTTTTTTTATTGCTGTGCTGTCGACAATATAAAAAAAAACAAACAATTCACTTCGACTTTTTCTAAGAAAAAAAAATTTCAAAATTTGATTGTCATTTTCTTTTGGAATAAAAAAGACATTTTTTGCAGATAAAGAACACTTGACTAATATTAAAATACTTGAATTTCTTGGATTTAAAAACAAACAGATCACTTTTTGTTTACATTGTCATGGCAATATAACCTAATCAGGTATCTGATAAAAAATTAAAAATTTATTCTTAAAAATTATCTGAAAATTGCACACCACTTGAGATATACTCAAGCATTCTAATTACACAAACAATTTGGTCTACTCATTTTGCCACAAGTAATTTGAATAATAAAGAAATAAAGCTTTTTTGAAAATTTTATTTATTAATTTTTTAATTGTTTCAATTTTTTTTATAAATAATAGCTGGTCATATAAAGTTGATCATTGTCGTTTTTAAATTGCTTAATTGATTTTAATTAAAAAATTTATTCCTGCAAATTAATTTTTATAATATTTTAATTTTTTACTTTCATTGTTCAGTATTTTAAATTAATTCTTATATTTTCCTTATTTATTCAGTTTTGTTTTAGTTATGATTTCATCTGTTGTTTTTTAATTTTTGCATTCAAAACAAAAAGTTAATCAAAACAATTAAGATTTATGCTCCTAGATCACCGTTTTTTTCTATTTTAAGATTTATTTAAATTTTAAATTAAAAGAAACATAATCATGAAAAGTATTGTTTATGAATTAAAATTTTTCTTTTTCTTTTTTTAATTTTTGTTTTAAAGAATTTTTCCATAGAAACAGCTCAATTCCCAAAAAGTTTAATTAATAGATTTAATTTTATGTTTTTTCTTATTATATAATGTTAAATCGGTTTTAATTAAAAATTATGTTTTTTAATGTCAAATCTGGTGGGTAAATTATGTTATTTTGCGTCCATTTGCTATTATTGGTCACATAATGTTTATTTTCTATTATATTAATCAAAACAACATTTTTTACATCTTTGAGTTTAAATTACTAGAATTCCTAAATATTAATGAATTAATTAATTTTGCGTTCGATTGAATAAAAAATACTTTATAATAAAATGAAATAAATCAATTTTATTAATTAAATTAATATGCTTCTTTTTTTTAAATGATAATAGTTATCATTTAATTACTTAATTAAAATAAAATTCAATTTTAGCTTGAGAAGAATACTTAAATCTAATTTTAAATGTTTACTTTAAATGTGGTCACTAAATGGTTCTTTAAATTTAATTCTTTAATTTTTTAATTGTTTCAATTTTTTTATAAATAATAGCTGGTCATATAAAGTTGATCATAAGTTGATTTTACTTTTCATTTATTAAAAATATTTTCAGATGTTTTTTTTTCAATTATTTTAAAATTTTAATGTTTATCATGTATCAACCTGTAATTTTACCTCGATAAAAATTAATTCATTTAATTTAAAATTTGTTTTTGTTTTTTAAAAAATGAATTTAAGTATCTTCTGATTAATTCTTTAATAAACGGAGCGAATACCTCTTTTTCAGCTTCATGTTTAAAAATTATATTCAGACAAAACTAAATATTAATAAATTTCCATTTTTTATTTTATTTTAAATTAAAAAAAAAAAACCTCTGTAATTTGGAGAACCCTAAAAAAAATACTCCGTATTACGATCATCTGGAAAATTTTGTACTATTGTATCTTGTAATATTTGTACTTCAAATATTTTGTTGTATCAAATTAAACACAATATTTTTATTTATTTATATTTGAAATATAAACATATGAAAATGTAAAAATTTTAAATAATTTACATTTTGGCGATCATCATTATAATCTTGGATTATTTTACTAGATTAGATTTAAAAAGTCTACAATTATATATGTTCATTCAAGATTGAGTATTTAATGACTTTTTGTTAATTTACATTGAAAAATCAAAGCTAATATTGAATTTTCTTGAATTCTTAACAGTGAACTTCACTATTAACAATTACTATTGATTAGATGATTTTTGATCTAAGATTATTTTGTTGGTGCAAAACTATGTTTACATAAAAAATAATATGGTTCAGGTAAAAAAATTTTAAAAATCTGATATAAAAAAATAACATTAAATCCAAATTCCATTTATCTACACTCGTTAAAAAATTATAAAATCATAAATTTTCGGAATTTCTGAGGATTGGATTAAATATTATGGGTTTGACAGATTAAGTTTGTTGGATAAATAAAAACTTATTTAAATTAATTTAATTTAGTTAATTGTTTATTTGTAGCCTTTTTAAAAACTTATTGTTAAATAATGTATTTTTAAACTTTTTTAAAATTTTAAGAATATTTCAAATTAAATCGAATTGAATAATTCTGAGAATGATCAATTTGTAATCAAGTTTTTTCTTATTAGTTCAAATATTTTTATCTCAATTATGAAATTTTATTTTAACTTTAATAGGAAATCAATAAATATAAATATTTTGATTAGCGATATTATTTAAGATAAATAAAATAGGTAGCAGGAAACATTTTTTCTTTATGAATTGTAATCATTTAAATGCTGAAATTACCAACATCAAATGCCTACTTATTTTTAGTCTTCAAAGATAAATTTTAAACTTAAAAATTAATTTTCAAAAGTTTTCGAAAATTTCCAAGATAAGAATAAAGTTTCAAAACAAAATTCCATTTTTAAAGATAAAAATATTGATAAGGTTTCGATGTTTGTTTAAATTTAATTTTGAAAAACAGGGTCGCATCGGCATCATAATTTCTGATATTCTGGATCCTATCTCGGGTGCTTTCCAATTTATTATTTTATTCTTCCTTACCTCTTTAATCTACAATCTTTTTAACTCTTTAAAAAAAAAGTTATGTTACAAATCTTAGATTTTGTGAAGTTCAGCACAAAAAAAACAGAACAAAGTGTAAAAAAATTAAATAACTTTTTTCCTAAAAGTTTAAAATTAATTCTGTGAGTACAGCATGGTGCAACATTCAAAGTTGAATCAACTGCAAAAGTCTGCTAATGATGTGCAAAATCTCTGTAAAATGCACTACGCTCGATTACATTGAAATTTAATTTCTGCTTAACTCTGCAAATTTAGCAGACCTTGGTATTTGATGCAACTTTGAATGTTGCACAATGTTGCATTTACAGATTTAATTTTAAACCTTTAGAAAAAAAGTTATTCAATTTTGATACATTTTTTTGAACCGAATTTAACATAATCCAAATCTAAACAAATTTAAAATATTGTTAAAATTTGTATCAAATTTTTTAACTAATTTTTCTGAAGGAATTCAAACAAAAACTGAAAATATTAAAATTAAATAATTAAAAATATCAAAGTCTAATTGGTATTTTTCAAAAACAAGATTGTCTTTTTATTCTTTTACTATAAGAAAATTTGTTTGTGATTTCCCAAAATAAAAAAAAAAATTTCTTCAATATATTTTATTTACAAATTTATATTTTTTTATCCTTTTTCTACACCAAGTTTTATACTAAGGAAAACCGAAAAAAAGTCTGAGACTAAATTCATATAAAGTAATTGTTCTTAAAATTAAAGAATTTCAGGTAAATTTTGGTAAAAACAGAAAATCATATCTTTTTATATAACATATATATATTATAATCATATCTTTTCAGAATATCTTTTTATTTTTTAATTAGACTATTTTCATTTTTTATTTTTGCATTGCCTTCAGGCGTCTTTTTAAAATAAATAAACAAAATAAAAAAAAATTTATTTTGTTGACATTTTTAATTTTAAAATAACTGAAGTATTTTCAAAAAAATCTGAAATAAATATCATAAAAATTCATGTCTTAATTTTGACTTAACATGCCAAAAAGAATAAATAATTTCCAAGCGTAATTTTTGTTAATTTCTAAAACTCTCAATTTCATAATTTAACAAAAAAATATACATATTGGTATATGCAATTTTTATTCATAATAATCTTAAAAAAATAAATAAACTTTTAAATTAAATTTGGTCTTTAGCGGAAAAATATCATCTAATTAAAAATTCTCAACACTTCCTATCTGTTTTGACAAAATGAATATCATTTATCTTAGCCGAATGAGGGTATGATTTTTGTCGAGTGTTTTTTGTTTTGTTTTGAGTGAGCTGACTATATCGGTTCTATTACTGCATATAAAAGTTATTTTAGCACTAAAATAAATACATTTGATGTTTATGCATTCATTCAAAATGTTTTTTTAATTAAGTAACTTTTTTGACATCGGCACAATTTTTCTAAATTCCATTAGCTGAAAATCTGAAACAAAAACATGATGTTTTTCTAACCCAATTACCTTATCACGTAGTTGCGTAAACAAAATCTCATTGAGCAAACATGACATGAATATGGCGCGAATCGGACACCTTTAGAAGAAGAAGAGAAAAATTCCAGCCATTAGAATAACAATGACACTTATCTCAATGAATAAACTCGAACAATGGAATTAAATCAATTGTTGTGTTTAGAGATTTGAAAATAAAAAAAGCTTTTAATATTCAAATCGATATTAAAAAGTCATTTATCTTTGATATTTGAATAAATTGATAGCCTCGTTATCATTAAAATTCCATTTTTTCCAACGGTAAAAATTAATTACAATTGACCGAGCCGTAATTCTTTTAAAGTTCGAGAAAACTATCAAATTCAAATTTTTTTTTTCTTTCAAAAGTGTCCTCTTTCTTTTCGAGAACACCGTTAGAAATCAAAGTCGAATATTCAGCCTCTTCAGGTCATTAAACAAAAGCTTTGATTGTTGAGAAACTATTAATTAGCTCTAGCATTCTTGCAGCGTCGTTTATCATTAGCAAAAATCACATTTCATTTCTTTGACACTAAAAAAACCTACAATTACTTTATCTCGGAATAATGGCTCTCTCTCAGATAAATTGCCTCCTGCCAGCATTAATTAGGTGATTTTAAGATAACACCGATTAAGTTTAATCACGCAAGGGACAATTACGTTCTAGCGGTTTCTAGCGGCACATAATTTTCAAAACTTATCTAATCCTGCCATCTCTTGAGCATACTCTTATCTTTTGATTGATTGGCTTATGACATACCTGACAATCAAATTAGCATTTTTCTTGTCAATGAAGACCCCATGATGATATATATTTTTGCACATATCTCTTGGTATTTAAAATTAATTTTTCTAAATTATTTTAATAAATGGGTCACAATTCTTTAATGAATCAAAAACAGCCTGGAATATTTTTTGAGTTTTTTTGGACAATCAGAGCTTGATTTTTAATCGTCAAATTCATCATCAAATTTTCTCTTATCTCCAAAAATCTGATTATCAGAATTTAAAATGAAAATGCATTGCCATTAATTTGTCAAAATATTTCTTCAAAAAAAATAATATTTTCATAAAATAAATTAATCTATTTCTTTTTTTTTAAATTAAAAATACAAATAAATTTTATTTATTTTAATTTTAAGCAAAAAAAAAAAATTTACAAAAAAATTTCTCTTGTTAATGTATTTAAATGAAAATATTTTTTTTCTGAAAATTTATGCTTTATTATTAAATTTTGATTGCTTTGTCATAAGAAAAAACTCAATTTTAAAAATTTATATTATTTACTATTCTTTTTTATAAATTTTGAATACTTAGCCAAAAGGAAAATTATTGAGATTTTTTTTGCTGTAAAAAGGGTGCTAAACCTTCTTACAGCTGACCTAGTGGTTATTTTTTGTTAAAATAAAAATAAATTTCAATGAATTTTTACTAATTAATATTGTCGGATTGAAATCTTTCAGACGAAAATTAAAATATAAAATTCTTTTCTCTTCTTTTTCAAGTAAATGTTAACTTGAATTTTTGTTTATTAGAATCAGCAACAAAGTTAGCTATTATGTGAGGTAAATGAGGTATTAGGTGAGATTTTAGTGATGACAATGTTTGCTTATTTGTCTCATATAAGACTTTTATAATAGATTGAATAAAATGAAATTTTATTAAGTTTGCAATTTTGAAAAATATAAAAGTCAATTGATTAAGAATTAAATTGAATAAATAAATACAGGTTTATTTTTTTTTAAAAAGATTATTCTTAAAAAAAAAATAAAACTTTGAAAGAGTTCAAAAGATTTTTTTTATTTAAATACAAATATATTTTATTTTATATGCTCCTATATTAAACTTAACTTGGACCGATTTAATTCTTTAAAAAAAATATAACTTCATTTCTAGTAACAGTATAAGCTTCATGGTGTCTTTAGACCGCAATTAAATATATATGATCAATTTTCTTTATCTTAATTTCAAACATTTTAAGTTTCATTCCAACCTCCATGGAGTTTTTCTCAATATATATTCAAAAAAAAATTGTAATAAACTAAAAACAGCAAAAATAATTAAAAACTTGATGTAAGGTCAGTATTTGTAATGGTCTTTTTAAAAAGGAAAATTTTTTAATTTGCTTCGATATCATTAGAAACATTGAAAAAAAAAATTCTAAAGAAAATATTTGAAAAAATCTTTTATTTTTCAATTTTAATATCGATAAATTAAAATTTTAAACTTTGTTAAAAATGTTAAAAAATACTCAAAAAAAAATATGTTTTTAAAACTCAAAAAAAAATAAAGAAACAACCAATGAATAGATAAATCAACAAATAATATTAAGCATATGAGAAAAAATGAAGAAATAAGAAACGTAAAGTACGATAGTAAATTAGGTTGCTAAAAATTGATAGCCAAAATACATTATGAGATTTTTTTTAAATCTTAAATTAACACATTTAAATAAACATCCAAACATAAAGAAATCAATGAATACATTTTGATTGATTGTTTCTTCGTTTTATTCTCTAAAAAAATAATTAACTAAAAAAAGAAAATATTTGTCATTAAAATGGACTTTTGATTAGTATTAGTACAACTCGGCTGTCTTAACTCGTTTACAACTAAGATCAATTGGCTCTTCGTCCTCTTTTTTGTAGTAGGACGAGGAGGAACTGGACGAAGAAGGCGATATGATGCCATTGGTCTCGTTGAAAGACCGCTTATGAGACAGACTAGTTTGCAATTGGGTTTTTGAGCATGAGCTAATTGAAGAATTGGATGATGTTGAGAGTGAAGGTGATGCCGGATTTGTCTGCTGCTGCTTCTTTTGCTTGCTCGGAGACTCTTCATTGTGTTCAGAAGTGCTTGCAGATGACAATGGCGATGTTGATAGTGAACTCGATGCCGAGGTTGACAAATCCATTGCTTGTTGCTGACCAGCGAGCAGTAGGGGCAGCATGGCCAAATATTGTTGATAGAAATTGGCATTGCTTTGACCAGATTGAAACAATTGCTGCATGTAGTGTTGCTGGATGTTTGATGTGAGTGCTGAAATGGGCGAGCACTGTGTTGGTGATGTGGACGAAGAAGAGGAGGCGGTCGACGATGAAGAAAATTTTGTCATGAACGGATTGAATTGAGACAAAGCGGACAAATTGAACAAGCTACCATTTGGCTGTTGTTGCTGTTGTTGTTGAGCTGATAAAGCGGCCGAAAATGCGGCTGCTGCTGAGCTCGCATCGAATACACTTGTGTGGTTGTTTTGTTGCCAAGTGTTTGCCAAAGGACTAGTTGTTTGTTTGCCGAGCAATTTTTTATTTTGAACAAGGTTTTTTGACGCATACTTTGGACTAGAGTTGATCAATGATGGTGATGATGATGAATGATGATTTGTTTTGAATGTTTGTTGCTGCACTGCGGCCAAAAGACTTGCAGCTAAATTTTGCGAGTTTTGACTCAGAGATTCGCAATTTTTTTTGTGCTTGTTCAAGGCTATTTGAGATGGAAAAGAGCTTGCACAACTATTGCATTTGAACAGTGTAGGCGAGTTTTGTGCAATGTTTTTTTGTCTCGATGGTGTCAATGAACCATTGCTGCTAGTCATGTGTGATCGTTTATGCCGACACAAATTGGAGAATTGAGTGTACGCTTTGTAGCATGTTTCGCATATGAACGGCTTGACACTTGAATGTATGTGCATGTGTTGTTTTAGGCCCGATGAGGTGCTGAACTGCTTGCCGCACTCAGGACATGTATTTGACTGATTGTCTGCCGAATGCACTGCCGGCGACTGCACTGCCGGCTTGCTCTTGGTCGATTTGGTCTTCCTGTCGTTCAACTCTTCAACATTGGACATTGTCTGATTTTCGTCATTGGTCTCCTCGTATTCTTCAAAGTTATTGTCTTCGTTATGTACAGAATTGTATTCGATATACTCGTCCTCTTGACTAGTGTGGTTATTCACTTCTTCGTCATACGAGGACTGAGTCGAATTGGCTTCGATTTCGTCCATGTTTTGTTCATGTAAAACGCTCATTTTTGCTCTAGACAAAAACAAATCTAAAAAAAAGAGAGAAAAAAAAATTACAAATACCATCCGAGACAAGATATTTATTTCTGAGAAAAACAGAGAGAGAAAAAAAAGTCTGTAGAACTAAGTTTTCTACGTTCGTAGAAGATAACCTGGATTTTAATATATTTTCGTCTTTAGGATAACTCCTCCTTTGATTTGATTGGTCAGTCAAAATCGTCAACTAGAAATTAAAGGTTGACATTTTTTATCTTAACATTAAAATTCCGTTGAGTTGTCATACAAAATTTAGCTAGTTACGAATAGCCAACCAGGTTAATGTTTATTACAATTTTCAGTTCATTGATTCTGATGATGATAATTGATTTTGGAATAATTACAGACCGGTTTTTATCTCAATCAACACAACTGTGCTTACTCTCATCGCAACGCTGTGTTGTCCTCCTAGTCTAAATGATGAATCAAAATTCATTCAAATATTCTCGAACGTGTGCATGTTTCGATTACACAACCATCTCTTTTCACTCTCTTTTTTTTTCTCATTCAAATTACTCGCTTTTTTCTTTCTTTTTTCTTTTTCTCTCGAATAAGTGTAAGTATCATGTCTATTTATGAATAGACAAGAGCAAAATCAAGTTAGGACTGATGAAAATTTAGCTTCAAATTATCCAATGAATAATTGAGCGCGTCTCTCTTTTGTTAGAATACCTTTTCTTATTTTTTTGTTAACATCAAAAATAAGGTCATGTTTTTGGAATATCCTGAGCGAATTGTTCAATGGCATCGATTTTATTCTACATGACTGGAATAATAATCTATTCAGCAAAATCAGGTACACTCATTTGCATATCTTCTTCGGCCTTTCGCGCACATTTTTTCTTCTATCTTTGACAATTTTTTTGTTTTGTTTCTTTTTTCTCCATTCAAAATGTGAAACAAAAATTTCCTATTCTCAGTCCAAATCACGTGACTTCTAATCCATTTATTGAACAATGGAAGGTGAAGTTAAAAACTTAACATTTGCGCCCGATTAGGACTATCTATTTTTATTATTTTTTTTTTTCGAGCTGTAGCTCCTTCAGAACATTCTGACTTGTTTAAAAAAAATTTAAATTCAAATTTCTTTAGAACACATTTTTTAAATGAATAAATAAGTATTTTTTTGGATTATGTAGATTTTATTTTTTTCTTTGAAAAAATTATAACTCTGTATTTTAATTTTTAGAAATTCTATTTTCGGTTAAAAAAAGTTTAATTAAAATTAAATACTTAGAAAAAAAATATTTGATTTGTACTGTTTTTTTAGTTAAATCTCGAGTTAAATTGAGACAGAAAAAAATACATGAAGCATTATTTTCTAGATTATACAACGAAAACAGATGAAAAGAAATTTTTTTCCTCTGTCAAACTTCATGTCACTTCTCCACTTAAAAAAAAAAAATTGTCATGAATTTCTTAAGTGAGAAAAGTAAGTTTTTGAGGAAGGATGATGATGATTTATGTTTATAGCGACTAGGTCCTTTATGTACTGAAAGGCTATGATCTCTTTGAACCCGAAGCTAATTAGATTCGTTTCCAGATGAATAATCTATAAATCCTTTTTTTCATCTTGAAGGTATTTCTCAAGATCAACCTTTATTGCCATCGTTTTCAAAGAATTTCATACAACTTATTTCTTTATTTTTACTGATTATGTCAAAAATAGTTTGCCTAACATTTGTTTCAGATTTTGAAGAAGACAAGATAGAGTTATACTTAAATAAATAAGTACCTTGGTAGCTAGAGCTCCTTCAGATTAAAAAAAAATTCAGCAAAAAAAATAAAAAACTTAATTAAATTAAAATAGATAAATAGAGCTGAGTAATGACAGGTTTTATTGGATAGACTGTGAATAAATTAGCATTCACACAGCCAATTATCTTATTTTGATCGAGTAGTAATCAAGCGAATAGATAATTTTTATTTTGATTTATTTTCGGATTTGAAATTAATTCAACTGAATAAACCGACAATTATCTTGCATAGGTTTTGTATCGTCTCATTATCCGAATAATAGTGAGACATAGAGTTGAATGACAAAGAAGATAAATTATCATTTAATGGGAGCACTATTCATGCCGCTTTCAAACTCATTGTTTATTGATTTTCCATGAAAATACACGAGGTGTCAAAAATGACAATACCTATTTATCTTCTATAATTAGTCAAATTTAACAAACGGCTTGTTTTTTATTCTATTCTCTCTAGTATTCTCTTCCTCCTCAAGTATAATCTATTGAAAAAATAATGAAGTGTTAGTGTAATTAACAGGCCAAGTTTTTCTTTCTCGTAAAGTAATCATTAGTACAAATTAACTGTATATGTTCTAATACCTTGTGCAAACGGAACTATGTTTGCGTTTGTGTAAATTTAAATATTCTAGAATAAACATTCGTTCACCTTGCTACGAGTTGGCTAACCTGTGAAGAGCTTTTCACAACCTATTGTGTTATCACTGGATTGTACTTATTCTGAGAGCTCTCGAACAAAAATTACTGTGACTTGATTTTACGCAAACATATCAGACAAAAAAGGTTCACTTTGTGAAATTTAAAAGATTTACTCCGCAAATCTCTTCAAACATCACATTTAGTGTCCTTGAGTGGATTTTGTTATCTTCAAACATTGATTTAAAAAAAATTGAATGATTAAAATAAATTTGCCTTTATTTTACATGACTGGAATCTATTAAATTTTTTAAACATAAAATTAAAGAAAATATTGTGATACTGATAACCAGTTAAGGTAAAATATCTCAAAAGGAATTGAATTATTATTTTTTTTTCTTTTCGATGTTCCCTCTTAACTCTAAAAATAAACTTTATTTAACTTTTTTTATCAAAAAAAAATTTCGGTTTAAAAATTTGAGCATTCGGCAGAAATGAAGCTTTTATTCCAACTGGCCAAGACTCAGTCTTTATTATTTTTTAAATAACAAAGATTAGCAAAAATAAAATAAACTGTTTGAATCAAACTCATAAACTTAATAAATTTTATTGATTATTTATAACATTTTTTTTTCCTACCCATCGCTAAATATGGCGTAAATTTTTGTTGAAAAAAAAATAAAAATTTTGGAAAAACTTTATGAAAAATTAAAATCCCAAAAAACTCTTAAGAATTTTAATTAAGAAAAAAAAATTTTTTTGACTTCAAAAAAAAGTAAGAATTTGTCGAATAGAAATTTTTTGAATTAAATGAACTAGATAAATGATGAATATTGAAGCTAATAAGTTGGCAAAATTAATTTTTCTCCATGAATTTGAAATACCTTAAGCTTACAAATTGACTAATTCACAAGAGGTTCGCGTTATTCCTAAAACAAGACGGATAGGTTTGTAGTTTGATTAGAGTACAAGTCATTTGAGAATGTATTCAACCGACATGATCATTGAGACTAGTCATCGATGGGGATAATCGAAAAATGATCACGCTGAGTCACACAGATAATTAAAAAAAAAAGAAGAAATAAGAGAGAAAACAGGATAATTAAGATAAATTAATACCTTTAGAACAATAACAACGGATGACAAGAGATAGAGAGAACAAAACATATTTCCCTTGATAATACTGTCATTTCTATCTTGAGTATTGATTGCTTTTTAACAAAGAGAGAATTTATTAATTTTGCTCGAATGAATTTTTTTTTCATCAAAGGTAGAAGATAGAAGATATGACAGATCGTCTGTTTATTTCGACTATGGCAAGCTCGCTCATAGAAGCTACCAGTAATTAAAAGATTAGACTTGATAAGTGTCTGCAAGTCAATTAAATGATAACCAATTAAGTTTGTCACATTTATCGATTTATTGATAAGATAAATTTGATATTTTAATAAATCAGCTAAAATAATGTTAGTAACTTATAGAAAAAAAATTGTTTTAAATTGAATTCTCTAAAATTAATCACACAATTAATTTGTCAACTGATACACCACTACCCAAAATTTAGATATATCTAATGGACTAAAATTAAAAAATATTGATTTTTGTGTAGACCCGACTTGATGGCGGATCGCCATGCCATTAATTCGGCTTAGCCGAGCTCAAGAAAATACCTATGCATTAATTGAAGCGAAATTCACGGAACAGATAGCTTTAGCTATTTGCCCACAGAAATTTTTGCTTTTCCTGATCATATCTTTGAAATTGTATCTGCAGATTTAATTCGATGCTGGGACATAGGCGACCGCGTCGAGCATATTGATTTATTCCTGATAACCGGGGTTATTTGTGAGCAAAAAACAATACTAGAAAAAACTTGATAAAAATCAAATGAACAAAAAAATCTTAAACTAATATTTTCATTTAATTATCTTCAGACCAAGAACTATAAAGGTAAATATTTGAATGATAAAGATAAGAGAAAAATAATAAAGAGAGAAAAAAGAAATGCTGCTCTTCATTTAGACATAAAAATAATCTCGAATTTCTGTAATTTAATCCTTTTTAATTATTAGTACCTAAGAAGAAAAAAATAATTGTCAAAATTCCTAAAGTTGGAATTAATTGTCTCTTTTTTCTAAACAAATAGGAATTTTTCTTCAGAAGAGATTTATCTTAAGAAAAAAATACTTGAAAAGAAGATAGGAAAAAGAGGCGAATAAATAAAGAGAAAAAAAAATGGAAACTAAATCTCCAGATTTAATTATCTCGTTTAATTACTAGTTCCAATCGATTTTAAATCGGTTTAATGATTTTTTTTCAAAATGCTTAAATAAACGTTTCTTAATCCGCACTTAAACGATTTAAGCGAGAGGAAATTTTTCTCTCATTATTAATCCTGCAAACATTGTCAACCATGAAAAAGAAAAAATTCCAAATTTCTCACTAGTTTTATATTAATTTATTTCAAGATCTTATTTGAGATCTTGTTCTATCTGGTCAAAAACTCAATTTGAAAAAAGTGCATCTTTTTAAGGTAAATACCAAATTAGGGATATAAAATTAAGCACCTGACATAAAAGCGAGCTAAAAGTCAGCTGTTCACCGAGCACGAAATAGAAGCGGACAGATATTAATAAGGAAAAATCAATATTTGCTAGAAACAAAAAATCAAAGTAAAATCATGCTTTATTTAGAAAAAGAATAAAAAAATATGACGAGCAAAATTTTATTAAGTCGCAATATTTTGGTTGATTTTTTATCTTTGATTAAAATGAAAAACTAATGAAAAGATAGAGATAGGAGATATTTTTTTTTCATTCAACTGAGCCCGATAGTCTTCGGAGTGAAAGTAACATATTGAGCTAAAGCAAACAAATCGAGCTCACCTTAGTGATATGATAACACATTTTTTTCTAATTGATAAAATTAAAACACCCAATAGATGCTTCATATGCAAAAGATACTTATATAATTTTAAATTAAAAAGAGTGCTATAGCATTCGATTTATGTGACAACACAAAAAAAAAGAAAGAAAAATTAATTTTATTTTAAGCTCTAATTCTTGTATGCTTTGATGAAATTAAATTATCGAATGATAAGATAAGGCTGTAGTTCTGCTGTTCCGTTTGAATATAATGACAGTTTTATCTCAATATCAGTATGTTAAAATTCAATTTTTTCTAATTGTGTTGATATCATGCTAATTGTTTTGGGTGCATTTAAAACCCTGTAGCGGACAGATAATTGCTCAAAATGGATAAATAAAATATAAAGATAAATATGGTAATTTATGATTTATGTCAACTTGCTATGAATAATTTTAATTTAATAAAAAAAAATTGTGCTATCTATTTTATCTTTTAATCTTTTGAAATTGAAATTTATTAATATGAAAAAAAAATCAACAAAAATATTAAAAACAAATATTACTTATCTGTCGATTTCGACACTGAACTCAATTTTAAATTCCATGAAATATTATCTTTTATTTTGATTTAAATAAAGGTATTTTAAATATTGTCATTTATTTAGTTGAGAAATCTTTTACCGTTGAGCGCAATTAGCATAAAGACTGAAGCGTATTTCTGGACAAAAGTGTAGCGTACACCTGTACAGCGCTAGATAGAATAGATGATGATATGATACGATTTATGCCATTTTTGGATAACTACCTGAGCGCTCTAATCGGACAATGTCGTACGGCCGGCGAAATTTGACCACTAAAAGAGTATTATCTAGCATGAAACATGGTCTCTCAGGTAACTAAGTTTTTTCTATCCATTAAATTCAAGTTTGATTGATTGACACTAATAAAAAGAATGGAATTTTCAAACTTTTAAAAGCGTGTCTCTAAAGTCGATTTTAAAATCTAATAGAAAACTACTACCTGATTGATTGGTATTGATAAAAAAAATAAAGATTTTAAATATTTACTTAAATCCCTGAGAATTAGGAAAATATTTTTTTCCATGTTTTTTAAATAAAAATTGATTTTTATGAGAATATAAAACTTAAAACTCTGTTGAGGCAAAATAATTTCGAATGATCGTTTAGCAATTAGAATGGCGCTACTGTGCCAATTTTTTTGATTGATTTAACTTTTTGAAGAAAACGGAATTTAAAAGAAAATATCTACGCTGTTTAATTCTATTTTTAAATTACCTTTATCTAGAAAAATTCGACAATTATTTTGCCTATCTGAATTTTAATAAACAATTTAATTCACTTGAATTACTCCGTGGCCATTATCTACTTAATTATTTTTCAAATTTTAATTTTAAAATATTTAATTGTTTATACCTCTACCAATGGCACCATGAATTGTACAGATCAAAGTTTTAACATATCAACTTGGATGATGATTTTGATGTATCTTAGAGCTAAGTTGAATGAATATTAATTCCCAAAGCATTTATTTTAAGCATATTTCAAAAAGCTTATTTAAGCAAAAATCAATTTTTAAATAATTCCAATAATGACAATGATTCTGTACACCAAAGGCAGTTACTAAAATTTAAGCAATTTTAAAATAGTGTTCAACTCAACCTGGTTGAGAGATTTTTCTGTAAAAATTTCCTACACGAACTCTTTTTTCGCTTTATTTTAATTATTTTTTGTTATCTAAAATAAAATCATTATCATCATAGCAATAAAAATAAATATTTGTTAATTAGATTACTTAATCTTTACTTTTATTTTTTTTATAAAACAAGAATGATATGATATAGAAATTAATAAAAATGACAATTGAAAAGTAATATAAATGACAGTAAATTTCACTGATAAATCTAGTGATGATATGGGCTCGAAATGAAAGAGCTTGTTATCTTTGACAATAATAGGTCCAAATTTTAGGGAAATTTAATTTTAGACAAATTATAGTGGATTTTTATTTCATGATTTTGTCCCTCTCTCTCTACATTAAAAATAAAAACAGAAAAATAAGATATCATATTTCAAATAAGCTTATCTTTTAAATATCTATTATAGATAAATTAAATGATAACAGAGCAAGTTTATCACCACAAATAAGTATGCATTCAATTGCAGGCGAGGATTTTAATTATAAAAATTGCGACAAATGAGTCTAGCTATTTTCTATTTCGAGGTTCCACAAATAGATACAACTAAAATTTTTTAACAATTTTTAAAAAGTAAAAAATTACCGCTAATTAAATAAAATCAATAATTTAAGGAAATTATCAACACCACTTATCTTTTGAATTTACATATATCCTTCTTTTGTTGTAGCTCAATATTCCATATATCTATATGTAAAAAATCTATTGTAAAAATATCTTTTTCTATTATAAAAAAATTGCTATATGTAGATTAATTTCGTTTTACAATTAATTTAAAGGACTTAATGATAACTTTCCTTTATTGAAAAAAATTAAAAAGCCTCTTATGGTGACATCGATTTCAGCTACCAATACTTTAGTTTCCAAATTTATTATCTTGGCTTTAGCGAAATAATTTCTTCAAATGGTGCAGTGATAAAAAGAGCGAATATTTATAGGCTTTTGATAGATTTACCTGAACAATAAAAAACTAATTTCTGAAAAGTGATTTTTAAAAAGAATTTATTTCTCGAATTAGGAAATTAAAATAATTGAAAATTTAAAAAAAAAAGTTCAATACACTAA
This sequence comes from Brachionus asplanchnoidis, assembly GCA_025491095.1. Lineage (NCBI taxonomy): Eukaryota > Metazoa > Rotifera > Eurotatoria > Ploima > Brachionidae > Brachionus > Brachionus asplanchnoidis. The sequence continues at coordinate 237,477 of JAILYF010000039.1, read as the reverse complement.
TGGAATCTGACTCTTCTGGAAATAAAAATAATTAAAAGACTAATTAGAATCGATTTTTCAAACGAGTAAAAATAGCCAAAAATAAAAACAATAAACTTAAAATTCTCATAGATATACCTATCGCGGAAATTGGTTGATTTATGACAAAAGCAAATGAATAGAACGCCGAGAGTTAATAAAATTATAATCTCAGTAAAATAGACATAATCGCTGGGCACTGGAAAAAATGAGAGCTTAATCTGGAAATAAAATTTTTTTAATTTAATTCAAGTATTTATTTTTGGTAATTAATCGACTTTTAAGATAGCTTACTAAGCGACAAAAATTTCGGAACACAAAAATCTGCTTGAGATACCAATATAAAGCTGATAGGGAACTATTAAAAGAAAATGCAAATAAGACAGACTAAGAAATAGAAAAAATATTTAATTATATACCTTTAAGTTGATCTGAAAAAAGTTAAATTCAGGAAGTCATTAATTTAAAATGCTTTATGTTTATTGTGAATTAGTCTTTCATCCATATGTCTTAAAATTCAAAAAATGGAAAATCGACAAAAAGTTTTCTGGCGAGCAACAATTAAATGAAAATTTAAAATGACAACAATAAGAATTTAATTCTCCATGGTTAATTCTCCATGGTACCATGATGAATTTTTTAGCTTTAGCTTTGACTAAAATTTAACTGAATATACCCCTTTTAGTTTATTTGATTTGGAATGATCAATCTCACGAAAAAGTTAAAATTCTATCAATTAAAATTATTTCGTGTTTTTTTTCAAATTCCCTTATTAAAAAATTTTAAATTTTTTCTTGTCTTAATTAAAAGCGAGACTGTAATTCCAAAAGATTAGGATATCTTTATAAAAGTTTTATGATTAATCAAAATAAAACAAGCAGAATTTTATTTTTAAAATCTCCTGAGTTAGCTCGACAAATAAAATCGAGTTTTTTGAAGTTTGCTCGTTTCAAAATTAATTTATTTGAATTAATCAGAGATTTGACTTAATTTAAAACCAGTAAAAATAAAAACATCATTTTTACCTTGAGTTATCTTAGCCATAATCCTCAACACATTTTTATTTTATTTGACAGGAAACATATAAAATTATCACAATGAAATTTAATAAAAATAAACAACTTTCTGCATTCGAAGATAGCATACAAATTAAATGGTTATAATAAATTGAAATTTTAAAATCTTTAAAAAAATTAATTTTTTTAAATTTTAAACCTTTGTACTGAGCAATATATAATGTTTATCTTACCCTACTATACTTAATATTCAAATTAAACGAATTTGATAAAATAAACCAATAAACTATTTCTGAAATAAAAATTGTGATCTTTTTTAAGATTTTGTATTTGTATCTCTGATCTTACTTTTTAGATAATTTTGAAAACAAAATACCCTAGAGCTAAACAAAATATTTAAGACAAGAACAAACTTTTTTAAAAAAAGTATCTTCTGAATATTCTTATTTATATAATTAGTTATTTTTGAAAAAATGGTATCTGTTCAAATTTTTTTAACGAAAGAAAAAAGTTAAGTTAAAATTGTATCAGTGAAAAAATATAATTTAATGAAAATTAAACTCAATTACATAATTATTGGAATGCATATATCTTTTTGAAATTTTGAAAATTTCTTGCTTAATTTTTAACTATCATAGAAGAACAAATATAGAAATCAAATGGAAAATACACAGGAAATTCTACTCGAATTAGACGGTATTCATTTTACGTAAATGATTTTTTTTTTCAAGTCTTAATTATTCTTTACAAAGAATTTAATAATAAAAAAGATGAAAATTGTGAAATTACACAAAATTTAGAAAACTTTTTGGAACATGTGGCCAAAACCGGAACCTACACGTAAAAAATTTTAAATGAAAATCTGATTATAAAAAATTAAATTTTTACAGATTCCCTTGGCTTAAGGTCAAAAAATTGTTTATTACCAAAACAAAAAATGTTTTGGCAAATTTAAATCTCTCGTCTTCAATTCAAACTTTATCTCCCTCAAAAATGTCTCTTGTAAATCAACTAAAATCGCAGATAATCGAACGATTTGAATCGTTCAATAATGCGCCTTTTACGATTCAGAGAATCAGTGAATTACTACTCAAACCAACAAATAATTATACTCAACAAGAAAAATATTTAAGAGGTTTGGAAAAATGTCTTTTGGTTGTTACTACTATTGATCCAAACGGAAAGTACTTAAGTTTTAAAGCGATTCTTAATCATCCCATTTTTAATTTTTTGAAGTAAAATTTTAGTCGAAAATGGATACACTAACGGAAAATTAAGTGAATCAGAAGAAACATTTTGTAAGCTTCCATCAACTCCTATATTAGATCAGGCTGAAATTCAAGTCAACAAAGAGGACTCTGAGCCAATGATACATGAAAATCAAGAAGATGTTGAACAAACTAAACAACAAAGTGAATCAAATTAATATTTTGGATATTTTCAAAATTTTTTTTTGTAATATGTACAAATAAGATTTTTATATCTAGATCAAATTAATTTAATTTTTTTTGGAAAATATGTCTCGCTTGCTCTGCAATTTTTTATCTGTGGAATAAACATAGTCAAAATTGACCATAGGGTTAATTTCAAGGATATAATTTAAAAATTGAGCTAAAAAATATACAAATTTTTAAAAAATTTTATTTCAGAAAATGGATATTGAGCTAAATTGTTGTTAATTGATTTTTTAAAATTAATTTACAATGAAAAATTAAGTTTTTTTTTAAGAGTAAAATTTATAATAATTGATTTCGGAAATTGAACTAATTTTAAGAAATAGTTAATTTAAAAGTAACAAGCTTGTGATCTTTTACTGCTACATTTATTAAAAAGTTGTTTTTTCAAATATTTTCAAGAATAAAACACTTCAGAATGCAAAACTATTCATATTTTTTTTTATTCTTGCCCATTCGATTTTTGAAAGCCAAAAATTTCTCCGAGTATGCTTGAAATAAAAATTTTACAATTTTTTTAATCTAATTTTCAATAAAAAATCAATTTTAAATGCATTTAGACTCATTTCAAAGCTGAACTTCAAGCTTCGATTCAAAATCGAAGATTAAATAAAACAATTCGTTAAATAATTTAAAATTTGATTTAAATTATGTTCTTTTGGAAAAATTGGGCGTTTTGAATTTCAAATACAAATTGAAAAATTCTTTTTTTTTGATGAGATAAAATTAAAGTAAATAAAAAATTATTTTAAAAAATTCTGTGACATAGTGCGACATACTTTGTTGCACCTTTATTATCTAAATTAAAATAAAGTCTTTATTTTCTTTTTTTTTAGTTTATCAAATCAATAATCTATTTAAATCTTAATGATGTCTATTTTTTGTCCTTTTTTTAGATGAGAAAAATTATTTTGGGTAAAAAAATGATATTTGATATGTTGCAGTTTGATATGTTAGAATATTTTTTATTAATTTTAATTTTAATTTATCAATAAAGCAAGAATTTTTGTTCAATTTGTATTTGAATTTCACAATACCGTAAATTGTTGAATCTTCTTAATGAATTATCAAATTCAAAATTATATACAAGTGAACGATGTTTTTGACATGATAAATCTTTTCATCAATATAATTTCTAAGAAAAAATCAAATTCTAAATTTTTTTTCTGACTTTATTAATAATTTATCAAAAACATGAAGTCTTTAAATTTTATGTCTAATTAATGAAATAAGTACAAAGAATTAGTCCTAAAAATGAGTGAATATTTAAAAATTTGAAATTTTTTACAATTATTATGTTGCTATTTTGGTTACTAATTAGCACTTAAATAATTAAATCAATAAAATAAATGTTTTTTGAAATCTAAATTTTATTCAGTATAATTTTATAAAATCAATCATGTAATTTATAATTATACATTTTTTTAATTCAAGACGAATTTCAATAAAAAACCTGGGCAAATAAATTCTTAGAAGAAACAATAAATTGAGGTGTAGAAATCATTTAAAAATTGTCATTTTGATATTTTTTTTTCATTGCCGTCGATTAATTCAGTTTGCTATAAAACTATATAATTCTCTTTAATCCAAGCTTTTCAAGATAGAATAAAATTCAAAAGAAAAAAAAACACTTAAAGCAGAAAAATTGTTATTTTAGATAATTTTTTAAAAATTAAATTAAAATTTACAAAACAATTAAAAATGGCTAGTTTAATTTTTCAAGATAACCAGTTAGGAAAAAAATAAGACTCTAATTTCTTAAAATTTTAAATAATTAGTCAACCATTGATCCTTGTTTCTTAATTTTAAAGATTAAAAATGCTTTCCTTTTCACAAATCGATTGAATTCTCAGAACATTTTGAACATTTTAAATTTAAATCCATAATTATTAAGCATTAGGTTTTGGAGGAATATTTCCTTTTATTTTTACTCTTCAAAACAAATTTTTTTTGTTTTTTTTTTTAAAGAATTTGAGTAATAAAACCTCTTTCGCTATCTTTCATTAAAAAATTATTAGGTAAAACATATCTAAGCTCATTAAATTAAGATTTTTAAAACAATCATCATTAGGTTATTTTTCAATAAAAAAAATGCCTTCTAATAATTCTAATTAAAAAATGCATGTGCTCAAAGACATTTTTGTTCAGATGTTTTTTTTTTAATAGTTGATATTCTAAAATTGGTAGGAAATGTTTAATTTTAGTTCAAATACTATCAAAAGTTTGATAAATGAGCGAGTTTGCTGAATTTTAAAAAATATAACGAATAAAATTTAAATTTTTCTTATTTAATCACATATAAATTTTCTTCAATATAACTGATTTTTTTATTAATAAAGGTGTTTTTTAAACAGAAAAAACCTTATTATCGATGATATTTTTTGTAAAGTTAGAAAAATGGGCAAAGTAAAATTATTGAAAACATTTCAGGTTTCGAAATTGCTCGAAAAAATTTTAAATTCACAATTTTATTTCATTGTATTTTTGTATTCATACATATTAGGCGATCTACCAAACACTTAACATGATGATGTGACTTTGTTGATCCTATGTAAAACAACAATTTATGCGAAAAAATTAGATACCGTCCCAAATAAGAGAAAATGGTATTAGTGACAAATTAAAAAAGTCACTCAAAAAAATAAACCAGAAAAATAAGTAAATTGTCTTAAAATGAATTAAACAAAATATTAACCAAACTTACAATCTCATTTTATTAAAATCACTTTTTTCTCAGATATATTCTAGCATTTAATATGTTGATATTTATTACTTTAATCATTTTCAAAACAATAATCCCAAATACTATACAAAATAAACATTATTTTACCGTGCATCCAAACAGTAGTCGATTGAGCGACTTTTTTTCAAATTTTCATGAAGTTTTTTTAAAAACACTCGAAGCTACAAAACTTACTCCATTAAAGTTAAAAAATTAGAAAATATATTGGCTGGTGGTTTGTTACATCCAAGTCCCAACCGGTTCCAGATACACCTTTGGACTAGTTCGGATCAATACTGGGACTTTCAAAAGAACCAAAATTGGTACGATGACTGAGACTATGAGAGTGGGATTGAGACAGGGAACATATGAATATACTTTTTTCTTCAAAAATAAAAATTTTCTTGTTTATATCTAATTTTTTTAAAAAGATCAAAGGTTTTTTGGTTTTAATTTTGAAAAATTCTTAGATTTTAATATTAATGACATGAACTTTAATTTATGACTTTTAAAAAGCTCTATTATTTAAATTAATTAAAGTAAATAAAGATTTTGAATTGCGTTTAATTGTTTTTTTAATATTCAAAAATTTAATTAAGATTCTGAGTATTGTTCGATTGGTTTTATTTTTAATTTTTGTAGCTATGAACATTTTTATAATAATAGAATGAAAAAAATAAAAAAAAAGCTTTTTTTTTATTTTAATTTGAATTTTTCCTAGCGTTAATCTTAAATTATAAAAATTAAAAAATAATCCATTAATTTTATTTTAAAATCATATATTAAAAATAAAACAAAAATATAATTAAATTTAAAGATTCGTTAGTCCCTAAAATTATTATTATTATTATTATTATTATTAAAGAAGCAAATTTATATTTTTATTTCAGAATTATTGCTAAAAATTAGAAAAATAATGATTATTTTGAATTTTCACTTTGAGCCGATATGGTTTGAAGCAACTATTGAAATTTTTTGACTTAAATTAAACAAATGCTTCAAATTAATCTGTTCAGAAAATTAATGACCAAGAAAAAATAATTAACCTAAAAATTTTTGAATATTATTTTCTCAATCTAAGCAAAAATATAACTAATTTTTTTAGTCTGCAATTAAAATTGTCAAATAAGAGATATATTCAAACTTAATTTTTTGGCATTTAGCAATTCCAATAGATATTTTTTTTTTTTAAATTTATCTATAGAAAGATGCCTGTAATTAAATAAACAAATTTTTCTAAATTTGTTATCATTCTTTTATTAATAATCATCAACTTATTAGTTCTGAAACTAACTAAAAGAGTCTCTTTAATTAGATAAATAATTTTCATTTAAATTAAGATGATAAAAGCTATCAACTATTTTAATTTTATCGCTATAAGATTAGTTTAAAAAATGTTTAAGGTTAAATTTTTATTTTATAAATATTCAATAAACTTGAAAATATATGAAATAAAAGAAATAAATTTAAAAAAAATGTTTAAATTTATAAGGATAAAACAGCATTAAAATCATTCAGGTTTCAGAGAGTAAAATTCTAAAAGTTTTTAAAGCCTTAAAAAGTAAAAGTATTTCTAAATTAAATTTGGAACAAAGAGTCAAAAAAATTCCAACACTTGACTAAAAACAAAAACATTTTTGAATTCGACTTGATTAGTTTAAATAGACCTCTTATCTTGAATGAAATACTATCTCAGAGGCATTTGAGATATTCGTCTCGTAAAATCAGAATTTAAACGATTCGAAACACAATTAATTTTCATTAAAATTCAAAATTAAATTTAGACCAGTTTTTACTAATTTTAGATGCATTTTTTTTCAAATTTCACAAAATAAAATTTATCTTAAATTATTCATTTAAGCAATAAAGATTAGGTGTTTTACTAATGCTTATCTAAATGCAGATAATTCGAAATTTAAAATTAAAGTTTTTTTTAATGTTTGAGCTCATGTGAATTTTAGAAGATGCCTAAAATAATTTCCCAAAATCGATTTTGTAAAGAAGCGTTGGAAGCTCACAACAAGTACCGGCGATTGCACGATTCTCAACAATTAGAAATTTCAACAGAATTGACTGCGCAGGCACTAGAATGGGTGGAACAATTGGCCGAGATCGGATATTTAAAGTATCGCAATGCTAGATGGTATAATGAACCAATTGGGGAGAATATCTTAAGAGCCAAAACATTATATCTTAGCGGAGATGAGTGCACAGACGAATGGTACAAAGAAGAAGCTGATTACAAATATAATGGAGTCTTCAATCCTTCCACTGGTCATTTTACCCAAATGGTATGGAAAGAAACCCGCAAAGTGGGCTTTGCTTATGCCCAAACCATTGATGGATATTTCTACGTGGTGGCAAATTATTTTCCAGCCGGAAATTTCAAATACGAATTTAATGAAAATGTTTCAAAACCATCAGGTTTGAAAAATTTGGCTCAAAATTTCTTTCCAGAACCCTTGTCTTTTCCAAATTTGATTAGAAAAATTGAGCCAAGAATGGAGCCAAGAATGGAACCTAGAGGTTTGCCAATAAGTGTTGCTCGTGGTCTAGATAAAACGCAGGATCAAAGTATTCCACCAGCAGTACACTCTGATGATACATTACAAAAATTCATTAATGAAGCCATTGGAGCTCACAACTTTTATCGCAAGAAACATGGTTCGGAACCCTTGATTCACAATCCTGAAATATCTGCAATTGCTCAAAATTATGCAAACTTTTTAGCCAAGAAAGGAAACTTAGTCCATAGTTCGAATAAATATAGAGATGAAAAATTAGGTGAGAATTTGTATTTTTCATTTGATAGTCGAAGTAGCGTTTTGTTTGGAGAAAAGCCAACAAAAGAATGGTATGATGAGATATCACAGTATAAATATAAAGATTATCAGCCAGGTACTGGGCATTTTACCCAAGTTGTATGGAAATCAAGTCGAGAAATTGGCTTGGGAGTGGCAAAAGCTATGGATGGTAGTTTTTATGTCGTGGCTAATTATTATCCAGCAGGGAATATGATTGGAAAATTTAGTGAAAATGTTAAAAGACCATTTTATTAATTAAACTATTTTTATCTTTAACAAACAATTATAATTTAATTTTATCAGCGTACAAAGCTATTAACATCATGAAACTAAATCCTGTTAATATTCCAGAATTTTGAATAAAAAAATTAATTAACTTTATTTTGACTGCAAATTTTTCCTTTTGGCCATGTTCCGGATCTAAATTTTTTGACTCTCTCTCAAAAATTTCCTTCTCAATTTCATTTGCCATTTCACCTAATTCTGGTATCATGTCACAAACAGCTATGTAAATGAACATTCCACCAGATAATGCGTATATCCATTTATTTGCATCTAAATTTTCACCCGCGAAGATACCAAGGATGAGGCCAATGTAAATAAAACACGAGCTTAAAAAGTTACAAAACAATGCAACTTTTAAAGGCATTCCAGCTGCTATTAAAATCGCAAAATCTCCTTTAAAAAAGGCAGGATTAATTTTGAACAAAAATTTAATTTCTTAAAAATTTGAGTACCTAATTTGTGCGGAAATTCTTCACAAATAATTGCCAAACTAAGACTCAGACCGTTTAGAATTGAGTCAGTAAACGCAGCACCAATGCTCAATCCATCGATTAAATTGTGAAGGCCTTCGCCGAAAATTATAATCCAAGCGACAGGAGCAATTGTGTGCTCTAATTCAGATTTATCTAAATGAGCCTTGTTAATTGCTTGCGGAATGCTTCCACAAGATGATTTTGTCAATTTTCTACTCAAATCATCATTTTCATTTTGGGAAACCAGCTCAATTATCTCTTTTTTAACGATTGGCTTCGAGTAATTAAAAAAACTATTCAAATGATATAAAAAATAGATGCTAAAATATAATGAAACAGCGGTGGTTCAGTTTGGAGCAAATTTTTTGCAAAAAATTTTTTATTAAATTTAAAGTCATTTTTTTTCAGTAATTAACAATTATTTTTAAAATAAATGCATTACATGTTTAAACAAACAATTATTAAACGTAAATCAAAGCAAAAAAAAATCAAATTTTTATATCAAGAAGAATAAAGATATAAACAATACTAAAGGTTTAGTTTTTTTTTACTTTTTTCCGAATCAAAAAACTTACTTTCGATTTTTATGCTAAATATTCTCAAATTTATCTATTTATTTTTTAATTTTAAAATATTTTTGCTCAAAACTTCACCGCCGCAATAAAATACTGCGTTTTGATTTGAAATTAATCATTATAAAGTAATCATCCGAATAGAGTGACATGTCTTTAAAATAGAGTACTCTATTTTAGTGACATATTATTCAATATTGAGCACTGTTTTTGAAAATAATAAAAATTTATTATTAGTGACATGTAATTAAATGTGAAAAAACTTAAAAATTATTAAAAATATTTTCAGCTTTTATGAAATTATTTTAAAAATGGAAATTTAATTGTGTTTTAAATATGAATATCATTAAAACCGGGTGTATTTAAAAAAAAAAGTTAACTTATTCATTTTTTAAGACATGTCATATAAATTGAACATTGCTTTTTTTTAAATCAATGCTCATTTTTTACAGACATGTCATTATTTCATATAGTGACATGTCACCAAATTCGGGTAATTAGTCCGTCCAAAACCCCCCGGCTTGTTATAACAACTAATTCGGATAATTACTTTATTTATTTTAATTTTGATAAAAATTCTTAAAATGTTCATAGATGAATGTTTAAAATTGAAAAACTGTTAATGTAAAAATCGCTAAATTATTATATTATGGGACAATTTGTGTAATTTTTTAGACCATAATTGAATATTATGTAATGTTTGATTTTAAAAATTCATCGAACATATTTTTTTATTTGAAGCAATTTCTAAACGATACTTGATTAGGGCCATGACATCTATTTTTAAATTTTTGTGCTACAAATAATCAAAAAAATTTCAAAAGTTAAAATTAAAATTGTAATTTACTAAGAATACAATAAAATAGTTACTAAATTACTAACAAGTTCAAGAACCGATATGATGCCTTTCGGTCTAGTCAACAATCTTGAACATGAACATTTATTTATAAAATTTTTTTTTTTTAAAGCTTTTTCTATCTGCAATCTTAACTCTTATTTTGACCTTAAAATTAAACTGTATTTCTTTTTTCAGTACTTTTCTATGTATTATGTGAAAGGAGCTACCATAGGTGACCTCCTAGTAGGCCACCTCCCCAAGCTAGTCTTGCTGTAGCTAATATATATTATTATTATTAAAAAATACAAAAAAATTAGTACTTATATCTTTTTCTACCAATTATTTAATAAAAATCTTTTATTTGATATAAAAACTTTTTCGGATAGCATTCTTAAAAATATTCATATTCACACAATAATAATTAAACAATAAAATAACTCATTTAGGATTCTTATTTATCTAGAAAAAAGATTTCTAATTTAATGATTTAATTTCTTTCTTTTAGCTTCTTTTTTTATAAATGCATAATTTACAAATTTTAATTTAAACAAAATTTTTTTTTAATCAGAGTTTTTTATAATTTTTATATTTATAGTTTATAATTGATAAAATTTTTGCAAAAATTCCTCCGTTAAAAGATTTACTAAGATATTTTACAGTCCAATAGTTTTTTTTTGTTTACTAACAGTTATATTAATTTTAATAATTTTTGCTAAAATTTAATTGTTAATTACAGTAACGTAGTTATCCGAATTTAGTGACATGTCAGTAAAAAATGAGCATTGATTTAAAAAAAAGCAATGTTCAATTTATATGACATGTCTTAAAAAATGAATAAGTTAACTTTTTTTTTTAAATACACCCGGTTTTAATGATATTCATATTTAAAACACAATTAAATTTCCATTTTTAAAATAATTTCATAAAAGCTGAAAATATTTTTAATAATTTTTAAGTTTTTTCACATTTAATTACATGTCACTAATAATAAATTTTTATTATTTTCAAAAACAGTGCTCAATATTGAATAACATGTCACTAAAATAGAGTACTCTATTTTAAAGACATGTCACTCAATTCAGAAGATTACGTTATAACAGTGTTTCATTATAGCTACTTAAATTAAAAAATAAAGAATACTTCTGTTTCAATACTTGCTTTGCTTTTTTCTTTTTGTAATTTTTTATACTTAAAATTTAAAATTCATCAACGTTTCTTTAATTTGAATATTTTTACCTTTCGAAATTGGATGAAAAATTTTAAAATCTGCTCGACTACGAAAAAAAGATACAATCCAGCACTGATTACCAAGCATTTCCAAAAATAGCCATGATTAAAACTGTAATTAATGTCTTCATCAATTCCAAAAGCCTTTCTTGTAAATAAGATTAAACGAAGATATTAATAAAAGTTATTTACTTGAGGTATAAGATGAATAAAACCAGTTCCACCAAGGGTTCCGACTGCGAGTGATATTAAAAACATTAAAATTCGTTTATAGTATTTGTGTTTTGTGAAAGGAATCAAAAATGCCCCGCAAAAACTTGATAATGTAATTAAGCTTGTTGAAATAATAGCATATAACCAAACTAAAAAAATTTAATTTTTAAAAACTTTGAAAAAAAATTAAAAATATATTTTAATAGTTTTAGGTTTTAATTTAAATTTAATATACTAAAAAAAATTATTTAAATTTTTTACAAAAGTTGATTTCTAAAAAAAAGGCATTTTTTCGATTTTTTTCCTATACCGAACTTTTTTTAAATTAATTTTCGAAATTATTGTTTAACTAACGAAGTGAATGATTTTAAAATAAAATCAAAAATGGATATTTCGTTCTATAAAAAGAATTTAAAACTGTAAATACTTTTTAATTCATGTTTCTTATCTTTTATTTCTACTTCATTCGTACACAGTTCACATCCTTCATTGAACATTTGATTAAATATGATACGGCTCAAAATTGTTAGATCATAAGTCCGATTCGTCGATTTCAACCTATTTTTAAGACTATCAAAGTCAAAACACTTGAAAAAAAATAAGCTTTTCAAATAAAAAATTATTTTTTAAAATTACTGTTTTTTCTAGTTGAAATTCAAAATTATCATTCGTTGTGGATTGAGAATTTTTTTCGTGTTTCCTTAAATTTATCAATTCAAAATACTCTCTATTCAGACATTCAAAGTTTCGTTGCAGAATAATTGATCTTTGAAGACTTTTAAGATCTGTTTCAGTTTGTAAATTTTTTAAAATTTCTTTTTCTATTAAAAAACTAGCTTCGTCACACGTTTCACTTTGTTTTGACATGACCAATGCAGATATTGAATAAATTAAAACAAATAACCGCATTTTATTAAAAAATTAAATAAAAACTTATCTAATAGAATTTTTTTTTAATTTTATAAAAAAGCTTAACATAAATTAAACTATTGTAATTACTGATCATCTATCAGAGCTCAATAAATACCTAAAGTTTATTTTTTAATGTAAATATAAAAAAAATGATGCAAAGAACTAAAATAACAAATAAATATTTATTTTATTATATCTTAAATTTGATTTTTTTTTTTCAATTCATTAACTTAAATAGTTAAATTTTGCTGTCTCTATGTGAGTGAAAACTAATTTAGTTATGGACGCTAAAATTTTATTCTTTCATAAACAAAGCTCCAAACTCTAGTTTTTTATCTAAATCAATCTAAAATTCAAGAGCTTTATAGATAAAGAATTGCTTTGTAATGACAGTTTTAAATAAGAATTTTATTATTTATTTTTAAAAAGATTTTAATGCCAAAATTTAGAAATAATCCAATTATATTTTTTTTTAAATCTTTTTTCATATATCATTATTAAAGTTTTACTATTTTAAGGTTAATCAATGGGTTAGTAAATTTTCAACAATTCATTAAAGCAATTAATTAGTTAATGTCTGTCTTGGAGCATTACTTGCTGACCTAATTCAAAAAGGACAATTTTTCAAAAAAAATTAAATGAAAATTAAAAACCTTTTGCTAAAGAATATTTATTTATTTATTTAGTAATAGAAATAGTATTTCTTGCTGCGACACCTAACACGTAGAGTGTCTGAGCCCATCACCGCCGATTCCACTTAGATTTCACCACATTTTCTGGCAACTTATTCCAATGCGGAACTACTCTGTTTGAGAAAAATACATCTCTTGCGCTTACTGCAGCTGCAAAATCGTTTCTAATTTGAGCTGGGAAACTTTCGCTCTGGACTCTGATGCTATTTCCTCTTTACGCCCCGGCTGGATCCTTGTTTTCTGATCTATTCACTAGATTCTTGACCAGGCCTACATTTTCTATTCAATTCACTAATTTGTACATTTCAAACGAGTTCCCTCTCACTCTATTTCTTAGAGACAAATGTATTTTTGTTTCCCTCTCTTTCACCTTTTCTAACGCATTCACATCTCTTATTTATACTTACCTGCACTACGTAATCTAGGTGGCGTCTCACCATGGATATATACAATCTTACTAGTGTTGGGAATCGACTAGGTCGACTAGAGTTGACTAAATTTTTTTCCTAGTCGAGCCGACTCGACTCGATTTTTTTTAAGTCGACTTGAGTCGACTCGCATTTTTTTTTAGTCGAGTCGACTCGGCTTGAAAAAAAAATTTTCTTTTAAATTTAATTTTTTAACCTAAAAAAAATAATTTTTGATTATATACGAAATTAAATTAAAAAATTAATTTTTTAAATTCAAAAAAGTTTTATTGAGAAAGATTTTATTTTAATTCAAAATAAAATTATAAAGTTAAAAATTTATCTAAAATTATTTAAAATTTTGAATCATGTTTTTTTTTCATGAAATCGTAAAAGCATGATATCGAGATTTTTTTTAAGTCTTTTCTTTTATCACGATTTTAAAAATTAAATCACTTTTTTAAATAATGAAAACAAAATTAAAATATTTAATATATGTTGAATTTGATAGTTAAAATATAGTTGTTCTAGAATAAAGATTAAATAAAATACGAATTAAAGTTCGAAGTTCGGTAATTAAAAAAAAATTTTTTTTTTCCGTTTTTTTCTAGCTATTTTTTCTATTTATTAAATCTACTATTGATATTTAACTATTCAACTATCGAATTCTAATATTAATTATTTAACTTAATATTTAACTATAGTATTCCAAGTACCTTTTCTTTCGCTTTCGCACAAGCTTTTTTCACTTGGCGGGTCCACTTTAAATCTGATGAGATTTTCACTCCAAGATTCCTCTCACACTCTGTGGTCGCTTGTATAACATTTGAGTTGCTTTTTTGTGTATATTTATGCCTTGCATTTAGTCTGTCTAAATGAATTACTTTAAATTTATCAGCACACAGTCCCATACGCCACACCTCTATCCATTGACATCCAGATCTTTCTGTATCATCACTCTCTCATAAAATTTATTAGCGATGCCGAGATGCTTTATATGCCGAGTATTTTTGAATCATCTGCATATAATTTCATTTTATTTGAAACGCAGTCAGATTTAAGTACAGTACAAATAGCAGGGATCAAGTCCGTATACTGAGTTAAGTTCCGGTATATTGGTCGGCATAGTTTATTAACTATGCCAACTCTAAAAGCAAAGAATTAACGGTAATTTAAATTATTTAATTGAATCTTGGATCAACATCAACATTTATCTGAAAGAGCATTAGCTAGTCACATAAAAACAAATAAATAAATAACATATTTTTTTTTATCTTCTAAATATAAATAAAAATTAAAACATTTTTTACTGATGAATAATAAGAAAATTGAATAATAATGAAAAAATAATGATTTTCAAAGGAAAATATCTTCAATAATTTTCTTTAAAAAAACTTCTTAATAAATGATCAAAATTTTACTGTGGTGAAGTTTTGACATGAGTTAATTAATTAAATGAATTAGTTATCTTGTTAACTCATTTTTTTTTTAGTAACTCATTTTTTTTTGCTTCAATATTTTGATGAAAAGAAAGAATATGACCATAAAAATAAAAAGTGTTAATTAATTAATTAATTAATTAAAAAATGACCTATTCTCTTTAAAAGTTCTATAATTCCAAACAAAAGATCCGAAATTAAACCCAAACTTAACTAAAAAACAAAAATTAAAAAAAAAATAAATTAAATAACTTAAAATTTTAATTTAAACCTTAAACCCACTGATGATAAAATTACACACTGCAAAAATGAATACTTATACTATTCCTATTTTGAATATTCACTTATCCCAGATCTTAGGGAAAAAGGTGATAGATCCATCAAACAAAAATAAAATTAAGAGTAAGAGATAAGAAAATAAGAGTTAATTTTGCTTAAATACTTTTCTTTTATAATAAAAACTTTAATTGAACAATTATTCTTTTTTTAAAAACACCAATGTGAAAATCACCTTTTTTTTAAACCAAAAATTGAATTAAAAATTGAGTTAGAAAAAAATGAGTTAAAAAAACGAGTTAAAAAAATGAGTTATTTTTTAATTATCTCATGTTAAAAAGTTCACCAGTCAAAATTTTGATGGTTTTATAGTGATTTTCTAAGGAAAATATCTTTAAAAATATTTTTGCTCAAAATTTCTTTATAAAATCATTAATTTTTCAATGATTTTATAATGATTCTTTAAAGAATCATTGATTTTTCATTACTTTTGGGTTGACTGGGTACCTCTGACCATCTAGAAACTGCATCACCAAGTACAACTCGCTGATTTCTCATACTCAAAAAGTCTTCGAATCACCTTATTATTTTCTCACCTAACCCATAACCACGTAGTTTATAAAGAAGTTGTTGATGCGGTACAGTATCAAAAGCCTTTGAGAAGTCTAATAGTATTTCATCCATACTGTTACCTTTTGCCAACTCAGTCGTGATCATATCAAGCGTTTCAAGTTGGTTTGTAACACATCCTTTCTTTGGAAAAAATCCATGATGACTTTCAATTATAAAATAATTCTCTTGAAGGTGAAACATTAGTTGGTCTATGAAAATACCTTCCAGAACTTTACATGCAACTGACTTAAGTGATACAGATCGATAATTTGCAGATAATTTATAATATTTCTATTAAATTAAAAAAAAGTCAATCAAAAAAATATTCAATTTTAAACTTTATCAGAAATAATATAATTTTTTTAGTAGCATTTAAAATTGTGACATGTAGCTTGAATTTTTAATGTTATTTCCCAACTATGTATATTAATGTTGAAATTATTTAGTATAATAAATAGCCGAAAAATTAAAAACCTTTAACAGAAATTAGCTTTCTTTATTTAATCAAATGACTGAATTGAATGTTTTTTTTGATAAAAACTGCAAAAGAACTTCTAATAAATTGCTAACAAGTATTGGGTTGTTAAGCGATATTCAGTATGCTAACATCGACGATGGTACGTGTCACCATAAAATAAACGAAAGATATTACCGCAATGGCTTAGAAATGATTAGAAAAATTTACGAAAATTTCGAATCTCACGAGAATAAACACGGAACAAAAATTAGCTGCATTTTACAACTGGGAGATTTAATAGACGGAAAAAGCAAATTAGATAAATCATCAAACGCAGATTTGGAAAAGTGCTTAAATATTTTAAAACAAAAACCATCTCATTCAGAATTATTGCATATTTGGGGCAACCATGAATTTTATAACTTTTTTCGAAAAGATCTTTTAATTTCAGAGCTCAACACCGCTAGAGTATTAAGATCAGACTGGAAAGAAAATTCCAATGATTATACATTTCAAGCCACAAGCAATTTGAGATTAATTTGTCTGGATTTTTATGAGTTCTCAGTTATCGGCTATAAAGGCGATGAAGAAATTTATCAAGAAGCCAAAAAATATTATGATTATGTCAGGAAATTAAATCAACGCAGATTTGTCATGGAAAGAGAAGGCAGTCTTAGCTCAAGACAGCTCAATTGGTTAAGTGATGAGTTAGAAAAATGCGAAAAAGACAACAATTTTGCAATTGTGTGTGGTCATGTGCCAATTTTGGCATCAGCAGAAAAATATCTAGCTTTAAAATCGACTGATATTTTAAATTTACTTTGGAAGTTTGATAGAAATGTTTTAGCTTACATCAGTGGTCATTATCATCTAGGATCATATTGCTTAGATCAACATAACATTCATCATATAACCTTACCAGGAATTGTTGAGTGCAAGCTAGACACAAATCCTTCAATGATAATTGATGTTTATTCAGATAAATTATCAATTCATTTGTTTAAAGATTTAATAAATTTACACCACTGTCCTTAAAAATATAATTAAAAATTTATTTTATTTTTATTTAACTTTTTTTTTTTTTGTAATTTAATAGAGAGGTCATATCGACTTAGGTCTAATTTTTTAATAAAAAAATATATTTCAGAGAGCATGTCCAGAATTTGATCGTTGTCAAATGATCATAATTATGTGATTTTTACGAAAACTCACCCGGCTAGCCGTATCGTTTGATATTTTTTTTTCAAAAAATTCTCTAAAATTAAAGCAAAAAAATTTCTCTTCATTCTGAGGGTAAATTTTTTATATTATTTTGTTGTTAGATTTCAAAAATTATAATATCTGATTCAAAAAAAATAATACATAAGGACCCGGAGGGATTTTTCTAACACAGTTTAATTTTGGACTGTTTAATGCTAAAACACTATTTATTTGTAACAAACCTGAATTCAAACAAACAAAATTCATTAAAAAGCCAAAAAGAGCTTCAGTCTTACGTGCAGTGGAGTTGCTATCCAATGTCATTATCGGTGGTTCAGACCAGTCTGACGTTGAATATGTCATTGATGACCAAATTAGGAACAAAATTCTACCCTATTTAGGTCCCAAAGATTTCATAAAACCAAGGATCTTGTAAGGTACTTTTAATGATCTTGACTAAAATCTTGCCAGACAGGTGTCTATAGAATTTTATATCAAGATTTCTTTCCGAATTAATAAAAATAATAATAATAATAATTAATAAGCTACGGCAAGACGTCTTACTAGGAAAACATCTATGGTAGCTAGACGCATTGAAATCTAGTTACATACAGTAGCGCTACGCCACGTGGATTTTACGTAAATTTACGTCAAATTACGTTAATTTACGTAATTTTACGTAAAAAAAAGTAAATTTACGTAAATTTACGTAAAGATAGAATAGTAAAATTACGTAAATTAACGTAATTTGACGTAAATTTACGTAAAATCCACATGGCGTAGCGCTACTGTATACATACAAAGTTATTAATAGTTTTCCAATTTATTATAAGTACAATCTGTAAATTATAAAAAGAATTCTTATCAAATCATAAGAAATAAAAATTTGTGAAGATAATATAAAGATTTTTTTAAAGAATCTTGTTAAAATTCCAAATCAAGATCCTTTAAAAGGAAATATGAAGATCCTGCCAAGATCATCATCAAGATTCATAATAGATTGCTTTAGATCAGAGCAATCAATGTTCATAAAACTTCAAAATATGGTAATACATGGTCTAGGTTAGATGTTGGGGATGAAACGACATTTGTGTCAGTATTTAAAAGAACTATCTTGTGTTTGTTTTTCGAAAATAATCGTAATTTTAAGTAATTTTTCTTTAATTTTGGCAAAATCATAATACAAAAAACTTTCAAAAAAAATTAAAAGTAAATTCTGGGAAAAGATTGAATTTAATTGAGAATTTTTTTGTTTATTGAAATTTTATAAAATTTTTGCATGAATGAAATAATGTGAAACGGTGTTTTTTTAATTATCGTAAAATTTTGTTGTCCTCGTGTCAAATCACCATTGTAGCTAGCTGCTAAAATGGGCGAAAATTTTTTCTCTTGTCTGATAAGTTAAAAAAATTAAAATTTGACGTTGCTATTTATCAAATTAATATTTTATTAAATGTTAGATTAAAACAGGATTCAATATTTATCAAATTTAAAGTTCATTTTAACTCATTCAATGTTCCAAACACACATCTTGCTAATTTGAGCTTTGCTTTTACACAACTATCATGCAATTGATATTAATTTCGTTTCGAACTTTATAAATGATTGTAATTAAAATTAAATTTCTATTTAAATGTTTTTTTTATCATTTTATTTAATGATAAAAAAGATTATTTAAACATTAAAAAAAATTAAATTTAAATTAAATTCAAACAATGAAAAATATCTTTGTGATTTTGTTAATACCATTGGTCACTTCAGGACTGAATGATAATTTTGACGAGACTAATTTTTTAATAGAAAAAGAAATTTTAAAAAATTTACAAACTGAAACAGATCTTAAAAGTCTTCAAAAATCAATTATTCTACAACGAAACTTTGAATGTCTGAATAGAGAGTATTTTGAATTGATAAATTTAAGGAAACACGAAAAAAATTCTCAATCCACAACGAATGATAATTTTGAATTTCAATTAGAAAAAACAGTAATTTTAAAAATTAAATTTTTATTTGATAAGCTTATTTTTTTTCAAGTGTTTTGACTTTGATAGTCTTAAAAATATGTTGAAATCGACGAATCGGACTTATGATCTAACAATTTTGAGTCGTATCATATTTAATCAAATGTTCAATGAAGGATGTGATTTATGTTATAATGATTTTGTAGAAAAAAATTCAGATTATGATTTGAAAAGTATATTTTAATAAGAATTGTTTAATTTTTTGTAAAAAAAATTTATTTTAGTTTGGCTGTATGCGTTGACTGCTGCAACTTTGATAACTTTATCAAGTTTTTTCGGGGCATTTTTGATCCCTTTAACAAAGCATAGATATTATAAACGAATATTAATGTTTTTAATTTCCTTGGCAATTGGCACTCTTGCCGGAACAGGTTTTATGCACTTAATTCCACAAGTAATTATGAATTTTTTTGTAAAAATAACCCTAAAAAATTATCAAGAATACTATATTATTAAATCAAGGCTTATGGACTTACTGAAGATGTAAACTATAATTATAATCATTTTTATCTTTGGAAAAGTTTAGTTGTAATTGGTGGACTGTATTTATTTTTTTTAGTCGAACAGATTTTGAGGTTTTTAATTCAATTTCGAAAAGTAAAAATTTTTGATTAATTTTAATATTAAATATTCAAATATACTTTTTCAGCATAAAAAAATCCAGAAAGAAAAAAGCAAAGCCAGTCTAAATAAAGTAATAAAAATTAATTTTCTAGTTAATGAGAGATAATTTTAAATTTTTTAGCCTAATCAAATTATGAAAAAACATATTGAATATGAATTGGTTTACCAGACCGAAGATGATAATCTAAATCGCAAATTAAACAAAACTCCTATTGGAAGTGTGGCACACGAAATAAATAGGGTTCATTTGGAACAATCAGAATTGGGAAACACAATTGCTCCTGTCGCTTGGATTATAATTTTCGGCGAAGGCCTTCACAATTTAATCGATGGATTAAGCATTGGTGCTGCGTTTACTGACTCAATTCTAAATGGTCTGAGTCTTAGTTTGGCAATTATTTGTGAAGAATTTCCGCATAAATTAGGTACTCAAATTTTTAAGAAAAAAATTTTTTTCAAAATTAATCCTGTCACTTTTAAAGGAGATTTTGCGATTTTAATAGCAGCTGGAATGCCTTTAAAAGTTGCATTGTTTTGTAACTTTTTAAGCTCGTGTTTTATTTACATTGGTGTTTTTTTGGGAATATTTGCTGGAGAAAATTTAGATGCAAATAAATGGATATATGCAGTTGCTGGTGGAATGTTCATTTACATAGCTGTTTGTGATATGATACCTGAATTAGGTGAAATGGCAAATGAAATTGAGAAGGAAATTTTTGAGAAAGAGTCAAAAAATTTAGGTTCGGAACATGGCCAAAAGGAAAAATTTGCGGTCAAAATAAAGCTGATTAATTTTTTTATTCAGAATTCTGGAATGATTCTAGGTTTTGGATGCATGCTTTTGCTGGCTTTATATGCGGATAAAATACAGTTGTAAAGCTTTTTATCAATAAATGATGCTATCTTTTTGCTATTTAGTTTTGAGTTCAGCATTTAAATGATATCTTTTTTAAATATTTTGATTCTTGTGTTTCAATTTAAATCTTGAAATTTTGTTTTTAATTTTTTAATAGATAAAAACAGGATTTCGGTATAATAAAAATAAATGATAAATCTACAATTAAATTTTTTTTTTTTAATTAAAATTCAAACTTAAAAAATGTTAAATCAGAAATTTTATGATCAAATAGCATATTACTAACTTTTAAAAACACATTAATAAACCTTTTAATTTCTTAAAAGATTAAGCAATTTATATTTAAACTAATTATTTGGTTATTTTTAACTCATTTTAACTCAATAAATTCTATTGAAAGTGTCAAATCAAATAAAATCTCCTAAAAATCTCCGCAAATAATCTCACACTATTCTTATCTTTTCGCGGATGATTGTAAGATCATCGCAGTAATTAGAAATATTTCGGATAGAGAGCAGTTGCAGAAGGATCTCGACAAGGTATCTAACTGGACACAAGATTAGATAATGCTATTTAATTTGCTAAAAAGTAAAAATATGCATGTTCGAAAATCAAATAAAAACATCAAAACCAGGATACCACTAATAGCTTACACAATGAAGAACTCAGACGACAAAAGACACGACTTACCAGAAAGGGACCTCAGAATCGGAATCTAGCTCACAAGGAACTTAAAATGGATTGCACAAGCTAAATCAGCAGCAAGCAAAGCTAACTTCGCCCTGAGTTCAGTTAAACGTGTCTCCAAATGTTAGACATGCGACACAGTCAAGACCTTATATTATAGTTTAATGAGACCTCACCTCTAATATGCAGTATTATTTTGGAATCCGTATAATAAGACATATATTAAAGCAATTGAGAGAGTATAAAGGAGAATAATCACAAAACTTGTACCAGAACTTAGGAGACTTTCTTATGAGAATAGGCTCTGAGGTCACATTCTATAAAATTGCAAACAGATAAAACTCGGTTAACTGGTTCCACCCAAGTAGTGTCGCGCAAGCGTTGAGGTCAGAAGGTCCGGTTAGTTGTATACGAGGAAGTCAACATAGAGTAGCAAGAAAATTTACAAGGATCTGTGATCAACGAGAAAACTTCCTCGTAAACAGTATTATTCCAGTTTCGAACAAGTTCCCATATTTTTAAGTCAATTACTTAACACAGAACACATCAAAGTGAACTACGATAGTATTCAAAAATGCCAAATCTTTAATAATTAAATACTAAATTTTCTAGCAGTAAAACACAAAACCACAGAAAACAATTGTTGCATCTTAATATTATTATTAATAATTTCATCTTTTCAGAATAAAAGTTAAAATAAAAAGTAAAAGTAATTAAAATAATTTATTCAAAATTAAAGATAGAAAGAAAAAGTTTTAGAAAAATATTTAACTTTTAAAGCAATTTTCAATTTTATTTATCACTAATTTTAAAATTTAAACTTTATTAATATTAAAAAAAATAAAAGCTTAACTTCAACTCTAGATACAATTTGCTTCTTCTAATGATGGTGTTAGCTGATTACTACTAGAAAAAGTATGTTCTTAAATCGAAATGGCTTTTGGTTTTCTTTGAATCAATAAAGCTCAAATTTGGGAAGTAGGGTTTTTAAAAAAATTGCTATTTGAACTGTCTAAATCTATTGAATCCGTACACTAAAATATAAAATAAATTCAATTAGATATAAAAGGACTAACGAATTTTGATTAGAAAATTTTTGAATATCCATAATATGAACTGTAATTGTTGATCGAGTCTTTGTCATCAAAATAATCGACAAAATCATACACATCATCGAAGCCGTTATCTAAACAGTCGTGATGGTGATGATATTGGCGATAAGTTTGGTAAACGCTCTTTGAATATTTGCTCTTATAATTGTTAGTATAATTATCTTTACTTGACGCTTTATTAAGACTCGACGAAGTGCTGCCATATTTTGGATATGTAGGTTTTTTGCTAGTAGCATTTGATGATGGTGCGTTCAACAACGATGTATAAGTTGTTTTGCTAGTTTTTGTGCTTGGGTATTTTTTCTCATAATCAAATAGATAATCATCTTTCTTAACCGTGGCTACAAAAAAGTGATGATTAGTTCTATTAAAAAAACTAAAAAGCTTTTCGTCTAAATTCTTAATGAAAATTTAAATATTCAAGTTAATAAATTAAATTAGATTATTAAGTTATCTTCAAATTAGAGTTTTAGAAAAAGCAGTAACTAATTTAAATACTGTCCAAATCAATATTTATCATATCATGTATTATCAAATAAATCCGATCCATACTGAAATATTCTTCATAAAGTTTTCAAAAACTCGAGAATAAAAAAATGAAAGGATTCAATGTCTAAAAAATAATATAACACAATGCTAATCTTAAAAAATAATAAAAGATGCTATTATCCAATTTTGCGATTTTGGGATCAAAGATGCGTTTGAGTCATTAAGTCAATTTAAGTCATTGAATTTTAAGAAAATTTATTTCGAGTCATTCCAGATATGGCCAAATTTTTTTATTAAGAGATCACTTTACCTTTAATAAAATAAAATATTAAATTTTATGTCAATTAAAAGCTTTTTAAAGATAATTTTTTGAATTATTTAAGCAATACATAATTTTACACAGTTTAAATAAAATTAAAATTTTTTCATTATAACTTTTAATTTTGAAAAATTTATTTTTTAAAATAATATTTACAAAATTTTAATAATTTTACAATAAATGATTTTTAATTTAAAAAAAATTCGATAATGTAAAAATTCACAAATTTTCTCTTGTTTAAATGACTTTACATTGACTTAATAACTTAAAATCAAGTCTGATCCTATTTTTCCTATTTATCAGACCCAGAATGTTCACTAATATTTCAAAGTAGTTTTTATGATTATTATCATATTAGATAATATTATTGTTTTTCAAACTTGGATCCATTGTGACTGACATTTTTGTTTTTTGTGTTGTCTAAAATTATTTAGATAATTGAAATTTTTAAATTTTAATGATCAAATGAGTTCAATTATTTATGAAAAATGTTTAAAATTATTTGACTTAAATTGAAAAATAGAGTGAATTTATTTTCAGGTAATAAACGTGAAAATAACCCATTACTAATCCACTTAATTTATGTGTAAATAAATCTTTCTGTACAATTTACTTGTAAAATTTTTTCTTATGTTTTCGCGCAAGTATCAGTAAATAAAAAATAAAGCAAAATCATTCAAACCATCTGCTTAAAAAGTGAAGTTTACTATAATTAACAACAAAAAAAACATATTACTTATGTTTTTTTTTAAATAATTTAAATTTTAAATTATTCTTAGCAATCTTTTTCTTTGAGGACAACGAATAGCAGCGCAAAACGTGTGCTAGATAATGAAAACTTAAAATATGTCCATTTTGGATACAAATGCATTGAAAAAGGATCAAATAAAAGATTATTTTACTAGTGAAGGGTTATCAATGCTCGAAATTACTTTGGCTTTGTTTTTAAATTCTCTAAAAATTTGTACAACTTTTTCTATGCTCTTGAAGACATGAAAAATTGCACCAAACTTTGAATGCGTCAGATATTGGTATCGCAATTTATGCAAAAATGTATGTTTATTTCAGATTTTATGTTTTTAGTCTAGATGTAAGCTGTAAGTGACGCACTGAATTTTATACACCTGAACATTACACAAGTATTATAAGAATTGTATTAAAAGGGAAATGTAAATAATTGTGGCTAGTAACATAAAATATTAATAGACTGTTTGAATCAATATTGAATTTTTTGTGTAAAGCATCAAATAAATGACAGTCAAATCTTCAAATTGAGTTTATAAACATTATATTTACTAATCAAAGAGTGGTCTCGCTGGATCTTGATGGAAATTTGTGTTGCTTTTTAAAGATAATTTGTTTTTATAGGATAAAGCTGTATTTTTAATAGTTAAGTAATTATAATTTCATGCTAACTCGATTCCAAAATTTGATATACTTGATTTAAATTTTTTTTTAAATAAAATTTAAATTAATAAAATAATTGCATTAGTTACATTTCCGAAATCTACGGCATCTTATCTAAATATTTTTTTTTGAACATTCTACACAAATAATTAAAATAACTAATTTTTTTTATTCATATTTGTTCTTTAATATTTATTTATTTTCTATTTATTTTTTAATTACTTGCTTACAATTACAATTAATTCAATCACTAGACTAAAAAAACATTGGCTTATTCTGTGCTGCATTCAGAATTTTTTATTCAAATTATTTTAACAAATTTTGAATAATTTTATTTCTAAATGCTTCATTATGGCATTACCAGCAAGTTTGAAATTCACCTAGTATTTAATTCATGTCCTCAATTTTTATATTAAATAAAATTCTTAAGAATTTTTTAACATAAGAATGTTTTCACACTGATTTATACATTTTTTTAAAAATAATTGCTCAAAGAAAAAATTGCATTTTTACTGGACCAGTGGAATTGGCTTGATTTTATTGTTTTAATGTTAGCGTAATAATCAAAAACTACCAATTATCAACATTTTTAAACTTTTAATTTTGGGTACACACAGCATTTTTTTTTAAATCTATCTTTTTTACTTTTTAAATTTTGACCTAAGAATTTAGACGATTGATTATATATTAATTTTTTTTTAGCATTAGGCTCAAAATAAGATAAAAAAAACTTACATGAAGTGCCATATTTGGACTGAGAATACTTGCTGGTTGACGAATAGCCCGGTTCTATGTCAACTTTGATCTTTGTCGGTTTACTATAATCATAACTTTTGTAGTCATAGCTTTTTGCCAAGAGATTTGCATCATCAACTTGTTTCCTTAGTTTAACACACAAATTCAATGCAGCTCTGGTCACATATTTTTGTGGAATAAATTCACACTGGCTACATTTTATCAAAGTATTCTCATTAAGTTTATCAAAATCGATCAGGTCCATCAATTGCTGCTGTTTTTCAGAGTCAATGTTATGACTTTCTTTATTAAGTAAATCTAGAACTAAATCAGCAATACGGTCAAAAGAACATCTTTTATCTTTAGGAATCGATGATACCAATTTAATAAAAGTATCAGTATCCATTTTATTCTCCTGAATCATATCATTCACATATTTATCCAGTAAATCTATGAGATTGGTGGCATTTACTGATTCACGATGAGATATATCCTTGGCTAGATCGGCCATCACTGACGGTGGCACTGAGCTAAGCTCTTTGGAGTCCGACTTCAAATCATCTATGGCATTCCATGTCCAAGAATTGAACGCTGATCGTACTGCCGGATCGGCATTTAATTCATGCAAAACATTCATGTAAATCAAAAGCCAAGAGATGGAAAATTCCGGCTCCAATCTCAAATCGACCAATGTGGCACTTAATTTTTCAATTATCGCCAATTTATTTGCATTGGTGACATTTGGTCTGATTATTTCAGCAGCTATGGATTTTAAATTGTCATCTTTGGAGTCGAGCATTTGACCAGCAATGGAAATTAAATGTGTTGGTTGCTCATTTTCCATAATTTCTCCAGCAATTGAAACCAAATTTTCTTTTTTTTCTTCTCCATCCAAAATGTCTGCTGCAATTTTTGTCAAATTACTTGATGGAGCTGGCTCTTCTTGCAACATATCACTGGCAATTGAAATCAAATTGGTAGGCTTTTCAGAATTCAAAATATCACTTGCTATAGAAGTTAAATTGCTGGTCTTGGGCAAAAGAATAGCAGCAGCGATGTTTATCAAATTTCTTCCTCCAGAAAGCTCTTGTTCCGAATCAGAATCATTTTTGTCTATGTTACTTTCTTTCAATTTCTTGTCAACTTTTAGGACACTGGCAGCTAGTGCCATAAGATTTGAGGCGTTTTTTTCTGCTCTAGGTTTACAGTGCGGGTTTAAGCCGGTGTTGTAGTCAATGTAGTTCTCAATGATGACTGATAGGGTGGCTCGATTCAAACTCACACGAGCTCCTGTCTTAATAAGCTCATTCATCCAGTCCAGTGGAAGATTATTCAATATTTTTAGGCTATCTTCGCTTAGAGAGATCCGCGATGGCTTACGACTCTTGGAATTGTTTTCAATTCGGTCATAGACTGCCGAAGATTGAAGGAAATTATTCAAATTTTCTACCACCGATTCTATTAATTTGCTGGCTAAGCCGGAATTATCAGCGTAAGCTTTGTACTTAGCTGCTTTGTCTAGTAAGACTAGAGGTAAATAAAAATCTCGCTTGGTCTTTGCTGAGTAGGTCAGGTCGAAAAGAATGTTGTCTGAGAGCATAACAAGTCCACTTCGACCAGTTCCTCCGGTCATTTCCAAATACTCAGCTGCACATTTTACCGACACCACATTGTTCATGTTTATGTCCACTTCTTTATTGTAGCAGTAGTCGGCAATTACTTCAAATGTGCTTGGTCCGCCAGGGAAATTTTCCAAAACCACTCGAGATTTTGGTACACTCGAGTCGTTTTGGAGACTTGACAAATTTTTAAAATAATTACTGCGCACAAATAGTGGAAATTTGTGCAAATGAAACTCTTGATCGTCTACCACTACGGTTATATCCGACAATTCACCACTTAATCGATATCCGATGCAGTCCATTTTTTTTTTAAATCTAAAAATCTTAACAATTTAATTAGTTTTTTTCATTTTTTTTTCACTAAAATTCATAAATAATATTTCGTTTCCAGGTGAGGTAAAAAAACAAAATTTTAAATTTAAACTTGACTCTTAAAATGCTTGAATTATTAAAAAAAATATTCGAAATCATTATCCGTCGTGTTGACTTAGATTGACAAATATTTAATTAAAAGACTAAATTGGGTTCAGTCATCACTAAGCTTTTAAAACTGAAATAATCGTAAAGCGAGCAGTAAACTGTAAATTTGGCTTTTAATTTCTACTCGGTTTCTCTAGACATTACTTGTTTATTTGGGGTCACAATCTAAGAAAACCTTTAAGATTTTTTCTTTGAAAATTTGGTTATTTTAAGATTTTTAGTTTTTTTGGCAACTTTAATTTTATTTTTTATTTAGATTAGAAAAATAATTTCATTAAGTAAAAACTTCCTACTTCCATTCGATTTGAAGGATAAACAATAAATGAAATAAATGGTTGAGTATCTTGAATTTAAGCAATTAAAAATTTGAATTCAAATTTGGAAATTTATCCAAAAATTAATTTTATTAAATTTTTTGTTCTTAAACTAATTCAATTGAAAAATAAAAATGAATACAATTGACATGTTTTACATCATAGATTCATATTATCTTTTGATGCAAAAAAACAAAAACCAATTTTTCGTTATCTTAAATTTAAATATTTATTCCAAAAAAAATTATATCGAAATTTTTATTTATAAATAATTTTCAACTTGAATTATGACCTTTTTTAATGACAGGTCTAATAAAACAGTATCTGAAAAATAAAATTAAAAATAATTAATCACATTATCAGTTTTTTAAATAAAAATTCATTCAGCTTGGGTTTAATGACAAAATTTAAATAAAAATCAATAAATGATTTAAAAACTTTAAGTTCCCCTTGGCCTTTATATTTTTATACACTTTTTACTGTTGCTTCCTATTTATTTTCCAAACCGACAAACAAAATTAATGACCAAATTCGTCAACATAAAAACAATAAAGCCAAATTAAGAATTCTAAAATATTTCAAAATTATTTTTTCCTGTCCAAAATCCTTTCAATTTGTCATTCTACTTAAAATATTTCATCTCTAAAAACTTGTTATCTTTCTTAATTAAAATATGATTTATAGCTCTTAAAGAAGAATATCAATACTAAAGGACCAAAAAAACTGAAGAACAATTAATTTATCCAAATGTTTAAATCATAAAGTGGAGAATCTTAAAAAAAATATTTAATTCCAATGAGCTTTTTAAATTTTCTAAGCTTTATTTAATTGAAAATAAGATTCTATTACCTCTTCTTCCAGATCTTTAATTTTATTCAAAATGACTCTCCCACGACCAAGTCTTTTTCAATTGACATGGCTCCTATATCAAAGAATCAAGAACAATGTCAATTTCTTTTATATGAAATTTATAAAATTTTTTGGAAATTTTGATTTGAAATTTAAAAACTTTAATTATTAATTTTGTCAGTTAACTTTTATTTTTATTTATTTTAACTTCTAAATTGATCAATAAATGCGTTCACTTGGCTCTCTATGAGCTTGGCACTTCGCCGTTCAAGTGAATTGGAATATGGAATTTAGCAGTTTTAAATAAATAAAGATAATTTTAAAAAATTTAGTCATGAATCATAAACATTCTGGTTCGGTAAAGCTGTGCCTGGCTCTACTAAGCCTAAAGTATTATATAATTCTTTGGAATAATTTCTAAAATTAATTATACTTCGTCACCATAAAATTTCCTTTCTACCACTTTTTTCTTTTTTTACCAAATTTTACTTATTTTTTGACATTTCATTTTTTATTTGCTTTCTCCTTTAAGAAGGTTAATTCAAATAAATAAATTAAAATTATTAGGGGTTGATAGCCATATTTTTTAAATGACACATTGTTTCATAGCGTCTGCATTAAAGTTTCCTAAATTTTATAGGTATTTATTAGGAAAAGCAGTAAATTTCTTTAAGGATGAAAAGCGCAGACTGTAAATGAGTCCTTAATATAAGACATAAAAACAAATAAAATTCTAAAAGGTTCACACTTGATTTTAAATACTGATTGTCTGTAAATGGATACTGAAGCTCTTTTGAACTAAGTCTCTGGAATATTTTCGACTGTTCCTCATTTTAAACTGATTATTTTAAAATAATTAGAGTACATTTTTTAAAATTTTTCTTTAATTAAAAACAATTATTTGTAAAAAAGAGTTGCATAATCTTGAGATAGAAATAATAATAAATAAAAATAGCAAATATTTTTTTTAACGTCAAGGCTTATCTTTGTCAATTGTTTTGCTTCCAAGTGGAACTAAAACAACACTAGCCAGCAGCTAAAAAACTATTTAGCTATTATTCAAAAAACTCGAAAGTTGAGTTTATAATTTTTTTTAAATTCTAGAAGCTTTATAAAATTTTGAAAATAAATATTTTACATTAGACGCTAAAAAATCTACATTTTTAAACACTCTTTAAATTTAATAAAACTCAACTGAAATTTTTCTATTTATTTTAACATTTCTGTTCGACAAAGTAATTACAGGTATTAGTTAGCATAAAAAACAGCTAAGCTTGAATTAATTAGGTTTCACAATTAAAATTTAGAACTAAAAATAAAATGCTTTAAAATAATTTTTCTACATATCCTTTTTACCTAACAAAAATAAAAAAAGGTTCTCGTATTTTTTCAAGACTGATTTTTAAAATAGTGAATTTTTGGAAAAAATAAAAAATTTCTCGAAGCGTTTGGCTATTTTATTCATTCCAAAAATATTAAGTCGTTGGTTATTTAACAAGAATAAATAACCTTAAGAAAACCCCAAAATTAACTCTCTTAGTTAGAAAATTTCAACATTTAACTTAGTTGATTCAATTTATTTTTAATAAATGAAAACAAATTAGCGACTATCGACGGCCTCTATTGTTTTTCGTTCTTGAGTTTGTCAATATATTATTCAATAACAAAAACCTGCTAGAACAAATGAAAACTTAAAGAAAATAACTCAATTTAAATCAATTATAAAGTAATCATTAATTTTTCAAGTTTTAATAGGTAACCTTAGTAACACGGAATAAAAAAAAACTAGAAAACTTTTGAAGTTACTACATAATTTAGATAGTTTTATTAGACATTAAAAAAAAATAAAATTTTTGACTAAAATTCTTTGAATTTAAGCATTTGGTGCCAGCATTGATCTCAGAACAGAGTCTTCCAAACAGCCTGAAACAAATTCATCTTCGCTTAAGTAACCATTTTGATCTTTGTCCAATTTACTCATAATAGTCTTTACTCGTTCAGATGGTGAATTTTCACCTTTTCTTTGTTCTTCGCCAAGTAAATCATAAATAGCTTCTATTATTTTCTCCATTTCTTTCTTGTCGACTTTGCCATTTTTATCCACGTCATACCTTAAAATTAAATTAGCTTTTTAAAATTTTATTTTAAAAGTTTTCACTAACATTTTGAATGCCATCGAGATTTTTTTCTTGGCATCGCCTTGAGCGGTCACAGAAATTGCGATTAAAAATTCGGTAAAGTCAATTTGACCACTGTTGTCCGAATCGAATACTTTAAAAACATGACTACAAAATTTGTCTGCTTTACCTTGTGGATAAAACGCCTGATAAGCTTCAATAAATTGTTTTTTGTTCAACTGACCCTTCGGACAGTCATTGATGAAGCCTTAAAATTTTGTTAAAAATTTTCTTATAAAATTTAAAAGGTAAACCTTCATGCCACTTGGTTATTTCTTCACGAGTAAAATTTGTGTTATTCAACAAAAGTTGAATTTCTTGCTGGGTTAGTTCGGCCGGATTTTTTTTCTTGTCTGCTTTTGATCCTTTTCCACCCATTTTCTTAAGCTTCCTAAATCTAAAAATAAATTTTTATTATTCATTTATATTGTAAAAATGCGTGCTCTAAATAAAAGCTTAAATTTTGCAAGCAATGCTAATAAATGTTCAAACTTTGATCAAGGAACTTTAAGATTATTTTTTTGAAATATTTTATTAAAATTTGCAATGCAATTTTTTGGTTTCAGATTTCTAAAGATGCTTGAACTGAATAATAGATTTCATATAAACCATATTTAACGTGTTATCAACCTTGTTTTCTTTTAATAATAAATTAACCCTTTTCTAATAAAATATATCTACTCCGTGACATCTATGTATAAATTTAAAGCTGATTCTTTATATTTTAATAGAAATCCATATTTTCAAATATTTAACTTTGCGCATTAATTACTGCAAAAGAAAATTCTTAATTTTTGACATAAACTTCAATTCAGAAATTCTGTTCTTAGTAAAAAAAAAGCATTTTTATTTTTTTTTATCTCTTTTATTATTTTTTCAATTTAACATCATTTTTAAATATTCAAGATAAATGAATTAGATAGATTAATTTTAAAATAAATAAATGGAGTAAAAGCATTTTCAGATTCTTATTTAAAAAAAAAATTTAGAGTTCAATTAATGAAAATGTTCTGTTAGCAACAAAGTTTTTATTAAAAATATCTAATTTGAGTTTTAATTTACTAAGCAACTTCCAAATTAAAAAGTCTAAAAATCAATCTTCCAAAAAACAGCCCACAAATCTTATTTACAACACTTATCTTTATACCACAACATTTTGAATATTCAAGACAAGTTATCATATTTTTAATATATTTTTATAGCATATTCTAGTATATTAATATTTTTATCAGACTTCTACAAAAGTCATGAAAAAAAAACCGAAAAAGTATCTTACAAGTCTTGACTTTGACTTGAATTGTGACTTTTAAACAACTCTTAATCAGTAATATGGATAAGAGATCACAATTCTATCGCTTTTTTCATTGTAATTAATTTGAATAAAAAACTGACAATATAAAAACTTAGTTCAAAAATAATGAGCTAAATTATAACAAATTGTAATTGAAATATTTTTTTATTCATTTAAATGTACAAATTAAAAAATAATTTAAAAAAATATAAAAAAAAAATTATTTATTCTTACCATTTTTCGATTTAAATTTTGGATTTTTTTAATAAGCGTACTAAATTTTCATATTTTCTAAAAAATAATATATGGTGAAAATTCGGGTCATTAAGGATCTTTTGAAACTAATTGAAAATTTAATTAAATATTGCAGATAACATGGAAATTTGCGGAGTGATCGAAAATTTTTACTGTTTTTTATGTTTGAAAAAAAATATTCAAAAAAAAATTAGACTGGATAAAAGATTGGTTGGTTGCTCTGAATTCTGAACCTCTGTATTATTGTTTCAAATTATCTGAGCAAGAAAATAAATGTGTTGGTAGAGCTAAATGGTGTTTGGAATGGTCAAGAGAACATAAAAATTCCAAAACACTGAATCTGTAAGTAAAAATGAAAGAAAGTTCAAAGTATAGCCACTAAATTACTCCTTTAAGATACTAAATAGAGGTTCTTCATATCATAGCATTTTTTTTATTACTATTATTTTTAAAAAATAAATCAATCTTTTTTTTAAAGAACAAAAATTTGAAAAATTAATTTTACTTATATTGATTAAAAATCAAACTTCATAGAAAGTATCAAGTTTACATTTATTTAGAGCATAAAAACTCCTAATTTCCTTTTTTTTTAAATTAAAACAAAAAAATTTCAAATATATTTTATTGTGACAGAATTAAAAATAAAAATGTTTATTAAAATTAATACTGATCCAGCATGGACAAAATTCTATAGATGGTCTTTTTGCATTATTCGAACCCCATTGTTTTCCAAAGCTTAGATTAACAACATTAGTATTTATGTAATAGTTATCATCATCTAAGTTTCTTAGGTTAAAAACTTGCACTGTGTTGTCTTTCTTAATTTCATTAGGCCGAAAATCTCTTAAGTCAGTCTTAAGACTTGGTTTGATCCAAAATACCGATGAACAGCTTTTGTTTTTGATAAAAACTCTGTTTTTTGTTAATTTAATCAAAATTCCGTTTTGTATTAGTTCTCTAGTTTTAATCAATTCACATTTCTCCGTATATCTTTGATTTTGTTTTAGGCACAAATTTGATCTATTATTCACCATTTCATTCTCTTGGTAGACCCATAGTTGATTGTCGAAGACATGAAACTGTTTGCTTGACACACAATCATATTCCCAATAGATAATGGAGCACCATCTTAGATATGTATGTGCGTATATTTTTTCTTTAACTAAAATTAATTGCATAATAGCCAAATTAGCAAACTAGAATTTAAATTAATTATTTTACTTGAAAATTTGATTTCGGACGATAAAAAATTTGAATCTCCAACCAAATTTTGACACTCTTCTGAGTCGATATCTGCTAAGAAAATTTTAATCAAAATATTATTTCCTTTTTGACAATTACCTTTTTTAGATAGAGCCATGTGTAATGATCGCAACATTTTAAAATAAAAATTGATTATATATTAACCGGTATTGATATAATTAATCTTGACCAAGACACAAATTAAATATTTGCTGTCTCATTTTCGACATGTTTATAAAGGCGAAAATTCTTATCTAATATTAAAAAATAGACTGCAAATTTGTTTAATTGTATAATTATAGACATTTAGTCTTTATCACAACAATTATCCCCTCTCTCGAAGCTGAGCATTGAAATAATCTATTTTAATAACATTTAAAATTTCAACTCAGTTGGACGAAATCAAGCCTTGTATAATTAAGGAATAAATATCAGTGTTATGCAATACAAGTCATAATATACAAAATAAAAACAATATTTAAATTGTCACTTAATTATAGCTTATGAAAACAAAACTATGCTTGGAATACTTAATCTGTAATTTGGTGGTTCGATTGCTGGAGAGACTAAGAGTCCAAAGAAACATTGTAATTACTATTTGTTTTCGAGAAGGCATTATCGTTTGTTAGCAAAATTCAAGTATAATTATCGGCTTAGAGATAAGTTTAATTATGACTTGTAATTTCTTTTTTTGAATTCTTTAAATGAATGAATTTTAAAATTGTTTTTATAATATTGTAAAATTTTTCGATCAAAAATAATAAATATTTTCTGCAAAATTTTTATTTTATTTTAAATTCTTGCAGATTTTTTTTAAATTTTCAAAAAGCTAATTGTAAATTTGGGAATCAGAAAATATTAGTGAAAGTTACTTAAAATAATTGCATATGAAAAAATTCCCGTAATATTTTATGAATGTATGAAAAAATATAGACAAGCCTTATCAAAAAAACATAAAACCTATTTCAAATATCAAAATAAAACAATATAAAATTATTATTTAAATTTTTATGATAAATAAATAATTTCAAGAAAACTAAATGGGCTTAGGAATTTAGTAAATAAAATTTTATTGTAAAGAAAATTTTATTTCATTCACCAAAATATACATTATGAATCTAATAAATAAATTTTTTTAACTGTCTGTATATTTTTTGCTTGATGAATTAAAACGCCATTATTTTGTAATATTTTATCACTTAATGACTTAATTTGAAATGTTCCAGATGTACGATATGATATTAAAATATTCAATTTTTAGATTGATTAAGTCATATTTCAAGTATTTATGTTGACTAACAATATTCAAGTCAATATTAAATTTATTTTTTTTTAGCAGAAAATTTTTTTGCTAAAACCAGATTTTCTGATTCTAATTTTAAATATCAACATATTGTCATCTTTTATTTAATATTATTCTCTTTCCCTAAATTTTTAAATTTATATCATTTTGAGTCTAATTTTAGGCTAAAATTATTGAATTATTTGTTTCTCAAATTTTGTTGACCTTGAGTAAAAAATAAAAATAATTTAATAAAAGTTAATTTTTAAACAGAGTTAAATTAAATAAAATTATTAAATAGTAAAAATGAACAAATTTACTTATGTGACATCATGTAAAACTTGTAAAAATAAACAACGAATTTAAATAAAGAATTCTGATTTAGAAAAATTTTTATTTGATAATATATAATTAAAAAACAATAAAACTAAATTAAAAAGTGAGATCAATTTATTGGTTATTTATTTGCTTTTTCTTAAAGACTGAAATTTGTTGATGATTAAATTCATGATTTTTGTTGAATTTTTATTTTTACTTTTAAAATTCGACAATTGAATACCCTTTTAGCAATAAACTAAAAATCAAAAATCAAAAATCTTAAATTACTTCACGAATTAAATAAAATTCAGAATTGAGAAAACAAAAAAATTCTATATAAGTCATTAAAGGAATACAATAATTACTGTATTCGCTTGTTCGATTTTGCAGCCTCAGAACCCGAAACACTGCTTTGGCGCAGGCAATAAATACCATCTCGCCGTTTTTAAAACATTCTTAACTTAGACCGCATGCTTCAAAGTTGCATTTCGAGTCTTGAATCACGTTTAAAGTAAAGTTGTTTTTTAATTTGATTCAGCATTATAAATAGAGTTCCTGTCATAAAAATAAAAATTAATTTTTTGAATTATGCATTTGGTGCAGGATCAAAAATTAATCCGAAAAAAAGTTGGAAATGAATATTTTTATTATTCGATTAAAAAAAATGCTAAAATTTGATTTTTGACGCGGCATTTTTTCTTAGAAAAATTTAAAATTGTCTTAAAAAATTAATAAAAATTTAATTTTTAAAATATTGACCATATTTTTCAAGTCAATTTTAAATTTTTCTAAGAAAAAAATGCCGCGTCAAAAAATAAAATTTAAGTATTTTTTTTAATCGAATAATCCAAGTACTCGAATAATATCCAATACTCGAAATACAACTTTGAAGCATGCGGTATAAGTAAAGAATGTTTTAACATGGGCGAGATGGTATTTATTGCCTGCGCCAAAGTTGTGTTTCGGGTTCTGAGGCTGCAATATCGAACAAGCGAATACGGTAAAATAAATAAGAGTAACTTGCTTATTAAAAAAATATTATCATAATAATATCATAAGTTTTCAATATTGAGCTATTTTTAAATTCACTATTCACTAGATGAAAAATATTCGATCTTTTGGTCATCATTCCAAATTTAAAAATAAACAATTATTTTCTAAAAACAACAAATTTAATGAATTTCTCTAAAATTTAATTATTTTTTTAATAAATTAAATGCTTCAGTTTTAATGATTTGACATTTTTTCAGCACATCGAAAATTTTATTTGAATAAGAAATAAAAATTTTTTTTGTTAATTTATTTTTTTACTCAAATACAAAAGAAACAAAAATTAATTTTGTTGATTTTTTATATTTCAGCTTTATGATGCTTGAACACCAGCGCCAGCATTTGGTCCCTTTCGTCTTCCACCTGGGCCAGCAACAACATTTACAAAACGACGATTGTATTGGATTCGTCTTTTGGCACGTCCGGTTTTTGGCTTTTTCTTGTCTTCTTGTTTGGCAACTTTTGGTGTTTGACCTCTTACTTTACCAGCACGAGCCAACGAACCGTGCACTTTACCACCAGCAAGACCAAAATCCATATCGATGGCAGCAGTCTCGAAGAGACCATAGTTTGCCAAGATTTGCTCATCTTGCATCGGCTGGCCGTTCAAATACAAATTCATCGAGCTGACATCGTTTACATTGTAAGCCTTGGCAATGGCGAGTTTCAACTGTGTTACTTGTTGCAAGTTGTCGCACTCGACAGCCTTGATTTCGTTTCCACGGACAATCAATTGCATGATCACAATTTTTTCTAAAAATCAATTAATTTTTTAATATAATTTATTTTAGGGAGAAATTTTTCAAAAAAAAAAATTGTTCTAAAGCATGCTATTGCAACACTAAGAGAAATAACATGCGTCCTAGACCTCATATGCCTCCTACCACCACACATATACTCGTCTGAATCCAATTTGGCACACAAAAATACCTGCAAAATGCACACGCATTAATTGAGAGCAAAAAAATTTAATTTTTTCTTTAAAAATAAAAAAAAATTAACTTAAACTCACATTTGAAAAGACACGTCAAATACTCAGTGTCATTTGTTGAAAATTTTTCTTAACTTTTTTTCCAATAAATAAATTGTTTTCGTCACTTTTTTACCTAAAAAAAATTTATGCTTTGAATGGTTCGCCTAAAGTATTCATCAATAGCGAAGCTAGTCGCCTTGTTTTTTGTTGTATTTTTCATCTTGCCATCATTTTTTAACCTATTCGACTCATCTTCGGACTTGAGTGATTTCAATGATCATCCCAGGAACATCGAGCAAAAGCGACTAGTCCAAAACGATGCTCAACTTCCGAACAGATATGGAGACAATCCAGAAAACGCAGCTGTTTTCATGGAAGGCAAACTTGGCAACTATGAACCAATCTTGGAGCCCAGAAGTGGACCTGGTGAAGGAGGTGCTGGAGTCAATTTGATGCCTGAGGAGAAAAGTGCCGCGGAAAGAACAGTCCGCGAATTTGGCTTTAACATGGTTGCCAGCGATAAAATTTCGCTTGACCGACGAATAAAAGACACCCGTCCTGCTGAGTGCAAATACTGGCATTATCCAGAAATATCAAAACTTCCCACAGCCAGTGTAGTCATAGTGTTTGTCAACGAAGGTTGGTCTACATTGATGAGAACCGTCCACAGCGTGCTCAACACTAGTCCGCCCCAACTTATCGCTGATATTGTTTTAGTGGATGATTACAGCAATAAAGAGCATTTAAAAGAAAAGTTGGAAAATTACATCACAAGATTTAATGGCAAGGTTAAATTGGTCAGGACTTCCAAGCGCGAAGGTCTGGTCCGCGCCAGAGTTATTGGCGCTGAGAAGGCCGCTGGTGATGTGATTGTAATTTTGGACGCTCATTGTGAATGTGCAGCAAATTGGTTGCCACCTTTGCTAACCCGGATAGCAGTGAACAGGTAAGTTAGAGCTAAAACTAGTGGAATTAACCAAAAACCGTAACCAACTAATTGAAGAAAAATTTTAGCTGTTCCCATTGTGGACGGAATAAAATGGGATACATTAGAACATGAAGGGTATAATAGAGATACCAAAATGGCTGGCATTTGGGAATGGGGATTTTTGTATAAAGAAATGGAAATTTCAAGTCAAGATTTTGCCAAAAAAAAATTCCCCACTGAACCTACTTGGTAAATTGAGACTTTTTAAATGTGTCATTGCTGGTTTGAATTTTCTCCTCCATTTTGGGCTAAAATTTTTCTCGCTTTGTTGCTTTTTTGTTTTAAATTTGTTTTCACTAGAAAAATTGTAGCTGTGCCTATAGTTGATAAGATAAGTTGGCAAAATTTAGAGCATAAAGTGGTGTACAGAGAGAATATGCGCTATAAAGGCGTTTTCGAGTGGGGATTCTTGTACAAAGAAATGACTCTGCCAGCTTTCGAAGAAAGACCAGGCAAAAAATTTACTGATCCTTATGGGTATTTATTTTTTACACTAGGTAAAGCGCTTGAGTTTGTTTTTGTGTAAAAATCCGGTTTTTGGTTAAGGCTTGATTTTTTTGTTTGAGAGTCATAATTTTCATTTTAGAAAGTCTCTTGCTGTTCCCATTGTGGACGGAATAGATTGGAACACTCTTGAGCACACTGATATTTACGGCGGTGCACTTAACCGCGGTATTTGGGAATGGGGATTTTTATACAAAGAAACTCAAGTGCCTGAAAAAGAGTCTAAAATGCACAAACACTATTCAGAGCCTTATTGGTGAGCAATTTCAGACTTTTAATGACACTCTTAAAAATGAGCATTTAAATTAATTTAAAAAGGTCTCCCACCCATGCCGGAGGTCTTTTGGCAATAGAAAAAAATTGGTTTTTTGAATTAGGGGGCTACGATCCGGGCATAAAAATCTGGGGAGGTGAACAATACGAATTGTCATTTAAAGTGTGGCAGTGTGGAGGCATGGTCGAATGGGTGCCTTGTTCGCATGTTGCACACATCTACCGAGGCCCTAGGACCGAATCAGTTCATCCGCCAGATGGTAATCCTCACCAGACTAGCATTAATCACATGAGACTTGCTGAAACTTGGATGGATGAATACAAGGAGTATTATTACATCAGAGAACCTCAAATAAGAAGACTAGATTTTGGTGACATATCTGAACAATTGGCCATTAGAGAAAAATTACAATGCAAATCGTTCAAATGGTTTATGGAAAATGTTGCCTATGATTTGCCTAAAAAATTTCCACTGCCCCCTAAGAATAAAGTTTGGGGAGAGGTAAGTTTGCTTTTTTTTGTTGGATGAAGGCAAATTTATAAACGTCGATTAAGTGTCAAAGTGTACAGCATAAAGTTTGCTTAGATGTTAGAGGTGCTGGTTTCGGTCAGCCTATCGGCGTTTCAGGTTGTCATCATCAACTTGGAAATCAAGTAATTAATACCTTTTTTTTTAATTCTCCATGACAGTGTAGAAACGCACAGCATAGAGTCTGTCTGAGCGGATGGTCGATTGATTTTGGTCAACCATTAAAAATTAGCCGATGTCATGGAGAAGTATTTAGATGAAAAAAAATTATATATAAGGAAATTGATCATTTTTTTAAAAGTTGTTCAGATTAAATGTCGAAGGAGAGTTATCTTCAGGTGAACATTGTTTTGTGAGTGACCGAAATATTGTAAAGAAGAAATTTTGCCTGAATTATGAAGGCGTTTGGAACCCAATTGGTGAATGGCAATATGATAATGTATTTTAAATGATTTTTTAATTGTAAAAGATAATTTTTGTTTGATTAAGGAGAAAAAAACAATAAAAAGCTCAAAGGAAAAGACATGCTTGACCACAGATGGGTCCAATTTAAAACTAGACGAGTGCGATGATTCTAATTTAAGTCAAAAATGGGACTGGAAAGAGATTTATTATTAAATTATCTCAATTGAACTCATTCATCAAATCGATTTTTAGGAATCTAATTTTGTTTAATTTCGTTAAAAGTAGAAAATTTAACGACAGAATAATTTAAAGTTTTAAAAAGCATTTTTTTTTATTTGTTTATTATTTTTTTAATTATTAATAAATATTTAATTAGTTATGATAACAACTTAAGTTATTATTGAATACATTTCGTATTGAAAAATAAAAATATCATCAAATTTTTTTCATTTTTTATTTTTATTTATTTCATTGTGTATAAAAATTTTAGCGTAAATTTAAATTGCATCAAATGTTGTACGCTATGACAGTTTTTTTTATTATACTCTGGTTTTTATCCTAACCCTACTCTTAAACCGTAGTATCGGGCTTTCTAATCCTAAATATTTTTGAAATTAAACTTTGATAACTTAAATTTATAAATAAAATTTTTCTTAAGAATTGCAAAGAAGATTTTTTATTTATATTAACTTAAAATTATTTTTTTATTTGAAACTGAAAAAAATATTTGAAACATCGCACTTTTTCAATGCTATTTCAACATTAGATACATTTTGTAATTCAAACACAAAAAATTAAACCATTTTAAAGCAAAAATCATTTGATAGAACTTTATTGAAAGCAATTGTCCGACAACATTTTAAGATCTGGGGCTTTATACGATGTGAACTAAATTTTTCATTTGTTAATATTAACTTTAATTTCTTATATTCATATTTTGATATTTAAAGTAAGTTATAAAAATATTCTTTAAACTGGACAGAAATACAATGCCTTTCTCTTCAACTCATAATTTAAAATGATATATCTTTTAAATAGGTACAAAAATTATAAAAGTTATTTAATTAAAAAAATATACAATTCACTAAATTAATTTTAGCAGATGTAAATATTTTAAGAAAAATTAAACTTCTTTTTTTGCTTTTCACAAAAACTTCTAAAATTTTAACAAAAATTTAAAAGATCAGCTTTTTCAGATTTTATGCTTAAAATTAAAATGCTACTATTGGCTCATTGAATTCCTCAACTCATTTTTTATCTTCCTTTAGACAGAAAAAGACCGCTCTGCATTTGCATTTGAAATCTTAATATTCCTTAAGAATCTAACCAAAATGGCAGAGTGGCTCTCAACCATTTTTAGAGAAGATGGGGCGGTCGCCCAATTTGGTCCATTCCTGGTTACGCCACTGACAGAAGATGTTAATAAAACCGCATTTTGTATTTCACTCAGATCAGTTTGATTTTCTTAATGGTTCGTAATTATTATTTTTAATTGTAGAATTTTACACATAGAATGTGATTTTTTTAGCGAAACTTCCATAAATTCTTTAAGCATTAAAGATTTCTCCTGGCGCCCTGAAGCCCTGTTTACGCTTAAAATCTTTGTATTACCGTTTCAGGTGTTTAAATCCTTTATAATTTTTAAAAAATTTTCATAAAACCATATTTATTTATTTTAATGTTTTTTTGTTACTGAATTAGCTTAAGCGTGATCAAGTAAAGGACAAAAAATATTTTAAAACTAATTTATTTAAATTAAAAGTACATTATTCTTAATTAAAAGGAAAAAATCAAACACCAAGTTTGCTAAAATTATCCTCTAGAGTTTGCCAGCATTTATAGTATTCACCATCAAGCTTTTCACATGTTTTATTGGCCCATTTGGTCACAGCAAGGCCAAGACAGGTTTCAAACATAAAAGACTAAAAATATTTAAATATTAAAAGCATTCAAAATAAAAAAATAACATGTGTACCATTGTTCCGTCGGCTACTCTCACAGGCTTGAGCTCTTCGGTTATGGCATTTCTATGGCAATCAAAATCAGGACCATGTGGTATCATTAAATTGTGCAGCGAAGCACCACCAGGCTGAAAACCCTCTTTTTTAGCTTCATAATTTCCCTTGATCAAGCCCATAAATTCACTCATACAATTTCTGTGATAATATGGAGGTCGAAACGTGTTTTCAGCCACAGACCATCTTGGAGGAAATATCACAAAGTCGGCAATAGCAGTGCCTGGTTTAAGTGATGGGCATGTTAAAACGGTAAATATAGATGGGTCCTTAACAAAAATTTAATATTTTTCTTTTTCGGATATAAATCTAACCGCATGGTCAAAGGTAACAGTATTTAATGCCATGAAAGTTTCCAGATTATATTTGTATGGCGCATAATTTCCATGCCAAGCAACTACATTAAAACACGAGTGATCCTGGTGCGATTCAAATAAATTACCTTGGAATTTCAAGATAATTTTAAAATGTATCGCTTTAGCATTCTCAAACCAGGCAACAGGAGTTTGAAAGTCTCGCGGATTGGCAAGACCATTTGCACCAATAGGTCCTAGATTCGGTAAAACAAAATGATTGTCAAAAACTTCAAGTATGTAGCCCCGCGATGCCTCTTCTACCTCAACACTGAAACGCATTCCGTTCTTTAAAAAAAAATAATAATTTTTTTTCAATTAAATAAAAACTCAGATACTTGAATGACACAAATTTCATTTGGTGATACAGTCATCTTTCCGAATTCGGTCTTGATA
Source organism: Brachionus asplanchnoidis (assembly GCA_025491095.1). NCBI lineage: Eukaryota > Metazoa > Rotifera > Eurotatoria > Ploima > Brachionidae > Brachionus > Brachionus asplanchnoidis. The sequence continues at coordinate 194,294 of JAILYF010000039.1, read as the reverse complement.
AACAAACATCCCTTTTGAGGAACTAAAAAAAAATATTTTTAGTAAAAATATTTTTTTTTTGAAAACTAATTTAAGGGCATTTTCGAGTGAATAGTCCTCTTTTCAACCCTATAGTTGATTAAATTAAATTGCTCAGCAAAATCAATTTATACCAATTAAAAAGTCTCCGTCTGAATTGCAAAAAGCTTTGTCAACCATAGAAACATTGCATGAGTAGACATGAATGGCAACTCCATGACGTATACGAGCATCACCAGCACCACATAATGTTGCCAGACTCTAATTTTAATTTACCTTCATTTTTTTTATTAAAATGTGGAAAAGATTTACTTGCACAAAATCGATCTGTTTTTCATTAGACGGAAGATCGAATGGTTTCCATCTTAATTGGTTTGGATTTGGCTCTTCTTCATTCCAGTTGTGAGTAACCAAGCCGTTGTCTATTTTCTTGAATGGAAAGTGTTTAACAGAGGGTAAGATTCTATAGAGCCAGCTTCTTTTGTTGGTCTCGCGCGGAGCAGTAAAGGCAGTACCAGAAAGCTGTTCCATATAAAGGTTGTATGGTGCTTTTTGTGGAGTGTTCTGACAGATTTTAATATAAGATGCATTCAAACAATAATTTATTCTAATTTTACTTGTCCTTTTGGCAAAGAATTTGGATGCGATGGAGCTTCAGAAGCGAATTCATTTCCAAAACCGGATAAATACTGATAATAAATATTCTATTAAAAAATATTTAAAAATTTAGATCTACCTTTAAATCAGTCCATTCAATTTTATTCATCTTAAGCATAATATGTGAATTTTTTTTCAAGTTTTTTTTTAACTAAAAATGTAATTTTTTCATAAAAATAATTTTGCATTCAAAACTTCAAGCAGGGTGTGTGTCTGTTTTCTGAATTTTTCAGCTAAGCATTTTGTTTTGCGATTTTTATAGAAATTGAATTCTAGGTTTTTCTAAAGGTATTTTAAAATGAATAAAACGAGTCTTTAAATTTTTTATGGATACTTTTAAACGAGATTTTCCGAAAATACATGTTAAAAAAAAATTTATTTAAAAATTATTTTGATATTTAGTTTTTATACTTTAAATATTTTTAAATATAAATTCTAATTCTGTTTAGGATTATTTAAGACAAAAATCAAAGTCTTTAAAATAATTAATTTCTATTTTTATCACGATTTAAATTAAAATTTTAAAATAAATTTATAATATTTTATCATTTCTAATGTGAAAGGTTTATTTTAATAAATAAATTTTCATCAAATATTTTTAAAAATACTCAACTCATTTCTTAAGCTCCCAAAAATTTCATCAAGCTAAACAACTTGATTAATTTATAATAAAACTGATTTTTTGAAATAAAAAGAAATATTACTATTAAAAAAAATATACTGTAAATTTTATTTAATTAAATATATAAGAATAAAAGGAACACTATTAATCAAAATTTGTTTGATTCATAATTATAAAAATCAAAAATAATCCCTGTATTCGTTTGAAAATTTTATAAATGAATAATCTTTACCAAGAGATTTTGCTAATAATTGATTAATTATAACTAGCTAAAATTTTTTAGAAAACGAGTATCCAAGGATTAAAATTTAAAGAAAAATTATTCAATTCTATTTATAATAAAGTTTTGGCTATCGCGATTTTTTTTTATTTTAAATCAGAAAAGTTTCACAAATCACGTCAAATACAAAGTCTTTTAACTGTAAGATTAAGTTTTAACAAGTCAATTAAAATATAAAAAAAAACATAAGAATATCGAGATTTTTTCATCAAACTTTTGAATAAAGAAAGTTAATAAAATTTACGGTGATATCAAGATCAAAAGCTGTTCTATTAGCAAATGAAAAATTTTACTATAATTCGAATTCTGAACAACATAAAGTTGAGCTTATTAAAACACTGTAAAACAATCTAAAATGCATGCAGAAAATTCGAAAAAAAAACCATTGTTATTTTATAATAATTTTGAACAAAAAAAAGTCACAACTAGATTTAAACAGTGTAGAACAAAAAATTGATGAGAAGGTAAAATTCGAAAATGCAGTATAAAATTTAGTATAAAATATGAGATCAGATTATATTTTGATAAAGAAATCTAAAAATGAAAAAAATTACTTTGATATTATTTGTAATTTGCTGCTTAATAGTATTATCAAATAGTCAAGGATTTGGATTTAGACGCCCTGGTTTTTTTAGGCCAAGACCATTTATACGTCCATTCCGTCCATTCCGACCATTCAGACCATTCCGTCCTTTCGGAAAGCGTGATGCTGATTTCAACTCAACAGTAGATCTTCTAGATATCGATGACATCAAACTATTAAACGAAACTGACAATAACGTTTGCTTCTTTTCAACAAATTTCAATTTTATGAACTGTTTCGGACAAAATGAAACAATTGCTTGTGAGGTTGAACCAAGATTTGATCTAATAAAGAATATTACAGTCAAATTGACAAATTTGGAAATGGTCGAGGAAGAAAACACTTTGAAATTAGTTGAAAAGGGATCAAATTTTACAATGACCGTTCCTCAGAACAATACCAAAATATTGGTTACTTTGAAAAATGTAGATGACTTTTCAGGACCTGGTATTTTTATCGACAGTGATGAATGCTGGTCAAGCTTACTCTTTTTTGTACATAAATTTGATCAAATAGATTTTATTTTAAGCATTTTTTTGTAAATTTATGATTTAATTGTAAAAATTTTCAAATTTCATCAAAAATTTCTATCATATTTATAATTTTTAGCATTTTTTATACTGAATAAATAAATGAATTACTTTTAATTAATTAGCCTTTTTTAAAATTCCATCAAAACATTTATTAAAGATGCAAAGGGGAAAATATAATTGATATTCTATTCATATTTTATTAATTATGTCTTCTACTTATTTTTATTATTAAGTTAACTTCCAAGTTTAATAATAATAAGAGCTTCAGAAGACTAACTATGGAGTAAATTAATTAACATGCTAATATCGCTGCCTTTAGAAGTCCGATTTCCATTTTATTTTTTTTTCTTATATTAATTTTAAAGAACATTTGAAATTTTTAATCATAATTTTAAAGGATTTGTGAATTTCAATACAAATTGAACAGCAATTAATCTTATTTTAAAAAATTAAAATTAAAGTTATTAAAAAATATTAGAAAAAATACTACAACATACTTTGTCTATATTTTTACCTAAAATGTAATTTTTATTTTCTTTCTTTTAAGTAAATCAAATCAATAATCCATTTAAATCGTATTAATAATTTATTTTTTGACATTTTTTACATGAGAAAAATTATTTTAGGTAAAAAAGGTGCAACAAAGTATGTTGCACTATGTTGCAGTATTTTTTCTAATATTTTTTATTAACTTTAATTTTAATTTTTCAAATTAAGAAAAATTTTCGTTCAATTTGTATTTGAAATTCACAATACCTTAGATATGAAAAAAATTAAAAAAATGTTAAATTTAATGATTTATTTATTGAAAAATTTTTTTTCCTAGTAAAAATTGAAATTCTAAATTCAGAAGACTTCATTTACGTTTCTTTGATCCAAAAATATTTAATCAATCTTGAATATAGAAAAATTACTTCCTATATCTTGAGTCTTATTAATGCGGAATTGGTATATACGAATTTTGGGTACTTAAATGGTGGATTCTTTTTACTCGGATTAGAGTTTTAAAAGACGGATCCGTATTTCAAATACTTATTCTAAAGAACGGATCCCGATTAATAAAATTTTCTTATAAAATATTATTAATACAAAATTTTGGCGAATAAAAATAATTGACTTATTCATATAAAGAGGGTGTTTGAATTTGAAGAATATTTTTAATTTAAGTATATCTTAAGTTATATTTTTTTCCTCAAATACAATTTGGATACAAATTCTAAATGAAAAAAATTTTTTTTTTAATTTGATAACACTCCCTGTGCAGTAAAAAAAAACTAGAATTTTTGAAAATAGCTAACGTGTGAACCATAATTCTTTGCACGCAATTCAAATTAAAAAAAAATTATGACAGGAATAAAGAAAATTCTTTAATTTTTGTGAAATTATAGATTATTATGTGCTGTGCATAAAATCATAGTTTGTTAAATTTTGGAATCGTTTGGAATCGACTTAGGCGGCCTTTGATACATATGCTCCTATCTAAATAGTTTTTCTTCATTTAAAAAATAATAAAATCATTTTTTAAATCATACCAGCTTATTCAAAATAATTTTCTCTTTCAAATGATACACTTGAAGTATTTTCGACTTATATCTATCAAAAGTAATTCTAAAAAAACTGTAAAAATGACTGAAATTGAAAATTATTGAGAAATAACAAAAATTTGGTTTTTAAACCATAAATCTTGATAAAAATTAGGTAGTCTCACAAAAATTTACTCAAGTATACATTATTTTTAGACTAAAAAAAGTATATATTAATCTCTCAATATTTTATTTTTTTTTTTTGAAGAAATTTGTCTAAAAAATGCATATTTATATCTTAGCCAAATTTTTCTAAGATTAAAATTTAAAATTAAAATAATTAATATATTTTCAATATAAAGATGATTCTTTTATAAAAAAAGGGACATCTAAGTTGGTGGTCACTTTTATTCCTATTTTATTTTAAATTAAAATTTATGTTCTGTGATTATTTAAAATTGATTTTATCTATTACAAAATCCTCCTTCAGCATTCTCGACAGCCCTTACTCTTGAATTAAAAGAGTAAAATGCTTATTTTATCTTATTTTTATCTATTTTTTCGGTTTCTTTTCTTATTTTTTGTATTATTATTATTATTTATTATTATTTATTTGTTTTTCTGTTCGAGCATAGGCTCCTTCAGATTAAAAAAAAATAAAATAAAATAAAATAAAATAAAATAAAATAAAATAAAATAAAATAAAATAAAATAAAATAAAATAAAATAAAATAAAATAAAATAAAATAAAATAAAATAAAATAAAATAAAATAAAATAAAATAAAATAAAATAAAATAAAATAAAATAAAATAAAATAAAATAAAATAAAATAAAATAAAATAAAATAAAATAAAATAAAATAAAATAAAATAAAATAAAATAAAATAAAATAAAATAAAATAATTAAAACAGTTTAAAAACTTTTAAATTTTAAATAAGTTATTTTTTCATTTATGAATTAAAGGATGAGATACAAAAATAATAATTAAAGAGCTGGGAGAAAAAAGAAAAGAACAAAAAAAAATAAAAAAAAACAAAAAATATAGATAAGATCTTAAGAGTCAGAAAATTTTTGTATAATTAGGTAGCTGCTACATAGAGGAGTAGGATTCGTAATAAATCTAGAATCGAAGCCATAAAATCTTGTATAAAAATATCACGACTTATATTCATTTTTCGTACAACCGCATTTCAATAATAATAATCCAGCGGGTTCAAATCTGGAGAATTTGCAGGCCAATATTTTTTTCTCAAAATTTAAATAAAATATTTTGAAATTTTGAGATCTGGTTGACATATGAGCGGTAGCACCATCTTATTGTAATATCCATTTTTCATCACCAAACAATCTTCCCCCTTCTTGTTTTGCATGGGGTAATATCTTTCTTGCATAAAAATTTGAATCAATTGTTTGTCTTTAAAAATATATCGAAATTCATCAGCGCTTTAAACAAAGTATTTACCTCTTTCTAAAATAAATGGCATAGGAGCACCATTTTCAGTTAATCTTACCCAAACCATAACACTCAAAGGATATTTGTTTATTCCATGTTTATTCCTTTATTTAATTGTATTTTAAAATAATTTTTAATTATTACAATTTGTTCGTTTTAGTTTTACCTCCGCTTTTATTTGCTTCATCTCTTGATGAGCATAAACTCTTTGATTCTGAGAGTTTAATCCGCCATCAACTGTAAAAAGTTTTTCATCACTAAACATGAAAGGATAATTTCCAAGTTCTCGTTTGTGCTTTTTTCACCACCACACATCAAATTAATAATGTGCATTTATGTGAGAGTCTTTAAGCTCAGGTCCTTTAATTTATTTATATGCCTTTAAATAATTTAAAAAAATAAAGTTTAACTTACTTAAAGTTAAACGCTTAATTATGAAACATACTAATTACACAAAGTTAGATAGATGATGGAGATCAAATAGATGATCAAGGATTAAAATTAAAAGTTAAATAAATTTAGATCCTTTGTTTTTTCTTCCTTAGAAATATCATTAAATTCTTTTAATTCAAAACAGAATTTAATTGGCGTCCTTTTTACTAATTTAAATAAGTACTCCTTTAGATTGTAGTCAAAATATTTTAATAAAATTCATCCATTCAAATAATTAAAAAATATAAAATTGAATTTTATTGAAAATTTATTTATCCTTAGAATGATAATAATTTTCTGATGTTATGAAGAAATACGTGAAAAATAAAAAAAATAAAGTAGAAAGAATTGTAAGAATAAAAATTAATCACTATTTAAAATTTCTGAAACATTTAGAAGCTAATAATCGTACACAAAAGAATATCATGCTCTTTAGAAATTAAGATTAAAAAAATTTTTTGAATTTAAGCTTTAAGTTATATTATTAGCAAGAATAAAATGAGAGGAATAAGCTTAATTTTGTAAACTCTGAGCATTTTTATTTCAGTTGTCTGTTGTCCAGGAGGATTTTTTCGAACACCCTTTTTAAATTTTGGATTATCTGCTCAAGGCCAACGAAGACCAGTATTAAATAGATTAGGTAAACGAGAGGTTTCGAACACAAAAGTAGATCTTCTAGATATCAATGACATCAAACTATTAAACGAAACTAACAAAAACGTTTGCTTCTTTTCAACAAATTTCAATTTTATGAACTGTATCGACCAAAATGAAACAATTGCTTGTGTGGTAGAACCAAGATTTGATCAAATAAAGAATATTACAGTCAAATTGACAAATTTGGAAATGGTCGAAGAAGAAAACACTTTGAAATTAGTTGAAAAGGGATCAAATTTTACAATGACCGTTCCTCAGAACAATACCAAAATATTGGTTACTTTGAAAAATGTAGATGACTTTTCAGGGCCTGGTATTTTTATCGACAGTGATGAATGCTGGTCAAGCTTAATCTTTTTTGTGCATAAATTTGATCAAATAGATTTTATTTTAAGCATTTTTTTGTAAATTTATGATTTAATTGTAAAATTTTTCAATATTGCATCAAGATTTCTATCAAATTTATAATTTTTAGCATTTTTTATACTGAATAAATGAATTAATTCTATTTAAGTATATTTTTCATTTAATCTTATTAATTAAAAAAAATATTCAATGACCGAATCAATCATCAAACTTATAATTTATTACTCAAGTTTTTAAGTAAAATATTTAATTACCTTCATTTTCTATAATCATATTCTAGTTCGTCTAAATATTTATAATTATTATTAATCTATTCATTATTCGATTTTTATTATTTAATTTTTAAAGCTATTTCGTGATTATAGAAGAGTGATCACTCAAAGACCGGAAGGTTTTTTCAACCCATTTTGTTGCTTATTTCGCTTTTTCTTCACAAAATTTAATCATTCTTTGACAATTTCTTTTTCATTCAATTTTAAAAGCAAAAAAAAATATTTAGATAAAAATGTTAGAGTTCAAAAAAAAAGAAAAAAATATATATATTTAAGTCATAAAAAAAATCAAATTTTGGAAAAATTTCATAAAATTTTAGAAATATTTTACCAATTGCTTCATTAATTATCGCATTAAATTTATTTAACTTTAGCCCAAAATCTTTCAATAGGAATAAATCCTGGCTCTGTATTGTTTTAGCAAATATTAAATTAGCAAAATTAATTTAGCAAATTGATGTTAGCAAGTTTGATTTAGCATTATGATAGAATTAGCAATATTTGCAATAAATTTAGCAAAGTCAAATTAGCTCTAGTGCTAAGTAATAATGCCTATTTGAACAACAAAAAATACTAACATTAAAAAATTTAGCTTCAGTGTTTTAAATGTAAACTCATTTGTATAATACAAAAATTTTAAAATTTGCTTAAGTTTTGATTTTCGTTCCTCCAGAGGATGTCATTGATTTTTAAACAAAATAAAAGAAGATTTAGATAAATCAATGGGAAAATACATGATTAAGACTACCGATATATTTGTTAAGCCAAGGTATGCTATCGAGTTATGGGATGTTTTTGGTAGAATTAAAGAATGTTTGCCCAGAACAAGCAATTTTACCGAAACTTGGCATAAAGCTTTTAGTAAATTGTATTCAAAAGAGAATTTTGTATAATAAAGCAGAAATTTGCCAGCAATTTTAGATTCTTAGAGAAAAACTGGCTGCTAAAATTTAAACTTGCTAAAAATTGATTTTTAATTGCTAAATTTAATTGATTAATTGCTAAAATAAACTTGCTAATTTAATTTGGTTTTTTTTTATTGCTTGCTAATTTGAATATGCTAATTTAACCATTGCTCAAATAAATCGCCCCCATAAATTAATAATTTAAGCAAAAAAATTAACAAATTCCGGCAAATTCAATAAATTTTCCTTTTTATGGTTTGAAGAAGCTAAACCTGTTCCTTTTATCCATTAAAATGTTTTAATTGAGCTGTTCCTTTCGAATAGTTCTTTCAGGTTAAAGGACGAATATTTTTCAATGAAAACAATATGGATAAAAATAACATACTCCATTCGATATACTAAGTTCTAATTAAATTTTTTTCTATATTTTATAAAATTTATTTTTAATCTTCAATATTATATTTTTTAGCTTTAATTTAATTCAATTATTTTTTTTATTTCAATTTTTCCTTTCATGAGGGTTCAAACGAAGGTCTTGAACCATTCGGACGTGCCCTTTGGTTTACCTCTAAATTATATTTTTAATAGATAAATAAATTTATGCCATAAATTTTTTATCCGGGATAAAAAACGAAATTCTTTTTATGATTCTTTTTTAGTAATAATAACGATTAAGACATTTTACATGCGTATTAAGTTTATTAAAGTAATCAACTCTTAGATATTTGTTTTTTTTTTAATTTTTAAAATCCCTGGTCAAAGTAAAACGGAAATTTTTAATTATTTGTCAAGTCATTTAACAAAATGTCACATTTTACAAATTGACAATTTCATCTATATAATTATATTTCATGATTTAAATCGGTTATAGCTAAAACACGGACCACCCCTTTGAGACCGAAGGAATAATTAAATAAATTTTCTACAACTGTTTTTTAGGACAAAATTTTACGCTCTTTCACGCGCAATTGAGACCTCTAGCTCTAGGACTTTTAGTTTTTTCCGCAATCTTTAAAATAAAAAAGAACCAAAAAAATTTACGGTTCATATTTTTTGGCTAGAACCAAAAGCCCGCCTTTCCGGCGCCCACTACTTTTCTAATGCAACTTTTTGTGCTCTTTTAAGTGCAATTCAGAGCTAAGCTCTAGGACCTTTCCTTCGGACTGCACAACCGTTCAAATGTCAAATATTTAGGATTTCGGACACTTACCACCGAAAAAAAACTTGAACCAACGTTTCTCTCTTTTAATTTTGACATTTTGCTTTGTTGATTCTAGCAATATGTTAATTTAATTTTTGTAAGAATTTTTATTATTTTTTTTAAATTTAAAAAATGGCTAAATTTTTTCTATTTCACTTACTTTATTGTTTGTTTAATTTTGCGTTTAAATTTGACAAAATTATTATCAAAAAATATTTTTTTTGAAAAATTGATGCATTAAAATTATGGAAAATTATCGTTTAATGTTCTCTTAAGTGTTTTATTTTTTATCAAAAGTTTATTATTTTAACCTTTTTGCGGAATTTCCTTTCTTATCTTACTAATAGCCTATCGACAGTTAAGAATAATTTTTTGCTATGGTATTTGAAATGAATCGTTGTAGTTATGAAATTGATCTTCTAATTTGATTTAAAGATCTTATTGATAATATAAAAATTGTAAATTTATTTTTTTGAAAGATATTTGGTCTTTCATTTGAACTTTTTTCCATAATCTTTAAAAAATAAAATTTTCAAACTATTTTAGAAATTAATTGAATTTTTAATAAATAAAATGTCCGACGTTGAAAAATCAATTTTAATTTTCATTTTTTTTTAAAAACTAAAAGTCCTAGAGCTAGAGGTCTCAATTGCGCGTGAAAGAGCGTAAAATTTTGTCCTAAAAAACAGTTGTAGAAAATTTATTTAATTATTCCTTCGGTCTCAAAGGGGTGGTCCGTGTTTTAGTAAAAAACTGGTATACCGTGTTTTAGCTATAACCTCAATACTTTAAAATACTTTAAAATTAGTTGAAAAGGGATCAAATTTTACAATGACCGTTCCTCAGAACAATACCAAAATATTGGTTACTTTGAAAAATAAAGATGACTTTTCAGGACCTGGTATTTTTATCGACAGTGATGAATGCTGGTCGAATTTAGTATTTTTTCGTGAGAGATTCAAATCTGTCAATTTTATATTAAGTCTTTTTTTATAAATTAATACCAATAATTAACCCAAAAATGTAATTTTAACTATTCTACTCCTTAATTATCGAATGTAAATTCAATTTTATAAAAATTAAAATTTTCCGCTAATTTTTTTAATTTATTTTATCAAACTTTGTCTAAATAAATTATTTAATAATGGTTATCAATTATTTTCGTATAAAAAAATGAGTGTTTTCAGGACAAATCTCCTGTCAATCCTTTTTAAAGCTTACCACCAAATAAAAGATTAAACTTTTTGAAGAAAACACGCTTTTTTAAAGTCTAAAATTTTTCAAATAAACTAGTATAAATACTTAATCATTTTTCATTTTAATATTAAATCTTTTAGCTTAACTTATCTATAATGATGAAATTTTTGGCTTTGGTAGTTTTAAGTTGCTTGTATGCCTTGGGTACTTCTCAGATGTTTCCTGATCATTCGTTGGGGATGTCCCAACCATTAACAATGGCTCATTCAATGCCTCTTATGCATTCTGTGCCAGTGGCTCATCCAGTACCTGTTCCAGTCCCTCATCCAGTTGCTGTACCTGTAGCACATCCAGTACCTGTACCTGTTGTTCATCCTATGCCATTAATGGCTAGTCCTCTCATTGGCTTTCGCCACGGTGGATTTGGTAGATCTAGAGGTTTAAGAAGAAGAAGACCTAGACCTTTCCGTCGAGACTTTTTTAAACGAGACCTTAACAATTCCACCGAAGAGGGCGTATCTGAGGAAGCAATGGACGAAGAAGAGTTTCCAGTTAACAAAACATTTTGCAATTATTCAAGTGATAGAAAAATTTTATCCTGCAATGGAGTGAATAGCAGTTTTGACTGTGATGTAACCCAAAAATTATCAGGCCTAGAAAAACTTCGATTAAGATTATCCAGATTGGAATTGGTTCCGGCAGAAGAAGACAATCTAAGTATTCTCAGACTTTTTACCCCAAAGTCAGATTTTACAGTTGTAGAGCCGCTGACTAAGCGAAAAATAGTTTTATCTTTGTTTAATTCGAAAGAGACCAATGATCCAGGCTTGATGGTCGAAGACTCTCAATGCTGGGAAAAAGTGGAAAATTTAGTCAAAGAAAACAAAAGAGAAGACATACAAATTGCTTTATTTTTATAACTTAACAAAATTTTTAGTCATTTTTAAAAATTAGAATCGCATGAATTGTAAAAAAAATTTTTTTGTAAAATCAAATTTTAGCCATAATTTTTTTTTAATAATAAATTGTAACTTTAAAACAAAAATTTTTTCTTTTTATCATGACTTCTCGCAAAGCGGTATTCACTCATGTAGGATTAACTAAATCAATGGATTAAAAAATAATTAATTAATTAATTTAATAAAAAAGGCAGATGAAATTTTGGTCAGCTTAGCCCAAATCGAATCGATAAAAGATGAATTCGAAAAAAATCCTAACCGGAAAGGTTTGAAAAATATGAAAATTTTTCATAATGTAAATAGGCATTTTTTTGCATTTAGATTCGGAAAAGATTGTCAAAGAAGCAGTGCAAAATTTAGAAAAAGTTAGACACAGTTTGTCCAAAATTCGTTTTCGCATTGAAAGTATATTTTTAACAATATATTTTAGAAAAATTTTAATTTTCCAATAGATAAAGAATATGAACAATTTAACAAAAAATTAAGCATTTTAAGCATTTTTTTCAATTCACTTAACTTTCAAAAGATAAAATACGATGATCAAGTTTCTATTGAAAATTTTAATATGAATGAACTTGATCCACAAACAACTAAATCCGAATTGTCGCCACTAAAGAACTCGCAGAATTTGAAAATTCCTATGTCGCAAAGCATTGTACGAAAAAGTGAGCATAGATCAAAAAGCTTGTCCCAAAAAAGACCATGTAATAAAAGCAAAAACTTCAAGGAGCCAGTTTGCTCATTTGTGCCATCAAATCCAAAAAAATCAAGACCCAGTTCTATAGCTGTAATAGACAGGATGCCAAAAGACACACAATTTGAAAAAGACAAAAAAATTGACCAAAATTATGCATCCCTTACCATTCCAGACAGTCAGTCTATTGCTAAGAGCTCGAAGAATGTGACTATTAGAATAATTCAAGATGAAGAATTGATCAGTATTCCTGATTACTATTGGGAAAATCTATCTAATGGCAAAATAAATTTATACTCTGAATTTAAAAACGATTTTGATTTTTAAACTTTATTAAGATCCTCTTTTGGAATATTTAGATAAAAATTTTCCAAAGTTTGTTTAAAATAATCTTGTATTGGAACAGACTCTTTTAAGACAATTTTTTGTTTTTTGAACTTTTTTTCTAAATTAATTTCATAAAGTTGTAAGTGCAATGGCACTATATCTCGTATGTAGTCATTAATTTGTAAGCACTTTTGAACGTGCCTGTTTAGTATCTTTAGAATAAATTTTTGTTAAAAATATTTTTTTATTTTTTTTTAATTAAAAAAAGATTACTTGTGTTGATGGTTTTTGGTCATGCTGGTTGGCCAACAAAACTGGTTTACCCATAATAGTTTTTACTCTCGGTGAATATCGATGGTCTCCCAAAATTGGGAACAAATTTTTCATTGCATAAAACAAGATGCCGTCACCGTTATCTTATTAAAAAATTAATTAAATCAATTAAAAATGTTTAAATGAAAAAATTACGCCATGATGTGGTAAAACGAACTAAAGCCACATTTAAATCCTTGTTCACATCAACCACATCATGCTCAATTTGGTAGGTGACGACTCGGTTGTTTTTGAACGCATTTTTAGATGGGTCCAATACCTCAAAATTTAGCAGATCATTGTGAATATTTTCATAGCTAAGATGCAAAATTTGTTTTGATCGTTTCAAACCCGGAATAAAACAAGTTATTCCACTAGAAATAAATTTGATAAATAATATAAATTCAAATGATTTAAAATCTTACTAAAATTTCAAAAAAGATATGTGCTGGGAAGGACACATGTCTCTCATTGTTTTCTTTGCCAGATCAAATGAATTCTTATTCGATGTGAGCATAAAAATACCAGCTTGGTCACTTTAATTAATTTTAGAAAAAAAAAGTTCAAAAAAGTAAGATTGTACTCTGTAACTATCGGAATTCGTAATACATTGGGCCAATCAAGCTTTTCTTTAATGTTTTGGCAAATTATTGGTATAAAACCTTTTGTGTCTTTTCCCTTATCTTTAAGAAATAAGAAAAGATGCTTTTAAATTTTCAATTAATTACTTGATAAAATAAATCCAGGTGGTTTATTAATTAAAGCTATATCTTTATCTTTGGTCAAATGCAAATTTTGATTGATTAGTTGAGAGAGTGAGTCCACTGTTTTGAATGGATTTGCTCGAATTAAATAATGAGCGCGGCTGGCTTGAGCGGCAACATTCATTTTTTCTTATTTTAAATTTTAAAATTAATTCTAAATTTTATTTAAAATCAAAAGCAGAATAAACTTGGCTAATTTTGGGATGTTTAAAAAAAAGACAAGTAATTGTATTAAATTTAATTTTATTAAAAGTTAAGTATTTCAGACTAAAATTGATTTTGAAATTCGATTTAAAAATAGATAATTACTACAAATTTTAAAAAAATTAATTTTGATTGATTTATAAATTAAAATTCATTGACACAAACGAAGACTCTTCGTACATTTTTTCTACTTGATTCCAGCAATCCTGGTCTGTGATTAGTAAACCTGGTAGATCAACATCTTCAGCATTATAAACAGATAAAGAAATTTCGTCTTGTGTATCTAGTCTGGTAAAAGTGGATTCTGTATCCTCGCTGATAATGTTCAATACACTGACATCAGTCTCATTTTTTCTGACCAAAAATAAATCTTTAATAGGTGAATCAAATTTTGGTAAATCGTTCAATCTTTCGGTGACATCACATTTGATAGTTTCATTCAAACCTCTGCATTCTAAAACAGAACTTCCAACAGTGTACTCACAATCGCTTGATTCAACTGTGTCTTCAATCGATGGCAAAATTTCACGTTTGCCTAATAGAATCGAAGATAACAGTAGATTTCTGGCCAAAAATGGATTAGCAAGCAGTAGAGCTGGTGGAATAATAGGAGGTATAAAAAATCCAACACAGACTTGTGATAAGCACAATATTCCAATAGCAACAATAAATTTCATCTTTTAATTTTGGACGCTTAAAGAAATTTTGTGTAAACTATAAATTTAAGATTTTTTATCATGCTTTTATATGCACCATAAAGCACTTTATTAAGCCTAATTAGAGCTTTTTCGATCGAATTACTTTGAATTTTACTTAGATGATTTTGATTTCATACGATTTAAAAAAATTAAGAGATTTACAGCATGTATTTTTTTAAAACATGGATTAAGTAGAATATTCTACAACTTTTAAAACAACTCGTTTTTTTATTAAGCTGATTTTTTAGTATCTATAAAACGTGTGAGAGAGTTAAAATTTTTTAAATTGATTTTAAACTTAAAATTAAAAACATAAAAAAAACGAGTTTTTTTATATTTTAAGCTAATCAAAAAAATTTTTTATAGAAAAAAAAATATACAAGTAAAGGGAATTATTTTATTTGTAATCAATAAATTTAAAATTACATCTAGAATAAAGAAATATATTTTTCTAATTAAAAAAAATTATTATCAATAAAATTGGTTTTTGAAAAAATTTAAAATTTTAGTCTTAAAAAGCAGTAAAGAATATTCGAAATAAAAATTGTATTATTAATTATAAATTGTTAATTATAAAAAAAGACTTAGTTTAAAATTCACCTCAGCTAAATTTTCAACAAACAAGAATAAATTTGACCAACATTTCTCGTTTTCTACAAAAATTCCGGGTTCTGGAAAATCATCAGTATTTTTAATGCTTACAAAAACTTTTCTTTCATTTTCGGAAGTTACCAATGTAAAATTCGATTCTTTTTCAAATAAATTTAGAGTGAGATTGTTCACAACAATTTTTAAATTAGTCAATTCAACCGAAACATTTTTCAAATCATTCAATCGTGAGATTACTTCGCAACCAAAGTTTTCATTTACTCCAAAGCAGTTTAAAAAATTTGTTTTTGTTGAATAGACACACAGGCCTGGTTTTTCGTTCAAAAATTGAATATCATGTCTTAGAATATTTTCAATCGATTCCAAGTTAAGATCCCTTCTGGTGATTATTTTATCAAATCCAATTTGGCATGTTGCTAAATAAATCCAACTAAAAATCACTGTGCATATAACTATTCGTTTCATTTTTCTTTATTTTTGGTTTTTAGATAGATCATAGATTAATATCTAAACTAGTCTTTTCAAATTTTAAATTTTAATCACGTATGCATATAATTTTCTATCCACTTAACTTTAAAATAATTTAGCAAAGCAAAAATTACTTAATTCAAATTCTGATTAAATTGGAAAGATTGAATTAAAACTTAAACATTTTTAATTTATTTCAAATAAATAAAATAGAAGCTAAATTTTCAAATGGTTCAAAAAAATTAAATATTTTTCTAAAAGTGACATCAATAAAAAATTTAACTAATTTTGCCCAACAGTATTTATCACGAATTTTTATGCCTTGACCATTGAAATCACTAAATTTATACTGTATAGAATGATTTGAATTATTTGACTCCATCCGATTGGAACTAAACAGATTTAATTTTACTTTTGAATAATCTTTTGAATTAATTTTTAAGTTTCCGACTAGAATTTTTGGTCCAAGTTGAGAATCCATATCAGCGTCACATTGAAAACTAATCTTTGAATTTTTAGAGTCGAAGCCAGAACAAATCAATGAATTCATGTAAAATACACATTCTGCATTATCTGAATCACTGGCTATAAAAAGAAAAATTACTTAAAATTAAATTTTAATAAAATCGAAGACGAAATTAAAGAACATTAATTAAGATTCTGTCAAAAAAAATGGGGTCATGATAAAATACACTAGGAAACTTATATGAATCGTTGGTTGTATCATTTTTAAACTATTATTTTACTTGAAAATTTATCTAGTTTAATTTAATTATTTTTTTAATATTTTTATTTCTTTTATTATTTACCTGTAGAAGCTTTAGTTAGATACAGATGAAAAATTAAAAAAATAATAAAAAATAGAAAGCTGAAGTTAAGTTACTTTTTAGTTTTACTTGTGGAATTTTTACAAAGCATTTCGTTATAAAAATTTTTATTTTCCAACTTTGAATCAGCAAGAACTTATAGTGGAACAAAATAAATATCTTAAATTTAATTCTTAATATTTGAATTTTCTAGCTTAATTTAACCTAATTTTAAAATATATAAAATAATTTAAATAGAGTATTTTTTTCGAAAATCATTTTTAGAATTGATATGTTTATTGTTTGAGCTCTGCATTCTCTCTGATTTTTCTATTAATATTCAATATTAACCATTCTTATGTTTTCTTTTCAGAAACAATTTCAGTTAGAGGAATCCATTTTTAATATTTTTTTTTAATTTAAAAGTCATTACATTTTTTATCAATACTTCGTGAGCCTCTTATTTTGTTTATTGGCGATCCTCTGTTTCCATGATTAGGTCTGATTCTGCCCCGATGCCTTCGAAAAGCAGGATACAACATTTCTTTGTAAAAATTAATGTAATTGGATTTAGAATCTGCTAAAGCTTGGCAATGGACATTTTTAAGAAAAAGTGCCAGGCAAAAAATGGTCGCAAAAATTAAATTCATAATTTGTTAAGTTTTAGCTGTTGTTTAAGCAAAAATTAAATTTCTCAAAATTTAATATACTAAACGTTTTATAAAAATCTTTATGAACCATCTTTACATGTGGTTTGATCTTCATGCATTTTTTATCCGATTTATAATTAAATGAATTTTGGTTGATTCAAATTTATTTTTCTTGCTTACAAAAACCAAAAGAAATTTTATTTTGATCAATATTTAAAATTTACATATATTAAATTTAAATTAAATAAACAGAGTTAGCTTTATATTGAATATTTCTAATTTAATTTTTATTTAAAAAAGTAAAAAAAATAAATTTTTAAGAAATTTACTCCAAAAATTTTGAAAATTACTAAAAAAAATTATCGTTATGAACGAAAAAATAAGCAACAAAAAAATCAACAAATTTCTGGACTTGAATAAAATTTAGTAATTCATCTAATTTTCTTCTTCTTTATAATTATGTAATATGTATAGTTTTTCGTCAAAATTCTCTTTTGCCGATCGAATTTTGCTCTCCAAAGCAATGGCCATTTCTAAATTTTGACTCGGAATTTTAAATTGTTTGTCACCTTCAAGATGTAGGATCACATTTGCATAATTTTTTGTCTCGGATACACTCGTGCCCCTATTTCCTTTTAGCTGTTCATATTTATACTCATACAACACTTGGTAATTTGACTCAATATATCTAACAAACAAAATTCTTTTGTCTGTCACCAAAATCTACTCAAAAAAGAGAATAAAAAAAAATAAAAAATAACGGGTGTTTAAAAATGAATTTTCAAAATTTTGATTAGTAAAAAAAGTATGCTCCTTTTCAACGAATTTGACCAAATATTGTACAAACATTTAATAGGCTTAAACAATTAAGAAAATTAAGAAAATTAAAAAATCTAGTTATCTCATGGTGTTTAATAAAAGAAAAAGGCCACCTAGAATACCTTTACCTTTAAATCAAAACTTTTCTCTAATTTTTATCAAGAAAATATATATGTTTAATACCTTGTTTTAAAGAGCAATAAATAAATATCAGAATGAGCCATTAATCTTTTTTTAATGTCTTATCGTTCAAAAGTTACTTGAGTTTGTCCAGTTTTACTTTTTTTTTTTAAAATGGGCTGCAAATTCACCAGATCAAGATACTTATCAATAGAATACCATTTTGAAAAAGAAGAGTAACAAAAGATATCCCAATTTAACGAACTTGGACGAATTTAACAAAGAAATTGAATAAAATACATATTTTATATTTTAGTCCTTTCTTTACGGTAATATCTATCTACTGAGAAGCTGTGAAACGCTTTAATTATTGAGTAAGAAAATTAGAAAATGTAATCAAGTTAAACCATAATGTATTATTATTAATTACTTTAGAATTAATTAATTGATTTACTTATTTAATTTAATTAAGTACGTTTTTAGGGCATAATCTATTTCGAAGTGAGTGACAATCTTTAGTTTTTTTTGAACATATACGCAGGGCTCATTTAAAAATCAATTAAAAACATATTTTCTACAAAGAGTTAATTAATTAAATTTAAAAGTTTAAAATGAATTAGACTTTCTTTTTAGATATGATGAAAAGTAAATAGATACTAAACTTTTTTAAGTAATTAAAAAATTAAAATTTTAGTTATTTTTCAAACAACTTTTGAACGATAAGACATAAAAAATAATGATTAAGGGCTCATTTTGATCATTTTTTATTGCTCTTTAAAAAAGGGTATTAAACCTATATAAATTTTCTTGGTAAAAATTAGAGGACAGGTTTGATTTAAAGCTAAAGGTGTTCTATAGGTTGCCTTTTTCTATCATTAAATCATGAGACTACTAAATTTTTTTAAGTCTATCAAACATTTGTACAAAATTTGGTTAAATTCGGTCAATAGGAACATACTTTTTTTACTTGTCAAAATTTTGAACATTCTTTTTTGAACACACACAAAATACACAAAAAAACCCTCACAATATTTTGCTCGGTTTTGTCACTTGATCTAATTTGTTCCATGGCAATAAACTTCTCGCACAAGTCCAAATCGTTAACTTGGTAGAGAATCTTTTGACCATTAGCATCAAAACGAGAAAACAGAGTGAGCAATCCGCCTGACGTGGAGCAACACCGACTTTCTCTAATTTTAGGAAGCTCCATTTTGCTTCCAGTCTTGGACGTTTCCTTAATAGCAGACGCTATGCCAGTGGCAAAGTCAAGCACGCCCACTACCGGCTTAGACACTGTTCCAACTGCGCCCCTCATCAAACCCGTAACAGCTCCACCAATTCCGTCTTTACTAAAACCCTGGTAAGTTTGAGTGCCCAAAGAAATCATTCCGCCAAAGACTCCTGCCGCGAAGCCCAACGCTCCGCCAACAAAATGATCCATGGAACCATTGCTATACAAAGCCCTAATTTGTTCGCGAACTTGCTGATAATTTTCGTCCATGGTCAAGCCATTTAGCTCGTCGGACAGAGAGCCAGAAAATTTGGACACCGAATTGGCCACGCCATGAGTTATGGAAAAGACAAAATCTGGCACGTGACCATTCGATATCACATTGGTAAGACTTTCTTTAAAATCAACCACTAGTCCAATGGGATTGCCCAAAAAGTCAACTGAGCCAAGAATTCTGATCGCATGTGAGCGCAACTCTTGACCATAGTGTTTGCTCATTAGCTTGATCAAACAACTGGCAGTGTCGTGTTCATTAATGATCATAAATGGCTTGCAAACAATTGCCGCATTTTCAAATTGTACCAACGGAATGCCAAGATCGGACTTGATGGTCTGCAGGTCAGCGCTCAATTTGGCTGTTTTGTACACGCTAAGGCTCATGCGTGTCTCGGATATGTGCAGTTTGGCAAATGAAAATCTGGCCGCTTGGGAATCGCGCCACAATTTGCCTATTTGATTGCGATAATACGAGCTGTTCGACTCAATGGACACATTTTGTATTCGTTCTGGTAGTTGTTTTGTTGCATGCAAAAATTGGATCAACTTCCACAAAAGTTTTTCTTCCAAATGAACATTCAAGTCGAGTAGATTGACGATCAAATGTTGGATGAAAATTGGCGAATGATCAGGACGCAATTTGCGCAAAAAATCAATCTTCAGTGCTAAATCATGCTTGGCACCAGTTTGGATAGAATAGGCCAAGTTTTGTCTGCTTGCGTCCACCAATTGATTGCACACCTGAATACTTTGTATTCCCAAAATAAACTTTTGTTCACTTTGGCTCTGATCGAACGAAAGCTCAATCGATTTGAAGTAACAATACAAAAGCTCTTCGTATTCCTGTTGCTTCCAATTGATTATCGACAAGCCAATTCCGCCACTCAAATTAACATAGAGCTCAAAAGACTTTGGCACCGCTCTGCTCTCGTCCAATTTTTCCCAATTAATCGCAAGATAAGATTTGTCTTTTACATTTGAAATTCTGATCAATCGGCAAGGTCCATCGGTGCTCATTGACACCGACACTTGACCAGAGCCGGGTCTTAGCTGCTGTTTGACCACTTGAAAGCTCATTTTGGCTCCAGGTCCGAGCACAACCTCGGCCTTGTGCTTCAGATCACCGATCACTTGCAAGCACATGTTTTTGACATTGCAGCACAGCTTGCCGTTCGGCTCGAACAACCAGCACTGGGTGTTTCGGCGACGGGGATCTGGACGGTTTAGAGACAGCGACATGAAGCTCTGGGGCCTAGGCGCAATTTCTTCTATGTCCAGCACATAGCTTGTGGCCAGATCGAGCGGTGCGCCCATCTCCTTGGGCGGCGAGCTCATCACATGCACCAAGTGTCCGTCTTGACTAAAGCTCCACAGTTGATTACGGTTATAGGTTTGCTTCAGGTCCAAATAGAGCTTTTTCCCCGAACAAGTAAGCACCAACTCTTGCTCGGACTTCAACTCGTCTGTTTCAGCGTGCTGACTGTCCAGCTTGGTAAAGACCACATAGAAAAAGTCTTCGTAAAAAAGAGTTTTTTTCTCTTCATTGAGACTTAGATCAAAGAGAGCGCTTGTGCCGCCTTTAACACCAATGGACAATTTGTGCTCGCCAACATGCTCATCCCAGCAGTAGTTGAAATTTTGCTTTGATTTGATCAGTATTTGATTTGATTCCTCTAGAGTAGATGGCTGATAGATTTGAACAGGCACTTGACTCATGTTTTCGATTCGAACCGGAAATGGATAGTCTAAATTGTCGGTAAAAACAATGTAGAATGTGCCACCGTCAAGAAAAATCTCCACTTTAAAGTAAACAAATTCATTTTTGTTCAAGTGGCGACATGTGATGTAGAAAGCGTCGATTTGATCAATTTTAAAGCCACCGCACCAATTGTAACCAAATGCATCATTTGGCCTCAGACTTAACAATTGGTCCAGATCGGCCCTCGACCAGTGATACTGAGACATTGATTCTTTCAGCAGCAAAATGGAATTTTTCAGCTTAGACTCGCTTAAATTTTGGTTAGCTTTCCAATTTAGAATGTTCTCACGCTCTGGCTTGACAAAATTGTACTGGGAAATCACTAAGTCCCGAGTCGACCTATTCACAAGATAATATCTAGTGCTAAAATAAACATAAGTGGTGTCTCTGTGCAGATCTTTGCCAGGTTTAATGTCAATGCCAATGTAGTAGACCCAGTCTGGCTTGTGATGCTCGTCATCTGTTTCATCCAAGTTCACGTGAACCGGCCGGTAACTTGATCCCGAGTCTAGACCAAATGCTCGGCACCACTTTGGAGTAAACACATGTCCTGGCTCTTTGTTGAACTCAATGCAGTATTTGCCAATGCGCATTGAGCAGGCGTACGGCGAGTCACAATCATTGAACGAGAACAGCAGTGGTTGGCTGCTGCACACGGACTCGTGGTCGTCCGATTGACCGGACGCTTCGTCACAGTTGTACTGTCTGAAGATTAAGGGAAGACCGGTCAAGTTGAAAAAGCAGTACACTGCCGAAAGATACAGAGTTATTGGATAGACAAAAGTTTGGTCCAGGGAGCCCGGACGTGATCCAGTGGCAGAAGTATATTTTCTATTAGTGCCTATTCTGAATTCAATGCGGCCTATTAAAAATAAACCGCGGTTGTTTTCGTCGAAAAAATTAACTCGCCTAAAAACAGTGTACTTTCGATTTGGCACTTGATTGTTTTGTACCAAATTTGCCAACAGTCTATTGTGGTTTATTTCAAGTGGTTTGTTCATGTGGTAATTGTCTATTTCCAAATTTAACTCGACTGCTTTGGATACGTCAACATTGTAAAAATTGAGCACATTGTCGGAATCGATGCGCCCCGAAAACTCGCTAAAAAAATATCGCAACTCAATTGGCAGCAAATTTTGTATGCTAAAGGCAGCCTCGATTTGAATCGAATGTCCAGGTATGAAGTCAAACTTTTGACCAAGCTTCAGATCCGACTCAAACTTGTGACGCATTATTCTAGCAAAAAAAAAGAACAATTTTTCCTCTTGCATCCGACATGTCAATGGCACATATTCCACATGTCCCGGTTCACAATCACACAAACTCAATTGACTGGAACTAAATTGACAATTAAAGTGCGCCGGCCTAAGACTCACACAGCATGGCAAATATTTGATGGGCACAGATATTTCTTTGTCTCGATCAAGTTCGAGTATGATCGGCTCTAGCTTGCCGCACTCGACGCGGCACTCGAGTACATGGTCAAGCTTGTTTTTGATAGTGACCGGAGATTTGATTTCAATGTATTTTGTGGCATTTTGGTGCAGCGAAATGTCAAATATTAGCCGAGTAAGCCCCGAGCCGGACATGGGGTAAATGTCTCTGAAGTAAGTGCCCACTTTGTCCACAGTCAATGGCCTAATCTCGCACCAATCGTCCAACTTGAGACGAATTTTATTCCTGGACAAATTTCTCAGCTGGTTATTGTGGCTTTTTTGGCCGTACAAAGTTTTCTTTTTGAAAAAATTGAACTCAATGGTTGACCAGGGCGCCAATTGAGTCCATTCGGAGTCGGTGTCCAATTTCATAAATTGAATGGCTTGTCCAGTCGAGTTTACCAGAACAAACGGATAGAATACTTTGTGATTTTTGGCAGCCAATGTGTCAAAGTCCTTTTTCCAATTGGTCAAAGTCTCGGTCAAAATGTTCACAAACGGATTGGTCAAGTTTACATTGAGAACGTCCATTGAAGTCAATGTGAGCACATTGGAGGCTATTTTGCACTTCCAAAAAAGCTTTGCCAGCCATGGTTCCACCAATGGCTCCCAATCTGAAAGCAATCGATTGAAATAGTCAATGTTCAAAGCGAACTCAACTGATCCGTGACTTGGCGACGAAACTATTTGGTTTAGTTTAAGTTTTTTGAATTGAATGTCGCCCAGTGGTATGTCTATGTCATTGCAGTCGTCAATAATGCACACTGAAAATGAGTCTATGGACACTATTAAGTCGTTCAGGTCAATTGAGGAATTTTTGTTTTTGACCACTGGTTGATGGTCAGCATGGTCATCATTTTTGTTGCTTGATTTTATTTGATTTTTAACTGATTTAATAACTCTAATAAATAATTTAAAATCTAGATAGGAAAATCTGAGCCGTAGTTTTTCCGCATTCATTTCAATCATATGCTTGAATTCATTTCTTTTCTTTAGGGCGATGCTCAAGGTGCTGGGCTCAATGATGGACAGGGCAGTTTGTTCAATGTCGTTCATTTGACATGTGAACAACTCAAAAGACTGCAAACGAGTGTCCATCGGGTCTGTTTTGAGCTCGCTGTACTCGAAGTAAGCTGTCAATCGGAGTATGATTGCTTGCGATTGAGGCTCGGATATTTGTTCGGCAAGAACAAAATCAGTGTTTATTAAGTTTACTTTGACTTCATTGGTAACTTGGACTTGGTTGTTGCTGTGCACACTTTGATTCTCGTATTTTTTGATGAAATTGTTCATTTCCATGAGCCAGTCCATTATGGTTATGACGCGGCAATTATTGAACAAAATTGAGTATTTGTTGGAGTTTTTTTTGGATTTGTAGTGCACTTCCAATTGAAGGCGCTGTGAGTCTCTTTTGGTGAGATTTTTTTTTAGCAACACATCAAAACTGGGCTCTCGTGTGTCTTTTATGTGAATTTCATTTGAGACCAAATCGACCAGTTTGGAATCATCTGAGAAACTCTCGAATATCAACGAGGAAATAATTAACACAGCTGATGCCAATGGTTTGTCGCCTTCATTTAACAGCTCGATAAAAACATTCTCCAAGTCAAACATGAGGCTTATTTTTTTCCATTGATTTAGACTTGTTACAGTGTCTGCATAGTTGGTGAGTGTAAATGGTGGATTCAGTTCGGTTTGTATTTGTTCGCCAATGTTTTGATCAAGTAAGCCGCGGATTATTTTATATTGGGACAGATTTATTTTTAGTTGGACTGAGCTGAATTTGGAGTAAACATACCAATCTGGTGAGCGGTGGGAAATTTCATTTTCCAAATTGCGTTCCAAATGAAATTCAATGATGTTTTCGGTTTTGAGAATTGTTCCGGTGTTTTTAAAACCAAAGGTGACAAAAATCAAATCTGATGTTGGGCTTGAATTTCGGCTTAGAACGTATCGTTCAGCCGAATACAATTGTGTATTTCTGAACTTGACGTCTATTAAGTCGAGTAGACAGGGCTTTTGGTCATCATTGAGGCAAAGTGAATTATTTGCAGAACTTGAATTAGAAAAATCGGACAGGTTTAATGAGTCTACTTTTTCGGAAGACTCAAATTTATTGCTTACTTCGATATTACCTTAAAAAAATATATTTATTTTAATTTTTTTTAAATGTTTAATTTGGTATTAAAGTTAAAATTTATTTTTCGATTTTGATATTTTTTTAAACTTGGTTTCTAAAATACACGGACTAGATTATTAAAAAAATTAAAGTCAAAGCTTGAACAAAATTCATATTTTTCAATTGATTATTTTGAATAGAAAGGATTTTTTTCCAGGATTAGTTTTTTTAATATGTTTATCTTATTTGGCAATTCATTAAAAAAATTCCTTAAGATCGATGGATCAATTTTATGAGAATCTTCAGGGTCTTTAAGCGACTATACTGAAAAATTTAGGCTTTTCTTTAACTTTACCGGTACTATTATGAAATTTCATTTTAAAATTATAACTTAGAAACTTCTTTCAATTTGAGTATTTTGGTGAAATTTTAAAGTGTCTTTGAAGTTTGAAAAATAACCAAGATTTGCCATTGTCAAGCATTTGACTCTTTTAAAGTTTGAAGTGTAATATTTTATGCCAAACTCCTTTTTTTACATTAAAAATTCTACAAAACTAGCTATTTTTTCATTTTTTTTAGAATTTTGACATATGGCATATTTTTATCAAATTATATGTATAAAATATTAATTAATAAGAGTAAAAAAATGTCGTATAGATAAGAAATAAAAGAGTTAAAACTTTTTTTGGTGCTGTAAAATTCAAATAAAATTGAACAAAAATATTTCGAAAAATTTTAATTAAAATAAAAAATAAATAAATTTCTAAATAGTGCAACATGCTGTATTATAAATTCTTTCATAAAATTAAAACGTTGATTTATCTTTTAATAAATCAAATCAATAATTAAATTAAATCCTTTTTATGTTTCGATTTCTGTCTTTTTGGGTCATAATAAAAAATTCATTCTACTATAAAAAAGTGCTTTTTTCAATTTTTTTGTCAAAGTAATTAGATAGATTTATAAAAAAAACTTATTAAATAATTAAAAAAAATAGTTAAATTAAACTAGATAATTTAATTATTTTTCAATAAAAATTGTATCTATTAACAGACTTGTGTTTCTAAGTCTAATTACTTGAGCTTAGAGGGAAAATAAAATTTTTAGAGGAAATTAATTCGACATCAACCTCCAGCTAATGAATTTATTTCTCTATTTTATTTCCTTTTTATTAAAATTAAATTTAAAGATTACCTAAATTAAATACGAGAACTTGGTTCGAGTTTGAATTTACAGGTATAACAATAATAGGTGATTCTGTTTGAATGTCCAATTTAATTCTAGAACTTCGTTGTGGCTCGAACGAGATATTTTTTTCACCTGATGAAATAGCATTCATTTTTCCCAAAGCTTCTTGCAATTTGTTAAACTGCTGAAAATACTGGGTTAATGAGGACAAAAATCTTTGAGTGTGAACATATTTAACAGAATTCATATTTAGCTTTAGGCTGGTATCAAAACTTTCACGACTCAAAAGATGATCCAATGGACCAGTGTGTTTGAAAAACTCAAATTTTAATGCTTGGTCTCCGGATGTCAAAAATTTATCAGGATACAAGCCTTGGCAAGCTGAAACATCATGAATTCCAAGACTTCCCAACTGACCGCTAGCATTCAAATATTCAGGTCTTGACTCAATTAACGCTCTAACATCATCAATTTTTAACTTGGCTAAGGGTTGATAGCTTTTGTCCTCATTCAGTTCAATGCTAAATTCTTCGACCATAAATTTTATTCCGGTGCTACTTTTTTTTTCATCAAAATCTTTTGCCTGAGATCCAACAGGATAAGACTTGGCGCCAAGACCAAGTACGTCTAAAACTAAAATCCAAGTCTCAGGATTAACAATTAATTTTAGTCGAGAAAATTTGATATCAATAAAGCGATTTAATTTTTGATATTTTTCACTAAAATTCGGATTTTTTTCGTCAATAATTATTAAATTTATTTTAACTAGAGGATTTGTGTTTTCTTCAGTTATTGAACTAATATTCGATGCCGATTCTGACATTCTAATGCCAAATGGTTTTGATTGAAAATTCTCTGATTTTTCTGCTAGAATTTTTGGTTTTCCAAGTTCAGAAGGTAGTGAAATTGACTCACATTGGTAAAATTTACTCATTTCAAAAATGTTTTTTAAAAATTCATCATTTTTTTTTATTTTTTTCGATCTGCGGTAATATTTAATAAAATTCATGTTTTTGCCAAGACTTGGTGCAGAAAAGCTCAGGTTTTCGATCATTTGTTTGCTGGATATATCTGGTCGAAGTTTGGATGAGGTCCCACTCCAAAGAAGATATGCTTTATCATCGCTTTTGATTAATTTATCAACTAAATACATCGATTTTAATGTCATTGATACATAGGTCAAACTTTGGTAATGTTTACTAATGTTAAGTTCGTATTCTTTGAAACAAAGCTCGGCTATTTGTTGATTTGCTTTCTCAACATCTGCCAGAAAATCCATTTGAAGCCTTTCAATTTTAAATGATACATCTGTTTGAATGTTTAAACTTTCTTCGCCATCAATTTCTAAATCTTCATCATCAGAAATTGAATTGAATATCTTCTCATAATCGTTTAAACTTTCGGCTTTATCAACACAAATGCCCTTAAAAAAAAAAAACTTAAATTAAATATTTGAAATATAAAAATTTTAAATAAAAACACCCAAAATTAGATGTGTTTTATTAAAATTATAAAAAAAAATAAAAAATAAAACTATTTGAAATATAATTAAAGTAAAAATTTTGAAATTTACACAATTGAATCAAATGTGTAAATTTAATTTTCAAATTTTTTATGAAGTTATAAAAAATTTTCTATTGTTGTATCTTTTAGTATTTTAGATGTATTTATTCTTAATTAATTAATAGATATCATGTGTATTTATGAAATTTTTTTTTGCTTTATTAGAATTAATAGATATAATAAGATAGAGAAGCAGAGCTTTATGTATGCGAGTAACGAGCCGTTATTTATCAACAAATGTGTTGAAACATTGATGAGCTAAGTTCAAAAATGCGAAAAAAAATTTTTTATTTGGTAATTTGTAATTAATCAGGAAAAAAATCAGGTGTAAAATAATCCGGTCTGAAAAAAATCAGGGGAAATTTGACCGGTTTTAAGAAAAAATAAAAAAAAAACAATAATTTTTTTATAATAGTTTGAGAAAAATTAAGATAATTAATGCAAATAAAAAAAAGAAAATTAAACTATCAAATCTAATAGTTTTCGCGGTTCTTCTCGAACAGTCCACGATTCAAACTCATTTAAAATTTTTTTTTCAGACCGGATTATTTACACCTGATTTTTTTCTAAACAGATTTTTGTCAGACAAGATTTTTTTACACCAAATCTTTTTATTTTACTTAAATTTTTTTATTTTCTAAAAAAGTTTTTGACTTGGCTTGATTGAGTTAAAATTTTTTATTTTTTTAAAAAGTCTTGTGTCGTGTCATGTACTTATTAAGGCGGCCGTACGAATTTTTTGCCGTTCCATAAAGTAATTAAGGCTTTCATTGTTATTTCAAACTTTGAAACTCAAAATCTTTGAAACGACTTTTTTCGTAAAAAAAAATTTCAAGTCAGATCAAATGACTTGACTTTAAAATGACATTTTATTCTGACTTTTTTGCAAGTCTGTTTTAATTCTAAAGTGTTAGATTCTATTATTAATCAAAACCGATAGCCAATAGTTTCGCTGAAGTATTCGTCAAATCAGAATTCAGGGTTTCAATTCTTGAATTGAAACCCTGAGTTGAAAAATCGTTCAGTATCCTAGATTTTCCCATGTACACATCTGGTTATTAGCTCGTCGCGATGCTCGTTCCTCGCAATTATATATTCATATAATAATATTATAAGAAAAAATTTTTCTGATCTTATATGAATTAAAAAAAATAATGTATCATCAGATTCATAAAATATTTAAAAACAATCAAAAGAATAATTGAAAATATTTTAATTTTATACCCATTTATCTTTGATAATTATGATCTAACTAAACTCCTCAGCCAAAAAACTTCGTTGATACTAAATTTAGGCTACAGATTTGATAAAATTTTCCGACTCTGACTAAGATTCGTAAAATATTTGATAATAATCTATTAAATAAAAAAATTCGATTTAATGTTCCAAAGACAAAGTTTGTTTTTCTAAGAGGTTTGGTCACAAATTTTTGTGGCAGTGGGTTGAAAAGTATTTCATGTCTTTCAAATTTTGAAAATAATCTGTATCAATTTAAAAGATGAAAAAGCATACAGATTATTTTCAAAATGTATTACCAATAAGCAAAACCATGAATCAATAGTTCATGAGATCCAAATCTGGTTCAAAGCGACTATAGAAACAACTAAAATACTAAACTCATTTTTATTCTATCTCAAACCTACCCAACTCTGATCAGAATCTTTTTACCAGTGTTAATACAAATATAAAATTCAATTTTTTTTTAATTTTAAACTAAATAATTAAAATTGTAGTATGAGGACTTAAAAAAAGGCGTCAACCGCTTTGAATATTTTCTTTTCCTAAATTATTCACAACTATATTTTCTTAAATAGAAATAGAAAAAAATTAAAAGTTGGTAGTAAGTTCTATCATTGTGTATTAACTGAGTGTCGAAAAATGAGAAAATTAAGAAGGAAAATTTTTATTTATTTTAAATTTGTATTTTTCAATCTAAAATATATTTGTGAAAAATATCTTATATAATAAATAATATATTTTATTTATTATTTTTTTTCAATTTTAATTGTTTGAAAAAAATTTTTTTTTAGTCTGAAGAAGAGAAATAGGTCTACGAAACCGGTCGTATTTTATTTGAAAATATTAATAAATCGTCTTTTAATTTAATCTTTTTTGTTATTTTTTTATCATTAAATTTGTATTTTTTAATCTAAAATATATTTGTGAAAAATATCAAAAAAATTAAAAAATAAATAATTACGTTTTTTTCAAATTTGGAAGAATCTTTAAAATTATTTTTGATGTCTATCGGTTTACTTTTACTCTCACATCTAATTTCATCCGCTTTGTCGTCATAAACAAGACTGTCTGATATTTTGACCAACTGTTCAATTCCAAGCTTTGACAATGTTATTGAACAATTATCAATCACTGACTGAACTACAAGAAGTGCATTCTCCTGTTTATGCTCATAACTTAAACTCAAACCAATACTTGTCTTGTCCATTAAATTTTCTCGTTTCACAGGATTATAGAACAACTTGAATAAATTTTGAATCTCTTGTCTGTCTAAAAACATGGAAAAAACAGTCACATCACTTAACCTGATGCTAAATTTGGTCAACGAATGATCTTTAATGTCATTTTCGATGGTAATTTTTCCCAAATGAGCAACAAAGTATTGACTAGTCTTTTTCAAGCGGACTCCCACAACAGGTGTCTGAAGTTGCACTTTAACCTTTATCCATTTGGAATTTTTTCTAGCCAATTTGTCTTTTAAATATGTCTTTCCTTTGTTGAGCATTTCCAGAGCCAATCTTGCCGCCTTGTCCGCCACCTCTTCCATTATTTTTTCATGAAATCTCATAAAATCCTTGAAACACGACTGAAGTTCATTTATCAACTCGGGCTGGTGTAAATAGCATAAAGAAGCAATCTTTAGCTCAAGTTCTTTGACCTCTTGGCTATCGATGCACTTTTTGCAAAAGTCCACATTAAAAACCCCTCTGGACATGAACGATCCAGTCGATGACTTGTCCTGTAGTTGACCAATGGTAAAAACAGTGGTCGAATTAGACAACAAACTAGTCACATTGAAGCCATCCACTTGAGCACTCATGTCCAAAAACCGATCATTCGGTGCCAAAGTTAAATTCAGCAAAACTCCGTCCAGGGAGAACAGTGCCACTTTGCGAGCTTTTTCTTCTTCCTCTATTTTAAACATCAAACCTGTCAAGCGTTTAAATCTAAAATTAACACTTGACTTTAGCTCAGACTTTTGGCCACTCTTCACCTCGGCATCCATCTTGAAATCATTTGGTTTTATGTTCAAATAAACACCGTAAAGTAGAATCACAATTTCGGACAGAGTCTCTGGATTGAGCACGAGGTCAAGAGTGCTGAAACTGACATCAATGCTAAGCTCATCATACTTGGCCATATTCTCCTCAATTTGACTGGTAATAACCATATTTATGCAAATCAAGGGCTTTTGGTTACGCGTAAATTCACTTGCCATTTGATTAGTGATGCTGCCTGTGCTGGAATCGAGCAGTATGTGCTCGTGACTGGCGGCCAATAGCTGATAATCCGGTCCGTATATTTGTCTGGCATCAATTAACAGCATGTTATACAAACTAAGCCGGAAATTCACGTCAAATTTGTTGTTTAGCTCAAGCAGAGAGTTTATCATGTAAAATTTAAGCTCACAAATACTCTTTGGATCAATGTGACCAAGTGTTTCGTGCAGTTCAGCATTTTGTACACTCATTGTAATGTCAACTTCATTCAGTTTCAGCTCCATTTCGACAAATTTCTTCACATTTCGATGCCTGAACGGAAGTTTGAACTTGTCCCGTTTGCTTTTGTCACTTTTTGGTATCAAATTTTTAAACAATTGACTTGTTTCATACAAATTGATCAATTTAAAATCATCAATATTTAATTTAAGTAGTTTTACATTGGCCATGAGGCGCACTGGCGCCAATTTTGAATTAAACAAAAAGCTAACCTGTTGATTTGGATTTATTTTCATCAGAATACCAAGCTGAATGTTGATGTTAAATTTTTCCAATAGATGAAAATCCGAATGACCCTTGGTAAGTTGATTTTTGAGATTGTTGGATAGCAATTTGCCACTGAGGACTTGCAGACTGTTTAGATCAAGATCAAAATTGGAGTAGTACTTGCTCAAATCCGGATCAAACTCATCTTCAGGCTCATTGGGCGGTGTGCTCACTGGAGTCACAAACTCTTCGCTATCACTGTCATCATAGTCACAATCATTATCCAAACAATCATTTTTTTGTATCACCAAATCTTTATTTTTAAATGTAAGCTTGCCAAAGTCAAGTATTAAGCAATTGGAGTCTTGGTTGTCGTATTGTTTGGGCACGATGATTTTGGGTGCTATAATCTCAAAATTAAAATTCATTTTGTGGATTGGTGACGTTTTTAGACTAAATGACTTGGTTGGCTTTAGATTTTTTGTCAACAAGACTTGTCCGGCTTTTTGGAATAAAAGAGAAACATTTTGACTGAAATTAAACAATTGTGAATAGAAGTCGCGGTTGAATATGCAGTCGAAACCGCAGCTTTTGATTGTGAGATGGGAATTTTTCGAGTTCACCGGATTGTGTTCATAGCTGAGCGAAAAAACCTGCGCTGGACCCTTTACTTTTTGTGGATACACTAAATTGGGAAAAAAAGTTGTGTATTCGTTGATGGAGTCTATTAGATAGAACGATGATAGATTCATTTCGAACAAAAATGAATCGAACCGAGGCAACGCTTCGATTACAAGCTCAGTATGCTCCAGTTTGAATTTGGCTATTTGATCAACATTTATTTGCCACTGGTCAAGCTTGAACTCAAGAACTGCCAGTAGACAATCACGTCTAAGCAATGTGTCATTTTCTATAGTGTCATTGATCAGCGTCATTACTTCTTCTTCCAATTTAGGGTCACTTTTGGAATTTTTTGAAAAAATTCCATAAAAATTTAAATAATTAAACATGGTTGTTTTGACAGTGACCGGTTGTGTTCGTTTGCTGCTGATAAATTGTTCCGAAAGGACATATTTCTCGAAAACAGCCCTTCTTATTATCAATAGGCGATCGAACTCCCACTCAGTCTCAATACGCTTCTTCTCAGCCACCCAAGTCTCATCTAAACCATCGGCCAGGTAGATTTTTTGAATTATTCGCCGGTACACACACACATCATGGGCCCATTTTATCAAGTCTTGCCAAGAGGCTTTTTTTACATGGTAACTAATGCTTTTCAGCAGCAAACTCCATCGGGTAGTGCAAGCTGATCTAAATCGATTATTGAACACATAATTTGAGTATGTATTACAAAATTGGATTATTTGGCACAAATTTTCCAAGTTTTTTTGTCCAATGTTCATTTTTAAAGTGGCCAGCTGGGTTTGTATGCGAATTCGCGCTTGTTTGCGTCTTCTAAGAGGCTTTTGGCTTAGATCGCGAATTAGATGGGCTTTGAACGAAGTTGGTTCGATTAGAAAGTCCACATTGCCGCTTGTGAATGAAGTGGAATAAACAGAGAAGTTTTTCAACTCGAACAATTTGGAAGACAAATTTTCCGAATGGTCTAAATTTTCAATATTCTGGGCTTCAGCATCGTTTTTGATTGAAATCGACTCGATTTTGAGGCCAAAGGAAATGTTGTTCTCTTCGTCCTCGTATCTAATATCAAGCTCATTTATGCTAACATTTATGTTGTTCAATAAGCTGTAAGCTATGGGTGTCAAGTATTTGAATAAAACTGATTGTTTGTCGCTTTTTGACTCGTCAAGGCCAAGAAGTTCGACTTCTTTGAACCATTTTGATTCCAGTTCGTTCAGTTTTTGGTTGACATCAAAATGTTTGTACACTGTTTTGTGGTAGTCTTTGGGACCAAGTTTTATGCATAGTTTTTCGGCTTGAAGAAGCCATGGACTGGTTCGGAGCGTGTTGAGCGACACATTTAGTTTTATTTTGCCAAAAAAGCCTGTTTTCAATTCGAATGGAAAGTTTAGGTCATTGAAGACGTCCGGATTCAGTGGAACATTTTCTAGCTCGACCACGCCACTCAACAAGCCAATTGATAGTTTGTCCGGATTTACGTTTATGTATTTACCGATGTAGGTCTTCAAGACCCATGCAGCTAGTCCTTCTAACATTGCGTTCTAGTCCATTAATATAAAAAAAAGTTTTTTTGGTTTTTTTTCCCCTTTTTTTTTATTAATTACAATAAATAATTTTTATTTCAAAATTATGCTTGGTTATAAGTATTGAAATTCTAAATCGGTGTTGAAAGATTTTTTGAAATTTTGTTTTAAAACAGATGCAAAATAAGGATTACAAGTTTTTTAATTTTTTTAATTTTTGGATCGAAGTGATATTTCTAAAAATGTTGAGTCACACTCTTTATTTATATTTTTTTTTTTATTTTTCGAGTCAAGTCATATAAACTTTTTAATTAAACTAGAAATATTTAAATTAAAGTAATTTTTTTAGTCTTTATATTTTAAATAAAATTTTACCAGGTAAAATGAAATAGTCATCAAGATATAATTTTTTAATTTTATACTTTATAATTAAAAAAAAATTAAAAATACGAAAATTAGGCAATTTGTTTGTTGAGTAAAATAAATATGCAAAAGGTCTTAAGAATGTATCTTCAAAGCATTTTCGAAATGGAAAAACCAATGAGGTAGTGTGCTAATCAAGAAAGTGGCATTTTAGGTATGATAGTCAAAATTAAAAAAAAATAGTCCAAGCACTCTTATACTGCTTTATATGTTGCTAAAGAATATGATCAAAGACAAAACCATGAGAACACTATGAAAAAAAATTTACTCATTAAAGTTTTTGAAAAAAAATTAACACAAAAAATTGTCCATCTTTGTCAATATGATTTCGATAAACGAGCAAAACAATTTTTACTTAACTTGCTCGTATTACTGAGGAAAGACTGACTAGAACTGGGACCATATGAACGGGTCCTCGCTTCAAAAATAAAATTTTTTATATTGATATCTTTTTTTTTTAAATCAAATGTATTATTTTGTTTTTATTTAAAAATTTCAAAAAAAATTATGATAGATTATTTTTGGTAGAATTTTTAGACTCCAAAATTTAAAATATTTTCAGGTCCTAATGATTAATTATACTAAAGTACGATATTGATAATTTAAATTTTTTCAATAATAATTTTTAATTTTAAAATAGTAAAACGACCCACTTAAGAATTTTTACCATAAACCTAAACATTTACCATATCAGGTGTACAATTTAAAAAGGCACAATAAAACCATAGTTAGAGAGAACTTCAAAGATTGCTCACAGTTAGGGTTGGTTGACCAGTTTTAAAACCGGTTCTAATATAATTTTTATTTTACATATTGATATTTTAAAAATTTTTGTACAATTTTTCCGAGAAATTTTTTAACCTTTTAATTTTTTTTATTACGAAATAATTTGGTAAAAAAATTTTTTAGCTTTTTGAAATATTGTACAAAATGTATAAAAATATCCAAGTTACTTTTTAAAATTGTTTGCTTTAATTCGTAAAAATAGAAATATATTCAACCGGTTCTGCATTCCAAAAACCTATTTTGAAAACAGAGCCGGTTCTTTCCAAAACCGTTTTCAAAACTGTTTTACGGAATTGTGCTGCCAGGCCTACTTACAGTGTCACAAACATTTATCGAATAGAATTGTGAATGCATGGAATACTCTACCTCGATATGTGATTTTTTGCACTTGAAAAAATAGTTTCAAAGCAAGATTTGATGACTGGGTGATCAATAAAAGTATGGATAAATTCGTAATACTGTATTTTATGGTTTAACGCATTTTTGGGTCACAGTATTCAAATACTACTATTAATTAGGAAATTTATCAATTTGTGTCAAGAAGTCTTTTTACTATACTCTTGAGGTTGTTTGTGGAACATAATTACGTCATGGAAAGAACAATTTTAGACAATTTTGTTTTATTAATCAAATTTTTGTACAATGATTTATCAAGTGAAATTGGTGATACAGAAGAATAAAAGAATTTAAAAATATAAATAAATTAAGATAAAA
The DNA here is from genome assembly GCA_025491095.1 of Brachionus asplanchnoidis. NCBI lineage: Eukaryota > Metazoa > Rotifera > Eurotatoria > Ploima > Brachionidae > Brachionus > Brachionus asplanchnoidis. Next base: position 158,558 of record JAILYF010000039.1, on the reverse strand, counting down.
AATAAAATAAAAATTTAAAGTTAGAAAAAATAAAGTAATAAAGTTAAAATTAAAAAGATAATTAAAAAGACAAATTGAAGAAGATATGCATTTGATATCAGATTAAAATTTCTTTGTTCATTTGAAATGAAAGAAAATTAGCGAAATGAAATTGAATAATTTTCTACGAGTTTTCTGTTCTATGAGATTATTTTTCAATAAAACTTATGTTTCGATGTTTAATAAATTTATGAAGTTCCTTATATGATTTTTTTTTAAGAAATGATTGAAACTAACCCTTACCACATTTATAACACTTCCAGAATCAATTTTAAAAAGATAAATGCAAAATTACTCTCCACTTCACTCTCTCTTTTAATCAGAACTTTAAAAATAATATAGAATTTTTAATTATCAAAAATATGAAAAATATTAACTATATAAATTAAGAAAGTAATTAAGTGGCGTCGTGGCTTAGTGGCTAAAGCGCCTGTCTAGTAAACAGGAGATCCCGGGTTCGATTCCCGGCGATGCCTTTTTTTTAAGTATAGCAATTAACATATGCGTGCTTCAACATTTTTATTTTTTTCAATAATAATTTGTTGTAAAATTTAAATTTAAACTTTGTAAAAATGTGAAATATTCAAAAATTGAAGCTTTTTCCACTAAAAAAATAAAAAAAATAAATCTCAAAAGATAAACCATTCGCATAAAGATTATTATTAAGAATAGTTTTCAAGCCCGGCTAGCTCAGTCGGTAGAGCATGGGACTCTTAATCCCAGGGTCGTGGGTTCGAGCCCCACGTTGGGCGATTTTTTTTCAACAAATTCAGAAAATCTTTTTTCAAAAATAAAACTCAAAAATTCATATTTTGGAAATTTCAGTAATTTTGTTATTCAAATAGAAAATAAAATCTTTAATATGATTTAATACTATTCCATTATTCTGCTTATAAATATTTGTGATTATGAAATATTATGTATTCATAAATTGGGTATTAACTTGTTGTTAAACTTTGAAAAATATTTTTATTTACTAGTTATCCTTTCTTTAATAATCTTCAATAAACTTTTTGAGCAATTTTTTTTTATGTAAACAAAAGATGACATTTTTATTAAATCATTTGCTTTAACACTAGAAGCACCAAAACGAGTCAAAATGACTCGTTTTAATAGAATCTATTGGATAAAAATTTATTATTTCGATAAATGTATTCAAAACTTAATTTTAATTGAGTAAAAATACAAATTTGGCTAAAAAAAGTAGCTGGCAAAAATTTTATTTTCTAATGAATTCATTTCTTTTTGAGCCAAATCTTCGTCTTTCATGTTAAATACGCAAACTATAATTTTTTAAAATTGTTTATCTTCGTTCAAGTATTAGGATTTGAGTCAGTTTTTTAAAGATTTGTATACTTTTTATTAATATTTTATGACTTATCCATTGATTTTGTAGATAAAGTCAAAATTTTAATTAGGTATATACTTAATTAGGTGCTTCTAGTAGTATATACTTGATTTTGTACAAAGGAAGTTTTTTTTTATTTGAGTTAGTTAATTTAGAAAGTTATTCTTATTTTAATGGTGAAAAAAAAAATTTTTGCTCAAATAGCAAAAATTGACTTTGATTTTAGCGGCCAAAAATCGAAAAAGAGTCATTTTGACTCGTTGGTGCTTCTAGTGTTAATAAATTATAGTTTAATTGAAAAACCTTAGCAAATCCTATAAAAATCGTGATCAAAAGAATATTGTGCCAAGACAGAGTTTTACTTCTAAAATTTAAAAAATTATACTAAAATAAATTTAAAAACAATTCGATTATAAAAATAAAAAAAGGCATCGCCGGGAATCGAACCCGGGATCTCCTGTTTACTAGACAGGCGCTTTAGCCACTAAGCCACGACGCCATGGTTGAAAATGCTTAAATTTACCTTTGAAAAATTGCTAAACTATTAAAAAAAATTTACCTTAAATTAATAAAAATTTACGTTAAATTGATATTTTCAATTTTATCTTTATTCTTTTTAAATTTATTTTTGTTTGATAGCCAACAAATTTAAAATATCTAAATGTTAAATTTTACTTGAAAGTTTTTAAATTTTTACTTTTAAAAATAAAATAAGATTAAATTGAACTGGACTTTTCTAGATAAAATTAGATGCGGATATGTTTGATTTAAATGTTTTAAAAAAAGGCATCGCCGGGAATCGAACCCGGGATCTCCTGTTTACTAGACAGGCGCTTTAGCCACTAAGCCACGACGCCACTTGTTTAACAAAAATGTTTAAAATAAATACGATCATGTAAAATTTCAAATAACTAAGAATGAAAAAAAATAACACTTTTTTATTTATAATTTTATTCAGAAAAAATTCTTATGATACCCGTTTTGTCACATGTAGCCAAGCCACCAGTTGGCAAGAACTTCAAACAAACCAATTCAGCACTATCTACCTTCAACTCACAAATTGCTTTGTCAGACAATTCGGTCCACAATTTTATATTTCCATCCTCAGAACAACTTATAAATTCTTTATTGTCACATACTTGAAATTCCCTAACAGCTTTTTCATGTCCATTAAGAGTCAACAAACATTCATTTGTATCAACATTCCAGATTTTTATCTTCCCATCTTTTGAACCACTTATAAAACTATTTCCATCAAGAATATTCAAGCACATAACCGAGCTATAATGTCCCGAGAACACTTTTAAACTTCTAAAAGATTCCAAGTCCCAGAGAATGATTTTTTTATCGTTTGAACCCGATATTAATCTGTTCGATCCGATCAGACCCAAACAATAGACTAAGCTTTCATGGTCATTTAACATGTGAATGCATTCCCCGCTTTGAGCATCCCAAATTCTTATAACCTCACTCCAATCACATGATACAATATTATCTCTCCACAATTCAATTACTTCTAGAGAACAATTAGGGGACAGAATAGTCTTAACACATTTTCTTGTTTCTTTATCCCAAATTTTTATTGAGCCATCGCTCGAACAAGTATAGATTCTTTCATTTTCTCCCAATTTTATACAGTTGACAAATTTATTATGAGCTTTTATTTTTTGAATACATTTTCCGACCACAGGGTCCCATATTTTGATCATTCCACCTTTTGTACCACAAACTATTTCTCCTGATTTAAAAAAAGATAAACAAGTTGCACTTGCTTCAAAGTGATTGATCTCACGGGTCTTGGTTAAATCAGGTGCAGCTGGTTGAGAATACAAACCAATTTTTAGTCGACCAAAGCATTGGTCAAAATCTATTTGAATATCAGTACATTGAGGCTCAAATATAACAGAATTTTGATATAGATTATCCACATATTCAAGTCTATGAGTCAAATTTTTTAATTTACTGATTTGCTCTGTATAATAATTTGGTTCATTATCAGAGTGATCTCCATTAAATTGTTTTAAATCTGATTCTGTTTGATCCAAATCGATATAATTTAAATCTTCTGAAATAATTTTAAAGTATCTTGGTCGAAATTTTTCCAAATCGTCCAGTAATGCATCGCTGTAACTATCAATTTTTCTTAAAACAGATAATCTAACATTATCCTTTTTTTTTTCAATGTGATCACGCAAATTCATAATAAAAATGTTCATATGAAACTCTGGGCTTTGTTTGATTGATTTTAATTTAAAGCATTTTTCTTTAACACTATTTAGATAGTTGGTAAATTGAAGTTTGGATAAAATTGAGCGGTTTTTGTTCATATTGAATAACACCTGTTTGTTTATTGCATGATTTTTGCAGATAATACACTGAAAGTTGTCCTCAAGATTGTTTACATGTTCCAAACAGACTGTGTACCCGCACGATAGAACTATTTGAACTGAATCTTCTTTTCCACAATATTCGCAAATCATTTTTCCAAGAATTTTTTTAAATTGTTAAGATGAAACTTTTAGGCTTCTTATTTTAGGCTTCTTAAAAATTATTTTTAGATTGTGAATATATATAATATTCAGGATAATTCTGAATGAAAAACACGATTAAAAGAAAAGCCCGGCTAGCTCAGTCGGTAGAGCATGGGACTCTTAATCCCAGGGTCGTGGGTTCGAGCCCCACGTTGGGCGATTTTTTTTTTGATATTAAACACAATTAAAATCGCTAAATTTTTTTCCAAAATAACATGATTTAGATCGAGTAAACTTTAGATCGTTATTTTTGAATGCTGCACTCGAGAAATAATCTACCATTATTTTCACATTTGTTTAAAGTATTTTTAGAATTAAAAATTTATATCAAAAATATTGAAAAATTATTTAAAATTTATAAATATATATTTTTTCTTTTGTTTAAAGAAAAAATGAATTTTTTCTTAAAAAATTATTTCAAAAATTAATTTTTGTTTTTTAATTACGATTTTATTATAATTGAAAAGTAGAATGTTTAAAAATAAATCGAATTTTTTGTCGTACATTAAGATTTCCTATTTTCCTTTAAAACGACTAGAGACAGAAATCAACAATATTCAAATACGGATATATGCCATCAAATACGGGAAATACAAACTAAATTTTATCTCACTAAATTATACAATTTAAAAAAAGATATTATTCGATTAAAATATAAATTTGAATTTTATGATTTAGCAAAATTCTTAAGTAAGTCTATCTTGTAACAAAAAATGCAAGTGAAACATACAAAATTATTCGAATCGTAAAAATGTTTGTATTAGTATAAAAAAATCGCCCAACGTGGGGCTCGAACCCACGACCCTGGGATTAAGAGTCCCATGCTCTACCGACTGAGCTAGCCGGGCTTACGTTAAAGTTAAAAAAATATTTAAATTAATAACATAATAGGAACTGAGAATATCAGAAAATCAAAAAATCAAATAAAACAAGAATGAAAAAACTTTATTATTTTTCAAATTTTTTTTATTCAAATATCAAATACTTTTAAATTTTTTGTCCCTAAAAACCTAATAAGAAATCGACTGTCTATAATTTTTTTAATTAATTAATCTTTCAAATTAATAATTAAAAAATGGTTAACAGAAAAATTTTATTAACATTCAAGATAACAGACTAAAAGAAAAAACAATGTTACATGATTTACTAAAAATTATATATTCCACTTAAGATACTACTCGGGTTATGTTCTTTTTTATTTTCATAATCTTTGTTAGAGTTCAATATTTTGTCATTTTCAATATTTTCTTTATTTTTTATTTTGAACTTAAATAATCTAGGTTGCTCAACATTGGCAATTTGATTTTTATACTCATCAAAAGTGATAATTCTCGTATCTTGTTTTGTTACTTTTGGTTCCACAGACTCACTTTCAAATTCAATTTTTCGCTTATTAGTCTGAGTTAGTGACATATTCTTTGATTTAGATCTAGTTAGCCTAAGTTGAATTCCTTTAGATTTTTTATCACTTTGTTTTTCTTCTTTTTTGAAAGTTGGTATGTTTTCTGGAAGATTTTTTTTTTGAAAAACTTCAAATGTCTCGTGTATATCCAAACCAACTTAGAAAAAAAAATTAAAATTGTTCATATTTTTTAAATAAATATAAATACCAAAATTTAATAAAACTAGAGAAACAAATATAACGTGTCCATTTATATTTTCATTTAAATAAAGCCTTTTTGTCCAAACATTGGTGTTTGTTAAAAAATTTTCCAAATAAATTCTCTTTGTAAAAACAAGATTGTTAATTTCATCGCCTATAATCAATGAAATTGGCGTCTTTAGACCAAGAGTTCCTCCATCATTAAATTTTTTCAAAAAATCAAAATTTAAAAGCGAAATGCTTAAATTAACTTGTCCTAATGAAATTATTTCACAATTTATTCTAAATTCTGGCAATTTTTTTACAGTCTCGATCACAATCGCTCCAAAAGGTGAATTTTTATTTAACCTTCTTTCGATTTCAAATTGATTCAATTCCAAAACTTTATCAAAAGACGTGATTGATTGACTCACAAATGTTTGAGATAAACCAAGGCCTATTCGGTTAAATTGGCGAAAAATATGCGGAGAATCGTACCATAATCGACAGTTAATACATTTGTGCAAAGTGAGTAAATTTATAAATGTTTCGTAATTATTAGCAGAATTTAATTTGGTAACATAAAATAACTCCAAAACGCATTTAGATATTCGCTGGGCAATACGAAATATTCTGTATATGTCTTGATTTAGTGAAAAATCTGTAACTGTAATCGATCCAAACAGCGCTTGAATTAATCTTAATAAAAATAAAAACCATATTAAAGCAGAAAATATTGAAGGTTTTAATAAGGAAAACAAAAAATCAGCTTCGGGAAAGAAACCCGGGATCTCTTTTTTAAATTAATTTAATTATAGTTGAGGTTTTTAAAAATCATGTTTATAAGAAGCCCAAGACCCTCATTTTTAAATTTCTCTAGAAGAATTAAAAAAACTCTTATTCTGAATCCTAAAAATTAAAAATTTATAAAATTTCTGAAATTTTGAATTTAATTCTTGAGAAAAAGATTTTCTGAATTTGTTGAAAAAAAATCGCCCAACGTGGGGCTCGAACCCACGACCCTGGGATTAAGAGTCCCATGCTCTACCGACTGAGCTAGCCGGGCTTGAAAACTATCCGAAATAATAAACTTTATATTTATCAGGATTTATTTTCTGTAGAAATTAAATTTTTTTCAATTATTTACCGAAAATATGAAAAAATCATTAATATTGTGAAATAAGGATTCACTAAAATCATTGAATAAAAATTTAGAAATTCAAATTTTAAAAATAAATTGTTATTAATAAAATAAAGAATATGTTTATTTATTGATTAAGGAAAAAGGCATCGCCGGGAATCGAACCCGGGATCTCCTGTTTACTAGACAGGCGCTTTAGCCACTAAGCCACGACGCCACTAATATTGATTTTAAGTTTTGAATAATTTAATTGAAAAATTGTTGCTTTGAGATGAAGATTTAAAAAATTTTTATTATTAATATAAGAATCAACAATTTTTTTGGCATCATTAATACTATGAGTTGGTTATTCTGCTTAAAATTAAATATTTTAAAACTCTTCTTTTCTTCTACTAAATATGAATCCATAGGCAAAACAGTATTTCCTTTTTCGATAATGCAGCATCATGAAGTGAAGCACAGCTTTTGAACATTCAACAAACAATGTATAAACATTCTTTACTTATACCACGTGCTCTAAATATATGTTTTAAGCCTATAGCTCGCATCAAAACCAAATTTTTTAGGTGTAATACGGCATTAAAACTTGAATTTTTTCAAAAAATTAAAAGTAAAATGATCATTTATCTAATTTATCATTAAATCAATTTATAGCGCTGGATCAAATGTAAAATTCAAAAAAAAATTATGTTTTTCACAAAAATCTCAAACTTTAATGCCGTATTAAATTTAAAAAATTTGATTTTTATGCGGACTTTAGGCTTTAAACAAATCTTTAGAGCACGTGGTGTAAGTAAAGAATGTTTTTACATGAGCGAGATGTGGTTTGTTGAATGTTCAAAAGTTTTCTTTCTGATTACAATGATGATGCATCGAACAAGGAAATAAGTTAATTAAGATTATTAAAAAAGTCGAATTTTGATCATGATTATGAAAATCTCAATTAAATTTTAGAAAACTTTTCACTTCCATTATTAATGAATTTAAACTAGTTTTAATCTAGACTCGGAAATTAAGAGTGATAATGATAGAATATAGAATTTTGCAACATATTGAATAATCTTATGATTTCAAAAAAAAATAAAAACATCCAAATTGAAAAGAAAAAATATTAGCTTTTTTCAAAAAATTAGATCTGACAAAAATTTTAACTAGAAATTAAAAAAAAAATTTCCACTAATTAAAATTTTAGAATCTAAATATCTTTTAATTTAAAATATTTAATTAAAACTTTTTTTTGGGTTTTATTTATAGTCTTATAGCCATCAAATTAAATAAATTATTTAAGAGTTAAATTTTAATAAATTCTTGAAAGTTTAAATTTTTGTAATTTAAAATAATATCAAAAAAATCGCCCAACGTGGGGCTCGAACCCACGACCCTGGGATTAAGAGTCCCATGCTCTACCGACTGAGCTAGCCGGGCTTACATCATAATCCTTATTTTAATAAATACTTACACGCAAATCTTCATTGAACGAGTTTTAATCTTTCCTTCAAGGATATAGCGGATTATCTTTGAATCTACTTGTTCACCATCTTTAGCTTTTGGTGCCTTTCCATTATTATTCAATGCATTCAAAAGTGACTTTTCACTTGTTCTTAATTTTATATCATCAAATTCTCTACTCTCTGATATCAAAACAATTAAATCTTTTAGTCTCTTTGTGGATACAGAGGAATTATTTCTGAGTTCCAAATTAACTATAAAATTCTTCATAGTATCAAAAAGAATGCAATATTTTGCCATTAATTGACCAATTTGAGTTGGCTGCAGTACATGGTTAGGATCATTGACGAAATCACAATTTTCTATCAAACCAAAATTCATCAACTTATTCAAATTTTCAATGCAAAGCTCAGACAAATATTTATCTATAAGTTCCTGCTTGTTCTTAAGCTTTAAATTAAGATCATAATGAAGTGGATTTTTGCATAAGCGGGTGTACAAAAAAGTGGACTTAAGCCACTTTATCGCTTCACTTAGAGACCCGATTGTCTTCAAACATATTTCTACATTTAAGTGTTCTATCAAATTCTTATGAAGTCTTTGAAAAAATTTTATCAATTTTTTCTCAAAATCAATTAAAAACTTACTGGCTTTCAATCAATTGATTTCCTTCGATCAAAGTCTCATATTGAAGTTTGTCTGTATGCTTGGTCATAATCACCGCAGTTGCCGATGTATCGAACTGAGGTCTGCCAGCTCTTCCAATCATTTGTAGAATTTGAGTAGTAGAATAGTTCTCAAATTTGTTTGAAAAATAATATTTTGTAGATTTTATAATCACCAAATGTGCTGGTAGATTAACTCCTATGGATAGTGTACTTGTACTAACTAATTATCAAATAAAAAAAAATGAGAAAAAAATTTAATTTTAAATTCAATTTTACATAAAACAAATAAATTCGAAGTCAAGAATAGATTCTCAATCAAAGCTCGATCACTCGAGTCCATGCCAGCATGATGAATTCCTATTCCATTATTCACAACTAATTCTCGAATTTTCGGGTCTTTAAGAGACTTGGCTTGTTCAAATAAAAAATTTTTATTTGCTTGATTTCGGATGTATCGGTTTGTTTTGGCTAATATTTGAGCAGCTTGAACTGTTCCTTTTCTTGTTGAACAAAACTAAAATTTTAACTATAGTAAACAAAATTTACGAACTTTTTAAAAATTACAATTAAAGTTGGTTTCGAGTCTGAATATTGTCTAATAACATTTTCTAATTTATAATTAAGGCTTAAGTCAAAGCAAAAATCAGACGTCTTTGGAGAACAATAATAGCCCAAAATGACTTTGCTTAGTTTGACAGGTCTGTACGTATCATTTAGTCTTAAATTAAATAATTTTTTTATTCTGATCATTTCAGCTACAAAATTACTTGAAAAAAGTTGCAGACTTCTGGCAATCTAAATCACTACTTAACCATTGTGAAAACTTTCATTTTTTTTAAATAATAAAATTTGAAAATTAAAGCTTTTTTAGGCTTACATCTTCGATATTTGGAATAGTAGCTGATATGGCCAAAAATCTGAGATTATTTTCATTTTTTAAGCTTGAACAAGACATTTTTTTCATCCGGCTAATCACTGCTTCAATGCAGGCCCCTCGGGACGACTCACCCAAGACATGAATTTCGTCGATTAAAAAAAGTCTAATCTCATTCAAAAGAGCATTTCTGTTCTTATATTTTCTTGTGATCATGTCCCATTTTTCCTTGAAAAAATTAAATAATTTTTATTTTTTTTTAAATTTTGATTGTACTGGTGTGGTGCAAATTATGTTTGCAGAGTCCATTGAAACAAAGTCATATTTTGTGTCAGTATCACCAGTTAACTCTACCACTTTAATATTATGCAGTTTTTCAAATTTATGGTACCAATCACGATATTTTTCTGAACACAGAGCTTTAATAGGTGCCACTAAAAAAAAATTTAATTTAGAAAAATAATTCTTTTTTTGATAGAGCTTACTATAAATAATTTTAAATTTATTACTCAATTCAAAATTAAGACTTGCTAAAAGACGAATGATCGCTATTTCTAAAATTACTGTTTTTCCTGAACTGGTCGGAGCTGTAATTACCAAGTTTTTGTTCGTGTAAAAAACATCATTAAAAACAGTTGATTGAACATAATTAAAGAAAGGAAAACTTGAGAATATATTTTGATACTTAGAAGCTTAACAAAAAAATAAGTTTAAGATAATTTTTAGATAAGTATTTTAAAATATTTACGCAAAACTGAAACAGGGACCAAAGGAATATCCGATGTTTTAAAAGCATGACACTGTTCTTTAGCATGGACTGGTGGTAAAATTTGAGATTGATTATTGAAGCTTTTTTTTCTGGATATTTGATTAATACTCAAAGAATTAATATCTTGGAAATCAGTGAAATTATCTTGTAATAAATTAGACTGATCAAAAATCTGATCAGCATCTAGGAAATAATTGATATCATCATCGCTATCGTCAAAGTTATGATTATTTTCTTCCGTATTTAGTTGAATTTGGTTCAATGAATTCATTTGAAAAAACGTGCTCTAAAAATTGTAATTTAAAAACTAGGAAAACCACGTGTTTTTATTTAAAAGAGGATTTTTTTGAATCATTAAATTGAAAGAAAAAACTAAATTGAAAGAAAAGAACGTTTTACAACCGAAAAAGCTTCAAAAATTGAAAAATAAAATTAAATGAAGGGATTTTATTTAAGATTTTTTTTCTTAAAAAAAATCGTTAGTATTTAAATTAAATATTGAGGTTTTCAGAGAGTATTTTTATTACAAGCCCTTAACCCTTATTTTTAATATTTCACTAGAAGAATTAAAAAAACTCTTATTCTGAATCCTAAAAATTAAAAATTTATAAAATTTTTGAAATTTTGAGTTTAATTATTGAGAAAAAGATTTTCTTAATTTGTTGAAAAAAATCGCCCAACGTGGGGCTCGAACCCACGACCCTGGGATTAAGAGTCCCATGCTCTACCGACTGAGCTAGCCGGGCTTGAAAACTATCCGAAATAATAAATTTTATATTTATCAGGATTTATTTTCTGTAGCGATTAAATTTTTTTCAATTATTTACCGAAAATATGAAAAAATCATTAATGTTGTGAATTAAGGATTCATTAAAATCATTAAATAAAAATTTAAAAATACAAATTTTAAAAATAAATTGTTATTAAGGAATTAAAAAATATGTTTATTAATTGATTAAGTAAAAAGGCATCGCCGGGAATCGAACCCGGGATCTCCTGTTTACTAGACAGGCGCTTTAGCCACTAAGCCACGACGCCACTAATATTGATTTCAAGTTTTGAATAATTTCATTGAAAAATTGTTGCTTTGAGATGAAGATTTCATTTCATTTCAATTTATTATTATTAATAAAAGAATCAACAATTTTGTTTGGCATCATTAATGCCATGGTTGGTTATTCTACTTAAAATTAAATATTTTAATGATGTATTGTCTTCTACTAAATATGAATCCATAGGCAAAACCTTGCTCACTTGTTCGATTCATCAGAATTTTAATCAGAAAGACAGCTTTTGTGTATTCAACAAACACTATTTTTCCCATATATAGACATTCTTTACTTACACCGCATGCTCCAAAGATTTTTTTTATGCCTACAGTCCGCATTAAAATTAAATTTTCTTTAAGTTTTCTTATATTCAATTTATAGCACTTGATCAAATGTTAAATTCAAAACATATTTTATTTTCGACAAAAATCTAAAGCTTAAATGTCCCATTAAATTTAAATAACTTAATATTAAGGCTAACACTAGGCTTATAAAAATTCTTTTGAGCATGAGGTTTAAGTTAAGAATGTTTAAACAAGTTCTTAAATATGAATTCTATAGAAAAAAAATGTTTATAATTAGAAGAAAAAAATTCGCCCAACGTGGGGCTCGAACCCACGACCCTGGGATTAAGAGTCCCATGCTCTACCGACTGAGCTAGCCGGGCTTGAATACTATTCTGAATTATGATCTTTTTAAAGAAAAGGTTTAGCTTTTGAGATTAAATTTTTCTTAATTATTAATTAAAATATAAATAAAAAGCATTAATCTTGAAATAATTCACATATTTAAAGATATTAAATAAAAAATTTCCAAAAAAATTTTGTTTATGGATTGTTATTATTTGAGAAAAAGGCATCGCCGGGAATCGAACCCGGGATCTCCTGTTTACTAGACAGGCGCTTTAGCCACTAAGCCACGACGCCACTGTTTTTGATTTTATTTAAAAATGATTTTAATTTAAAAAAAAGATTTTTCTTGAATTTCGTTTAAAAAAATATCAGTAGATTTTTATAATTTTTAAGTGTTTCTTTTTTTCCAGTAAATTGACATTTTTTATCATAAATGAGATTTTAATTTTATTATTTAATGAAAAAAGATATTGATATAAATTTAATCCTAAAATAAAAAATGATCTTGATAAATAATCAATAGCATTTAGAATATTTAAAGTCAAAGTAGTATTTTTTAATTAAAATTTTAGTTATAATTCAACTTAAAAGCCATTTAATTTTGAGCAAATCCATCGCTTTTTTCCTCAAAAAATAATCGGTAACAATTTTTTTATATTATCGCTTTTAAACATGTTAATTACAAAAACTTAATCTTAATTTTTAGTTAAAATATTTCCAATATTAAATATAGAAAACATAGATAACATTAACGAATTCAAGCCCGGCTAGCTCAGTCGGTAGAGCATGGGACTCTTAATCCCAGGGTCGTGGGTTCGAGCCCCACGTTGGGCGATTTTTTATTCCAATTTAAAACATTTTGGTTCTATATAATTAGTATCTAAGAAAATCATTTTCTAAAAATTAAGTTAATTTTTAAAAAATTGATTTTTTTAAATATTTAGTTAAAATAATCTTTAATTAAGCTAAATAAAAAAGGCACCGCCGGGAATCGAACCCGGGATCTCCTGTTTACTAGACAGGCGCTTTAGCCACTAAGCCACGACGCCGCTATTATTTTTTTTTAAATTTTATTAAATTTTAAGTTTTTTAAAAGAAATTATTTTTTTTTAATTTGCAATACATAATTTTCTTGAAAATTGAATGTCAAGAAAGATAACATTTTTTTTATTTAGAATATTAAGTAAAATAATATCAGTTTAATTTCTTTTTACTTTGTTTTGTTAATAGTTAATTAGCGTTAATATTTGACTCTAAAAAAATTTTGGAAAAAATTTTGAAAAAATCTTTTTTTCCAATTACTTCAAATATGTAAGATTTTATTCAAAAAATCCATGAAATAAAAAAAAATCAATTTTTTTTGACCTAATGCTTTAATTTTTTTTATGAAATTTATATAAATTCCCAGGATAAGAAATTCCCAAAGATTGGGTTAGGAGTTAAATAAAAAAAAAATATTTTTCAATAAAAAAAAGTAGCAGCGAATGGTTTCGATCCACCGACCTCTGAGTTATGAGCCCAGCACGCTTCCACTGCGCCACGCTGCTTATCTTTTTTTTTTTACAAAAAGCTTATTTCAAATCTGGTTAACAAATTAATCAGAGAAAGCTTGAGATATTTATCCTTGCAAATGTTTAAAAAATGAATTAGCTTTAAAAAAAAAAGAGCAACAATATGATAGAAATAACAAAGCTTACCACTTAACTTAGTTCCAACTTTTTCTAGTTTAATTTGAAAAATTAAATTACTAAAATAGAAAACATCATTTAGTCAAACAAAATGAAAAAAATTGGATCAAAATTAAAATTTACCAAAATTTCTATTTTTCGTAAGCTTTGAAAAATAAGTTTGAGCTATAGACACAGTTCTTTAAAAAGTTTAGATTTAAATGAATTTTATATTAAATTTTCTAACTATACTTGGTTTTATTAACTTAATTGTTATTTGTCAACCACTGGCCGACTCGAAAAATGGTTTCGTGAACTTTTTCATTGAAATGATGAATCCTTCATTTAGGAGACATCGTGCGAGACTAAGACCATTTATGAGCCAATGGGGATCACCAATGATAAGTATACGAGGAACACGTGATACTGAAAAAAATGGTAAACTAATTTAATTAAATTTTATTGACAATTATTGTAAATTTCAAATACAAACTGAACAAAGCTTCTTCATTTTTTGATTAATGAAAATTAAAGTTAAATAATTAGAAAAAATACTGCAACATAGTGAAACATACTTTGTTGTTTTTATCTATTCTTTATTAGCAAAATTATTTTGGGTAAAAAAGGTGCAACAAAGTGTGTTACACTATGTTGAAGTATTTTTTCTAATATATTTTATTAATTTTAGTCTAAATTTTATCAAAATATAAAGAATTTTTGTTCAATTTGTACTTGAAATTCACAATACCTATTGACATTCATTTTTAAAAATTAAAATTATTAAAAATATAGTAAAAAATGTTATGATGACTTCAGCTGAATGTGTTCATTGTTATAACACTTTGATGTGCACTGGAATCAATAAAGAAGAAAAACTAGCTAATATTGAATGTGAAGCAGACCTAAAATTGAACGGGACTAGTTTCGAGCATTTTAATACATTTTGGATGAGCAATTTGAAATTAAGTGATTTCGCTGATCGACTTAACTTCAAGTTCAATTTACATGCTCAAGCAGAAAATAAACACAAATTAAAGAATAATGTTCAAATAGTGGACAGTGGACAAGTCGAAGTATTTTCTGTTCACGTGTCTGAAAATAAAGCAGATTATGGAATCGGTGTCAAAGACAAGGATTGCTGGCCACAACTAACAAAATTTTTTAAAAATCTAAAACAAAATAGTTTGGATTTAGATAGGAACAAAACGGATAAAAATTATGTTAAGACTATGGCAAAAATTGTAGTTTTATAATTATACTTTTATAAATAAATGATTTTAAAATATTTTTATTTATAAACTTATTTCTTCTTTATTTGAATTTGATTTTCAAAGTCTTGAAAGTTTTATTAAAATAAGAACATTTTTTCTATGTTTTACCAAAAAATGTGTTATTTCACTTTAAATTATAAAGATAATGCAATAAATGGCAAGATACTTTTCTTTTCAAAATTTAGAAAAAAATTATCCTTTTTTAAATAAAATAATGACCGTAAGCATTTTGGAACGATTTTACTAAAAGATACTTAATAAAATTTAAAATAACGTACTGTTAAAATTATATTTCCTTACAGACTAAAATAAACGTAAGATTCCTAAAAATATCGTAAAATTACGCTATTCAGCTAATTCTGGACCTTTTGTTGAATCACTGTAAGTATTCGATTGGTATTTAAATTTAACATTTAAATTTTTTTTATTCTAGAATATTTTTGGATGACAAGTTTCACTCATTTGTTAAGGTATTTCAGATGGTCGCTGTAAAATTTAGTAGATCTTGGATAATTTTTCCATTTTTGAGAAATTAAGATTTTAGATAATAAGCAAATTTCGTATTACTTGACTAAGACTCTTTACCTCTGAACTTAAATTATAAAAATGTTTAACAACTGAAATTAAATTAACACTAGAAGCTGTAAGTATTTTTCGTGTTTTTGTAATCCATTAATTTTTTTAAAAATTCAAATAATTTTATAGAGTGATAACTTCTTTTATAGAAAAGGATAAATATACATAATTAATAAAAGATTTATTTATTTGAAAAATTCTGCTTAAAGATATGATGTTTTTAAATTTGTAAAACAAGCCAAATGTCTCGTTTGCTGCTTTTGGTGCGAAAATCTTATTATTTTCTTTAATATTTTCTACTCACTGTACTATTTATTTTCAAAACCGATTTTTTTTCCTAACTAGCTTAAAGATAGGCACAACATCTTTTATTTTTGTTTTTACTTTAATTACACTAATTTAAATTTTACTTTTTATTACATTGATTTACATAAATTAACGAAATTTTATAAATTGAAATTTTTTTAATTTTTTTATAAAATTAGCGTCAACAATCGTATCAAATCAATACTTTTTTTCTATGTTAAAATAAAAATAATTAAAATAAGAAAAATTCTGTTTTTATGTGCAATCATTTAAAAATTAAAATTCACAAGTAATTAAAATCTAAGACTTAAATTTTAAAATTTTTTTATCCAAAGTTGCATTTTTCAATCGTATGCTAAAAATTTGGGATACATATAACTCAAAATTTAAAATAAAGAGAGTATCAACAAAAATAGACAAGTCATCATTAGGTTTTAGATTTTTAATCAAACATTTTATTTTAAAAATGAATTTTTTAATTGGTTTTATTTCATTTTTGACCATTATAAAAATAAATGTAAGCTGTCAACCACTGGCCGACTCAAAAAATGGTTTCGTGAACTTTTTCATTGAAATGATGAATCCTTCATTTAGGAGACATCGTGCGAGACTAAGACCGTTTATTCGTCAATATGGATCTCCGATGGCGAATATTCGATCAGGAAGAAGCGTTGAAATCTCCTGTAAAATTCTTCATATTAAGTAAAAGAGATAAGAGGATTATAATTTTATTAAATCTTAAGTAAAAAATGTTGAGATGACTTCAGCTGAATGTGTTCATTGTTATAACACTTTGATGTGCACTGGAATCAATAAAGAAGAAAAACTAGCTAATATTGAATGTGAAGCAGACCTAAAATTGAACGGGACTAGTTTCGAGCATTTTAATACATTTTGGATGAGCAATTTGAAATTAAGTGATTTCGCTGATCGACTTAACTTCAAGTTCAATTTACATGCTCAAGCAGAAAATAAACACAAATTAAAGAATAATGTTCAAATAGTGGACAGTGGACAAGTCGAAGTATTTTCTGTTCACGTGTCTGAAAATAAAGCAGATTATGGAATCGGTGTCAAAGACAAGGATTGCTGGTCACAACTAACAAAATTTTTTAAAAATCTAAAACAAAATAGTTTGGATTTAGATAGGAACAAAACGGATAAAAATTATGTTAAGACTATGGCAAAAATTGTAGTTTTATAATTATACTTTTATAAATAAATGATTTTAAGATATTAATTTTTTTAATTTATTTTTTTTTAAAAACTGATTTCTTTATAAATTGAATTTAATTGTAAAATATATATTTTTTTTAAAAAATAAATAGGAGTTAATTTCGAAATATTATTACATTGAAATTTTATAGATTGAAGCAAACATCGGATGTTTAATTTTTATATTTAGTATTTTTACAAATTTTTTTCCCTAAAGATGTAGCTCAATTAATATTTTTATTAAAAAAAAGAAAAAAATTTTCTATAAAAAAAGATAAATTTTTAAAAAATACAAAATATTTACGAATTTAGAATATTAGGTTTTTATAATGCGGAAACTTAAGTTCCATTTTTGAACTAAAGTATTTTTTACTGAATAAACCACAGAATATTTCGATATAATAAAAGTCTATATAAAAATTTAAAAGACCCTTGCAATATTTAAATAATCATTATTAAGTAAAAAACAACTTCCATAAAAAAACAACCTATTTAAATAAATGATGGGAGTTTTTTTTCACACGAAAAAGGATGTTAATAAAATTTAAATGGCATGAAAAAAAAATTGAATGAATGAATCAATAACAAATTCTGTCTTTTATGATAATGGTGCTTCAATGTAGGTTTTATTTTCACAAGTGTTTTTTTCAAAAGATACCATTTGATTTACTTAACTATATAAAGAATATAAATTTTAAAAAAATCAGACATTAATCTATTTAACTTTATTGAAATAAGATTGCAAAATAACTCTCATTTAAAAAATACATTTGAAGCATCGCACTTTTTTCATGCTTTTCAAATATTGTATGAAAATTTTCATTAAAAGACTAAAAAAAAATTCAATATATAATTTTGATCAATTTAATAAAAAAATAATCAATTTTCAAATTAGAAATTTTCCATTATAGCTTTATTTTTTCGTACACAGTGATTTTTGTAGATGATTTCATATAATTCATAAATTTAAATATAAAATAAATCTGAATATATTTTAATTAATTTATTTAATTCTAAAAATAAAAATAAGGATTACAAGTTTTTTTTTATGAAGACGATTATTTAGTTTTAGTTTTAAGGTTTAATAATTGGAATATATTCGAAGTTAATCGTTTAAGGGACACAATTTAATCAAGAAAAAAAATAAAAATAAAATGCTGTTTTCTAAAAAATATCCAAAAAACACCTAAAAGAAAAATATTCCATGATTTACCATCTAATTTTAACGCAGTCAAAACTAAAATTTTTTTTTCAATCTTTTTTCAGTTTCATTTTGATTAAATTTATTAAAAACACATAAAAATTGATTAAATAAACATGCTGTAAAAAGGTTGAATAATTTAATATGGATTAAATTGTTGACCGTATGGGTTTGGTTGAGGCGCATAGCCGAACGAAGTAGGCTGACCAAATGGAGTTTGTGGCAAACCGGCAGGAGGCATGCCACCTGCAGGCATTCCGAAACCAGCGCCCGGAGCTGCAGCTATCATCAACTGAGGCTGTTGTTCTTAAAGAAAATTGTTAAGTTAATTTACAAATAATTTTGCTTGTTAGTCAGACATTGATCAAATTAAAATTTTTTGAATCGAGTTTTTTAACTTATTGGCAAATAAAAGAAACAAAAAAAACTTGTACAAATAATAGTTCTATCACAGAGTTATTCAAAAAAAAATTTTAATCTAAAAATCACTTTCGCAAGATTTTTTTTAATTCTAATTTAATTTTTATTTTTAATCAAATCATAAATTTAAAAATAAATGAATTTCTTTTTTCGATATTTTGTGTGACCCATTAGTCTTATTTTTACCCAAATTATTTTCAAAATAAAGATCAAAAAATTAGATTCCTTTGATCAAGTGTTACAAATGGTGCTAACTTGTCTTGGTGATGATTGCCCAAAATTTCTTTTTTATCTTATTAATAAACAACTTTTTTGATTCAAAAAAAAATTCTTTTCATTTAAAAAACATTTTTTATATAACATTAATTTCTATAATATTAATATAATTTTCACCAAGTTCTAAAACGATTGATTTGGAAAGTAAATCCGATAGTAATGTTATTACACTCAAGCAATTGCTAGTTTAAGATAAATACCAAAAAGAAAGAAAAAAGCGTTGAGCATTTTAAAGTTTAAAAGTTATTCTAAAGGACTCTTAATATTTGTGCACAATATTTTTAGTAAAAATTCCACAGATTTAATAAAAATCCCACAATAAAATAAAATAATAATAAAGTTAATATTTTGAAAATTTTTTTATTTAAAATAAACATAATAAAATAAACATACCAAAAAATTTTAATTTTTTCCATTTAAACAATAAAAAGAAAATATTTAGTAAAAGAATACTTTAAAAAATCTACCAAAAAATTTAATTTATTTTCTTAGTACAACCATTTGGGCGGTATTAGCCTCTTTTTTTCTTCATGACAGCATTAAAAGTTTTAAAAAATATTTATCAGATAGAACTGCATTTTGAAAATATACCCTTAAGTTGTGAATTTCATTTCAATTCGATGTTTCCAATTCAGAAATTGTTAAATAAAATTTTTAACTTCAAGTGATAATTCAATTAATCTTGAAATTAAAACTAATGTTTAGCGTTAACTTTAACTCTTAGGACTTAATTTGATGTCAATTAAATAAATATATTGAGCTTTGATGATTTTAGTTGCAATTTATTTGATAAAAGGTGAACATCTATTAGATGTGTTTTTTTAATAAAAATTTATAATTTTTGTTGATATTTTAAATATATAAATTTGTGGTAATTTTTACTAAATTTATTGTGATAAATACTGACAGCCATTCTAAAGTATCTAATTTTTTTTTCGAAAAAACAAAAAGTCATGTTTACATTGAAAAAGTATTTTTTTTATATTGAAAAAGCTTTTTCATCTTTATGAAATTGTTTTAAACGCCAAAATTTATTCTATATATATATAATTAAATTTATGTAGATAAAGTTAAATTAGTAATAAAAAAAAGTATAGGCTTTTTTACATGATAATTTTTTATCATGATCATTAAATTTAGATCACTAACCTCATTTTGACCAAAATTCTAGGTACAACGATGTGACCATTGGGTCACAAATAAAGCTGCTCTAAGTTCAAAGTCAAGTCCTTTGTGAAGTGAAGACTCAATTTTTTAAATAATTTTTTTTAGGCTCAAGTCAAATGAATGAATAAAAAAAAAAGCATCGAAAAAATACGCTTTAGTTGGAGATCAAAAAAAAAAGAAGATTTTTCTAACTTTTTTCTTAAGTATTACACAAAATGTACCAATGTCTGTGCTAAACATTTATTTTTTTTAGTTAAATGAATAATAATTACCAAAAACAATGGGCTTTTGTTCTTGCACCTTGTCCTCTTCACTTCTGACCTTTTCAGCTTGTTCTAACTTATCAATTCTAGTGGAAAATTCTCTCATAGTCTGAATCATGAACGGCATGGCAAAGTCCATAATATTATGTCTCCAAGCCAGCTCCAAAATGACATCACTTCTCAACAAATCATAACATTGGTACAAACATGCACCAAAGCACTCGTACAACTTCTCTTCCAAAAACCAGGCAATCAAATCCTCGGCAAGCTCTACTTGCTTAGACTCGCTAGCATAGCTCATCGCGTCCTTGTACAAACGATCTGCCTTGCACAACTCAATCGCTTGCTTCCATCTATTATTTCCCTTGTACAAATAGGCGGATATTCTTCTGAACTCGATGAGCTCATGCTTTTCGAGCCTCTGCGCCAAACTAATATTATCAAAGTTATCGTAGGCGTCAATGCTGGTCCTGAGGCCCTGAAAGTCCTCTTCCTCAATCAACAAATTGTTCAGCGCCTCATTAATCGACTTGTTATTGTTATTCTGCACTGATCTCAAGTAGGCCTTTACCAATGGCAGCTGGTTGACTTTGACAAAATAGCCGACCGACCGGGTATGGTCAAGTCTCGGCGACAAAACAGTCAACAAATCGTTGAGCAACATGGGCTTGAAGTCAACATAAAATTGAATGGCCTTGTAGTAGAGCTCGATGTTGGCCACTTTGGTGATCACATCTTTGAAGTGGTTTTCGCGCCACGCCTCGGTCGGATGCGCCATCATGGACAAAATGGCGTTGTCGTACTCTTCGTACTTGTCGTACAAAAAGACCAGCTCGGACCACAGATGAGCTTGGTCGGCGGCGCGCAGCACCTTCGGTATGTTCACTCTGGACCAGAACAGCTCCAAGTGTTCTCTCATCTTCTGCGGCTTGTACTTTGAGTAGAGAATGGCGAGCTCGGTGAACATGCCCATGTGGGCCCGTTCCAGTCCCAGGGCCGCCTCCAACAACTGAATCAACTCTTCGAAGTAGCCGCGGTCCTGATAGTGGTTGATGAGGTCCTCGAGCTCGTCCGCGTGCACCACTATGTTCAGACCGCACATTTGCGCCAGTCGAAACTCGCCGTGTTCCACGCACGCAAAGCAAACTTCTTTCCATGTTTTTGTCGAGTTTGCCTTGCGCGCCGATTCGACCGCGCCCTGAAAATCGTCCATGTGACACAGAGTAATGGCCAGCTTGGCATAATTGGAAATGTTGTTGTACAAAATTTTTGCTGCCTCGTACATCCGACTGTCAAAGCATCGATCGCCAATGGACATTATTTGCGCGTGATTCGGCCCCGATATAAACTCTTCGAGCTCGGCCAAACGGTTCGTTTTGGCATAGGCAAAAATGAGCTCGCTTTCAATGAACGTTTCGCGCGCTTTCTTTCTCGCCATCACCAAATACTTGACCAACTCTTCCCAATTGTTGTTCGCACTGGCCACATTGACCACTTCGATGTAAGAAGACGGATCGTCCGCCTTGATAAACGAATCGATGGCTTCTTTGACCAGGCCCGCTTTTAGTTGAGCGCCCGCCAACAAATTCCACACGCCCGCCTCATTACACCTCTCGGCAAACTCGTACGCTCTGTCCAAATTGTTCACGTTGTCAATGAGCACTTGGACGGCGGACGTGTTCACCTCGAACTTTTTGTAAATGGCAAACGCTTCTTCGTACAACTCGGAGCTGATCGCGATGTTGGCGATGTCGGGCGCGTCATAATTGTCCAATCGGTTTATGTACTCCATCACTCTAGATCTGTCGGCCTTGATGGCCGTCAAAATGAGCAAATTTTGTAGATTGCGATGATCGCTGAACACCGAGTTGTCCAACACGATTTTTTCCAACACTTCAATCAACTCGCTGCGCAGATCGGCGCTCATGAACGACTTAACCGTCACACTAATGTCCTCGGGGTCCTGGGTCTCGTTTAGTGCCGTCTGGACCACCTGGTCGATCAACTGGCGTCTGTACTGGTTGTCCTCGCTGAGCACCGAGGCCCAGAGCTCGGGATCGCGTCTTCTCACCAAATAGCGCGCCTCGCTCTTAAACAAACTGTTCTCGTTGCACACTTTGATCAGCTCTTGGTCGCACTGGCCCCGCTCGTACGCCACATAGGCCAAGTGCGGATCCCGCTTCTCGCAGTACTTGCCCACCACTCGGCTGTCGTAGAACTGGTTTTCTTTGAGGAATTTCTCCGGGTTGTTGTTCGAGTCGATGTAAATTTTGGCGAGGGCGTTGTGAACGGCCGAGTCGTTGGTGCCCTCGTGGATGCGCGTCTCCAGCCATGGCAACAGCAGTTTCATCCTGTTGCGCTTCTCCACCTCGTCCACAAGCTCGTCCACTGAGAATTGGCCGCGCACCGACATTATCATCTGTTTTATCTGGTCCTCGGAGCAGTCGACGTCCAGCAGACCGCCGACCACCACCGGCAGCCGAGACGGGTTCACCTTTTGCACATAGATCT
Organism: Brachionus asplanchnoidis; assembly: GCA_025491095.1. Lineage (NCBI taxonomy): Eukaryota > Metazoa > Rotifera > Eurotatoria > Ploima > Brachionidae > Brachionus > Brachionus asplanchnoidis. The sequence goes on along the minus strand of JAILYF010000039.1, from coordinate 135,603 downwards.
CAATGTATTTCATGGACTGGTTGCGGTACAAGTAGAGGACCAGGTCGTGCACAAAATTAAATCTGTCACAGACTATAATTAGTGGCAGTTGGTCGGAGAGCTTGGCTTCTTTGAGAAAATTTTTCACTCGTTCCGGATCGAAGCAGTTGCTCTCGCGGCAAATGCGTTCCACTTCTTTTATTTGGCCGGTCTTGCACGCCGCCTGAATGTACTTGAAGTGAACGTCCGTCTCTTGGGAATAGTTGACTATGGAGCCGAGAAAGTAGAAGAGGCCCTCGTAGCTTTTGAACGACTCGAATATGTCGATTAGAGCCTGGGTGGTCAGCTGTTCGTGGTACTTGATGGCGATTTGCACGCACACTTGCAGATTTTGGCGTATGTTTGCCTGGAGCATGGCCTTGAGGCATTCGAGCGAGTCCTGCACGGACAGCGTGGAAAAGTACTGGACGAGCCAGTCGGCGCTGAGCAGGTGAGTGTGGACGACGGCGCGCTTTATGTCGTACAAGTCGGTGTAGTGTTCGAGAGCGCGTTGGAGCAGGCCGGCCTTTTCGCACAGTTGGGCTATGTGCGCTTTGTCGTAATGAGAGAACATTTGGTTGCCGAGGATGGCGTCGGCGACTTGCGGAGCGCTGATCAAGTTCATTTCCAAGAGTCTGGTCTGCAGGTAGCCCTCGGACTCGCGGTTGTTCTTGAGCGCCTCGAGCAAAAAGGCGGTGCACTGCTGGATCAGGTTGTACTCCATGAACACGTCCACTACTTGGTTCAGGTCGGCCAATGGCTCGGACTCGTTGACCAGCAAATTGGCGAATTGTACGCCGCTGTCCGGGCTCATTCGCATGATGCAGCGCAGCAAGTAGATGTAGTCGGCCTGGTAGTTGACTTTTTTGGCGTACAGCACTATTTTTTGGTATTGGCCTGTTTCTACGAAGCATTGGATTACTTTCATGGGAACGACTGCGCGCAAGTACACCGACAAAGCCAGTGTTGAGTCTATTGTTTTTATCAAATCGCCCAGTTCTTCGCTTGGCTTTGCAAAAGAAAAATTACTCTTTTTTTGTTACAATTTTTTTTTTGTTCAAGATAAATGGCTAGTCTATTGAGTTAAATAATTGGGAACATTAGTACTGTGTGTTCTCTATTTAATGACCTTCTATTTTGTTACATTTCGTTTTTGTGACTCAAAGTAAAATTACGCTGAAAAACATTATCGTTTACATGTTAAATTTTTTAGAATTTGTGACCCCCTATTTTGTGACCAGACTTGTGCGTAAGTCAAAAATTTAAGTCATTTTTAAGTCATTTTTAAGTCATTTTTAAGTCATTTTTAAGTCATTTTTTTGGTGAAGTCAAAGATTTGACTTGACTTAAGGTTTTTTTTTTAAAGTTAAGTCATTTGACTTGACTTTGAATGACTTGAATTTCAAAAAATTTAATTTGTGTTTTCGAAGGAATTTGATAAAAAAATGTGAATAAGACAAAAAAGGAACAAATTGTAATTCTTTTACATGTAAAATTATTTTGATTTTGTGACATGAAAAAAATTAACATTGCTTCATTTTATTTACTTTTTATTTATTTATTTCAAAAATTACGCCAGATTTGGCGATGATTTACATTCATAAAATCATAGTCATAATTACTAAATTCAATTTAATATTTTGATTTTTTGGATGACTTGTACATTATATTAGTTTAGAAAAAAATTTTTTAATGATCCTTTTTTTTATGACATTTCGTTTTATAACTAAAAATTTGGATTATCCTGATACGTCACAAAATAGAGAACACACTATTTACTGACTATTCATCAGTGATGCCATTTCTGACTCTATCAAAATGTCTCTAGAAACTTGAGATTTAAAGATTATCGTTTATTTTTAAATGAATTTCATAACTTGAGGTCCACTACTCTTCATTTTCTTACAGTTATAATATTTTTTTATATATATATATATTTTTTTACTTTTTTTCTCTTCTTCAAATTTTTATTTTTTCTTCTCTTGAAAGAGGTTAATTAAATTCAAATAAATAAATAAATATACATAAAAAAAATGGCCAAATTTTTTTTCCAAGTGACTATTGACACTGTATGTGTCAATTTAATTTTTTTATTGAAACATTTTGTGTCAATGTTTCAATTTTATAAACACAATAAATATACAAATGATCAGAACCAGATTTAAAAAGAAAGTCTCGCATAAAATGTGTAATGTTATGACTCCAAAATGTGTGTTGAGAGAGAGAGTGGCTATGTGAGTCTCTCTGAAAGGAGACATAACTACAATATTTATCCTTTTTTTTTCTTTTTCTTTTATTTTTTATTATTTTATCTTATTTAACTTTATTTAATTTTTTTTCTGCCTATATTTTATATCTGAAGGAGCATTAGCTTGGTACAAATAAACAAATAATTAATTTTTTTTTCATTATTACAACTATAGTTAATTTCAATTTTTTTTGAAATTTTGGTATTGTTGAATTATTTGTTTTGTTGAAATTAAATACATATGTAAAACAATAATATATGCTGTTGTATGTATTAATAATTTACTCAAAATGATTCAAAATAAGGTTGAGAATATTAAAGTGTAATTAGAAACTGGCAGTGTTTACAAAAAAAACCGAATAATTGACTTTTTACAAAAAAAAGTCTTATTTTAAAATAAATGATAATCAATTGACTTATGAAATTTTTTGCTTTTTTTTGCTAATTTTAAAAAATGCGTTTTTAATTTCTAACAAGTCATCTAAAAATACATATCAAACTTTATCGGATCAAAAGAGATTTGACAAATAAAAATTTTTAACAATTCATTGTAAATTAACTCTAACAATGAAAATTTTTAGTCCAAAAGCCAAAAAAAATAGGTCCATAATTTTCCTCTTTATAACAATTTTAAACTTATTAAATTAAAAAAATCATTTTTTTTTTGAAAATCAAAAAAATATCTTCTATTCATCATTGGTATATTGCTAATTGAGATGAACTTTTAATTAATTTAGATGAGTTTTTATTAAAATAAATATAAGCTTATTAAAATATTCACTCCATTCTTTTTAAAATTAGAGTGAATTTAAAAAAAAAGCGCACAAAAATATATTCGCCAAAAAAGTCAACCTTAATTTTTTATATTGATTGTCATTTTTAAAAATTCTATGGCTAATTTTTTTCATTAATAAATTCCACAAAAATGACTTGATTATAAAGATGCTGTAACAATAGAAAAAAAAAGCTATTGACCAACTTACCTCTAGCTTTTCTTCTTTAAGCCATTTTTCAAGAAGTTGCTTCTTTCCCTGTTGAATGACGGGCTTGCACAGCTCAATAGATTCGTATTTGTTCAATTTTCCCTGGTCCAAAAGAATGCCAAAGTACTGGAGCAAAGGAGAAGTCTGACCAGGCACAGTTGGAACTTGAGTGAATCTCTGAATGGCCTGCGGGGTTCGCAGAATTCCGCGCGGCGCCGAAGCCGCAACCTTGGCCGCCTCCGAATAATTTCCCTGCTGAAACAAAGTGTTAAATCTGTTGACAAACAACTGATCAGCTCCAGGCAAGTTGGATCTAGAGGCCAGCTTGTAAGCAAGCTCCTGGTTATTCAGAGTATTGCTCACATACGGCACCAAATTTTCCTCATCAATGGTCACAGACAAAACCTGGCCCTTTCTGTTCACACCAATAATGCCACTGGTGGGGTCGTGGGGCGCAGTGACAAAAATAGTGTCTGCACTGATTCTGTTCATGAACAAACAAGTGGCGGTGTCCACGTCATAAATGTGAATGTAGCCATACTTGGTGATCAAATAGAAGACGTTGTACTTTTTGGACGCCTGCATGGCCACCGGAAAGTCATTCTGGGCCTCGGCCGGATAGAACACATCGACGTTCTTTTTGGAGTAGGGCTGATTGCCGGTCTGGGGGGTGCCCACTTCAATTATGTGCAATTTTCCGCCGGCGGGCCCGCGCACCGAAAAGCTGAACAAAGTGCTGAGCTCTTTGTTGCCGTCCACTTTGAACTGGGTGAAGCAGGCCGCGTGTCCTTCGATTGCCTGCGACACTTTTCTCTCCACCGAGTACAGTTGCATCCTGCCGGCCACTCGGTTCTCCTGGGCCAAAATTCCGATCAGCAAAAACCAGCTCATTGAATGGTCGCATCTGTAGTTGATGATTTGACAGCCTTGAAGCGTTTGATGTCTGTCGAACACCTTGACTGGATGCGAGTCGCCCTCCATGGACCAATGGTACACTGCTGTCTCGGTCACTATGCCAATCGTGTTCACTGATATCCACTTCCAGAACAAACAGTCCTCGGTCATGTTGTACGCCTTCATTTTTGACTTCATCTCTATGTTGAATATCTGGAGAGTGCGGCTGGCCTTCAGCGCTATCACTTTGGATGTTGGGTGCATGATTGCGGAGTCAGCTGTGATGGGACGTCGAATCGGGTTCGACACGTCATTCAAGTCAATGATGACCACTTGGGCTGTTTCGCCCACTTTTTCCCTGATGCAAATAAATTTGTCCGACTCCATGGTCAATGTGCTGAAGCCGATGTTGGCCACATTGATGCCGGCGTTCGTCAATTGCATGTGCTCTTGAAATTTAATTGGTAACGCACCAGCTGTAGTCGATGCCATTCTGTCTTAGTTCTTAAAGCCTTGGGTCTTTTTGTTTTTGATGTTTATTGTGTTTTTTTTTTAGCTTAAATTCAAATCTAAAAGTTAAAGAGACGCTTTGAAATTAAATAATTGCTAGCCCGAATGCTAATAAAACTATCATATGCCAGAAATTATCTCTTCGAATTTCATTTTTTTTTATCTTGCAAAAAAGAGATAATTTCTCGGAGCAACTCTCATCTCAGGTCATTTTTTATTTTGCTATTATTTTATCTCGCTTAGGTAGAAGCAAATAAGATTTTTTAAATTTGATGATTAACAAGTCTCATACGTGGTAGCTTATTGTGAACACACATATTTGACACAACTGCAATGCTCTGCTCATGTATTCAGCCATTTTTTAAATATTCATGCAAATAGTTCGTCATCAATGCACCCCCCGTCCCCCTTCTACTAAAATCCGTGCTAAACAATGACGAATCATATTATGCTAATTAGATGTCTAGCTACGCTTGGCAATCGATAAATAAGCCTAAGCTAAGTCGGCTAGGGGTCTATGTGTCACCTAAATTGCCTGGTCTATAATTACTCGCAGATGTTTAGAATTGAAGGGAAAGACAAATTTTTGAGCGTGACCGCTGTGTGGTTTTTGGATTAGTCCGATTTTGACTCTTGATTAAAATTAAATTCACTTAAAAGTTTAAGAGAGAGAAAAGAAATATTTGAAAAAAAATTGGGAATTGGAAATTTTTAGCTAACTTTTTTTTGATGTTTATTTGAGAGAAAAAATTAAAAATGTTTAATAAAATATTTTGTTGTAGTTGTTTTTTTTTCTATCGATTTTTCATATGACAAATATTTTTTATCGTGTTTTAAGATTTTGAGCAGAGTCTTTAATTCATGTTAAAATTTAGCAATCAAAATAAACTTAATTTTATGTTTAAATGGTTTATTATAATTCGTTTTTTTAGAATAAACAATATGTGTGGGTAGACACATGATCCAATTTATAATATTTTTATTTTAATAGAGGTATTCATGTTCTATTTGAATGTTTCATTTGTGACGAAGCAGCGTGGCGCAGTGGAAGCGTGCTGGGCTCATAACTCAGAGGTCGGTGGATCGAAACCATTCGCTGCTATATTTTTAAAAAAAAATTTTTTTTTTTATAAAAGTCAAAAAAAGCTTTTAATTATTTTTTAAAACAAAAAAAAAGGAATTTAAAAAAAATTCTATGATGATTAAAAAACGATTCTCCGGCTTTTTTTACTCTTAGGAATAATTTCATTATTTTTACAAAGTTGTTTGAGTCCGACTAAAATACTGATTTTCAAATTAAATAAAATAAATTAATTTTCAATCATTTTTATTTGAAAAACTTGCATAAATAAAAAATATATGAGTAATATAATTTTCGAAATATCTCAAAAACTAGACAATTTTTGGAGAGCTCTTAAAATTTCTACAATATTAATGGTGGTAAGGTTTTCTAAAAATTCAAAATGAAATCCTCAACAAAAAATTATATTTATGAAAAATAGTTATAATTTTTTAGTTGAATTGTAAATTTTTAAAAAAATTAATAGATAATTAATAATAATAAAGGATTCTTTTAGTGCATTTTTGTTTTATTACTCATAATTTAATATTTTTATTGTAAACTGCGTCCATTAGTTCAGCGATGGATATACACTAGTATTAGATGCAATCAGGGCAAAATGTTTTTTTGCAATTGTGAATTACTCAAATTTTCACTGGAACTTCACATAATTGACCTGTGTATTCAGATGGACAATTGCATGCACAATTTTTCTCACTAAATATACCTTTGTTAAAACAACTATCGATTCCACATTCGCATGTAGCTTTTGTTTTACACATTTCAGGACAAAAATCATTAATTTCCGAAATATCACACAAAAATAGTTTCAGATTTAACCCGTATTCGTTCGATTGTTTACTACAGTTAAATCTTTCACAAAATTCACCTGAAAATCTAAATTAAAAGAAAATTTTCCTATAACAAAAGTATTTTACCGTAATAAGCCAAGAAACCTAAAAATAAATTTTATTTTAAAAAAATGAATATTTTTTTGTACAAAAATTACATTTGCACGTGCATGATTCATTGTCAAAACTTCCTCCATGAAAGCATTTTTTTTCAGATGGACAAATTGAGCTAACTGTTGAAGCAACAATTAGAAATATTAAAAAGTAAATTTTTTTCATTTCTTAAATTTTAAAATAATTTCAAAGCTTTGAGATAAATATATATATAGACAGTTCATGTTTTTCAATAAAAATTTTTAAATATTTACTTTAAAAATTTTTTTAATTTTCTTCAGAATTAATTGTTTTCCATATGCAAAGCTTTTTATTTTTATTTTGAAAATATTCAAACTTGTTTTTAAGTCACAGTTTTAAGTCTAAGTCACAAAAATTTAAGTCTAAGTTATGACTTGACTTAAATTTTTTTTCTTTTTTAGGTCAAAGTCATGACTTGACTTCAAATTTTTTTTTTTTTAAGTCAAAGTCATGAATCATGTTTGTCAATTTGAATGCCATTCAACTCTTTGGAAAACTTAATAACATATAGTCTAAGCCATTCAAGTTTAGCTTTTTAAATAATACACTGAAACTTTTTCAAGACCTTAATGAAAATAGCAACTTATGTACTGATACACAATATCAAATCGAAGAGTTAAAATCAAATTAATATTAATTTTTTTACAGATAAAATTCAAATTGTTTAAATTGAAATTCAATTTTTTCAACCTATTTCAGTCTTTGAAAAACTCATTTTATTCTCTTTATATAAAAATTCAGCTGTACAGTTTTTGCAGATGCTGAATTTAAGTTTAAAAAAGCCATTTTCAATTTAATCAATTTTAATTTTATTAACAGTACCCCAAAACATTTTTTTTTTAATTCTACATTTTCTCATTAATTTCACTCTCCCGATATACATACTTTCAAAATAAAAGGAGAACTTAATGAGTTGAATTTAAAGATAAATTATTTGCAAATATAAAAAAGGTAAATATTTAACCAAAATGATCTTGAGATTTAGAAAATAGAAAACAAATTATTTTTTTTACATTAGAAAGAATCAGTTTTCAAATGTTATTTTAAGCTTAAGAATTTATGCTTCCTTCAGATTAAAAAAAAGGGTAGGAATTTTGTGAAGTTGTTATTTTTTAAATTCAGAATTTTATTTTAAATTATTTATTCTGTTTTTTTATAATTAAAGAAAAATATTAAAACAAATATTATTTACAAAATTAATTTTGATTATTTGGTGGAAAATTATTTGGGACATTTGATGCGGACGATATAGATTGAGATAAATTGGTTGAAACAACTGGATCCCATTGATTTTGCCCGGTTTGATACTGAGGGGGCCAAGCAGGAGTATACTGTCCAGGCATAACCAAATAAGGCTGTGCTCCTTGATAAGGCAAAGCAGGATTCCACTGTTGAGCGGCGACATTTTGCTGCATCATAGCATACCCACTTCCATAAACCATTGCTTGAGGGGCATAGGCTACACCGGGCCTTGTGTACGTTGGATAAGACGCTGTCATTGGTCGTCTAGGTGGTAAAGATCTTGAAAATCTATTTCCTCCATATAACTGAGAACTTAAGGATGATATTCCTGTAGCAAAAGCATAATTCGGTCTGTACACTGGTCTCATTAGTAAAGTTGGGTTAATTGCCAATGATTTTCCTTTTTTTTAATTTATTGAATTTTATTTAAGTAAAAATTTATAATTAATTTACTTTTTTCTTCATTTTTTTTTGCTCTACTTTCTAGTAATAGATTCAATCGATCAGTTTGAGCCTGAGAATTGTAATGCTCAATTAAATTAAAAGATTCTTGTTCACTTAATTCAGCATATTCAATTGAATCAAAATCAGAGGCATTTGATAAGGAAAATCCAACTTAAATAAAAATAATTATTTTAAAATAAAATTCAACTTATAAAAATTACTTTTCATATCATTGATCAGATTAATAGATATTGGTTTTCCATCTTCTTTTTGGCACAAATCGAGTCTCTCATTGTAAACATCGTCTGTTGGTATTAAACATACTGCTTTAGTTGTGTATTCTTGGAACATTTTTAGTTTACGTCGCCTTGTAGATTGATAAACATTGGCCTTTTTTTTTGAAAAATTAAAATTTAAAAATTTAATATAAATTAATTTAAATTAAAAATTTAGAAAAAGAAAAACATATTTTACTTGATCAATAATTATATTTCTGTAAGACTGGGAAGCTATTTCCATCAGAGTGTTCATACATTTAAATGCTTTGTCAAACAAATCGGGTTGAACTTTAGAAGTTGAATAAGATGCTATGCTGTTAATATTGGTAAATTCTCCAGCCTGGCTGCTATTTGCTTTTTTGCTCGGGTTTAAAACTTTCATTTTTTCCAAAATACTACCGATTCCGATGACATAGTAGTTTTTATCAAAATTTTTTTTACAGAAATCTTTGACCCATTTGCTTTTTCCACTGCCTGGCAGACCCACCATTATCACAACTTGGTAATCTTTTTTATTTTTAGATACAACTGGATTGCTAAATCGTTTCTCAAGACTTAATTTTTGTATTAATTCAAAGTTGGCTTTGATAGGCGCAAAAGGTTCATCGCCAATTAAACTAACTCTTTGACCAAAATTCATCTCAAAAACAACATTTTTGCTTAGAACATGCGGAAAAAAGATAAAATTTTCCTCATCAAAATTTTTACGAGAATAATCTCGGATATCTTTGACATTTATCTTGAACGCAGTGCCAAGGTCCAGACCATTTTTGCCAAAAGAGATCAGCACATGATTCTTTTCGGTCTCAAAATCTAAATATGCAGCAATTGAGTCACCTTTTTCAAACGCGTCACCATAATTTTCAAACAATTTGTCGCAGCATTTTTTGGCATTATTACTAAATCCAAATGAAAATGGACTTTCTCCTAGTTGAAGTGGTGAGTGATTTAAAGACCAACCAACACGAATTAAATAAGGCTCTAGATCATCTTTTGGTAAATTATTGGCTTCACAATAGTCTTCAAGCTAAAGTAAATATTAAATTATTGATGAGGAAACAAATAGTGGCAAATACTTGCATGAACTTCAAATGCAACACGTCCCGAATTAACTCCATAAGTAGACCGACAGCCAGCCCATATTGAACAAAAAGCGTCATTTGACAAAGGATATGCCAAAAGGCATTCTTTATCAACAACAAGATTTAGATCACAACTAAACGGATCAATAACTACGTCTTCAGGACTGAATTCAAAACCTTCGATTTGAGTCGAATTTTCGACTTGATCCATTTTCAATTTTTTCAATTTACTTTAGAATTTATAATAAAGATTTTAATTTTTTTTAAATTGTGTAAAAAAAATTTAATTGTGTAATTTTTTTTGTCTCATTGATTTCATTCTAATTCTATCTCATTTTTTTTCATTTTATTCAATCTACTTTTTTATTTGTAATCAAACATAACAACCTAGAAAATAAAAAATAAAATTTTCAAGATAAAAATTGAGCTTTACGTTTAGAAAACAAAAAATAAAGAAAAAGTAAATTTAAAAAGATTTTCAAAAATAGAATTTTTTAATGCCTTTTAAGCTAATGTTTTATATTTGATTAATAAAAATATTTTTTAGGTAAATATTTAAAATTTTTTATTGAAAAACATGAACTGTCTATATATATATTTATCTCAAAGCTTTGAAATTATTTTAAAATTTAAGAAATGAAAAAAATTTACTTTTTAATATTTCTAATTGTTGCTTCAACAGTTAGCTCAATTTGTCCATCCGAAAAAAAATGCTTTCATGGAGGAAGTTTTGACAATGAATCATGCACGTGCAAATGTAATTTTTGAACAAAAAAATATTCATTTTTTTAAAATGAAATTTATTTTTAGGTTTCTTGGCTTATTACGGTAAAATACTTTTGAGATAGGAAAATTTTCTTTTAATTTAGATTTTCAGGTGAATTTTGTGAAAGATTTAACTGTAGTAAACAATCTAACGAATGCGGGTTAAATCTGAAACTATTTTTGTGTGATATTTCGGAAATTAATGATTTTTGTCCTGAAATGTGTAAAACAAAAGCTACATGCGAATGTGGAATCGATAGTTGTTTTAACGAAGGTATATTTATTGAGAAAAACTGCGTATGCAATTGTCCTCCTGAATACACAGGTCAATTATGTGAAGTTCCAGTGAAAGTTTGTAATAAACAATGCAAAAATGGAGGAACATTGAATCCAGAAAAATGCTTTTGTGAATGTTCTGGACTCTACACAGGTGATGAATGTGAAAAATCGAAATGTGATTTTCTAGATCCTCTTAATTGTAAAGAATATACTCTTGATTTTTGTTCAATGGAAGAAATAGGATTTAGCTGTCCAAATTTTTGTGGAAAATGCGATAGTAAAGATATAAAGATAGAATTGAATTGAATTGAATTTTTTAGCAAATATTAAGCATAATAAAAATATTTTATTTTTAACATTTTTATCAATAAATTTAAAAAAAAATTAAATTTACCGTATTCCCTTGTTCGATGTTACGGCCTAATAATTCAAAATTACGAATCTGACGCAGGCAATTAATAACATCTTGTCCATCTGTTAAATCATTCTTAACTTAAGTTAAGCCTACGCCAAAGTCGTGTTTCTAATTTTTAAGGACATCAAAAGTCATTATATCCATATTTTATATGGGAAAACCAAGCAGAAACAAATTTAGAAGAAATCGTAAAAAGATTAGGTCGATCTAAAGGTTCAAAAGACAAAAATCAAAAATTGAATGCTTAATCATTTTTTTTTTAATTTAAATTTTTTTTGACATGATTTTTACATGAATAATGCCATGCTACAAATCGAATTTTAGTATTTTTTAAAATCAAAATGATATAGCATATAGCATATATTTTTTAATCTTTAAAAACTTGCTTGTAGTATTTATGAGACTATATTTAAAATTCTTCCATCTTTAAAGTTTTGTTTTCCTTATTTTGATTATTGCTAAACTCCTTTGTGATATTTTTCAAAAGAGGTGACAATAAAATTGGCTAAAAATTATTATTATTTTTAATAGTTAAATTTTTTACGTACACATTTTGAATGATGGTTCAATCATTCAATTTTAATCTTGTAAAAAAATTAATTATGTAGACTACGCTTTGGAAAATTACATTTTAAGTGCTTTTCAGAAAATTTCCTAAATTTTTTATATTGAATAAACGACTTTTTTTATTTACTGTGAAGTTGAAAAAGTGAGGCTTGAGTATTCCATTTGAGATTACACCGAATGTAAACATCTCTCAGATCTTTCTTACAATCAAATTTATTTAATAAATTTCAATAATAAAAATGATCATTAAAATATTAAATTTTCGCTAAATGTAAAGATTATTTTCCTCCAAATCAAAAATTTATTGCAAGATTTCAAATATAGCATTTCTAAAAAAAGCAAATTTAAAACATGTTAAAATTTTATAAAATTTCCCCACGCGCTCTATTCCAATTAAATTTTAATTATTTTTAGACCTAAAATGTTATCCTCAATAGTCAGAGCATTACCAAGATTAAATATTTCCAGTTCTTACCTCACCACTCAGTCGGCAAGGACATTTTTCACCCCGGCACATTTCGGCATAGACTCATTCAAAAACTACGCCGGCAACATCGAAAGAGACCAAGGAAAAAATGCTTGTAACTTAATTTAGTCTAAAACTAAACACCATCTGTATATTCTTTTCTTTGCGCATAGCATCTCTCAAGGTGACCATTGAAGAGGCTGTTTCCAAACCGGATGGAAAAATTTTTACTGAAGACTTGAAAACTTTATTGTACTTGTCAAAATCGGACTCAGATCTAGATCTTTTGGTAAATGCCATTCGAAAATACCAAAAACAAGAATCAACTGCTATTTTTGGTTTCAATTTTGAGACCCCATTGATTCGATTACTTTATTCATTGAACAAAACCGACCGTGCTTTGGCCCTTTTCTTGGATGAAAATGACTCAGTCCTGAAAAGGTTTTACACAGCTGGAACTATTTTGATGAATAAGCTTCTTGAGGAAAAGCGCTATGAAGATACCATTAAAGTTGTAAATAAAATGATAAACAAGTTCAAACAAGACAAAAAATCGGATCCAAACAGTCGGTTGAGAACCATGGATATTACTAATTTGGCAACTGAGGCTTTATTGGGAATAAACAATGCCGATGCCCTGAGTCATGCGAAAAAAATGCTTACTGATTTTAAGGAGCTTAATTTGGAAATTCACGATAATGCTTACATAAAGCTGATTTTGCTGGCACATAACCAGAACCAAATAGACTTTGCTTATGAATTAACTTCCCTTATAAAAAACAAAAATCAGAATATAATTAATAACCTGAAGTTGTTGTGCTTGATTAGATTGGACCGAATTGATGATGCTATTCAACTAGCTGAGGATACAAACAAAATTATCCTAGAACGAGGTATTGAAAATAGGCTGTTCTTTAAGGAGACTTTGGCTGTTCTAGAGGATTTGGCTGGCAAATTAGAAGGAGAGAAAAAAGACCGAATCAAAGATTTGGTTACCGAAATAAAACAAGAGAAGAAATTAATTGATTTAAGTTTGAATGATTATGCGTTGAGATTGCGCGAAGATAGAAAGCAAAATCAGCAAAATCAACAAAGGCAACAAGGTCAATCGATGGATCGACCAAGAAAACAAAACCAGCGTGACCAACAAAGACAGCAAGGACAACAAAACAGACAAAGACAAAATAGAACCCAACGTGAAGAAAATGTACGTGAAGAATAAATAAAAAAACAGCTCTTCTAAATCCATTTAGTTTAATATTGTTTAAATTTTTAAAATAAAAAATAAGCTTCAAGTTATTTTTTTTTAAGTTAATATTTTCAATTAAAACAAAATTAAATGATTGTAAAACATATATATGTTAATTTTATTTTTTTAAATATTTAAATATTGCTAAAATAAGAAATGAAATGAAGAAAGAAAAATATAAAATAATTTATTGATGAGACATTTTGATAAAATTTTTTTAATGCTAATTTGAAAAATTTTTATACAGGGGCAAAGCGTTAGAAATATAAAAGAGTATTTTTTTAATAAAATTTGTATTTTTGGAAGAAAATCAGAGTTGTTTAAAAGTCCCAAATTAAAGTCTAAGTCATTAAAAAAATAAATAAAAGTCTTTGGCTCTGACTTTTGAAAAAAAAAGGTCCGAACTTGCACTTGCCTTGAAACTTGTGGCCAATAAACAACTCTGAAGAAAATTTTATTCTGGTTAAATGAATTTATAAAAAAAAATTTATCAATTTTTATTAATTAAAAAAATTAGTAAAAGAAATAAATAAATAAAAATTAATTTTTTATGAAAAAAAACAATTTTAGCCTTATTAAACTATTAAGAATAAATGCAGCTACGCAACGTATAGTTGAATATATGACATCAAGACATACGTAGTCAATTAAGCTTTATTAAGATTTATTATAAGAATATGTACTTTTATTATTGGTTCTCATGGTTAAAAAAATTTTAACTTAAATTTAAATAGAAAGTAATAATTCTATCAATAATCATGATGAAGAATTGCTGTGCTGGTAATCAGAAATTAATTTTTAGTTTATTATGTGTCTTTTGAATTTTGAATACAAAACCATCAAATACTATATTCAAACTAAAGTTATGATTTCATTTTCAACTAAAGTTATGATGTAAACATTAATTCATTAACTAATGCATAATATTTTAAGGATTTTAGACATCGAAAAATTGTTAGATTATTTTTTCTGATTTTTAATACTTTTTTATTTTTTTTTTATTTTTTTTATTTAAATATTTATAAAAAAAAAAACATTCTGATTTTCTAGTTAAAATTCCGCTCCATTGCAGATATTTTAATTTTAAGTAAGATTTCAGTCTTCTACTTGATTAAATTTTCTAAAAAATGATAAAGTTTCTGACGTCATTTTCATATTCCATTAAAAAACCAGACAGGAAATTTTCATTTTAAATGTCGAGTGAATTATTTTAATTTTAAAAAAGAAGAGGTTGCTTATCAAAAAATATTATTATTTACATTTTCCGCTACAACTATGTCGGAAATTATCATTTTTATAGAAAAAAAAACAAATGAGTGGTAAAAATATAATAATAAAAAATATTGATTCTTCCAATAAATATTCTCCAAAGCTTTCTAAAGATAATAAATATTTTTTCGAAAGTTTTTTTTTTTTAAATTTTATCTTTTTTTCTAAAAAAGATAAAAGATTTCTTATTACCATTTAATTATATCATTTGATAAAATAATTTGAGAGAAACTTCCGATACCCAATTTAAGTTTAAGTCTTTCTTTTAGGCCAAGCGATTGAAAATTTTGATAAATTTAATCAAATAGAAACAAAAAATAACAAATTTTAAAAAAATTTAAATTTGACAATTTATTTAATAAAAAATTCAAATAAAAAAATTATTCTAAATACTTTTGATTTGAGAACAATTCTTTGAATCTGTTTCGAAAAGCCTGATCTATAGACGATATAACATAAATAAGAATTCCATTTCCGGTATGTGAAAATGTGTTAGTAAATATAATTAAAAAATTTGCTATTGCTGGGTCAATTTTAATACAAAAATTTACAAAAAAAAATACTGTACTTGGTAAACCGAGTAGAAAAAACATGAAATTTAATGTCAGAGTAGTGTTTTGACCAATATAATCAGAAAATTTTGTCTCGTTTGATTTGGATTTTATTTTTAAAATCTTAATGACTGTAATAATTGAGAATAATGTCATGAACAAAAATGGCATTATTGCTGAATTTATTACATCTATCCATTTGAACAACGATGAATTTTCTTTATATTGACATTTAGTAATATTCAATTCATCATGTATTTGAAGTTTCACATTACCAGTTGATTTGTAATTGTAGATCAAGTGATAGATTGCTAGTACAACAAACAAAAAGATATAGATTCGATTTTTTTTTTGTTTTGGTAGTGAAAAAATTGACAATAAACTATCTAGACATACGATGGTTAAAATCCAAGACGATTGTGACTTCAATACATTTAATCCAAAATGACTCAATTTGCATGTCAACTCTGTTTTACTCAGATCATCAACTCCATTGATGAAATTTAAAAGCTCAAATATTGAAAAAATTTGAACAAATGAGTCTATCATTAATTTAACTATATTTAGTAGACTTGATGGACTGTCGGAAAATTTGTCCATTGCAAGCAACCTAATACACAATAAATTTCCTATGAATCCTATAGAAAGGACAATAAAAGAAATGAATAAAAAAACGACTATTAGGTCTGTCAGCATTCTTATTTTGGGAATTGTTTTGAAATTTTAATTTGGGTATTTTATATTAGATGACAAAAAGCTGTCTTCCTCATCAATTTCTAAAAAGGAATCCATTAAGCTCAACTATGTTTAAGCATTTTGTTTCCGTTTAAAAGTATAATGAATTTTAACCCATTTTGCAATAAAACACAGGCAGATTGTTTGACGTATGTTGATTTAAATTCGTGAATAATGTTTGATGTTAGAACTACTATTGATTTAAAGGTTCAAGCAGAAAATTTTGATTTTTAACGTCATTTACCATTCAATAGTTGTTTTTAGTAACATTTTCATATCTATTGTTTTTATCAAGTGAAACAGTTTTATCGTGTATAAACGGAATTGAATTAAAAATTTTTAATTTTTTTGAGGATCAATTTTTTAAATTGAAGAGATTTTTTAAATAATTAAAATCAGTTTTTACTGATTGGAACTCTTTTTAGGATAAAAAATATTAAATTGAAAAAATAATTTAAAATTACTGATGTTAATTGTTAATTTATTGTTTTTAGTAGAATAAAACTAAAATATAGGGTTCTTTATTTTTTTAATAAATAATTCAATATTCTATAAATAAAAACAAAACAATTAAAATTATCAAAACCTTTTCTTGTTTTGTTTAAAAACTAAAAAAATTGGTTTAGATTTGAATTTTTCATTTTCGAAAGTTCTAAAAAAATACGAAAGATGGATTTTTCAAGGGATTTTTATTTTTATTTTACTTGTGTGATCAATTTCTTATATTGTTTAAATAGTATAATGCAAAAAATGGTCATTTTAAAATACTAATTAAAAGCATGCGTCTAAAGTTTTGTGCAACTTTTTTTCCCAAAATTTTTCACTATTTTTTCTCAATTATTAAATTCTGTTAAATTTTTTCTTTCAATTTTTTTGCATTTATTTTCAAATAATATACAAAAATTTTCTTACCGGCCTTTCATTCTATAGATAATTGACAGTTAATTTCTTTGTATTGAAAAAAATGCGCGTGCGAAATGCGTTATGCAACACTTTATCTATAACAGACTTGTTTTTAAGTCAAGTCAATGACTTAAAATTTTTTTTTTGACAAAATTATGAAGAAATTAGAGTAAATTTTTATTTTAACTCAATTTAAGAATTTTCTAGGCATGATATTCATTGAAAAAAATTGTTAAGTTTTTGGACTTTTGGAAAAAAAACAAAAAAAATTTAAGTCAAGTTTAAGTTTGACTCAACAAAAAAAATTTTCTAAAAATAAAATTTAATATTTATTAACTTTTTTCAAGCAATTATATTTTTATTAGATTTTAGCAGACTTGTACAAAAGGAATTACTTTTACTTGTACTTTTTATTTAATTCCAACATGAAAATTGTATCGTTCTGAGCGATTAAAGTTGCGGCCATTTGAAATTTTATCGGCAAAGTAAAATTTTTGTTCAATTTTTAATTTGCTTTTTTTTCTCAAAAATTTCAAATATGCAATTTAATTACAATGCATATTTGCAATTTTTTTAAATTGAAATTTGAAAGTTTTAAAAGTTAAAACACTGTGTAAATTGCAATGAAATTAAATTGCACATTTGAAATTTTTGAGAAAAAAAAGCAAATTAAAAATTGAACAAAAATTTTACTTTGCCGATAAAATTTCAAATGGCCGCAACTTTAATCACTCAGAACGATAAAATTTTCATGTTGGAATTAAATAAAAAGTACAAGTAAAAGTAATTCCTTTTGTGCAAGTCTGCTAAAACTGAGCCAAGACTTTTATGGTAAATTGAAGTTCATGATCAAATGTAAATTTCAAATCAAATATTTAATTTTTTTATTTGAATAAAAAAGGTATTTTTTTTTCAATTTTTTAATAAAAAATGACTTAACTTTTTTTAACATGATTTGTTTAATCTATGCTTAGATAGAAAATTATATGAATTTTTATCTAATGTAAATTTAAATCTTAATCAATATTTTTAAATTTTGCAAGAAAAAATTTAACTTTATTTCATCGTAATATATTTTAATTAGTATTAAAATATCATTTAACGTCACAATTTGGATATCTAAATATGGATTTTAAATTTGTCTTTAAAATTTTCAAATAAAGATTTAGAAAAATCAATTAAAGATCAATCACAAAAAAAAATTGTTTTTTTTTCTAGTAAAATAATAAACATCTTAAGTTTGAATTTGAACATTTTTATTAAGATTTTAATATATCAAATTTTTATCATTTGATCATGATCATGAACTTCAAGTTGCCGACTTTTACTTAAAGATCGAGATTTGCTTTTTTATATAATAAATGTCAAGCCACTCTTATCTCTGTCACTTCCAATTTGTAAAATGTGTCATTTTGTAAAATGACTAGGCAAATGATGAATTCCAGATAAAATAAAGTATTTATTCACATAAAGCAGTCCGAGTGCTTTCTTTTGGACAGAATTAGGGATTTCTAAAGTGCTCTTTTGCTGTCAATTGTGAACTATGAACTATAATTTCGAAAAGCCGACTTTTGGTAAAAACAGTAAAAATTAGTTATTTGGATTTTTTTGAATTTTTAAAATGCCTGGTCAAAGAAAGAAGGAAAATTTTAATATTTGCAACGTGATGTTACAAATTGACAAAGATATCTCTATCTATTCAATATTATTTAATCTCCCATTATTTAATTTTTTTCATTTTTGTATAATTTTAATCAAAAAATCTAAACTTAAAATAATGGAATTTTTTATTCAAGTCTACTAAATAAAATAAATAATTTTGATAATGGCTCAGGTTTCTAAAAAATTTTATTAATCTAAATAAAAATGGAAATATTAAAATAGTAATATTTTCTTGTTGATAACCACAAACATTAACACTTGAACATTGTGGGATAATTTTTAAATAAATAATATTTTAAAAATATGTTTTTTTATAATTATTGGGTAAATAATACGGCGTTATAATGATTGTTTCGAAACAAATATAATGAAATATTTTTATTTATTAAATGAATTTTTTTATCAACTTTTATTAATTAAAATTATAACTTAAAATTATTTTTTAAAAATACAAACAATGAAAGTGGTTAAATAAAGTGTTTGCTACATCAGAAAAAAAATAAATATACTATTTATTAAATGATTTTTGAGAAGCTGGTCTAGTTAAAATGGAATGATTTGTTAGTGATGGTGGTTGAGTACTGTTAAGATGATAAATTGGATAATAGTTGAACTGAACTGGCTTTGGAAGATTTACAATTATTGAATTTTGAGGAGTAATATTTTTCGAGTAAACAACTGTGATCTGATCAGGGCATTTATTATTTGGTGTTGAATTTGTGACCATTGGAACAAAGGAATATCGTTTCAAATTGTAATTACTGTTTTCAATAGAACGACGAGACAAATGATGCAATGAATTGGAAATTTGTTTGCTGTGGTTCATTGTCCTGGTCATTTTGTCACTCTGATCATTTATTTCTTTGTCACTTCGTAGTTTTATACAATAATAACAAAACAGAATAAAAATAAACAGAAAAGAAAATATTGATAAAATTATTATGATTATTACAGACAGTGGAACTTTGGAGTAAATAAAATTTTGTTTAGAATTTTCGAGACCAAGTGCCAGATTACTTCTGGTTCTAAATTCGATCACATCAAGATCATATACATCAGATAATATTTGTCCTTTTTTCATGCATACATACAGACCATTTTCCAAAATTGATGGATTGATTATCACCAATTTATTGCTTTCAATTAATTGCAATTCATTTGTAACTAATTTGTAAAACGAGTCAAATCCAATTACCACTTGAGATGATTTTGATTCAATGTTTCTATTTTTGTAGTGAACATACCATTCAGCATCTTCACTACGACATTCAAAGCTAATCAATTCATTTGCCTTGGTTGCAACTTTTTTTAGTGTAGCTACTTGTATTCGGAAATGGCGATTTATTTCACCATGTTCATTTGACACTTGACAACGGTATTCACCTGAGTCCAAAGAAACAAGACGCTTGAATTTAAAATTCATCTTATTTCTCACAATACCATATTCTTCCTCGCCAACAACTTGACCATTTTTGTACCACAAAACAGAGGGTCGAGGAGAAACAAAAGCCGAACAGTCTAAATCTAACTCGGCTTGTTCAAAGACGTATTTTGTTCTGTTTTGATAATCATTAATGAACACAGGTGGGTTTCCATTATTTACATTAGTTTGTGGTCGCTCTAAAAAGTTGCCCCTGGTTTTGAGATCACTTTCTGTTGACTGCAAAATTATTGTTCTGCTTCGAATTACTTGTCCATTACCTTTGACAAGTTGACATTCATAAATTCCACAATCAATTGGTAAAAATTCACTGATTACCAGTCGATTCAAATTTATCTCCACCCTTGAGTCTGTTAGAACAGAAAAAAATTTTTCCTTGTTTTTAAACCATGAAAATAAGTTAACATTGTTGTCGTCGTTGGCCACTTCAAATGGACAATTGAGTTCCACTTTTTCTCCAATGGCAAAAGTGTGCACTGAATATTCATTCAAGTAAATTTCAGTTAAATGAACTTGAGAAATAAGATTTGTAATTGCAGACAAGATAAAAATAATCATTTGAACCATTTTGAATTTTGTAAAAGACATTGAAATGATCAGATACAGAAAATTACATATATTTAAATAAGAGAATGTAAGAAAATAATCGGCAAGATAAACAATCAATCAATTGAACATTTCAGGCATCTCTGGTTTTTCAAGAAGATGTTCAGATACAAAGAATAATAAAAGATTCACAAAAAAATTTTACAACCTTTTATTAAAATTGTATTGTAATTTTAGATAATTTGCACAAAGGTAAAATTAACCGCAAAGGTAAAAATAATTTTGAAAAGCAACCGACTGTCAATTAGTGATTGTAATAATCAACTGGCACAATGATATGGTTGTTTGGGATTCAATGTACACAATAATTCTAATGATCCTTCAAATGGCACTAAAATTGTTGTCTAATTGCTTCCCTGTAACCTTATTCTTTCATTAATAAAAGATTTTTTTTTTTTTTTTATTGTTTATTTATTATTTAAATAGACTTTGAGTAATGAAACTCCTTTAGCTATTGTTCATATATTAAAAGAAAGTGAAACAAATATAAGGTTTTACAAAATTGGGTACACAATATTTAAAAAACATATAGTAAAATGGGAAAATGAAAGCTTCTAGACAATTGAAAGATTTGGCTGTTTTAAGTCACTCCCGTGGAAATAAAAGATAAATATGTTTATTTTTTTATTTAATTTCTGGAGGAGCTTAAGCTCGGTATAATAAAAAAATAAATAAATAAATATTAATTTTTTATTCAATAAATGTAAAAAAGAACTTCAATTTGAGTTGATTTGAATTAGAATGGAATAATTTTAAAATTTTATTCACATATTACTTATTGAATAACTCAGTGAGATTATTTAGTTTCAATTTCAAATCAAAAAGGAAAACCTTATTTCTATCTAACTTATTTATCAGTAAGATTTAACTGTTTTTAATAAAATCAGTTTCATTATTTATATTAAAAAAAATTATTTTTTATAATTATATTCATAACTTTTAGAAAATGTAAGTTGTTCATTTTGAAAAATGGTCGATTACAAAAATAAAATTCGATCAAGTTTTAATGATTCGAAATTTTGTTATGGGATTTAAAAAACTGACAATTGTAAAAAATTCTTTTTTTAAAATAAAAAATGAAACTGATTGCATTTAAGTCCGTAATTCCTTACTGGTAAATTTGTTGGATAGAAATTTGGGTGTGGATAAGTTAATTTGGCGAAGAAGACGTTCATCTTTTTGACAAGCTTAAAAAATTTAAAACTTTTTAAATATTTTCGAAAGGAAAGATGAAAAATTATTCTTTTATTTTAAATTTGTGAAAAAAGATAAAATCTAAAATGCTGAATAAAAAAAAAATTCAAATTTTCAAAATATTTATTAATTAGTTTATTTGTTTGTTTGTTTCAATCTTTGACTCTCAAAGTTTAAAATAAAATATAAGACAAATTTAGATTAAATACCACTAAATTATTAATTTTTTTTTTTTTTTTTTTTTTTTTTTTTATTGTTTATTTATTATTTAAATAGACTAAATTATTAATCTCGGAGACAGACTTTTTGAATGCGTTGCATAATCTGGAAACATCATTAAATAAAATAAGTTTAAGATCTTTAAAATTTTTATTTCAAAATACGAGTGACGCGTTTCGGTCAAAAGTTGCATTCTACATAATTTAAGATCTATTGAATAATCTAAATTTCATTTTTTTAAATTTTATTAAGAATTAGAAAATAAATGTAATAAAAGAATCACACTATTAGTTTGTTTGAAATGGAATCGTATAATTTTTAAGGCTTATGTAAATAGTTTTATTTGTAAAAATAAAAACACCTTTGCCGTTTAATGTAGTTATTGTGGCGGCCTAGTCAAAATCACTAAAAAAATGTTTGAATATTTAAGGAGTGATTTAAAATATTTGGGTATAGCTTGTTATGTGACAAGAGTTGTTTAATAGTCATAAATCTTATTAATATCCAAGTACGGACTTAAAAAAAAATGTTAATTTAAGTCCGGACTTGGAAATTAATAAGATTTATGACTATTAAACAACTCTTGTCACATAACAAGCTATACCCAAATATTTTAAATCGCTCCTTAAATATTCAAACATTTTTTTATAACTTATTTTTTAATACAAAAATTTACAGAATGTTGGATAATTTTTTTGATAAATCAGTCTAAGCTGGCATAATGTAATGCAGAGATTGGTCATGAACAACCACAGTTTAATTTACTTTTGTAAGAATAGCACAAGCTTAAGAAAATGCTAGGACCGACTTGATAATTGATTATTATGGCACGGAAGCTTTTTGAATGACATACGCTAATAAAAGAAAAATTTTTTTTGGAGAAAATTAAAATACTACCTGATACCAATACTTAATTCTTTCTGCTATTGTCAATAATTAAGCCCTAAATGAATTATGATTTATGCTTTAAAGTAAGATTTCTAATATTTTATTTTTCATTTTTTTTTTTCTTTTTGAGTTAAAAAAGTTATTTAATATTTATTACGTTGGTCTTATTATTTTTTGACTAAAAAAATTTTATTTATTATATTTAATAATATTTATATATTTTGTATATTTAAACATTATTAACTTTAATTTTCAATAACCTTTATTCTATTCATTTTATTCTTGGCTAAAACAGCTAACGCTGAGGCCACTAAATAAATAATTAAATCCAAAAATATTTTATTTTTCATAATAGTTAATAAAGACGAAATTGTTGATAAAAATACTTTTGGATACATTTTTGAAGTCATGTGAATATCGAAGAAAAATTAGTGAAAATAATCAAAGTGTAATTTATTAGATAAAAAAAAATCCAAAATGCGGTGTTTCAAAAAAAAAATCTTTAAAAAATTTAAAAGTATCAAAAAAAATGATTAAATTAGCAAGAACAAATTATAATTAAAAATTCTTTTAAAAATTATTAATTACCAACACTTGAAAAAAAAATTCATTAGAATTTCTCTTATTCATTAGAATTTATTGCCCTAGTACGGATTTCAAATCAGCTCTGCAAAAACATTTTTAAATGTTGAACTCTAATTTTGACCCAATTTATCGGCGAATTCAATTGGTGTATTTTTTCCTCCTTTGACGAAAATTTACATAAAATTTTGAAAAAGCATATGAAAAAAGTGCGATGTTTCAAAATTTATTTTTTGAAAAAATAAATGGGATTTAATTTTACTTTTTATTTCCTCTCAAGTCGATCATTTGCCTTCACCCTTGCTTCTCTCCATGTCATTTCAATTTCGATGAGCTCTTTCGTGATTGTTGACCTCCATGTTACTGCTGGTCGTCCTACTTTACAGCGCCCTTGAAGTGTCCAAAGAAGAGATTTTTTTGTTATCCGTATTTCTTTCATTCTAAGTGCTTGCCCAAGCCATCGCAGTCTTTTATTATTAAAGCTTTGACTTACTGGTTCTGAATTTGTTCTTTTGTATAAGTCAGCATATGACAATGTCTTAAGCCAGTGTATCTCGAAAATCCTCCACAGGCTTACAATGAGGAAGATGTTCAGGCTTTTCCTGTCAGCTTCATACATTCCAAAACATCCACTTCCGTACACCAGTGTAACTATTGCTACAGAGTTGAACAGTTTGAGTTTTGTTGCCTTGTTGTAGCTGGTTGATTTCCATGTTGGTCGGAGTCTAGCAAAGGCATTCTTAGCTTTAACAAGTATATTCTTAATGTCACTGTGTGTTCCCATCGCTGTACTGATTGTGCTTCCTAAGTATGTGAATTCGCTTTCAAACTCGATTTGTGTCCTAGCAATGGTGATAAGGGTATCCAATTTGGTGTTTATGCACATAACTTTCATTTTAGTCCCATTAATTTTGAGTCCAGTTAGTTTAGCATTTTTCGCCAATCTTGCGTCTTTATATGCATATGTGCTTCTGTATTAGATATTAGCACCAGATCATCTGCAAATTCTGAGTCTTCAGGCTTTGCAGTTAATCACCATTGTATACAGTTGTTTTCTTCATGACATAGTCAATCAGTATTAAGAATAGTGTCGGAGAGAGAATTCACCCATGTCTGACTCCTGTACACACTTTGAAGCTCTCAGATTGACATTTTTCCAGAATCACGCTACACTCGAATATCCCGTAGGAGAGTTTTATCAAGTAAACTATCTACTGTGGCAGGCTATTAGATTTTAATATGGTTCACAAGGTTTCTTGAAGTTTAGATACAAGGGGCTATTCCATTACAGACTTTGTTCTATGATGTTCCTAAGTATAAATATCTGGTTTATGCATCCTCTTCAAGAGATGCATATACCAGATCCTGCTTATTCTTCTCTAAATAAAACATCCATGGAGTTCCTGATTCTTTCCCGAATTATGCTGCAGGTCAGTGCTTAATATCGAGGTCAGTGATAGCTGGTTCTGGTTGTAAAGACTCTTTAGGTTCTGGTCTATTTAGAACCTCTCTAATGTGCTCAACACATCTTTGTCCTAGCTCTTTTTCAGCTATTTAGATTCAACCTTCTTTGTCTTTCATTAATTTTTTCTTTTCTATGAGGAGCCGCATATCCATTAGCTATCTGTTGTAACATATGAATGTCCTTTTTGAGCTGGCTTCTTCTGCTTTGCTAGCACACTGGTTTATATAGTTCCTCTCATCGCTACTTGCTCCTCTCTTCAGCAAATTTTATAAAGAGCTCGAAAATGAGCTCGAATGAGTTCCAATGAAATTTTGAAGTTGAAAAAAAATCATCTTTTAAAAGCGATATTTTTTCTGCCACATCACTACATTATTCGAACCTTATTAGTTGATATTCTGTAAATGAATTATATGTTACAAAATAGCAATTTAAAATTCAAACTTTACTAAAACTTGAAAAAAAATATTTCAATCTTCATAAGTTTTAAAAAAAAGTTGAAACTTTTTTAAGATACTTTTTTACAAGGATATAAAGGACAAAATTTGATAAGAATGATTAAAAATTTGAATATTAATTTGATTAATTCAATAAAGAAATTAAAGATTTAAATTTAGATAAAAAAATTTTTGCAGCTTATTTATTATATCTTTATTTTTATTTGTTAAAAAAAAAGAAAAATAACTTTATTCAAAATGTTCGACTGAATTTTACAATACCTTTCGAAGTTTTGGATATTTATAATAAAGTTTTAATAGTTTCCTAAATTGTGGTCTATCTCTTACTAATAGATTGACTCAATAAACTGATCTAATTGTTTTGGAAAAAGGTTTGAGGCTTTTATTTTATTGTTGTTGCTTGAATAAAAGAACAAACGTTTTGAAAGTAAAAATGATAAGGCTTAGAAAAATATTGAATTCTGTTTTTAAAAAAATACTAAAAATTAAATACTACAAATTAAATACTACTAATTAAATACTGCTAGCAATAAATACTTTTATTTTTTCATAGCAGAAAATTTCAAGTAAAACAAATAAATGAACATTATTTAATATTTATATTTTTAGTGCAATTATAAAAATTTTGAAAGCTTTTAAATGATATTTAATATTATAATCTTAAGAAAGAAAAAACTGAATGAATATCAAATATAAAGCTAAATTCAAGTTTTATCTAGAGTCAAGGTGATTATTTAATTTTTAAAAGTATTTATCTTATTTAAATAAAATATTATTGGTTATTTATTTTATCGAGTTTAAAGCTTTTTCAAATTCTAAAAAATTTTAGTTTTTAATTCAAAATCTAAGAATTTATAACTTTGAATAAGATTTTTGAAGGCAGAAAAAACATAATTTGGAAAAAATAAAAAAAATTAATTAATCGAGAAAATGTCATTTCAAGAAATTGTTGACAATTATATTTTTCAAAATATTGGTGTAATTCATCAAGAGCCAATATTTGGTACGACATCAAAAAATCAGCAATTTGCGTTAATTATAAACAAAATTGCTTGGTTTGCTATTAGACTTTTAATCAAGTTAGACGATCGTTTTGATAGTGTTATATATGTTGAAAAATTATCAGAACATTTAACACTAAATTCTTTAAATAATAAATGTGACCAAATTATTGAAGGTCTTAGAGACACAAGAATTCAATTGCCGATATCGAAGTATAACTCTTATGATTCAAACTCAAAAAAAATATTTTTTTTTGCCAGAAGACTACATTCAAGAATTGATGAAATTACTCCAGATTTTTTACTACCAGGTGATCACATTCGAATCAATAGAAATAATTTGTATTTTCATCATGCCATCTACATCGGTGAAAATAGAGTAATTCAGGTTTCTATGACAAATGGTCAAATAGAAGAGTGTGGTTTTTCAGAATTTATAGGTAATGAACCAATTGAACTAGATTTAATATCTTATGTTTTTCGTTCAAAAAGAAAAGACGAAATTATATTGGCAGCAAAAAATTATGTTGGGAGTAATAAATTTGATGAAATAAGCCTGAATATGAGATCATTATATTTTGCTATAACATGCGCCACCAGCTTGGAATCATCTCAAGATCAAAATTACCAAGAGTTTGATAAAGGAAGAATAACAATAAAGAATTTAAACAATTTAATATTATTAACTCCATTGACGAAATTAGATGAAATCCAAAATCGTGGTCTCAATATTGGACCCATTAAATGGAAGGCAAATTAGATAAGAGAAAATCCCGTGATTGAGTGGGACAAAAAATTTTAGCTTCCCAAAACGAGATTTTAGAGTCCGGATTCAAAAATATTTCTAATTTTTACCCAATTAAAATAAGAATTCCGGATCATGATATTAACTCTAATTTTTTTTAACTTAATTAAATTAAATAAATTTTTTTGGAAATTAATATTAAAAAATAAGAATGTAATCGAAAATTTTACTAAAATTTGATTTTTTTAACTCCCAAAAAATATTTTCTTTTCACTAGAGTGAAGAGATTAAATAGAAGAGATTTTTAAAAACCGAAGTTAATTCCTGGTAGTGTTGGTCAGCGGAGGATCTAAAGATGAATTCAAAAACAAATCAAATTACTCTCTGAGACAAAAATAATTATTTTTTTCTTATTAGTATAATTTCAAATTGATTTTTAAAGATATTAAAACTATTATTATTATTATTTAAAGATATTAAAGACATTATTTTAGAACCTCAAATTTTCTCTGCAATACGAAACGAATGTTTAAACCCCTATCATTATAAAAAAGGGTGACCGGTTTCGACTGGGTAATAGTTTGTTTAAAAAATCTATTTTTTAAAAATTGACTTAAAATCAGAATTCGTTTTCATGAAAATTAATTCATTGAAATTATCAATTTTTAAGTTTAATTTAAGTTTTCTAGAAGTTATGAAAAATTTAATCGCAAGAGATACTGGGAAGTCAAATCGACGTGAAGAAATTTTTAGCAGATTAGTGTAAAAGTGATTTTTTTAAATTTTTACTTTTTTGTATATATTCACTTATCTAAGGTATTCTTGAAACATTTAGACTAATATTTATTTTAAAATCATTCGGACTAATTCACACTAATGAATCTAAATGTTTAACATTTTTTTAACGATATTTAGTTTATAATAATGAAATCATTTTTTGTTAATGAAAGAAGAGGGATTAAAAAATTTAAAAAATGTAATATTCGCCTTTTTCAATATTTTAGCGAACTCATTTTTAAAAGCTTTTAAATTTGATTTTTTCTTTATTTAAATTAAATTTATAAGTAAATTTTGATCGTCGTATTACATTACAGAGATAATTTAAACCATAAGTTGTTTTTACCAAGTGTCTATTCCTATGTTCAAGTTTAGATTTTTTAGATAAAATTTTAAATGTATATTTTATTAAAATTATCAAATATGATTTATTTTTTCTTCAAAACTTTAAATTGAGTCAAATACAATATGAGAAAAAATAAGCATTTTGAGAGTGAAAATCATATTCTTATCAAATAAATTGCTATCTCTCAAATAGAACAAAAAATTTCAAACTTGAAATAGAAAAATCTTTATATTTAAATAATTTATGTGATAAATTTTTTTATACTAAGTAAATTATAAGCATGTTCTAAGCTTATCTTTAATCATTTTTTTATGCTGGAAAATTTTGAGATAATTCAACGTGCCGTAATTCCTCATTTTTGTCCCGGTATAAAACAGAAAAAGTGTGTCCAAAATTTTGACGAAAAACAAAATTTGTGACGTGGTACAAATACGAAAAAAATATTTTGTACCTGGGACAAAAAATGAGGGATTACGGTAATAGTTACTTGAGAAGTCAAATCTTCATGATCCAATTAGTTTGAAATAATATCCTTATCAAAAAAATTGCTATCTCTAAATAAAATAAAAATTTTCAAACTTAAAATAAAAAATCTTGATATTTTAGTGGAAACACTATACCCATTTTTAATTATTTCAATTAGTCTGTTAAACTTTTATATTTGCCTTATTTTCAACAAAGTGAGATAAAACTCGAAAAAAACTAAAAAAAATAGAAATGAAAAAGAAATAGAGAAGTTTTGTTTTAACTGAAGTTTAGTCTCAATAATGCCTATTGTTTGAATAAAGCAACTTTAGTTTTGGTAAGTATTTTTCTTCTCCTCAATTTTTAATGATGCTTCTCAATTATGCAAAACAACGACGCATTCAAGAAGATTTATGGATTGGTTTTGTTCTTACTGTTGATTCACAAAATTTTATAAATTATTTTTTATTTTTATTTTAAAATTATTTGATTTAGTTTAATCTTCAAAAACAAATCAGGAATAAAATCTAATCGAATTGTTTTTCATTTCCATTTATTTATGAATTTTAAAATAAAATTAATTAAAATTTTGCTGTTTAATTTAATTTTTTGCTTGATCAGGTTCATTTTTATCTTCTTTTTGCTTTTGAGTTTTTATTTTTTCTTTCAATTGTTCAAATTTTATTTCATCTTGT
Organism: Brachionus asplanchnoidis; assembly: GCA_025491095.1. NCBI lineage: Eukaryota > Metazoa > Rotifera > Eurotatoria > Ploima > Brachionidae > Brachionus > Brachionus asplanchnoidis. The sequence goes on along the minus strand of JAILYF010000039.1, from coordinate 106,118 downwards.
TTTCTAAAATAAATCTCTTCATTTAAATGTTCCTTTGCGCCGAAAGCACCTCCACTTTGACAAATCGATCCTCCGTATTTTCCAGTTGAATAACCTTTAGAATTCTCCATTGAAATAAAATCATAAAACAAAAAATATTTTCAAAGTTATTTATTTGTTTGTAATTTCAAAATTTACGAAATATTTCAAGTTTTTGTTTCATAATTTATTATGATTATTAAATTGACTAATTTTAAAATTCTCTCTGCAACAGCTCTACTCACTTTTGGAGTAACCATTCTTGTAATTAAGCGGAAACGTAACAGATACAACTTTTCAAAAAACAAACTTGTTTTAATTCATTACAAAGACGCTTACTCGAAGTGCCCGAGTAGGAGTATTGAATTGATTCAACTAGAAACTTGGCTAAGAATATCCGGTATTAAATATGATTTAAATTTGATTAATTCTCGACTTTATTCATATAAAAATAAGCCAAAAATAGTTATTCACGGAATCACCCTTTCTGGTATAGATGAAGCTGTTAATTATTTGGAAAGGGTCTATGGAAAAGACCTATCTGATTGTTTAAATCGAATAGAAAAATCAATAGATAGATCATTCTTGGTATTTAACAAACACAGTCTGGCTAGATCAATTTTGATTTATAGATATTTATTTGGATCCCAAGAAGATATCCAGTTATCGTGGATTGAGTTTATGTTAAATAAAATAAGATTAAAGAAAGAAATTAAATTTGATTCTAGGCACTCAAAAGAAAAAGGTGAATTTTTTTTTAATTTTTCTAAAATTTATATTTCTTATTTTTCAGTATCGGAAACTATTGGATTAGATTTGATGGCTATGCAAGATTTTTTAAAATATAAAAAATTTCTATTTGGTGAAACTCCTACCGCAAATGATGCAGCTTTATTTGGTGTCCTAAGTCAAATCTTTTGTTTAAATAATTCAAAAATTGAGTCGCTGAATAAACAAAAATTTCCTTTTCTTTTCAGATATTTTGAAAATTTAAAAAGCATTTATTGGAAAGATTGGGAAGACCGTTCAAGATAGTCAAAATAAAATCCTCTTTTAATTTTGGAATAAAACGTATGGAATTTAAATTTTTTTTATGATGAACTGAAATAGAAATTATAAAAATTTATTTAAAATTAAAGTTTTTGAATTCTTGAAAAAAGTTTTCTTGCTTAGAAAATTTCTTAAAACTTTGAACCTCTTTGCAGGTAATTTTCTTTCAATCTTAAATATAATTATAATTTTTTTTAAATTAAAATCAATTAAAATTTATTTAATTATACCTGACAGCGTTTATTTTAATAAATCCTGCAGCGTCTGAAGGCTCATAGTCTCCTTTTACGTCCATGCTAACTAATGTTTCATTATATAGCGATTTATTCGACTCCCTTGCTTTGATATAAACATTTCCCTTAAAAACTGATACAGTAACTGATCCGTCGACATTTTCTTGACTTTTAGTTATAATATCCCTCAAAAAATCAGCTTCTGGGCTGAACCAAAATCCATTATATATTATTTCAGAATATTTAGGTACCAAGGATTGCTTGATTTTTCTAACTTCCTACTCAAAGCATTAAAAGAATTAAAAAAATATCAAAAGTATACTCTATCCATAGTTAAAAGTTCTATATCTAAATGTGCATGAAATAAAATGGTACCTCCAGGTGTTTCATAGATACCTCTTGATTTCATGCCGACAAATCTATTTTCAACAAGATCAATTCTTCCAATGCCATGAATTTTTCCGATCTCATTTAAATAATTCATTAAATCAAGTGGATCAGAAAAAGAGACAGATTTGTCCAAATTTGTAACATTTACTGGAGTTCCTTTTTTGAATTCGATTTTAATCAAGTCAGCAATGTCAGGCCAGTCACTAGGATTCGAGGTCATTTGATAGATATTATCTGGAGCTGGACATTCCGGTTTTTCCAAAATACCGGATTCATAGCTAATATGCAGTAGATTGGCATCCATTGACCAAGGATTTTTTGGAGTCACTGGCAAAGGTATGTCGTGAGCAGAAGCGTAATTGAACAAGTCAGTTCGGCCTTTGAAACGCTCATAAAATTCAGGTATTTTCCATGGCGATATTACTTCAATATCTGGCTTAAGCGCATAGCTACTAAGCTCAAATCTGACCTGATCATTTCCCTTGCCAGTAGCACCATGAGATATATAAGCTGCGTTTTTTTCATACGCAACCTTAATCAAGCCTCTAAATTCACTCATATTTAAAGAATTCGAAACAAAGCTCAAATTTTATTTTACTTTGTAATGCATGGGCGAGCCAGAGATGTTCCAAGAAGATATCTGTCCTCGTAAATAGCGTTTGCTTGTATTGCTGGAAATATGTAGTCTTCAACAAACTCTTTTCTCAAATCAAGGCAAACAAACTTTTTAAATAAATAAATTATTTTTATTTTTTAATGAAAATCATATCACATCTTTGGCTCCAAGTTTCAAAGCCTTTTCTTTCGCAGAATTAAAGTCTTCATCTTGACCAATATTGGCCTTGGGAAATATAATAATTAAAAAATTCTGTGTGTTTTGATAATTTAGTTATCTTTTACCATATATGCTATAACTTCATAGTTTTGCTCTATTAACCAAACAAGAATGCAAGATGTGTCTAATCCACCGCTGTAAGCCAGGACAACATTTCTATTTTCATCTTTTAGAGAACTCATTTTTAAAAGCTTTTAAATTTGATTTTTTCTCTATTTAAATTAAATTTATAAGTAAATTTTGATCGTCGTATTACATTACAGAGATAATTTAAACCATAAGTTGATTTTACCAAGCGTCTATTCCTATGTTCAAGTTTAGATTTTTTAGATAAAATTTTAAATGTATATTTTATTAAAATTATCAAATATGATTTATTTTTCCTTCAAAACTTTAAATTAAGTCAAATAAAATATGAGAAAAAATAATCATTTTAAGAGTGAATATCATATTCTTATCAAATAAATTGCTATCTCTCAAATAGAACAAAAAATTTCAAACTTAAAATAGAAAAATCTTTATATTTAAATAATTTATGTGATAAATTTTTTTATACTAAGTAAATTATAAGCATGTTCTAAGCATATCTTTAATCATTTTCTTATGCTGAAAAATTTTGAGATTAAAAAAATTTTATATTTTTAAAGCTTTTTTGATATCCTTAAAACTTTATTTTAAACTTAATTACGGGTTGGTAGAAATAATTATATTTACATAAAATCAACGTAATAGTGACTTGAGAAGTCAGATTTCCATAATACAATTAGTTTGAGACGCACATAAAGGTTTCGCAAGTTTTATTCCGCAATTCCATTGTTATTGATATTTCCAGATTATTTCCAGATTATGCGACGCTTTCACGAAGTCTGTTTCCGAGATTAATAATTTAGTATTCGTTCTTAATTATTTCAATTTATTCATCAAACTTTAAAATTTGACCTAAATTTTATTTTTAACTTAGAGTTTTAGATTTAAACAAACAAATAAATAAGCTAAAAAATAAATTATTTGAAAATTAGACGTTTTTTATTCTATTTTGATTTAATATTTGAAATTTTAATTTTTCTCACCAATTTAAAAAAATGAAAATTAATTTTTAATCTTTTCTTCCGACAATGTTGAAAATTGAAAATTTTGTAAGCTTATAAAAAAGAACTTCTTATAAGTCAAATTAACTTACAAAAAAACAAATTTTTATCTAACTTATTTACCAGTTAGAACCAGCGGACTTAAATATAGTAAGTTTTATATTTTATTTAAAAAAAAAAAGAATTTTTAAAATTGATTTTAAATTTGTTTTTCAATTTTTAAAATAATTTCAAATCAGTATTACTTGATCGAATTTTATTTTTGTAAGCTAGTAAATCGATCATTTTTTTCCAAATGAACCACTTACATTTTCTAAAAGTTTTAAATATAATTATATAAAATTCTTTTTTTTTAATAAAAAATGATAATGATTTTATTAAAGATAGTAAGTTTTTAATGGTAAATGAGTAGAAATTTAAAATTTTGCTTCCCATTTGATTTTAAATTTTAAACTAGATAATCTCACTAAACTATTAAATTATAAGTGTTATTTAAATGATTTTAAAATTTTTATTTTTAAAAATAAAAATTTTTGTGTAAAATTTAAAAATTATTCACTTCCAATTAAAATATATTCAAATTTCGATTCTTATTTAACATTTATTTTTAATTTTTTTTTTTTAAAAAATGAATTTCAATTATTCCCAGAAGGAAAATTTTGATCGAAATGCGTAGATCGTATTTTTAAATAAAAATAAAATAAAATTAATTTATTTATATCAATGATAATTGAAAGAAAAAATTAAAGTTTAAAAAAAGTAAACAAAAACAGAATCAAACGAAAAAAACTTATTTATTATTATTTTTTTGTTTTATCTGTTTAAATAAACTTGAAATTATTTATTTATTTTAAATCCAATTTTTTTTATTAACACTAGAAGACCTGAGGGATTTTTTGAACCCCTTGTTGGCTATTTTTTAGCATAAAAAAATTTGGAATGGCTTTCTAAAATTAAATTTTTTTCCTTTAAATAAAAATTCATTAAAAAAAAAGCTTCAATTTGGTACCTAAATAATTTTAATTCAAATTTTAATTAATTTTTTTCGTTCTTTTCTTCCAATTTAAAAATTTAGGTCTTAACGGTATAAAAAAATTTAGGTCTTCTAGTGTTAAATGAATTTTTAAAATTTTTTTAAGTAATTAAATTCCTTTCGCCATTGAAAGATACATTCTTTCCAACTAATTTACCAGTATGAAGTTACGAACTTAAATGCAATCAGTTTCATTTTTTATATTAAAAAAAGAATTTCAAATTCTTTTTTTAATATAATTGTTTTTAAATCCTAATACATAATTTTGAATCATTTTAACTTGATCGAATTTTATTTTTGTAATCGACAATATTTTCAGAATGAACAACTTACATTTTCTAAAATTTATAAATATAATTATAAAAAATGAAACTTTTTTTATTAAAAACAGTTAAATCTTACTGATAAATAAGTTAGATAAAAATAGGGCTTTCTTTTTATATTAAATTGAAACTAAATAATCTCACTGAGTTTTTCAATAAGCAATATGTGAATAAAATTTAAAAATTATTCCATTCCAATTCAAATCAACTCAAATTGAAGTTCTTTTTTACATTTATTAAATAAATAATTATTATTTATTTATTTGTTTACTGTACCGAGCTTAAGCTCCTTCAGAAATTAAAGATTTATTTAGTTGTAATATTTTATTTACAGAAATTAAATTAAAAAATTATATTATTTAATTGTTTTATCTGTGCCGAGCTAAAGCTACTTCAGATAAAAAAAAATAAAAACAAAAGTCAAGACAAAATAAATTAAAATAAAAATGAAGAAAAAATAAGATAAAATTTAAAATAAGTTAAAATATAATATAAAATAAAGTTTAAATTGATAAATTGTAAGAGTAATATAAAATATAAACATATTTATCTTTTATTAATGAAAGAATAAGGTTACAAGGAAGCAATTAGATAAGAGATGTTTTAGTGTCATTTGAAGGTTCATTAGAATTATTGTGTACATTGAATCTCAAACAACCATATCATTGTGCCAGTTGATTATTACAATCACTAATTGACAGTCGGTTGCACTTGAAAATTATTTTTACCTTTGCGGTTAATTTTACCTTTGTGCAAATTATCTAAAATTACAATACAATTTTAATAAAAGGTTGTAAAATTTTTTTGTGAATCTTTTATTATTCTTTGTATCTGAACATCTTCTTGAAAAACCAGAGATGCCTGAAATGTTCAATTGATTGATTGTTTATCTTGCCGATTATTTTCTTACATTCTCTTATTTAAATATATGTAATTTTCTGTATCTGATCATTTCAATGTCTTTTACAAAATTCAAAATGGTTCAAATGATTATTTTTATCTTGTCTACAATTACAAATCTTATTTCTCAAGTTCATTTAACTGAAATTTACTTGAATGAATATTCAGTGTACACTTTTACCATTGGAGAAAAAGTGGAACTCAATTGTCCATTTGAAATGGTCAACGACGACAACAATGTTAACTTATTTTCATGGTTCAAAAACAAGGAAAAAATTCTTTCTGTTTTAACAGACTCAAGGATGGAGATAAATTTGAATCGACTGGTAATCAGTGAATTTTTACCAATAGATTGTGGAATTTATGAATGTCAACTTGTCAAAGGTAATGGGCAAGTAATTCGAAGCAAAACAATAATTTTGCAGTCAACGGAAAATGATCTCAAAACCAGGGGCAACTTTTTAGCGCGACCACAAACTCATGTAAATAATGGAAACCCACCTGTGTTCATTAATGATTATCAAAACAGAACAAAATATGTCTTTGAACAAGCAGAGTTAGATTTAGACTGTTCGACTTTTGGTTCTCCTCGCCCCTCTGTTTTATGGTACAAAAATGGTCAAGTTGTTGGCGAGGAAGAATATGGTATTGTGAGAAATAAGATGAATTTTAAATTCAAGCATCTTGTTTCTTTGGACTCAGGTGAATACCGTTGTCAAGTGTCAAATGAACATGGTGAATTAAATCGCCATTTCCGAATACAAGTAGCTACACTAAAAAAAGTTGCAACCAAGGCAAATGAATTGATTAGCTTTGAATGTCGTAGTGAAGATGCTGAATGGTATGTTCACTACAAAAATAGAAACATTGAATCAAAATCATCTCAAGTGGTAATTGGATTTGACTCGTTTTACAAATTAGTTACAAATGAATTGCAATTAATTGAAAGCAATAAATTGGTGATAATCAATCCATCAATTTTGGAAAATGGTCTATATGTGTGCATGACAAAAGGACAAATATTATCTGATGTTTATGATCTTGATGTGATCGAATTTAGAACCAGAAGTAAACTGGCACTTGATCTCGAAAATTCTAAACAAAATTTTATTTACTCCAAAATTCCTATGTCTGTAATAATCATAATAATTTTATCAATATTTTCGTTTCTGTTTATTTTTATTTTGTTTTGTTATTATTGTATAATACTACGAAGTGACAAAGAAATAAATGATCAGAGTGACAAAATGACCAGGACAATGAACCACAGCAAACAAATTTCCAATTCATTGCATCATTTGTCTCGTCGTTCTATTGAAAACAGTAATTACAATTTGAAACGATATTCCTTTGTACCAATGGTCACAAATTCAACACCAAATAATAAATGCCCTGATCAGATCACAGTTGTTTACTCGAAAAATATTACTCCTCAAAATTCAATAATTGTAAATCTTCCAAAGCCAGTCCAGTTCAACTATTATCCAATTTATCATCTAAACAGTACTCAACCATCATCACTAACCAACCATTCCATTTTAACTAGGCCAGCTTCTCAAAAAGTATTTATTAGATAATTTATTTATTTTTTCTGATGAAACAAACATTTTATTTATCCAATTGTTGTATTTTTTAAAAATAAAAACAATAATATTGTTTTTTATAAATAAAAGAAAAAAAAAGCCAATCAATCTTTCGTTTTGAAATAAAGCTATATAAAATCTTAATAAGTTTCTTTATTAATATAATATATATATAAATTACTTTCTCAAATTTAACATGGTTGTATTTGACAAAAATCAAAACCCGTTCGCCATGTTAAAAGATATGTATACGAGAATGGGCAGTGCTTCTCATTTAATATAAAAAAAGAATTGAATAGACATATTAATTTTTTACTTTTAAAAAGTTAGGAAATCTTGAAAAAATGATTAATTAGTATCTAAGAGAAGTTGAAATATGGCTTTTCAAATGGAAAATGAAAATTTCTATTGAGAAATCATGTTATATGACCCGGAAAAAAAAGAACGCTCAAAAAACGCTCAAAGAACGCCGTTCTTCGTCAGCGTTTTTCACACCGCCGAACGGCGTTTTTTAAGCGTTTTGGAGCGTTTATTTATTTTTCAAAAATAATTTTTTTCTAAAACAATGCAATAAGATTTAAATTTCTTTTGTTGAAACAATTAAAAAAAATATATGACACATTTTTTGATCAACTAGAATTAATAGAACTTTTTTGACTTAGCAAATTAGTTGATTTTAGTAATTTTTTAAAAATAATATTAATTCTTTAAATAAGCTAATCATCTGTCACATTATAATCATTTTGGGTGGTTCAGTAGGAAATTTTATATCTTTAGCTGAATCTTTTTTTAACTGCATTAAACATATTTAAATCGCATGAGAAATTAAAAAAGGGTTTTTAGATAATTTTGAACTTCACTGCTGTTAAATTATAATTTAAATTAAAAAAATTTTAAATTTTTATTGTTATTTTTATTTAATCTTAAGGAGTTTTGGCTCGACACAGATAAACAAATAAAAAATATCACCTTAAATTTGTATATGGGTATTTGGAAATAACGAAATTTGCTTCTTATCGAACACTGGTTTTCAAAATGGTATAAAGATATGTAATTTTAGTGGAAAATGTCCATTTTGAATACCAGTGTTTGATAAGAAACGATATGTCGTAAAAATCAAGCAAATACGTTATCTTATTTTTGTTCATATTCTTACCATTTCAGATTGTTTTTGATCCTTCAAATTAAAATAATAAAAAAAATAAAATAAGCTAAAAAAATAAGCATGAAAGAAAAAACATTCGCACGCTTATTTAAATGAAAGGAATAATTTTGCCATGCCTATTACATGCGTTACTTATTTCACTTTAGTTACTTATTTAACCGGGTCTTGTCACATCTACGGCCAATTGGCCAGGCCAAGTGTGAAATTGTCAATCTACGGCCAATTTCATAAAACTAATTGGCCAGGTAATTTTTACAATTGGCCATGTAATTTTATTAATTGGCCAGGTAATTTTTACTTTTTCTTTTTATTATTTGTGTTTTTGTTAACATTATTACAAACAATCATATTTAAATGTTTGAATAAATCAACTATAATTTAGATTTGCATCTTTTTAGTTGATTATATAGCTTTGAAATTAAGTTAGAAAGAGAGTTAGATTAAAAGTTAGATTAAAATTTTGATTAAAAGCTAAACATAAAAATAAAAATGGAAATAGAAAAGTCCGATGTTTCTGAAATAGTTGAGATAATGGAATGTACAGATAATTTTAAAATTATATCCTGGCTGCAAAATAAAAACATTATTCCATTATCTTTGAATTGTTTTAAATGTGCTATTCCAATGAAAATTCAATCAAGAAATGATGTTGTTGATAAATTTGGTTGGAGATGCACAAAATGTTCAACTAGAAAATCAATAAGAACAAATTCATTTATCTCTTTGTTTAATATCAATCTTCAACTAATACTTAAATTAATATTTTATTGGTCGATACAAACTCGTCAAATAGATCAAGCTACTTTTTTAGATGTTAGTCGTCAGACTATTGTGACCTTCCAACAAAAGATTCGATTAGTTGCATTAAAAGCTCTTAATAAACCTAATTTTAGACTGGGTGGAAGTCATCGAGTAGTTGAAATAGATGAATCATTGTTCGTAAAAGTTAAGCACTTTAAGGGAAAAGATTTAAAACGACCTCAAATTTGGGTATTTGGTTTATATGAAAGGGATACTAAGCGATGTTTATTTGTTGTAGTACCCAAACGAGATGCTTTTACTTTATTAAATGTCATCTATCATTATGTCTTGCCTCAAACAGTCATTTATTCTGATTGTTGGAGATCGTACAATCACATTCGCGACTTAGATAAGCATTTTGAACATTATACTGTCAATCATGACCTTTTTTTCGTCGATCCAAAAACTGGTGTTCATACTAATGGAATTGAGTCAGTTTGGTGTTCTGCTAAATCACATATGAAGTGTATGAGAGGTGTATCACGAAAGTATTTAAGTTCTTATATAGACGAGTATATTTGGCGTAAAAATTCAACAAGTAATCGTTATGATGCTTGTGAAGCTATTTTAAAAGATATTTCGATACAATTCAATGAGTTAAAAGAAACAGATACATTAGTTGATCTTCTAGAAGTTATGTCTACCACAGAAGAGATAGATGATGAAGAATGTTTAGATATTGATGAAGTTAATAAGGTTAAGGCAAGTTTACCATTTTATACAAACGATGATCAAATTTTTGAGATAATTTGTGGTGATAAAAGTGAAGATGACGTTGAAATAAAGATTGCTGAGTTTGCTAAATCAACAAATGATATCTTACGTTTAGATAATTTATCTACTTATGAAAGAAATAGAGTTCATTTGCTAGCAGAGAAATTAAATTTAAATCATGTTACTAAAGAAGACGAAAATTCGAAATATATGTTGATCTCTAAGTTATATGCAATTATTGGCACACCAAACATACGTTCAATTGCTCAATCAGAATTAATTAAATTGAGTCAAGAACCTATACCTTGTCATTCGAATGTGTCAGAAGTTATAAATCCTAGTTCCGAAATTAAAAAAAAAACTCCAAAAAAACGAGGGAGAAAACCGAAATCTCAAAATAAAGATTCTGTTGATAATAATGATAAAAATTCAGATTCGAATTCGAATTCAAATCCAAAATATAACTTACGGAAAAGAAACAATTAATTTTAAAAATATTTTTACTGAAATGACTTTACTTTTTTATTGAATTATTGAATATTCGACTTGTATTATGATTAAAAAATATTCTGATTAATAAATTTTCTGATTAATAAATTTTCTGATTAATAAATAAAATTTAATTAAAAAAATAATTTGGCCAGGTAATTTTCTTTAGTTGGTCGGGTAATTTTGTTCAATTGGCCGCTAATTTTTTTTAATTGGCCATCAATTTATAAAAATTTCTGTTTAAAAAGAAAAATTGGCCGTAGATTGACAATTTCACACTTGGCCTGGCCAATTGGCCGTAGATGTGACAAGACCCATTTAACCTTATTTATATTTATAAAAATTTACTTCAAAATTTAAAATATATCATACAGTACGTTTCTAAACAAAGCAAACAGTTTTTAGAACATTGCTTAAGCATCTCTAGTGCTTAGCTAGCGCAGTTCTCATGGTCTGCTTAAGCAATTTAGAACATGCCCATGAGCGTTCTAGAGCATGTTCAATTGCTCATAAAATGCTCTTAAGCAAAAAATATGTTCTATCGCAGCTAGAGTAGCGCTAGAACATAGCTGTATACTTTGTTTAGAAACGTACTATATCATTAGCTACATTTTTAAATATTGAACATTTTAGGAAAGAAAGAAAAAACGTTGAGGTAATTTAATTTTATTATTTTCTTTTAAATATTATTTTAGCTTATTTTATTTTTCTTATTATTTTAATTTAAAGGATCAAAAACAAACACCTCTTTCTTCTTTCAGTTACAATGGTCCTAATTATTACAACCTATTTAATGTACTGAAGCGGAACTGGCAAGAGATTAAGCGTTCTTAGTAAATGACTTGAAATACACTTACAATTTGACAAATTAATTTAAAAAAATTAATAGTTTCATCAGAACTAATTTTATTTTAATCAAAGCTTTAACTTTAAAATATTTAAAAAAAAAGTCAAGTTTAATCGAAAAAAAATTTAATTTTTATTAATAATACTGCTTAATATAATTTTCTCTGTGTTAGTCTGAAAACCAGCGAAAATTATTTTCCAACAGTCAAAGGACTTACATTAGGGCTTTCAGTAGCTATTTGAATCATATTTTATAACTGATGAAGAAATTCAATAAACCATCTGGCCCCAATTGAATCGATTTTTAGCAGCGTTTTTTCAACGTTCTGCAGCGTGAAAAACGCTGACGAAAATAACGCTTAAAAACGCTGAAAAAAACACTGAAAAAACGCTGAAAAGAAGCCGTTTTATCGCCGTTTTACCAGCGTTAAAACGGCGTTCTTTTCAGCGTTCTTTTTTTTCCGGGGATATTTGAGAAAAAAACTACAGTTAAAATTAACCTTGACCTTACAATTAATAATAGTAATTTTAAATAAAGAGGAAAAAGTAAAATTCTTAGGACTAAAATTAGACTCAAAACTTACGTTTAGTCCAATGGTGGAATTAAAAGAGCGTTGTAATTCAAGGCTTAACTTAATTAAATATCTTTCAAATAAAAAATGGGGTCTAAAACCAAAAACATTAGGTAATCTTTACAAATCCTTAATAGGATCAATTTTGGATTATTCTTTTCCTTGTTTAAATTCATTCTCAGAAACTAATATCAAAAAAATACAAGTTATTCAAAATTCAGCAGTTCGATCTATTTTGAAGCTAAAATATGATACCCCCTCCAATATTATACACCAAGAGGCCTTCAATAAACTTAATCTACTAACAATTTCGAATCGACTTTTTGAGTTGAGTGAGAGGTATGTCAGGGCAGGATTGAGTCATTCTGTTCCACTGGTCGTCAGACTGGTGGAAAAATATAGAGAAGGTTTCTAATCAAGATATATCGAATATCCAACTCTAATATTTTCTATGAAAATTTAGAAAAATAATTTATGATATCAGTAATATTTGTGATGCAATCAGGGCAATTAGATGAAAAAAAAATAAATAGCCAAAAAAAATCATGGAAATTCAGTTTTTTCCGTAAATTTTTTAAATTATTGAAAATTTTAAAATACAGTAAAATTTAAAACTTACTTGTACATTTCTTTTCCGCGACTCTCTCTCGACTTAGCCTTTCCCCACTGGAATTGTTGAAGAAGAGTCGAGGAAGAGTTGAGGAACAAAATGCGTACAAGTTAGTTTTAATTTGTACTGTAATTATCGGAAATTTTTGATAATTATTGCGAATGTTCTATAAACACCATTTTTTAGACAATTTTTATTGCAAAATATGGTAAATATCATGAAATGATCACAATTAACAAAAAATATGTTGAATTCATCGTATCGTTGCAGCACTCTATAAAACTACACTGCACAAAATATGAAAATACCAAAAAATAGCTTCACTGATGCTCTTTTATGGCATCTTGATGTTGATGATCAATTCAAAATATCATTTCGGTTCAAAAATTTTATCATTAGATATTAAACGTAATCTTTGATTTAATTAAAATAATTGTAATGTAACATGCTTTACATGCAATGTAGATTTAGAAAATAAAAAAAAAATTGAAAAAACTTTTTGTCAGTCCATTGATAATCGATTTTAATATTTAAATGTATTAACTAATTTTTTGTTAAGTTTATTTGAGAATTTTTAATTCAAAAGTATTTGTGTTTAGCATTCACAATTAAATTAAAAAAATTAACTTAAAAAAAATTCAAAATAAGTTATAAAATGAAGACAAAACTTTACAAAAAATCAGTTAACTATTCATTAGAATTGTAAAAACATTTTCTCATTTTTGAAAATGTTTTTACAATTTTTTTTTATTTTCTAAATCTACATTTCATGTAAAGCATATTACATTAAAATTATTTAAATTAAATCAAAGATTTATTTTAATATCTAAAGATTAACTTTTTGAATTGAAATGATATTTTGAATTGATCATCAACTTCAAGATGCCTCTTATATGGTCTTTTTAGTGACTTATTTTATATTCGGTCATTTAGATTCATTTTTTTTGTATTCAAACCTAAGATTGATCGCTCTAAAGAAAAAAATATTAACTTTTTCACAATTATTGGTGTTTTACGTTTGCAAAAATGAAAATATTATTTTTTTGCTAATTTCAACTTAACAAACACTGTAATTAATTTAACATTTGAGAAAAAAATAATTTTAAATATTCAAAGGCAAAAATATAAAGGATGGATAATATGGAAATATCATTACCTTGTGGGTTTTCTCTCGCTTATAGTCATCTTTTACGTAAAAGCAATAAATTCGAGTGTCCATTCTGTAAAACACATGAATTAACAATCGAAGAATGCCTTAGATTGGCAAGAAACAGACTGGTTTTAAATGAAAAATCATTTGAATTAAAGAAAAAGCAGTATGAAGAGTGTTCAAAAGATTTTGAAGAGAATAAAAATGATCCTAAGCATTTTATTGATTTAAGTCATGATGAATTAAAAAATGAAATTGATCTTCGCAGGGAAGAAATCAAGGTTATGTTGAATAAAAAAATTGACTATTACTACGAAGAAATGTTGAAGAAGGTTCAAATGGAAAAGGACTCAAAGCTAAAAGAACTCTATGAGAGAATCGATGATTTAGATTCACAAAAGAGGGAAATCGATTCAATAAAAATTGACGATAATTTAGACCTTAACTCTAAGTTGGATAGCTTTTTAAAATCAAAAAATAAAATGGATGATTTTATTGAAGAAGTTTCAAGTATAAAGAAAAATTTAAATGAGTCTAAGTATGGACTTACTGAAAGCATCCAAGATACCGATATTACAAAATTATTTGGTGAACTTTATTTGAAGGAAGAAACAAGTTTTAAATTTAATCGAGATGAAATAGATGAACTTAGTCGTTCTGAAGCAACAATTCAATTAAAAATAAATGACTTTTCTAAGTTAAAAAATCAAAGTAATTTCTACTTTTATTCAAAACCATGTGTAATCAGAAATTTCAAATGGTCAATTAAAGTCAAAGTTAATGAAGAAATTTTTTGCGAAAAAGCATTGGGATTTTATTTGGAATGTAATTCAGAAAACAATAATGGTCAATTTCCAATTTACGCCTCTATTGACTATTCCCTATCAAGTGAATTAAATCCAAAACTTAATCTAACTAAATCTTTAAACTATCTGTTCGAAACAAACATGGGTTATGGATTTACTAATTTTTTCAATATAAAACAAATATTTGATCCAAATAGTTCTTTCTTTAGAAATGTGACTGATTCAATCATATTAAAAGTAGCTTTTAAAGTTGAAATACCGGAAAAAGAACAAAAAAAAGATCCTAATACAAGATATAATTAAAATTTTTATTATAAGCATCAAAAAAAAATAAAAACTGGGATTGTTTTAAACAAAAAAATTACTAAATTTTTTCCATAAACTACTAAATGTATTAAAAAAAAGGAATTCAAAACGATTAAATTTCTTCATTTATTTTTATTTTTGTATTTTTTTTAGTTAAAATTAAGGCATTTTTTTTTAATTTTTAAAATTTTTATTTAATTAAAGACTTTGATTTTTTGTTCATGCTTGTAAAAAAAATTTGAGCGCACATTAATTTAAAACTAAAAAAACTGAAGAAATTGAACTTTACATAATAATTTGCTTTGTTGAACATATTTTTATTTTAAAATTTCAATTTAAAAAGAAAATTTTGTTTTTTAAATTATTATCAAAATATAGATGACTTGGCTGTATATTCCTAGGTGGTTTTAGTGGCAAATTACACCAGAGAAAACTCAACTTTTCATGATTGCATTACACATAATATTACCAAAGAAAACTGTTTCAATTTTCCCGGTAATAAGCTGATTATTAACCAGAAAATTTCTGAATTAAAACTTAATTTATTAATAAATTCTCTGATTGTGTAGAAAATTTAAATATATTCAAAAACTGGTCCAAAGTAGTTTATTGATAAGAGCTATATGTGTAAAAATGAACTGTAGTTTTTTACAACCAACTCAATTTATCATACATTGGCTAGTTTATAATATGTTCATTTTGACTCCAAATAACTCTACAAAATATTAATAAGTTTCTTTATTTATTTTAATAATATTATATTTAATTTGTTTTCTTTATAATGCACGAAAATTATAATTATAATATAAGAATTATATGATCTTAATTATTCACTATCAGTTATACTCTTTATTATTTTTCCTAAAAAGTAATTGCAGTCAATTTTTTCTGTCATTTACCATTTTAATTAATTTGACTACCCATTTTAGAGTTATTTGTTCTATGAATCCAACACGCTGCAAAATTCAAATATTTATTGTCGATAATTATGTATAATGCATACGAGCATGGCTCATTTTGAAGAGATTTTACAAATAAATTTTATCATTTTTTTTGTGTTCTTTTTAAATCAATTTTACGTTTTTAAATCAAAATAAGATTCTAAACTTTATGAGGAAATATTGACTGAATTTAAAAATATGTCAATACTAATGAACACTGATGAAAAATGAAAAATTTTACATTTTTTACGAGTTTTTACAAATATTTAATCTGACAAAATTGAATTTTTCAAATATTTAAATCAGTCAAATTAAATGTTAAGTGAAAGAATGCCATAGAATAGAATATAGAAAAAAATTAAAAATATTAAAAATTAACAGAACAAACAAATAATTATCTCATCAGATTTACTTTTAAACTAAAATTTTAATATTGCCTTGATCAGTATTTATTTATTTTCTTATGTAAATCAAACAACTGCTCCTTCATATAAAAAAAGATAAAATAAAATGAAAAAGAAAATTCAATTTTCTTATTAATTAGTAATATATATAAATTAAACAAAATATATATAATATATAAATTAATAAAGTAAAGAAACGGGAACTAAATTTTTAAGAGTTTCAAAAAGAAATAATATTAATTTATTCGACTTGGTTAAAAGATGAGTTTTTTAAATTCCTAGCAATGAATAATATTCGAAGAAGTATCATATTTAAAAAAATCTTTGATTTCGTCTATTAATAAGGAAATTTTAAATAAAATTTAATTTAGAATCAAATTTAATGCCAGGAAACTTGATTTTTTCTGTCACTTGATTTTATTTCCATTAATCTTTAGCTTAAAATCAGTATTTTGCTTTTCATATTTAGAATATACTTGGCCCAAGAATATACTTACTCAAGTAAAGTAATTGTGACATCCAGGATGTCACAATTACTTTACTTTACTTTCAATAAATCTTTGAATTTTACTTTACTTTATTAATTTTGGAATCTTAAGTTATTACAGTTATTACAGTAAGTTAAGTTAAGAACTGAAACGAATTGAATTCGTTTCAGTTGGATCTTTTTAATTCAGAAAAACTTGAATAACTATTTTACTAAAAGAGATAATATAGTTCTATAATATACTTGATTATAAGCAAATTTGCTTAATGCAGTAAAATAAGTTATAAAGTATATACGGCTTGAAACGAACAAGAGGTAATAGCGATTAGTCTTTTTTGATCTCACATAACATTTTTTTGAAAGTTTTTTTTTGAAAAATTATTTTCTTTTTTACAAATTAATCAATTGATATAAGACCTATCCCATTATATATTTTTTTGGTAAACGTTCATAATAGAGAAAAAATTTTTTAGAGAATTTTTATTTTAGAGAAAAAAATAGAGATAATTAAGTGTCAATATTATAGAGAATAAATTTTTTAGTGAAAAAAAAATATAATAGAGAAAGTTAATTAGAGAATTTTTTTAGAGAAAAAAATAAATGATGAATCTAGCTTTAATTTAATAATTTAACTTTGATGATTTTTCTCTATTTTGATTTTTTTCTACTTTAATTTTTCTCTATTTTATTTTCTCTCTTTTGTATATTCCCTATGATGATTTTTCTCTATTATAATTTTTCTCTATTTTTTTTTATAAAAAACTTCTTGAAAAAACGTAATTTTTGACCCTGATTTCATTTTTTCAATCGGTTTTTTTCAAAGAGATAACCGTTCTCTTTTTATTAAAAAAAAGACATTTTTTAAAAAAAAATTCACTTTAGGGTTGTAGCGTTAATTGGTTTGTCTTGAATTTATATATAAAAACAAATTGATTATTGAAAGTTTCTTTTTTATGATGATCTTTTTTTAAAAATGCCAAGAACAAACTATATTCCACTCTTCATGATAGAACACATGAAAAGTACAAAAGACCTGCGTGTGGAAGGAATTTAAATTAATTTGATTTCGTTTTTTTTTTACTCATCTTTTTTTGTTTTTTGTATTTTATCACTTTTGCCTCAACCGTTGGGGTTAAACCGTTAGCAAACCTCATTCTTTTTAAATATATATATTTTTTTTTATGTTTTTTTATTTTGATAAAATTTTTTTACAAAATTGACCGAAAATGTTTGAATTTTTTAAATCCTATCAAATAATACCAATCCAATTAAATTTCCACCTTCTAGACCTCTTTGAATAAAAGAAATATCTAATTTACCCCATTTTACTATATGTATTAAGTTAACGCCATTAAAAAGTATTTTTGCAGACACAACAGTTATTGCAGGCATATATTTTCGGATCAAGCAAAGTTGGTTAAATATTAAGCATTTTTCTGAATTGAAAGGATCGAATAGAAATGAACTTCATACCCCGGATTCAAAATGGCATGATTTTTTTTCTATTTAACACTTAACCTTAAACACTAAAATTTAAAGAAAAAAAGAACCAAAAAGAAATGATTTTATTATAAAAAAAAACATCATGATAAAATTAAAAATATCTATTTTTATAAAATTAAATTATTTGAAAGTTTTTCCAGTTATTTTTTTTTTATTTGAAATATCTTAAATGCAATTTTTTTATAATTTGTCGAAATTTTGGGAAAAAATTTAAAGAGAATTATCGAACAGATTTTCTTGATTTTTTTAACTAAATAAAGTTCAATATGTTAATTAATTTGTTTTTTGATTTTTAAAACTAAAAATAAAGTATAAACGATGAATCTAATAATTTATTATTGATGAATCTAATAATTTTTTAATGATGAATCTAATAATTACACTAAAGACAATTTTTTTTTTAATTTGCAACACCCATCCTTGTTTTTTTTCAAAAAAATATAAATTTAATATTTTGAATTAAATTTAAAAGAAACGGCTTAGAGTAATGGTTTAAATTGAAAAACTCTAATATGATGAGCACAGTACAAGTATCAGTTCGACCAATTTTTACTAAAAAAATTTGGCAAATTTTGTAAACAAAAAACTCCACAATTATCAAATTGATAAATAAATATAAATAAAAGCACTAAATTAGAATTAATCAATAAAACAAAATAATAAAATCAATATAAATTAAAACACCAGGAAAAACATATTATTCATAAAAAGATTAAGTCTTATATTATAATTTGATTTTTTGACCATGTTCCTTTTTGTTCTTTATGTACTTTTTATAATTAAAATAAAGATTTAAATTAATTTATATTATAATTATTGATTTAAATTTAAAATATTAGTTTAGTTCTCTAATCTAGAACAAACCCAAATTTCCAAACCAGGACTCGGCCTTGGACCCCGTTTAATTTTAAATATAATGATATAAATAACCAAAAAATACAGAAAGAATAAAAGAAAAAGAGTTTTTTATTAGTGTTATCTCAATGTCTATCCATGTAGAAAAAAACAAAAAAAAACTTTTCAACTTATATTTTCATCTTTTACTTGAAAAGCCCCAAATCATTGATGCTAGTTAAAATTTACAAACAAATGTCAAGTAAATTTTGAAAAATGAAAAATTATTTCCGTTTATGACACTTTTCCTCCAGAGGCATACGACAATTATGCGACATGAATTTCAAAATGTCGGTTTTCGAAAATTATTCCTTTTGAATTTTTGTTTTTTTTTTCATATTTAAAATGTTGGAAAACCAGGACCAAGACCTGACTCTGACCGATTTGTCCCATAACACTCTTAACTTTCAGCTGAGTCAAAACCTAAATATGCATCAACAAAATCCGGTAATGATAAAGGATATTTTGTACTACAACTATTCCAAATCAGAGCCTCAACAACAAGTTCATGTAATCAACCAAAGTGTGTCAAGCAAGTCTTTGCCAAATCAAGAAATTTTTTCTCCTTCGTCCAATTCGTCTTCTTCACCAGCGCCTTCATCATCCAATCCTGCCTTAAAACACTCGCTTGACCCACTCGAAATTGGTAATAAATCTCATAAAAAATCCCAAAAGAAAAAGTCAACTCAGGCCACTTCTGAGATCGACGAAGAAAGAACGTCTCAATTAGTGTCCGAAATTCTTCGCAACATCAAGGAAAAAACCAAAGAACTCGAAAGTCTAAATCAAAATTTAAAATCCACCAATGTTTCTGAGCAAAAATCAGGCCTAAAATTAAACAATGTGTCACAAAATGACTCGGAATTTTCAAAAAATTATTCCCAAGACAGCTTTTCAAACGAGCTCAATGATTCGAACGAATTCTATGATAGTGATGGCTCTAAATCTCAGTCTAAGCCCAAAAAGTCAAAATCTAAAAATGCCAAAACCAAGCCGAAAAAAATACTCGAAATACCTCAAGACTGGAGCAGACTTGTAGAGCCTGATAAAACAATAAGTTACATCAGTCCGACCGGATTTCGACTCAAGTCTCACCAAGAAATCAAAAGTTATCTGCTTAGTGACCAGACATGTAAATGTGGACTTGAATGCCCGTTGAACATTTTTGACACTTTTAATTTCAGTCCGTCTGTAGAAACTGCAGCTTCCAAAAAAGCATCGAAAAACTCTTGTTCTTGCAGACATGTTTGTCATGGTATTAAAAAACAAAAAAATTTAGTCAAAGTCTTGGACGAAGTGAACCAAAACTCTAAGCGAACATTAAGTGACAAAAAGCCCTGCCCTAAAAAGTCCAAAACAAATCAAAAAGTTGAAAGTCCTGCACTTATTAGTCAAAATAGCCACAGTCAAAGCAACCAAATTCGTGATGCTAATTTACCTCAGCAGCAGCCAGAATCAATTCTAATCTCAAACTTTGTCTTAAATTCAGATTCAAATAGAGAATCAATTCATTTTGGCTCAAACGATTTGTTATTTGATGAAAAGAATTTTGCCTTCGAACACAACCAATTCAGTTCTATGACCATGGTAATTTTGACAATAAAAAATACAAAATTAAGCAAGACCTATACTGTAACTGAAATAATATTTTTTTTTTTCAAAGTTAAAAATCAATGTTTTATACAGCAATGTTTCGCTTTTTGCTTTTTAAAGCAATTTAGGCAAAGTAAAATTTTGGTTGAATTTCATTTTTGAAATTTGATTGAAATGTTGTAAAAATAAAAATATAAAAATCTTTGAAATGTTATTAAAATATAAAAATCTGCGATTTAATTGAATTAAGAATTTTAAAATGTTCTGATCAAATTTGATCAAAAATTTTACTTTGCCGCAATTTACCTAAAACATGGTAAATTACCTTAATTTACAATAAAGTAAATTTAAAATATTAACGAAATAATAAAATCAATTTACTTTATTTTACGCAAATGGCTGCATAAACAAAAATGTCCAAAGTATTGTAGAACTTTGATGCTTTTAAAATGAAGTTTTAATTAAAATTTGCATATTTTTCTAAAAGAAAATTTATCAAAAAAAAATTGCCGAAATTTACGTAAATTTTAGTAAAATTTAATTATACTTGAGTAAATAATGGTATAAAATCTAAAAAAAAGGCAAAATGATTTAAATGATTTTTTTCTGTTAATTTTACTATTTAATAATTTTATGAATTTTTTTAAGAAATTTCTTTAATTCTTTAATATTCCGACATTTTTAAAAAAATTAGCAACTACCTTTATCGAATCAGCAAAATGTCTTATATGACTTGAAGTGTCACTATTCACATCAATGTAGATTTTGTCTAAAATCAAGTGAAGTCTGACCTTTGACTTCAATTCACTTTGAAATTTTATAATTTTCAAATTAAGTCAAAGTTTTATTAATGTTTTTTTTTTAAAGTTTTTTGGTTTCTTTTTGTAATAGAAATTGATTGATTTCGATTTTAATTTCTTCTTTACCCATTTTTTTAATGTTATTTATTTTTTTCATCAAAATTCTAGGGCGTTAATGAAACCTAAATCTCCAATTATAAAGACACTAAGACTAAATTTTTACTATTTTGATTTAAGACTCTAACTTTTATCCAACTATGTATTCATGTTTTTCAATTTTTTTTATTCATCAGAATCGAAAGATAATATTTTCTTTTAAGTCAAACTTGACTTTGACTTGTCACCAACTCTGAGTGCGATCCAGATAAAAGTATCAGAAGATTCTCAAGAATAAAGAAAGGAGTCAAATTCTATATAAAAGGAATGTTGAAATATTGAATTTAAAATGAGGAGAGTGGTCATTGTCAAAAGAAAATTAAAACTGTATGATATTTTGTTAAACAGGAAAAAATGTTTTACCTTCAAAAAAAATCATGTTCGACAGTTTACTTTTTTTTACGATTTTTTGTCATTATGTACTCTGATAAAATCAAATTTGATAGAAATTTTCGTAAATTTCGATAAATTTTTTCTTATAAAATACAAAAAAATTACCGAGTAAAAGGGTAGGTTAATTTATAGGAAAATGAATCTAAATTGATTATGTGAAATTAATCATAAAAATAGAACAAAATGAAAAAAAATTCATAAGTTCAAAATTAGTTCTGCGACTGAAACATATTTCTACAAATATATTTGAATCAACTGTCAAAGCCTGTTAATGATGTGCAAAATGCACTACGCTTGACTATATTGAAATTTAATTTCACATAATTAATTTTAAGCTAACCCTCAATTATTATCATTTTAATAATAAAAATAATAAGCTAACACTGCATAATTTTTTTATGTTCTTTTGTACTGAATTTCACAAAATTTCTAAAGTTTTTGATTAATTTATCTTTTTTAAATATTTTATAATTAAATTTAATTTCTTAATTTTTTTTAGGACAAATTTTCAGAATCGAATTCAATTTCAAATGGTGTTTTAAATGAAACAAACAGCTTAAATTACGACCATGATTTTAATGGTACTCTCAAATCAATGTTGAATGTTAAAATTTCTTGTAAATTATCGTCTTTCCGTATAATGTCTAAATGTTATTAGAATTAATAAGTGTTTTAATTGTTTATTTATGTGTAGATGTTGAACCCTTTAGTTAATTTATATTTTAAACATTTTGTTCTTTTAGATATTCAGCATATGGTCAATAGCCAGCTTTAACCAGTCTAGTCACAATCAAAGTTCACTAATTAAACAAAACTAGTCATGCATAGCTAAATTATTATTTTATTGTAATTATTATTTTTTTTTTTTTAAATAAAAAATATTTAAATTTAACCGATTAATTTTCCTTTTAAAAAACGTGATCTAATAATTTTTAATGCATCGAATTCCAAAATTGTATGCCTACATTTAAAATTATTTTTTAATGATATTATGTTCAAAAATTTAAGCGTGTTAAAATAAATTTCATAAATTTGAGTATCAAATGATTTTAAAACATTAAAAAAAAATAATTTCATTTCAGTAATTAAATTATTTAACAGAATAAAAGTAGATGCGAATAGCCATTGAACTCTACTATTTATGTAATCAAATGATTTTTTTTTCTGCTCTAATTATTTCTATTTCAATTTCAAGAATTTCATTTTTGTTCTAAGTACAAATCTTGAAAATTTGAAAAGTTCATGAAAAATGAATTTGAAAATGTAAGATTCTGCATCATTTTTACCACTCATTAACAATAACAAATATAAACCAAAAAAAGAATTTCACTCCCGTTTCAGAATTATATTCTTCTTTCGTAGCTATTCTGTTTTTAGTCAATAGAACAGGTTTCCAATTTTTGAAAAAATTTAAAAAGATAAAGTAAATATTTTAAAGACTTTATTTAGAAAGTCTTAATCCTTAAAAAGTTTTTTAAGAACCTAACCCCGCAAAATTGAAACATTTAAAAGCTTTTTATTTATAATTTTGAAGATTATGTCTTTACGGAAAATAGCATGAAGAGTTAGTTAGTATCAGTAAAAATAAAAAATGATCGAGTATTAAAATGACTCGTTAAGATAATTTGATTTTGGTAACAATTGACTTTAAGTATTGAAGTTATGCTCCACAAGAAGTCAACAGGAAAAAAACAATTAATAATGGAGAAATTTTTTTGAAGTCCATTTTTAAAATCTTTTCTAGAAATTAAATTTGAATTTGAATTTTTAAGAATATAATTGATAGATTTTTATTTGATAAAAAATGTGATCGAAGGGCATACAATTTAAAAAAATAAATTTTGTCAGTAAAATATGTCACTTACATATGATGAAATTTTCGAGTTCTTATCGTGAGAGATTAAATCAAAGTATTCGAAAACATCTAAGTTAAAAATAATTAAAAAAATAATTTTTAATTTTATTGTTCTGTTCTTTATCAATGAATTTTATGAAACCTTTAACCATTCACTATTTTTTTCCCTTTATCTAGCTGATATACTCTGTTTAAATTTTACTCGTTGCCTTTCTTGTTTCAAACATTATATATTAAATTTTCTATGATAAAAACCCAATACGAATTATGAATCCTTCTTTATTATTTAAATTTATAAATTTAGATAAATAGCTAATCATATTATTTATTTTTGAATTTGTCCCAGAAATTATATTATTTAAAAGATAAAAGCAACTCATACCAGAACTATAAAAATAAGTCGATTCATCTTCCTAAAATAAGTAAAACACATTCCTTAGTTTTCCAAAAGACTAAAATTTTATATTTAGCAACATCTATTAAATGTGAAAATTAACTAAAAAGTCTAAGCCAATTTTTTCTTTTTTGAATAAATATAAGACGTAATTTTTTAATTATTAAATTTTTATATTTAGCAACATCTATTAAATGTGAAAATTAACAAAAAAATCTAAGCTAATTTTTTCTTTTTTAAATAAATAAAAGAAGTAATTTTTTAATTATTAAATTTTTTATTCTTATTAAATTTTGAATGATCTTTTTTTCTTTTTAAGCTTTCAGTTTTGCTTTTAATTGATTTGACCAACAACGATACACCGTTTGACTCACTTTTATCCACCTGATCATCTTCATTTTTGTCCTCGGCAAATTTCCCCTCTTTAATTCGTTTAACTTTTTCATTCAAAATATTTTCCATAGCTTTGGTCTTTTTGAACAATTGATCAGACGGATCAATATTGAATCTGTGATCTGTAAAAATAGCCTCAAAACGAGGATCTTTAAGATTGACCTCAAAATTGTCCTCTTTTTTCTCTTCATCATCGCATTTCAACTTCTTTTTGTTCTTTTTTTGTTTTTTGTCTATTAACAAATCGTCTAAATTAAAATGTGACTTCTGGTCTTCATTGTCCATAGTAAGCAAGCTTAATCTGGCTTGCTCTTTTTTTTCCTCCTCAGTCAACTCAGTCTTACTTTTCTTGTCAAATTTTCTATTTTTCTTATTTGATTTTTTGTCTTCAAAAAACTCACTGTATCCATCTTCTTCAATGCCACCATCCCACGAAAATTCCAAGTTACAGTCTCGATTTTTTTTTGATTTATTATCAGCACCTAATAACAATTGCCTATACTTTCGTATCCGTTCTTCTTCTTCATCTTTTTCCTCTAAATTCACATCAGTTTTTTCCTCTTTTTTCTCTTCCTCCTTCTCATTTTCTTCAATCTCGCTTTCTTCTTCAGAACTGGTGGCTAGAATGTTCCTGAAATCAGAATTTTTCAAGTCCTCTTCGGTGTAATTTCTCATGGTAATGGCCAGTCTGTCTTTGGGCGTCTCATCCCATGTGCATTCAACTTTTGTTTGATTCAGCGCGGTAGTAACGAACAAGTTTGGTTTGTAAGTGATTGGATCCGGGGCATCACAGCACGAATCCTTCAAATCAGTTTCGTCAAATTCGGTATCATCAGGAATAAATCGGAGATCCAATCTAGTAGAACTTGATTCATACTCAAGCCCATCACATTCTGTGTAGATTTTATCTGCTGTTTCAGCCGAGTCACACTCAACCACTGCATAAAAATATCTAAGACGATTGAACTGGTAAATTCGAAGCTTTCTTCGGTCAAATTTTCGTCCCTCATCTTCATCATCATTTGTGTCCGAGTCAGATTCCTCTTCTTGTTTCTCTTGTTGAATATCATTCATGGTCAGCTCTTCGGGGCCATGCATTTTTTCATATTCCATTCTTTCTTTGCCATACTGTGATAGATAAATTTTTACCGATTTAATAACGCCCTGTGCTGGCTTAAAAGAATTCAGCAGAACAAAAAGATCAATAGCTTTTATTCGGTCCCAGTCCATGTTGCACAACGCTAAGCGTCTTGTGACATCATCTCCTCGCTTTGTGTCAGCGTCCAATTCGTTCCAAGGTATTGGTTCAGCTTCTTGTTCACTTTCAGAAGATTCTGCACTTTCTGATTCGCTTTCTGATTCCGATTCCAATTGGTCATCAGACTCTTTTTTATCTGCTGTTGTGTCTGCTTCTTTTTTGTCTTCATCGTCTTGGTCCTCGCTGTCGGAAGATAGTTGATAGAACTTCTTCAAGTTATCATCTGTGCTCAAATTAATAGGACGACCGCGTTTATCTACGGTGTATTTAAGCTTGAATTTTTTGTCCTCAAACATGTTTTTAAATCTTTGGTCAAGCTTGAATTTGCGCTCATTTTTCGGCATTATCCGAAAACGGCTATCTTTTATAATATGCTTGAATCGTTCGTCCTTTGCTATTTCATCCATCTAAAAGAATTTTTGAGAATAAATTTAATCTTAGGTAAAAATATGTATTAATTAATTTCTTTATTTTATTAAAAAAAAAATTATTTTGGGTTAATTTTTAAATGCAAATTTAAATCAAAATGAAAACACATTTTTTTCAGTCAATCTCTACCCAATTTTGCATGGAATATATTGCCAAAATTTACTTTGAAATATTTTTGTCTTGAATCTTTTAAGAGTTAGTTTTGCTACTATTTTTATTAATTAAAATTTTTATTTTTCATGTCATTTCTACTGATTTCATTAGAATTAAGAATTTCTCTTGATGATCGTTTTATTCATTTTCAGACTCTGTGATAGTTATTTAAATTACTTCTTTATTGAGAATAAAATAAAACAAATCTTTTAATTACTTAGCAAAAAAATTATTTAAATATAAATAATATAATATAATATAAGCTACAAAAAGCTAGCAAGCTAGACTTGCTAAGATAGGAAACAGTATCAGGATCCCATCTATGGTAACTGTGACATGTACTGTGTTTAGAGCACAGTCACTTCCCCAGCTCTGCCTTCATCACACTGTAGATTGTTATTCGTTAGGTCACCATTCTCTCGTATCGATTCTACCGAGCCTCAGAACTTCATCCATGGTAGGTTTCTCCTTACGTCTGTACTTATCCAGTCTGTTCCTGAATTGGTTGACGGATATGGATTGTACGATCCCTTGGGGTAGGGCGTTCCATGGCATAGTCACTCTATAAGTGAAAAAGTGCTCTCTCAGTTGGTTGTTGGCTGGGACTGGTCGGACAAAGCTGTGCTGGTTTGAGCTTCTTCTTGTTCTACCGTTGACTTTGACAGACGGGGCTTTGAGCCAGTTTACAATGTTAGTGCCTGTGTAACATTTAAAGAATTGAATAAGATCACCTCTAGTCCTCCTGTCCTCCAGGGAGGTCAGCTTTAGTTTCACCAGTCTCTCACTGTAGTCAAGGTTTTTAAACTGTTTGACCAATTTGGTAGCTCTCCTTTGGACATAAAATTAAATTAATAAATTAAAATAAAATGTCCTAATTGAAATTTTACATATATTTTTGGTTTTGTTGGTCAGAAAAAGTTATCAATGTTTTTAAATTCAATTTCTATGATTTTAATTTCTAATAGTGGTAAATAGTATGCAAATTTTATCTTAATATAGATCGTAAATCAAATTAAAAATTTAAAGATAAATAATAAAATTATCATTTGTAACACACTCTGATATTATGGTTTTGAGTCATTTTAGAGAAACTCATTCTATAATAAGTTCTTATTAAAATATAATAGAATTAATTTTTTTTCAAAGCCCTTTTATGACTAAAAATTTGATCGAAACCATGCAAAAAGTCCAATGAGTGTGAATAAGTTTCATACTTTTGCAAATATTTTTTTAATTTTTGCTCATAATATAACTAGTTAGGATTAAATTATTAATAATAGATTAGCTTTGGATTGATTTTTAATAATTTTAAGAATATTGAATTAGGAGAGATTTTTTAACTCTGAAATAAATATTTTATGTCTATGAATATATTTTATATAGAATAAGAACATTTAATTTCAAGATATGTGGTGACGATTTATTTTATCAGTTAATTAAATATTTATTATTTGAAATGTCGTTTAATAATTTTACAAAATTTAAATTTTATTAAAGGATTTCTTTTTAGAAAAAATAACTTTTTTTTGGATAAAAAGCTTTTTAAAGTTAAGGACGCTTATGAAATCGGTTTTGAATCAATTTGCTTGCAAATTTAATATTCAAGCGTCACAAAATATAGATAACTTTGGATGAAATTTAAAAAAATTTTTTTTCTTTCAAATAAACTGTTTATTTTTTCTGAATATTAATAAATCGAGAGAAAATTGATCGGGAAAATTTCTCTCCTTAGCAAAATGCTGATGGTTTCAAAGGACAGATTTTCAGAATTTTCAAAACGTGCTGATTGCGAAATTGTGCTTGGTTTTAGTGAAGCTTGCTCGAAAAGTTGCTACAAAAACAGTCATTTTTTGTAAAATATATAGATATATATTATTGTCAAATATATAAATAAACCCTTTTTGAATTTAAAAAAATTTATTTGTTTAATAAGTTTTTAAAATTGTTTTTTCTCAAAGTATTTTGCAATTTAAAAAAATTAAGCTTTCCGAAGGCTTAATTTTTATAATATTTTATAATATTTTTATATTATTTTAATTATATTTTTTTCAAAAAATATAATATAAAAAATTATAATCTTCTTTATTTGTAATTTTAAATTTTGAAACATTGATAAAAAATATTTATTATCTTAGAAATAATTTTTAAAAATATGGTAATTTAAACACCTGGTACCATGTAAAAAATAAAAAATCGAATCTTCATTCATTTTAAAGCATTGATGTAAAATGTAATTTATTCCAATTATAAATTTGAAAATATTTTATTATTAATTCAAAATATGTTAAAGGTCGTCCAAATATGAACGTCTCAACGATGAACTGGATGAAGATTTCTCTCTAAAAGAACGTAGATCGAACAGAATAGCTGAAATATCTGACAATGAGGATCAAACTATTAGTTCAATTCTTTTAAATCAACCGGCAAAAAAAAAGCGTAAAATATTCCATCACAAATTAATAAAATGTTTCTATTTTCTATTATTTATCATATTTATTTTCCTTATCTATTTCATCTTTGGCATGGAAAAATCTTTGTTAAACTCAATAAAAAAAATTTCTTCATTTGTTGAGCAAAAATTTAAAAATAAAAACATAAACGACTGGTCTCTTTCAATTGACTCATTCGGTACCGAATCTTGCATCCGAGTGTATGACATTGACGAAGATGGTTTGGACGATTTAATTTTCGGTTTAGTTGGCATTGAGGAAATAAATCGAATCGGAAACAATACGAACCAAAACGAAGGTCTCCTGATGGCTATCAGGGGTTCGGATGGCAAAAGTCTTTGGAACATCAGCACTAAATCAGAAATATTCGAAATAAACTGTCTAATTGACTTAGATTCAGATGGTCGTTTGGACTGTATTGGCTCTGGTCGCAAGCATACTTTAATTGGTTTTGATCCTCATAGTGGTAAAATTTTCTGGGATCAGTCTTTTATGCTGAGCCTTAATGATTATTGGAACATTTATAATCCAGTTATTCTCCCAGTCGACTATGATCAAGATGGAATAAAAGAATTGTTAATATCCACGGGCGGAAATCCAGCGATTCCATCTAATGTACACGACCGAGAGCCAGGCAAAATTATTTTGCTCTCAGGAAAAAATGGACAGCAAATTGGGAAGGATTTAATTTTACCAGAGCAAAAAGAAACTTACATGTCACCAATTCTTCATTCTGTAAACCAACAGCATTATCTTTTATTCGGTACAGGCGGTGAAACAGTATCTGGTAGTTTGTACGCTCAATCGTTAACAAATTTTTATAATTTCATTATTGGAAATATTTCTCATCAAGAACCTGATCCATTTTTGGACAAATTTATTCAAATTCCAAATTTAAATGGTTTTTATAGTATTTACACGAGCACTTCTAAAGGAGTAATGGTTCCGCCAGTTTTGGCTGATGTAACTAATGATGGAATTAAGGATATTTTAATTTTATCTTTTGATGGAGAAGTTTTGATGCTAAATGGACTAAATTTTGAAAAATTATGGTCGATTAAATTTGAATGTCACGAAACTTACACAACCCCATCGCCTGGATTTTTTGATGACGATGATATTTTAGATTTTATGCTGATACAAAATTTAGGAACTTTTGACTATTATCTCAATTCTTCAGTTGTTATTTTAAGTGGTGCAAACGGCTCAATCTTGTGGAAAATGAACACTGGCCGAATGCAAATGATCTCTCCATTGACCATTCAGACTGATAGTGATTTCAGGGATATATTTTTTTTTAGGGTCCAAGGAGTTGAAGAATTTGGTAATTCAATGCATCAGGTGTATCATGGCATTGAGCCACAGCAGCCCATAGATAGAAGTCCAAATAATGGGAAAAGATTTAGCAATGAATTTGAAAAGTGTCAAAGTTTGGTCGAAAGAAACGTTAGTTCCTACTCTTTGGAGCCTCGTTGCGGAAATGATAAGAATTTTT
Source organism: Brachionus asplanchnoidis (assembly GCA_025491095.1). Lineage (NCBI taxonomy): Eukaryota > Metazoa > Rotifera > Eurotatoria > Ploima > Brachionidae > Brachionus > Brachionus asplanchnoidis. The sequence goes on along the minus strand of JAILYF010000039.1, from coordinate 75,608 downwards.
TGTATTTATCCAGTTATGGTTTTTTGGTAGATCGCAGTAGCCAAGAAAATCCTATTCTAGTTTTTAGATCAGAGCCCGAGAAGAAAATGCTGAATTTTACTTTAAATCATAAATTTATTGAGTTATGTCTGGTTATGGAACCAATGGAAAGAAATACTGGCGCAATTGGACATTTTTCAAGCAAACATGATCTAGATTTAATTACAATTGTGACTAGAGGCGCAAATGTAAGAGATCCAGATAGTGGAAATTTTATAAAAATTGTGACGGATTTGAAAATTTTTAAAAATAATTTACATAGTTCACTATTAAAGGGTCAGAGGCTTGAATCAGAAATTTATAAGAATTTAATTGTTAAAAAATTGGATTATGACACAAAGAGCGAAATTCATATCAGTGATTTGAAATTTTTACAAAATCAGTCTTGGAATGCTTATATGGGAACACATGCAAATAGTTCTTTTAATCAATAAAATTTTTTTCATAAGATTTATTTTTCCATTATAATTTCTAAGCTTTTTGATAAAATTTTTAAATTTAAGCTTCAATGATTTTTTAAAACTAGTCTTTTAGCTTAAAAAGCAATTAAAAACAGCTCTCTTAATTTAAAAACTAAAATAAAATCTAGAATACATTAAATTTTAATTTTTAATTGATTTGTTAAAAAATTCTAAGAGTATGTATTAGAATACTTTTTTTTGGAAAAAAAATCCTGTTTAGTCTCTGAATGATAAAATATCCCTAATTTTACAACTTTAAAAATAAATAAATTAGAAAATTTTATAACTAATTAATGAAGCAGCGTGGCGCAGTGGAAGCGTGCTGGGCTCATAACTCAGAGGTCGGTGGATCGAAACCATTCGCTGCTACTTTTTTTTCAAAAATATTTTTTTTTCTTCTAGCTATAAAATTTAAAGATTGTATGAAGGCGCTTCATGTAATTTAATTGAAAATTGTTGAAGGAAAAATTAAAAATTATTCAAACGGCAAAAATAAATGACAAATCTACCAAAATCTAACTCTAATCTTACTCTTAATCTACCTCTGTTTTTAATCTCATTGCTTGGTGATAGTAAAGCATGTTGCTTTAATTAGACTTAGTTCTACACTAATAACATACAGTAATCTCTCGCTGTCGAGGAATCATTGTATAAATGGATCGTTTCAGCCAAAAATAACGCAATTGAAAAATTAAAAAAAGTAAAATTAGATCTAAAAAGAATTTAAAGCCTTTGATAAATAAAAAAGTGGAATCAAATGACCAATTTGTGGACCATGAAGTGAAGCTTCATGATGATTTTTCTAGTTATCATTAAATATACATTTATTTTTAAAATAAATAAAAAATACTCATTTTAAGTTATTTTGAATAAAACAATTTTTTTTAATGGTCAACATCGATTGAAGTTGATAACTTCAATGACATTAATAATTTTCTAGGAAAATATGGCTTATTTGCTTTTCAGCATAGAATGTTATCTTTTGCCTATAAAATGCTATTTTAAAAATAGCATATAATATTTTAGTAAAATTACAGTTCAAAGATAAAATAAGTTAACAGAAAAATAAACAAAAATAGAAAAATTTGTAAACAAAAACAGATTAAAAACCATTAAAAATCTTTAAAAAAACGGCTAATGGTAAAGAAACCTTTGAAAATTTTTATACAAGATTGTTGAATAGCTTTGTGATCAAGAGATCAATGTTGAAGTTTGCAGCATTCAAGCTTTCTATATTTAATATAATATCAATTTGATTTTTACAGAATTTGTAAAAAAATTCAAAAAATTTAATTTAAATATTTCAATGTTTTGCTTTGTTAATAAATTTTTTTTCTTGTTTTTTTTTTTAATCAATTATAAAAAAATTTATTTTTAATTTGTAATAATTATTTTATAAAATTAATAATTAAATAAATGAAGTGTTAATCGGTCTTTCATGGCATGGGCAGTAGCCTTTTGATTAATCTTGAAAACGAATTTTAAGTTTATTAAAAAATATTCTTAAAAAAGCACAAAATTATTTGATTAATAAACTTATAAAAAAAAGCCATACATAAAAAAACTAGCCTATCGAAAATATAATAATTTGCTGTAACAAAAAAAAACTGTTTAATCAATATTAGTTATTTCATCTGTATCATTTAAAGTCTTTGACGAGTTGGCTGTTGGTGGTCTTTCTAAAATCTGCGGATTTGGATCCATGGAATGCGAATCACCAATCCATAAGCCCGAGCTGTTCGAATCTTGAATCGATGATCTAACTGCACTTCTCGGTCTTGGACTTTTGTACTCGTCTATTTCAGACACTGTGCCTAAACTGTTCTCATCATCATTTCCTTCCCTGAACCCCATTGGCACTGCATTTGGCGATGGCTTATGGCCTTTTCTAGCCGACTCATCTAGCTGCTTTTCCAATTTTTTCTTTAAATCATTGACTGACGACTTGGCCTGGCTGCTTGTAAGCAATTTTTTGCTAGGGCTCCTGTTTTTGCGGTAGGATTCGGTCAATTGGCTAACATTCTCAAAGTCACTTGTTTCATCAAAATTTAAACTGTTTGACAAGCGGGATCCCTTACGAGGCGACACAGAGCCTCTTGATTTGATCTTTTGCTCCTGAAGAATTGACTTTGTTGGCTCAGTGTCATCATCATCGGACTCGAATGCATTCGGCACGCTCACATCTTCGTCAGTCTCTTCGCCTTGGTCATTTTTTGTTCTTGACTTTGTTACTGAATCATGTATCCATGTGCTTTCCTCATCCTCCAAGTCATCTAATTTTTTAGATGAGACATCACTTTTAAAATGGACCCGCGAAGAACGAACTGATGAGGTGACCCGTTGTGAAGCATGTTTAAAACAAATCTCGTTAAGAACTTTTCTCACCTCATTGAACTTGACCGAGTCATCGGTTCGTTCGGCTTTCAAATTTTTAACTTTGTTCATGACAAGTTTAAAGTCCCGATTTGATAAGCGCGTGTCATTGATGTTGATTCCAAGATCGTCCAGCTCTTTCTCGAATGCTTCGAGTGCAGGTTTTTTGAATCTGTCCAAATAGGACGGGTTTGACTGAACTTTTCTCAGTGTTATGGGACAAAATTGTGGCAAGTAAATTTCTATTGATTTTGACAAATTTTTGACCGGTTGAGCGGGTAGTTTTTTGGACTGCACAGGTGCTGGTACTTGGTTTGGCTGCTGTCTTGGCGTCACTGTAGGTGGCCGGTTTTTAAGATCGGATTCAAGCTTTTGCCTCAATTGTTGTTCATTATGAAGTTCATTCTGGATTTGCTGTATTCTTGCCTGTAATTCATTGTCACTTTTACCAATTGTATTTTTCAATTCTTCCAGTTTTTCTTTCAATCTAGAAATCTCTTCTTCTTTCTTTAAACAAAATAATTTATTTATTTTAGTTAAATTTTTTTGTTAATTACTTCTTTGATTTCTTTTTGATGTTTATTTTTTAGAATCGATTCTTGCTTTTTAAGTTTCGATATTTGATTGTTAAGATTTTTGATTTCTTGTTCATAATTTGTAATCTAATATATATATATAAAATAAAAATTTTTATTTATAATTTTAAAATTTAAGATTATTGATTTAGATTTTTTTTTGTTGTTTGAAGTTATCAGTGGATGGCATTGAAATATTCAAAAAATAGCAGCAATTTGAATTGGAAATTTTTAATAAAATCGTATTGAATAATAGTTTAAAATTTTTTTTTCTTGTTTTAAGGACTTTATTATTTTCATTTTTTTTGAATAAAATTATTTTTTAAATAAATATATGAATTCATTTTTACACTAAAATTAAAATATGTTACAATAAACACTTGAAAAATTTGGTCAGATTGAACTTATAAATAGCATTGTGAATTTTGACATGAAAAAATAGAACTTATTTTGAAATTTTTTATTTAATTTTTTTATCATTTTATTCTCTTTTTCTCTACTGAAATTCACAAAACCCTATTTTGGGCCATTAACATTTCTTAAAGTTTTCTACATTTCATATCTGAAATTCACAATGCCTTAAAATATTTTTATTTTTTTCAGTTCAAGTATTTAAAAACATAATATTTCGATTAAAAACCTTTAAAATATTTTTAATTAAACTCAAAATAGATATTTACTAATCGAATTTTTAATTATTTTTAAATTTTGAATACTCAATTAACTCCCTTTTTGGTTTTCAGGTATGACATGTATTTTCCAGAGGAAAATCTCATATCTTAAAATGGAATCGATTCTGGCTCAATTCTTTGATTTTTCTAGAAAAAGTATAATCTTGAAATTTTTAGAAAATTTAGAAAAAATTAATTTTTCCCTTCTTCATAAAAAAATCGAGTTGTTTCATTTCAATTCGGCTCTTTGACAGTAACTTTTGAATGGAATGAAATAAACTGGTTCTGCAACATGTTACAACCTGTAACAAGTTTGCTACATTTCAAGATAGAGTCTGCAAAATGGCGTGCAGACTCATGCATTTTGAACTCAATTCTAGATGATTTAAAAAAGTTGAGCCAATACTTAGCACAGTTATTGTAGACTTAAGTCTCATGTGTAACAAACTTTTTACAGATTGTAAAATTTTCAGAACCAGTTTATTTTAGTTTATTATAAAGTTACTACATAAGAACCGAATTGAAATTATCGAATTAAAACGAAGTATACAACCCCAATAAATTCACCTAAAAATTATTTTTTTCTTAAATGGTTTTTCCAGAAAAATATTTTATATCATAGAAAGTGTAGCAAAAAAAAATTAAATTTAAACAATTAATAGAAAAAAAATTAAAAAAAATGAATCTATTTACCAATTCTTTAAGTCGTTCCACTTCTTTCTTCATTTTTAATACGGAGTCCTTTTCTAAATCAACATCGTCTTTCATCCATCCAATTGACGACTTTTTGCCTAATTTTTCTTGAAGATTTTTTATTTCTTCTCCAAATTTCGAATTTTTATCTTCTAAATCACTTATCTTTTTCTTCAAAGATTTACAATTTTTATCATACTCATCTTTTTGCTGACGCATTTCATTATTTTTAAGATCTTCTATTTTTTTTAATAAAACATTAACCTCATCAGTGTTCGATACATTTTTCTGTGTGCCACTTAGTCTAAGATTTCGTTCCATCATTAATTCACTTTCTGTAATCCTCAGTCTCTCTTTAATTCTCTCCAATTCTTTTTCGAATTCAAGAGCTTGTTTTGATACCGAAGAATGGTCAACATCGGGATGTCTTCTGGTCATATGTGCTTGTAAATAGTTCACATTTAGGAAAACCTTAGAACAAAAAGCACACTGGTGATAATTCGCCGATGTAACGCTCATTAAAGTTTGCTGTGTTTCTATCATTTTTTTTCGCTTTTTATTCTCTTTTTTAACTTCAGTCAGCTCTTTTTGTATTTTTTCATTTAACTTTTTAAATTCTTCATTTTGACCAAGCACACCATTTAGTTGGTTTTCGATGTTACCGATTACATCTGTCAAATAGCCTTGAGAATGCACCAAATATTCGATCATAAATTGGCTCAATTTAAAAAGTTTTATATAATTTGGATCCATCATTCTAGTATCCAATTCTGCATCTATGTTACAATATGTAATGTGATCGATGTTGTCTTGAAGAGTAAAAATATCGATTTCGCGAGCCACCCGGTCAAGATCTACAGCGGCTAGTTTTCGCCAGTCAAGTCGGGAATTTTTTTTGCGAAAACCAAACGAGTTGCTGATCGACTCGTTTAGTGGCATTTTATTTTCATAGTGCAGACCAGATACCATCTTGGGGTGTTGATTTCAAATGAAATTTTTTTCTTTTTTAAAAAAAATTTTTCATTAGTAATAGCAAAGACAGTTGAATTTTTTTCAGTGAGATAGACTCAATTGTCATGGTAACAACATTTATAATTTGATATAAATGAATTATATGTCCCATTTTTTGCAAGGTATTTTTATAACATTTTAATTTTATGATTCTTTTAAATAAACTAATTTATTAAATGTGTTGATCAAATGAAATTTTTAAGAAAACGACTAAGTGAACAGTATTTATTTGTTTTTAATTGATTTTAGATAAATCAAAAAGATTTTATTAGTTTAGAGTTGAATGAAATTAAAAAAGAGAATAAAAAGCGAAAAAAAAATTATAGAAACACAACAAATTTTAATGAGCGCTACATCGGCGAATTATCAGCAGTGTGCTTTTTGCTCTAAGCTTTTCCTAAATGTGAACTATTTACAGGCACATTTGACTAGAAAACACCCCGATGTTGACCATTCTTCGGTATCAAAACAAGCTCTTGAATTCGAAAAAGAATTGGAGATAATTAAAGAGAGACTGAGGATTACAGTAAGTGAATTAATGATGGAACGAAATCTTAGACTAAGTGGCACACAGAAAAATTTATCAAGCTCTGATGAGGCTAATGTTCTATTGAAAAAAATAGAAGATCTTAAAAATAATGAAATGCGTTAGCAAAAAGATGAGAATGATAAAAACTTTAATCTTTGAAGAAAAAGATAAGTGATTTAGAAGACAAATACAATTTTTGAGAAAACGACTAAGTGAACAGTATTTATTTGCTTTTAATAGATTTAAGATAAATCAAAAAGATTTTGTTAGTTTTGATTTTATTTTTAATTCTGAATAATCTATTCCATTAAATTAAATAAATTTAATTTATATTTTTTAAATTCTATTGGATTTTCTAAATATCGACACAAGTAAAATTAAATAAGAGTTAGCGTGAAAAATTTTACAAAAAAATTAATTTTTATAATTAAATTGAGTCTTTGAAATTGACATTAAATTTACCTCTTATTTCATAATTCAAGAATTTGAGAAAAATACAAACAACATTTTTAAAATTTTTATCTCAAAATTAAAAAGAAAAAATTGAGAATAATTTTTTTTTATAAATCGAGAAAACAAATTTAAGTTCCAAATTTTTTTAATATCAAGATTTGATTTTAAAAAAAATGTCATTGAATTTTTTTCAAATAAAAAATATATTAAAAAAATAAAAAATGTAAGTAAGCTCTTACAAAATTTAAATTTTTTATAAAGATGTTTATTCCAAATAAAATTTTTCCATTATGAAAAAAAAGTATCCCAAAACAAGAAGCAGAATTCGAGAATTAATTGAATAAACAAAGAAGTTTTTGAAAATCGAGTGATTAAATTTTGATTATTTAATGCTAATTACATTGTGATCTTATTCGAGAAAAAAATAGGAATGATTCGAAAATTTCTTACATTTGTTAAGTTAAATCTCAAACGAGTTTTTACGAAATAAAAAATTTAACAAGAAAATTTTATTTATGAGGAATAAAATTTGATTCTTATGATCTTAGATCTAATATAACAAAAGAAGACGTTAAAAATCTTTGAATGGTACTTCTAGAAAGCTAATTCCCATTTTCTGAGCAATTTTTATTTTTTTCTTTAATTAAATTCAAATAATTTTTTTATTTTTACTTAGAAAAAAAATATACTTAGTATAATTTTTCTTACAAAAATTAATTTTTATATTTTAATAAAATTTTTAATTTAATTATTTTTGTTTAACTAAAAAAAAATTTAAAAATAATGAGAAATTTTCTTAGAAAATACTTAGAAAATTTTTTTTCGTCATTCAGATCAGATATTTATCTAGAATTATCCTTTTTTAAACAACAATTTAACTGTTTAAATAAATTCTATTCGGTACTTCAAATGGAAAGTTTGCTTTTATTCTTTTGAAATTATAAAATTTGTTGCTATTATCAAATATTTTAGCATGCTAAGATTTAAAATTTAATAACGCAATTTTTTTAATAATTGAAAAAAAATTTAGATAATACAATTATTTGCCTCAAAAATAATTATTCAAATTTTTTTAATAATTTATTTTATGCAAAAATAAGCAAAAATTGCATATTTCAAAACCATTCAGTTCAAATGAATTGCAATATTTCATAAAATCCTAGAGAAAATTATGTTAAGTCTAGAATTTTTTTTAAATTAAATTATTATTTGTTCTAGAAAAATATCTTTCCGAAAAATAACTTTATTTTGCAATAAAAAGCATTTCATTTTATAATATCAATTGTTCATGTAATAAATTTAACTATAAAGAGTCTATAAATTAACTATAACAATACAAATAATTATTTTTATTTTAAGATTAAATTTTTCGAATTTAAACAATTTAAATAATGTCAATGATCAGAAGTATCCTTAAAACTTCAAAATTAGTCCAAGGACTAGCACTGGAAAACTTGCGCATCCCAGCATGTTCTTATCATGAAAAAGTAATTGACCATTACGAAAACCCGCGAAATGTTGGCTCATTCAACAAAAAAGACACTGATATTGGCACAGGTCTTGTAGGAGCCCCAGCATGTGGTGATGTAATGAAACTCCAAATCAAAGTTGATGACAGTGGCAAAATAATCGATGCTAAGTTCAAGACATTCGGCTGTGGTTCAGCCATCGCCTCTAGCTCTTTGGCCACTGAATGGATAAAAGGAAAATCAGTAAGATGCAATTCAATATTAATAAAAATTTATTAATTTATTTTTAAATTCTAGACTGAAGATGCAATGAAAATAAAGAATACAGATATTGCAAAAGAACTTTGTCTACCACCAGTCAAACTGCATTGTTCTATGTTGGCCGAAGATGCTATCAAAGCGGCTATCAACGATTACAAAATTAAAAGAAAAACTGCCCAATAGATTTTTAAAACATAAACTGGAAGGACTTGAAATGGTTTAAATTTCTTATAATGTATTTAGAAATACAGAAATCAGCATCAAAAAACTATCTAAATAAAAATGAAAGCGGATGCTTTATTTTTATTGTAAAAATAAATTTTTAAAATAAATTTTTTCTATTTTTTTGTTAAAAGTTTTAGCCGACTTTGAGCATGAATAATTAGGAATTGAAAAAAAAAACTAATAATGTTTAGTTATGACCCTAGATAGTTCAGAAATAAGCCCGATTGATTTAGCTGAAAAAAGCTCATTTTTTGATTCTCTCAAAGTAAATCCATATTTTAGTGCCGGCTTCGGCCTAGTTGGTATAGGTGCTGGTCTCTCAATTTTAAAACGAGGCACAGCACTAGGCTACACTTTATTCCAAAAGCGTTTCACTGTGTCCTTAGAAGTGGTTAGTAGAGACAAAAGCTATGAGTGGATCTTAAAATGGATAAATTCTCACCTAAAACAAAAAGCTCGTCACATAAGTGTCGAAACTTTTTTTCAAAAAAATGACAAAAACCAGCGAGTATCTACCTCTTTTTCGTTTGCTCCTAGTATAGGTGTACACTTTTTTAAGTATAAAAATGATTGGATTCGAGCAGAAAGAACCAGAGAGTCAATGGTTGATCGCAATACAGGCTCACCTGTCGAGACTCTAAAGCTAACAGCTTTAGGAACCAAGACAAATATGTTTCAAGATATGCTTTTACAAGCTAGACAAAGTGCTTTGAGTGAACAATCGGGAAAAACCTTAATTTATCATGCTGGACTTGGTGGAGACTGGGGTCTTTTTGGATGGCCCAAAGACAAAAGACCTTTTAAATCAGTAGTTTTGGATAATGGAATTGCTGAAAATATTAAAAGTGATATCAAAGAGTTTCTTAATAGTTCTAAATGGTATTATGATAGAGGTATACCTTACCGAAGAGGATACTTATTATATGGTCCGCCTGGATGCGGAAAAACTTCTTTTATTACTGCTTTAGCTGCTGCTATTGAACACGATATTGCTATTCTAAATTTAAGTGACCGAAGTTTAACTGATGACAGACTAAATGTTCTATTTGCCAAAGCTCCATTAAACAGTGTCATTTTATTAGAGTAAGTAAAATATCTACTTCGTTTTCTATCACTTTTTTTAAAATAATTCCGATAATTTACCTTATTGCCCCAAAATTTTACCCAATTTCCGAAAATTCGGTTAAGTTTTATGAAGCAAAAGTGAGATACCATTGACCTTATTTTAGCCTATAATTTCAAAATTTCGCTCCATTAAAAATTCTAGGCTAAAAATGCTGTAAACTAAAAAATTTTTTTTAATAATTAATGATCTTCTAGCTTAGAGGGGTAAACAAAGTTGGCTGGAGCATTTTGGTTAAATAGAATAGAGTGATTGCTCTTAAACCAGCCGTTTAAATAGAGCTAGGTATAGTATAAGGAAGTTATTCTGTGAAATGACAAAATTAAATTCTACGAGAGAAATCTTTATGGATTTTTTTTTTAAGTATCAAAAATTGTCACCACTTTTAAATATCAAATAATTACTCCAGCTTACTATAAACATTGAAATTAATTTAATCAGAACCATACTAAACCTAGATTAAGCTTTTCGATTTTCTTTAGAAATTTTTTTTGAGCCAAATTTTTTGAACATAAAATAAAATTTTTTTTATTCAAAAAAAAGTCAAATTAGTATTTATATAAGCTTTTATTTTGAGCATGGTAGATAGAATTTTACAGGCTTGATAAATTATCAAAAGTTAATTACAATTGAAGAATTTGATCTGATTTGATTTTCAGTCAGATTTTCAGACCCCATTTTCAACAGATCAAAAACGGCGAAATATTTATGTAAAACTTTAAAAAAAACTTACAATAAAAAAAAAAAGTAAAATTCACGAATTTTGTAAAACTTTTTCGGAATTTTTTGTTTTACTTTGGTACAAACCATTATACAATTTGTTTTATCTTTTGAAAATAATTTTATTTTCATATGTTAAATTTTGCTTAATTCAACTTTATTTTAATTTAAAATAATCGATCTAACGTAATCATCCGAATTGAGTGACTTGTATTTAAAATAGAGTACTCTATTTTAGTGACATGTTATTCAATATTGAGCATTGTTTTTGAAAATAATAAAAATTCATTATTAATGACATGCAATTTTATGTGAAAAAACTTAAAAATTATTAAAAATAGTTTAAGTTTTTTGAAGTTATTTTAAAAATGGAAATTTAATTATGTTTTAAATCCGAATATATTTAAAACCGGATTATTTTTAAAAAAAATAAATTTATTCATTTTTTAAGATATGTCATTTAAATTGAACATCGCTTTTTTTTAAATCAATGCTCATTTTTTACTGATATGTCATTATTTCAAATATTGACATGTCACTAAATTCGGATAATTACGTTTATTCAAATTGAAATGATAGCAATGGGTACAAGTCATATATATAAAAAAACAGTTTTTTTTTTTAATTTATCTTAAAAAACTTTAGATTAAAATATAAATTTTTCGAGGAAAACACTCTTCGAAAAGTCAATTTTTTCAGAGTATATTTTGTTAACTAAATATTTTTAAAATTCAAATAATTGTATTGTTTATTTTTTTTAAATTTTCATTTATTTCTATATGTATTAATATATTATTTAAGAGATATTGATGCAGCATTTGGAAGTAGAGACATTGTGAAAAATAGTAAAAAAAAAATATTTTTTTTGATTAAAGTTATTTTCTATTTAAATTTTTAAGATCCCACTGCTTTCCAAGGCTACAGTCCATTAACTTTGTCAGGATTATTAAATGCGTTAGATGGTGTAGCATCTTCGGAAGGACGCATTGTAATGATGACTACAAATTATGTAGAACGACTGGATCCGGCACTAATTAGACCAGGCCGTGTTGATGTCAAACAATTTATTGGTTATGCAACAAAATCTCAAATTTACAGAATGTTCATGAATTTTTATCCTGATGCTGATTCAGAATTGGCCTCGAAATTTTCTGAAAAATTATCTAATATGAACAAAAATATGAGCTCTGCTCAAATTCAAGGTTTTTTGATGCTTTTTAAAAATGAACCCTTTTTGGCTTTAGAAAACTGTGTTTCCTATTTTAATAAATAAATTAGAATTCCATTGATTCTAATTAAACAAATGACTTCTGATTAAAATATTTGATATTTAAGACACTGAATTTTTATTTACTAAATTTAAAAATGAATACTTCAGCTTTGAGTTTTAATTTGTCGCATAGTCACTTGTACCAGGTTTTACTTACGATCGACCATGGTTTTCGATATTCCACTATTTTGGTTCATTTTTTATTCATTTTGGTCCTTTTCATGTCAAAAAGTCTGAAAAAGAGAACAAAATTATATGTGAATCATGCAACTGTAGTCAATTGCTTTTATACATTAGTAATGACCATGTACATATTTTTTGAAAGACCAAACACTCAAAATGAAATTTTGAATGATATATTGTGTTCTTTTAGCGAAATATGGTGGATATTCTCATCTTATGTCAGAATGTATTCAATTGTTTTGATCGCTATTTATCGTTACTTTGCTGTTTTCCGCACTGACATTTTTCAGAAATTAAACAATTCACTTATAATGCTTATTTGTCCAATTTTTGTAGTATGGATGCTTTCCATTATGTTTCCAGTTCTTTTCAAATTTATTTTTGAGACCAGACCATCGCGTGTTTTTTGTTTGGACGGTAGCACGCCAATCTTCTCAAGAACCATCATGTATTTTTTATTTAATTACAATTTAATTATTTTATTCCCATCTATTGTAATTGTTAGCATCTATATTAAAATAATGATTAAACTCCGAGCTAGTTCAAAAAGAGTTCATGTAAATTACATACTAAATTCATCAAAAATTGACACGGTGAATAGCAAAATTTCATCTAACCAAGATAAAGAGGAAACTAAGAATTTTAAAAAGCAGCAGCGCTTTGCCAATCAGTTTATCTTCATGTGCATATCAGTGATTGCGTCAGCCTTCGTTCTTTCGATATTTTCCCTAAGAGACATTATACCCAACTTTTTTATCGTGTTTTTTTATTATAGACCATTATTGAGAATTTATATAAATTGTTCAGTAATGATTGTGCCATTTTTATCGTTGTATTATCACCCAAATAGAAAAAAATTTTTCAAAAAGTTGCTTTGTCGCAATTAAATTAATATTTGCTTTTTAGTTTTTTTATTATATAAGAAGCTAATTTAAAAAAATGTTTATTAATAAAATTTTTTAAAATTTTTGTAAAATAATCTAGATCGTTGGCTGAGGTCAATTAGTATAAATTTAAATAAGATAAAAACTTATTAAAATTTAATTGAAAAACTACTCAATTTATATGATTGATAAAAAAAATTCAAAATTTTAAATTTAGTAAACATAACTCTAAAAATCACTTTTATAAGTGATTGAGTGCCTCAAAGCATAAACTGTAGTCTCAGTATTTTTGAAATCTAAAATCAGTTAAAATAAATCTAAAAGCAAAATTTTACCCAAGAATTGTAAAGAAATTTACCAGCTTATTTTATATCAATTTAAAATATATAAGATTGAAAGAATCTGACCAAGATTATTAGAGTCGAAATTAATATGTCTTTTTATTAAAACAACACTAAAAAGAAATTTAATTTTTTTAACCATCAAAAATTTGAAAAAAAAAAAACTATTTTATTAAGAAAAATTTAAATTCAGCTTAATAATTCCTTTTTATGATATCCCACCCCAAATATTGAAGCAAATTTTTGAGTAGACAGTATGCTTTCGTGATATGAAGCTGATAATCTCCGATATTAAAGATTTGTTCTCCAACAAGATCACCGTATTCGAATCTAATTTAGATGGTCTGTCACGGACAAAATTTGTTTTGTAAGGAAATCGATGAGCAAAATGAATCTTTGAAAGTTCGAGAGAAAATATGCGAGATTCAACGATCACTTACAGAACAAAAATGAAATAGATATATCAATCGATATTCAAAAAAATTTTTAAATAATATTTTTAAGGTTATTGAAAATATTTTTATTAAAAATGGTGGTTGTTGTTCGAAAATAAATATTAAATAATATTCATAAAAAAAGAAAATCTCCAGAAAATTATAATCTATTACAAAAAAAAATCTTTTTTAAGTTTAAAGCATTGTTTTGTGTAAAATTACATAAAAACTTGTAGATTTTATTTTGATTGCCTTTATCCCATTTGATCAGTTTAACTTGACGTGGTGTAATTTTACAATTCTGCGGTTTTATGTAAAACAGTTTAGATATCGAAAAAAAATTCAGATCAGCAAATATTAAACTTTTATTTAAAATAGGTGATAAATCAGTGCCGAGAAATTATCGTCCTGTGTCTTTAACATCAATTCCGTGCAAAATTATGGAAAGCGTAATAAGAACCAAGATTGAAGATTATCTTTATGAGAACTAGAGAACCCAGTTTATTGTAGACGATGAGGGAATTAACATAGGTTTACCAAAACATGTTCCGTTAATTGTTGCAACTGATGTACCACAATATAAAGTTGAGATGAACTTTTAATATAATTTAATATCTCAAATTTGTCAAAAAAAGGATTATCAATTGCTTCAATTAACAAAGCATGTTTTGGTCCTTCAGAACTTAAGCTTTGAATTTTTAATATTTGTTTTTGTTTTTAGTACTTAATTACACAACGCCATAAAAATTAGTTAACACGAAGTTACGGTAGCCTATATTTTAACTTAATTAGTTAAGAAAGCGAAATATTTTGTAAAAGCCAACAAACTACACCGACTAAAAAAGTGTTAAAGATTATATTTTTTTTAACTAAGTATCTTTCTTCCTATCTTTTTCACATCATGTTAACCCTTTGGATAAAGTTTGACTTATTAAAAGAAAAAAATCACTGAAATTTTAAATATTTTGATAATATAATATCTAAAGAACAGTATGGATTGGTCAAGAAAAAGTCATGTACATCTAATCTTCTGGAAACTCTAGATTTTATCCCAATGAGTCTAGATACAAGTATTCCTGCTGAAGTGTTTCTTTTGAATTTCCAAAAGCATTTGATACTGTTCCGCACAGAAGAGTAACAGCTAAATTAAAAGCTTTAATGGCTTACATGGTTTGACACTAAAATGGACTGAAGCTTTCTTGAAAAATAAAGACAACGAGTTGTTCAAGGTTAAATTTTGTCGGATTGGGCTGAGATTTTTAGCGGTGTGCCACAGGGGTCAGTGATTGGTCCAATATTGTTAGTTTTGTATCTAAATGAATTAGCAAAAGGAATTGAGAATATCATCAAAATGTGTGCAGATGATACTAAAATGTTCTTGCAAACAGTATTAGAAATAAGCGCAGCAAAATTACAATCAGATTTAGATTTGGTTTTCAAGTGGACTCAAGATTTACTTCTTCTCTTCGACACGTCAAAATTTGTGGTCATACATTTTAGCCATAGAAATACAAATTTTCCTTATTTTATCAATGGTAAGCAGTTATCAACGTCAGAAACCGAAAGAGATCTTGAAGTTTTTTTAAGTACAAATCTGAAATGGAAAAATCAAGGGATAAAGAACATTCCAAATCAGGTTGAAAGAAGAAAAAGAGTTGATATTATTCAATGTAAAAGAGTTGATATAATTGGCTCAAAAAAGCAACAATTTTAATGTCACAAAAACCAAGGAAGAGGTCACTGCTTTAAATATCACAAAGAAATTTGAAGCTACATATAGCTGATATAAATACAAAAATAAAAAAATATTTGCTAAAATTTTTTTTTAATTCGTATTACTGGTTATTAACAATTTTTACAATACGATTAAAAAAACATCTCCCCTACTGAAATATAAACAATTGAATTGTAAAAAATCAATGGAAAAAAATCAAGCTTCATCAAATCAAAAAATCATTCTCGACCTAATGACTTTGAGAGGAACATTTTGGCATAAAACATCTCTTGTATAATAAATACCGATAAAAGCTGATGCATCTCCTTTTGTGAATTTTGTGATCTACAGCTTTAGGCTGACAAATGGTAAAATTCAATATAAATTTGTGATGGAAAAGTCAAAAATAATGAAAATTTCTGACAGTTTGGTCTCATTTTTTTATGTTTAGCATAGCTTGTTGGCTTAACTTTCTCATTACAAATTTATCTTTTCTCTGAGATTTGTATCTTCTGCGTCATTCAATCTGACACATATCGTTCCTTTTTTCGAATTTTTTTTATTATTAGTTTCTTCGTATTCAGGCTATTTATTAGCTAGGTCTTCATTTGAGTTATATTCAGTATAAGGTTGATTTGATGTTTCCATTTCTTCTTCAAAATCATTTGCATAGTCATTATTTTCCTCATAATCATTATAATTACCATCAAAGACTTCAGATTAGGTTTCATCTGCATTACTTAAAAATACAAAAGTTTTTCATCGAAAAATGGTTCAAAAAAGTATTATTTATTATAGGAATTTTGATGGAAAAAAAAATTTCAAAGATGATTAAATTTATTAAGTAATAAGCAAAAAAAGTACCAAAAAGAGTGTTAACAGCTTAAAGTAGGCATTGATTTCTGGATGAGCAGCAATCAATCACATCAGCTGTCTTAGTGTGCATTGTCAGCACACTCGTTGGCTAGCAAGCTACAGTTGAAACTACTCCTAAATCAAATTTGTAATTTTTCTTGTTTAGGATAAAATTTTAGATAAAATATATTAAGAATTATTATTTTTAAAATTAATTATTATAAAAATTAATAGTAAATTTAAAAATATCATTATTAAATTTATCATTATTTAATCTTTTTTATTGACCCATAAAAAAAGAGGTGATGTGTTTTGATTTTTTTAACTAATGAAATTATTAAAATTTACAAACAATTTGTCTAAATCAGATTCGTTCTTTGAATAAATTTATTTTCTTTGATAGAGTAAACTTTGATAGAATAGTACATCTGCAATAAATCAGCAAAAAAAAAACTATTTAGTTATTAACTAAAACAATTGTCTGATTTGTAAATTATTTGATTTAAAAATTAAATTACTATTATCCTCTGTTTAAATTGACATATTCTAAAACAATTTTTTAATTTAATCTTAAATTTATTCATGCTTTTCATTTGGCAACCGGTTTTAATTTAACCAATTTCCTTTATTCAAGTACTTCTTGGAATCAGTTTCCGTAAAATATTTTTTACTTTTAGGATAATTAAAATCTTCAGTTTTTCGCTTTTTACTATCCGGAAAAATATGATTTAGCTTATTTTGATCGAGCGAGGGTATACTGGCTTTAGCTGTTAATTGATCATTTAAATAATTAAATTCTTTCATTTCTTGAGCTTTTAGTCTTTGAATGTGAATTTTTCGATGATGCTTTTTGCTTTTCAAATGCTTAAAAAATTTTAGAAATATATGTATAAAGTATAAAAAAATTACATCCACTAATTGAAGTTTTTTTTGGAGATATTTGTTGCATAAAAAACAATAAAAATCGTATTTATTCTGGGTTTCCTGCCGTAACTGCTCACTTATTTTATATTTGTCCCATGCAATATTATATTGTTCGAATCTTCTATCATCTAATTTTAAAAATTTCTTAAATATTTACTTTAAGATAATTAATATTTATAAAAGTTTACCGTTAATTCTTTTAGTTGGTTTAACACTATCTGACACATTGGGAGAAATGGATGCGATTTTTTTAAAATGTTTTTTTCCTGAAAAATGACTTTTTAATTGAGTTTCGGAAATCATATTCATTTCACATAAATCACACCTGAATTCATTTTTTTTATTTAAATTTGAGTTTATTTTTTTCATATGCTTTTTCCCTGATAAATGCTGTTCTAATTGAGCTGCTGAAAGTAAACTTAAATTGCATGGGTTACAGTAGAATTTTTCGATGATTGATTTTGAATTATTTTTATCTTCTTTGACTTTTCGATTGTTTTCCTCAAAATTTAGAATTGAGCTGTTTTGTATTGTGCAAACATATAATTTACTACTATCTGGGTTTGAAGTGATAATTATATTTTGATTTTTTTCAATTTGCGGATTGGTAGGTAAATCGTTCGAAATAAAAGCTCTATTTGGATTCTGTTCCTCAAATTTTTCATAAGAATTCCAATTTGATTGCATGATTTTTTTTATAAATTTCATCACTATTTTTTTAAATTAAAGAGCATAATGATTTAAATTAATAAACTTTTAATAATTTTTACTTCTCTTTTAACTATTTATAATTATTTTTTAATTTACTTAAATACTCACGTTTTTAAGGTGAGCTTTATTTTCTTGACTTATTGCTTCAACTAAAATGTTTTATATGTATCAAGCAAAATAGTTTTTTATATTTAATACCAAAATTTTTCAAATTCTTTTTAATGAGTGAAAAACAGATCAAAGTTAATCAAAAGAGTATTTCATTTAAAAATCGAGTTCTAATTTACATAATCACATTGACTGAATTTTTTTTTGATTTAAAATCTCAAGACCGATAGTTTAATATTGATTTTAACTCAAATTAATAATTAAACCTTAAAATTATTTAAAAAGAATGACAAAATGATTTTCATAAAAGGAAAGTTTAATTTAAGTTTTGATGCCTTTCTGCTGATAGATTTGAATTTTTTTCGACCATATCTTCTATTGCTTTGTCTTTTCAATGAAAAATTTGATTGAAATATTTTAATTATTTTTTAAGGTTGTTATTCTAATGATAATATTTTATTTTAGGCTGATGGTTTCAAAAATGGAATCTTTTTTGACATTTAACTAATAACTTATATATTAATTTTGTTTAAAACCCCAATTGTTCTTTTTTTTTTAACGAAAATGGCAAATTGGGTCATGTCCAGAATGTGATCAAGTGTTCACCAAAAAATGTGATCAAAGGTATCATGTCCAGAATGTGATCATTTTGATCACCAAAATATTAAGTGTACTCTTTGTGATCAAAAATTGATCACCAAAATATTTTTTTGATCACATAAAATTTTTTTGATCACATAAAATTTCTTTTGTTGAAATCAAAAATTTTTTTTCATTCTTAAATAAATTTTTTTTTTGTTATCTAATATATAAAATTTTTACTATCCGGGTACAACACAAGTCGATTTTGAAAAACTATGTTCTATTTCAAGTTGTAATGATGATGACGAGGACGTTGTTTTGCACTATGAAGAAGGTGATCATAAAGAAGAATCTAGCGATGAAGATGATGAACAAGACGTCGATACTGATTCATTATTTGGTTCTTTAAAGGATAGTGGATCTGAAAAAGAACTGATTGAATCGCTTGATTTGGACGATGATGAGGATGACAGTGAAAATTTTAACACAGAATCATTGACTGTCAAAGAAAATAATGAGATAATTTCAAATGATGATGAAACAAATAACAAGTTGGAGGAGAGCTTTGAAGAAATAGACAAAAAATTGTGTATTTAGAGTTAAAAACCGTAAAAGAATAATTTAGATTTTGTTTTATTTTATTTTAAAAATTAAGACTTAAATTTTTTTTTGAAAATTGGTAATAAAGTTTAAAATATTTTAAAAAATTTCCTGATCACCAAAAAATTTTCTGATCACCAAAAAAAAATTATTTTCATTTTTTCATAAATTTGAGGCTTTTTTGATCAAGAAATATGTGATCATTGATCACTGATCACATTCTGGACAAGACCCGGAAAATTGAGGTTTCAAATTTTAAGATCAAACAATCATTTAGAATGTTAAATCTTAATTAATTTAATGATTTTGATTGTTTAACAAAAAATTAAATTAATAATAATAAGCTACGACAAGGAGACTTGCGAAAATGTCTTACTAGGAGGACATATATGGTAGCTAGATGCATAGAAATCTACATAGTTACATATTCAAAGACATTAGTAGTTGTCCATTTCATAATTTTTTTTTAATAGATTACTTATCTAATAAAAAAATAAGTACAATCTATAAATTATAATAAAAAAAAAGAAAAACAAAACTAAAAAAAGAGATCGAGAACAATTCAAAATATACTAAAACATTACTAGACATATTAGGCCTATCATTATAAAATTAATATAAAAATTAATTGGCCTAAAACAATAAATAATTTAAATAATTCAGTTTAGGTTAATTCAGAAATTTCGTGGACTTAAAAAAGAAAGAAGATGACTATCGTTGATGATAATATTAGTAAAAGTAGAAAAAAATAGAGGCTCTCAATGGATTGCTGGAAGTGGTCGTATAGCCAAAAAAATTACTTAAAAGAATGTTGCTCATTGTAAGCTAATGTTTGAGTACTGTGATAAGGTCCTAAAAAATGTCATAAGGATTACTAAAATAAAACGATATAGAAAAAAGATGCGTCAAAGATCTGAGGAGCAGGCTCGACGAATTCATACAAGATGCTAGCGGCTCTGCGAAATTTCTAAGAATTTTAAGTTTGTCATTGATGATGAGTCCTATTTCACCTTTAGCAAAGCACCATAGGGACCAATGATTCATTTTATTTAAGTTACATGTCAATGTTCTCCAGATGTAAGATATTGAGAAAAAAATCTTTGTGTATATAGAAGTGTCTCCTAAAAGCTTCTTTAAAATCTTATTCAGGGAAAGTGGGCTCGCAATTAACCAATACGTAAACTTAAATGCATCAAACAGCACTTCCCGAATGAGGATACTTGTTCTGGACAGACTCAGTGCCTTCTCATTACCAAAAAAATCTAAGGGATGAGATGCGGCCAAGGATAAGAAGTCTCCTAACTTACCGGAAAGTAGACCATCGAGGTCTTTTGGGGAATTTTAAAAGCAGAAATGTTGAGGAAAAATTGATGTGCTGCAAATATGGATCAAAATATTACAAGTATTGAGAAATGTAACAAAAAATTAGACTGTATATTCATATGAGCCTTGATGAAATGCGATTCTTTCGAGTTGATGAATTTAAAAGGAAAAGAGAAATTAATAAAAGCAAAAATGTGAATAAATAGTGTTTTTAATGAAGTTTAGTTATTGTTTTTGAATTTTAATAAAATGATAATATTTGAGGGAATTATGATCCAAGTCAGTTCGTTTTTTAGTCAGATTTTTTCTAAAAAAATGATTTTTTTTCTTTCTTTATATATGAATGGAATCCTTTTTTTGTTCAAGCCTGAGTCTGATATGAAGAGTCTGAACAATACAGAAAAATGAATACCGAACTAATAAGTCAATTCATCAAGATTAAAAAAACAGGGTTAACTTGGATGTCAACAATCACGAAAAAATTCAGCAAATCGAAGCCAATGACCCTGTGCTTCACAAGCAGCAAAAAAATAAAAATAAAAAGGAAATTAATAAGAATTTAAATAGTGTTTTTTCAAAATGCAACACAAATCTGTTTTATGCTCGATTACCAGAAACTTAGTAAATTTGATCCAGTAAAAGTTATTCAATAAATTCAATAAAAAAAATTAAAAATTGTTTCTTTAAAAAAATTTTGCTAACCTTTTTCCATATCTGCTTTTTTCGTTCCAGAATAATGCAAAATAAAATTGATTTGCAAAAAAAAAAACATTCAATAAATACCAATTTTGTAAGCAGAAAATAAAATATTTTTATTATTAAGGAACCAAAATTGATAAAAAAAAAATTGATAAAAATATTTAAAGTCATAACTAGTCACTATCGCTTGAAGACCCACTTGACGAGTCGCTCATAAATTCATTCATGCTAGGCAAAAGAGAATTAATTTGCTGATTAGATTTGAACTCCTGCGGAACAATTGGTTCTATTAGCTTTGAATTAGATCTGAGCAATTGTTGTGCATTATTTTGACTTTCTGGCTCTGGATTTAGATCAACAAAGTTATTCAATTTTGCAAGCCATCCGCGTCTCATATCCGCATCGGTTGGATACGGTCGATACGGATTGTCACCTGCCCAATTTTCAGGACAGCAAACTCCAAACTCGCTGCTAATTTTGTGCGCATATCGAATAATAACATCACTTGGCAAAGGCTTAGACTTTTTGATCATGTCCAATTTAAGCTTTGACTGGTACACTGCTGACGCCAATACTTGCTCTGCTTCTTTAAGGTAAAGCAGTAAGCTTTTTATGTCAGAGTCGCTTTTAACCAGACCATCTTTTACTTGGTTAATTTTTGAGTATAAAGTTTGCTGTTCATTAGCGATACTCAGATAATTGTTTAACTGGTTTTGTTTTTGAATTATTTGCTTGGTAATTTGTAAAAGATTGTTTTGACTTTCGCTTGCTGCTGTATGATGCCGGCTTTTGCTCGACTCGAAAGTTTGATAAATTAACTCTTTGGTAAGCTGTTCAATGTCATCAATAAGATTTTTGATGTTGTCCTTGGTGCTTAAGACTGAGTTGAAATCATCGGACTGAGTCTCAGTCATCTTCATAAAATGGTGTCAGGCTAAAATTTTTGGAAAAAAATTTTTTTGGATTTAATACCAAATTTTTGGGAAAAAAAGTAAGAAATTTTTTCTAAAAATTTATTAATCTAAAAAATTAAGAATAAATTGCAAAATTTAAGAGACTTGAGAGCGACTCGGCAAGTGAGTTGATTTTTAGTTTGAGAATTCCGAGACCGGTATTTGAATCGGCGCAAATACAAATCAAATGATTTCCCACAGGTCTAATAGCTAGCCTGTAC
The DNA here is from genome assembly GCA_025491095.1 of Brachionus asplanchnoidis. NCBI lineage: Eukaryota > Metazoa > Rotifera > Eurotatoria > Ploima > Brachionidae > Brachionus > Brachionus asplanchnoidis. The sequence goes on along the minus strand of JAILYF010000039.1, from coordinate 53,203 downwards.
ATGTCACAGTCAATTATGAGGTAATTGAGATTGTCTGAGAGTACATTACTAAGCTTCTGGTAAGATTGGTACACGGAACAAATAATAGCGCAGAGATTTTTGACATTTACTGGATTACTGTGAACAACAGACACATTTGAATGGTTCGCTGCATCGTTACGTAGGACATAGTCCAAGTATTCGCCAGAACGATTTGTTAATATTGTTGCTTGTATTGAACCCACGGTTACCTGGGAGAGCAGTTGTCTTAATGCGCTTGGTCTTAACATTTTTCATTAATATTTTTGTTTTGTGAAAAAAAATTCATTTTTCAAATCGAATTTCGCTAATGGTAATGTACTCATTATTACAGTGCCTAAATTTTGTCTTAAAATTGAATTTGAGCCAACATTTTCTATCTCTATTTGATTTGGCTTGATAGAATACAAAAAGATGCTAATGAAATCTCAAGAAATGAAAAATTATGATTTTTTTATAATTATGAATTTTTCAATATGATCTTTATATGTTTTTGTTGTAGATTTTTATTATTTTTTGTTATAATTTGACATTATCTTGGATCATTATTATCTGACGGAAATTTAAAAAAACACATAAAATGTGAATCAAACATTAAAATTTTTTTTACACTGTTAACTAACACATAAATTTTCTTTTCAAATATGTAATTTAACATAAAATTTATTTTTTCAAAATTCAAAATAGAATCAAGTCAATTTAAACATAAAAAAAGTGTCATTTTGTTTTTTCATAAATGCTAATTAAACATAAATTTTTTTACAAAATCCAAAATAAAATCAAGTCATTATTATCAAATATGTATTAGATTTAGTTTAATTTATTTTATTTTTTCATTCAGCTACATAAAAATTTAGAAAGTAATATGTTATTTGAAGTATAACAAAATTGAGAAAATATATAAATTATGGGACAAAAAGCAGATATGGAAAATGATTAGCAAAATTTTTTCAAAGAAACAATTTTTAATTTTTTTTATTGAATATTGAATAACTTTTACTGGAACAAATTTGTGTTCCTTTTTGAAAAAGCACCATTTAAATTCTTATTATTTTCCTTTTTTTTTCCTTTTTTGCTCCTTGTGAAGCACAGGGTCATTGGCTTCGATTTCCTTCCTCCAAGTTACCCCTTTAGTTATTAATTTTGATGAATTGACTTATTAGTTAGGTATTCATTTTTCTGTATTGTTCAGACTCTTCATATCAGACTCAGACTTGAACAAAAACAAGCTTCCATTCATGTATAAAGAAATAAAAAAAATTATTTTTTTAGAAAAAATCTTATTTATTAAATAATTCAATTTTGTTTTCGCAAAATCTTCTGTTTGATATTTATCACAGAAGGACATGTGTTCCATTTCATTATTCGAGCTAATTTAAAAATTAAAAATTTTGGAAAAATTTGATTCTGCTCTATAATCTATCAAATTAGTTCGAATAATAAAATGATGTATATTAAACCGTCATATCAAAGATTAATTGTAATATGAAAATAAATAAATTTGTTATACGGATAATTAAATTAATGATTTAAATTAATTTATAGTTTAATTACTAATTTTAATTTTAAATAATATTTTTCTAATCAACAACATACCCGAATACCTAAAACAGAGTTTCTTTTGGTAAAAAATTTAATTTTTATATGATAGTCTTTTTTTATGATGATTTAATCATTGATATTACGGCCTAATATTATAAAATAAAAAAATGAAACAAATATCATTTTGCAATAAATATCAAACAAAGGGTTTTGTGAAATTCAGTACAGAACAAAATTATAAAACATTGATCAAATTTTTACTTTAAGTTCAATTAAGATCTGTGAATGCAGCACGGTGTGACATAAAGCTATTATAACTATTAATAAATCAAAAAAGTGATTATTTATTTGAAAAAAACTTTATTTAATTTTTATAAATGATTGAAGGTTATCCAAAATTTTTTAAGAAAATTTTTTTAAAAATATCGGACGTTTTATTTTATTTGAATTATAATAATCGAAAATAAAAAAAATTAATCTAATATTGTCTATTTTTCTGTATCTATCTTTTAAATTTTGATTATCTTAAAATATTTATTCTGAACTTATCATTTCATCATGATAAAAAGTCTTGGTAATATTTTGATTCTCAAAATATCCAAAAATAAAATCAAAAATTTCATAATCAATATTAAAATCCAGGATTTTCTTTTCTTCTGAATCGATAAACTCGACAACCAAAGCAATCACTTTCTTTTTTATAATTTATCCAATTATTATTTAAAATAAAATTAAAAAAACTAAATATTACTTTATCTTCGTCATTTAAATCCATTTTTTTAATAAAATTTAAAAAGACTGAATTAAATTTTTTTCTTAATAAATATATTCCATCTAGATCATCTTGTGACATTCTAAAGCTTATAAAATTGTCAATTTTAAATATCATGTCTGAGTTAGTTGAATTCAATCGGCTGGGTCCAGAAAAAAAGGCAATTAAACTCGATGAAACCAAAGAAATTCGCTGCACAATTTGGACATTCCCATAAATATATCTTTCGCTATCATGCAAAGCCCAGCTTGCATCCGGAATATCGCATGACCATAAGCTTGACATAGCGTTCAGCCTGACAAACTCATCTTTACTTAAATTTTATAATTTTTTTATTATTTTTGTAAGTATTTTCATAAATTAAAGGGAAGTTTAAAAAATTAATTTTTAACTATTTAGAAAAACACATTCAAATAAAAGTTATTTAATTTTCTTTCTTTTTTTGATCAACTAATTTTTGTCAGATATATCAAAATATTTAAAAAATTTTAGATGGTCAAAAATTTTTTGAAATCTTTTTTTCATTAAATCTAAGTAAAAATTAACCTTTGTCAGATAAAATTGATATTAGATATTTCTCACCTGTTGAAAAATCCTGAATTTTCGTATTTCAGAACGTACGGGTACCAACCTGCAACCAAACAGGCTTTGATGCAATTGACGTTCGTGGAATTAATGTTTAATTCTTTAGCATTTGTGGATGATTTAATTAAACCTGAATTTAAAAGATGTTTTAACAACTTGATCCTAAATAAAAAAATGTATTTTAAATTTAACAAAAAAAAATGTTACCTTTGAAATTCTATTTCATACAAAACAAGCTCATTTAAGTAAAATTTTGAGCAGAATTTTTTTTGATTTTTCTCCTTCAAAGCTTTTTTCCACATCTGAAACAGAAAAAGATTAAAATTTAACAAATCTTCAACTCAATAAATAAAATTTTACAATGAATATTTTATATAAAAGTATATGATCGCTTTTACAATCACTGACTAGAGTCTTCTTTAGCTCGTTAAAGTAATTTCTTTGATTCGAATCAAGGTCAACAAAGGGTTCACCGACGCTCAATGCTGAAACCACTACCAAAATCGGTTCCAAACATCCAAGCAAAATAGCATAAACAATTGATTTTGAATATTGTAAATCAATTGGAAAATTAATCAAATGAACCCCTAAGTCACTCATGTCTTCCCAAGTGTCCAATGCATCGACCAATTTTAAGCAGTTTATAGAATTTCTAAGTTGTAAAAAAGCAGGATAATCAAGACCTTTACATATAAAATCTGTTATTGATGTATTAAATGCAATGCTATGCTTAGATAAAAGACAAATTTCTTGTAAAGGGTAGCTTAAAAATTCACAGGTGTTTTGATTTGAAAAATTTTTTGTTCGTTGTTTTGAATAAAGACGAAAAATTTTTAAATTTGAAAAATTATTTAATTTGCGAGCTCGATCAAATAGACTTTGTTTTGAAATCCAAACTGATTTTTTTGAGCGTGAATTGTTTCGTTCTTCGTGCACGATTTCTTGATTTAGTCCAGTGTCGATTAATGCTGTCACATTCTCTGCAAAAGGAAGAAATTCGCTTATTTTAGTTGTCAAAATTATTTTTTGGCTTTTATCTTGAGCAATATTTTCATATTCTTCGAAACTAATGTCTTCGAAAATTTGATAAATCTTCAATCTTAATTATTTTTAAAAATTTTGATTGAAAATTAATTTTAAATTTTACTTAATTGCCTTTTTCGATCTGAGTATTTTTTTTAACCTTGATAATTGGTTATAATTCGAAAGATAAATCATGATTGAACCTATTAATTTTAAATAGGAAATATTAATTGAATATTAAATTATTTATTGATAATATCTGAAATTATAATTTGGTTATTTATTTACTATTTACAGACTTGTCCTAAGTCCCAAGTTTAAGTCAACACAATTAAAATTAAAGCCGAATTCCGGAATAGAAATTTATTACTGAAATTTATTTTTTTTAGACTTAAAAAAAAATTCAAATTCTGTGACTTAGACTTAACTTAAGACTTTTGACTTTAGCAACAACAAAACAACAACTCAAGTTACTTGTTCTAAAATTTTACCTTCTTTTTCGGAGCCAAGAATTTTGTTAATTAATTTCACTATTAAATCGAACAAATTATCGAAATTTTCCGACAGCTTTTGATTAAATGACTTAATTAATGACAAATCGTAGGTTTGTTTTGAGTCATCAATTTCATTCCCAAGCTTAAAACCATCAATGCTTCCATAGTAACTTGCGCTTCTAGGTTATTGGATTGATATTTAAGAATTTTTAAGCATTTTTAGTTATTGAAAAATTACTGATAATTTTCTAATAAATTCAAAATTTCGAATTGAGAAAATCTTTTGGCCCAGTCAATGGCATTCATTTGGTTGCAGGATCTCAAATTTTGATTTGCACCGAGTCTAAGTAAACTTTCAACCACATCAATTCGTCCATTAACCACAGCTGAAATCAAAATTGTTATCCAAAAATCTTTTTGCTGATAATTAACATTAATTTGTCCTCTTTTTACCATTTCTTCAAGTTCTTCAATAAAAATACCATCTTTGAAGCTTTGTTCAATCAAAAAATCGATATCCATATTTTTTATCGAATTTAATGAATTTTTAGTCGAATTATTTTTAAAAAAAACTTTTTTTCGTTTTTCAGCGCACATTCTTTCCAATAAACTGACCGAATGCTTTTTAGCCTCGACTCCAGGTGAATAATTAATCATTTTTAATACCTCATTTAAATACATTTCTTTCACATTACCTTTGTTAATTGAAGGAACTAAATTTTTGGCAAAAAATAAAAAACTTAAAATAAAAAGTGTCCAATTTACTTATATAAATACTGCATTGAATAAAATATTTTTGAATCTGTTCCTTCATTTGACTAGGTCCGACCAAAATAACTCTTAAATGATTATATTTATAAATGATGTCTCGAATGAGAATTAATATAAAATCCAAATATCGGTCTCTAAAATTAATTTCATCCTTAAAACAAAAAATTATAAACAAGTTTTTTATTTTTTTATTCTTACCAAAACAATGTCTGTGACAGAGTTAAGAAAAGCAGACTCTGCTTCATTGGTTATATTTTTGAGTAAAATTTCATGAGTACAAAAAGTCAGTAAAGTATTTCTATTGCAATATTTTTTGTTAGTATATACATGGCATCCAACTGTGCTTCCCAAATTTTCACCTCTTTGTCTACTAATATTCCGTGCTATTGAATAAGCAAGAAGATCAAAAGGTAAGGAGAAAATCACTCGACATTTTTGTTTTATTGATTCATAAAACTCCAGAATATACTCCCCTATTTGATTACTTTTACCAATTGCACTATCACCTCCGATGAACAACAGTCTATTTGTGCCAAAAAAATTCATTATTTGATCTTTATAATTACAAATGGGAAAATTTTTCGATGAAAAAATATAATTTGGAATTGCTGGCTGAATTAAATCACATTTAAAATGATTCTTGTATCTTTCTAGCAAGCTATTTGTACTTGGTTTTTGTATTTTAGGTGTCAAAATTTCAATTTCTTGCTCACTTAGTTTTAGCAAAGGATTATTTTTAATCAATTCACTCATTTTTGTATTAAATTCAATTTTTGACGGTTCTGAAGCTGATTTTTTGCTAGATTTTTTTGAAACAAATGCATATTTTTTAAAACCTTTTCTTTAAAAAAAATAAATTTAAATTCTTTTAATATTGATAAAATTTACCCGCGAGTTTCGAATATAAGGTCATTTAAATCACACAATTTACGCACATAAGCTCGCTCGTTCGAGCTCAGTGAAGACGGAAATTCTAGTTCTTTATTTTTTGTTGTGAAAAAGTTGTTTAACACAATATTCATTGTAAATTTAACTTCTGAATTTGGTTCCTACAATAATTTAATTTAATTTAAAAATAAATTTATTTAAATAAAATTACTTCATTTTGAAGACTTTCATTACTTGATGATCGAGTCGATTCGGTCAATTCAGACATTATAAAATCGACTTTGGAAAAGCTAGAAATAAAAAGTTGACAACAATTTTTCTACTGAAATTAAATACATAATGTTAATTATGATTTCAAGATAGCAACCAATATTTCCTAAACTAAAATTTTGACAGTTAGCTTCGAATGCATAAAGGTTTTTTGAATTCTATTTTGTTCTAAAGATAAATGAGACAAAATACTGAAAATTAAATTAGGATCATGTTGAAAATTTTATTTTAAACAATTTTGCTCAGTTTTAATTAAACCTTGAAAAATACTTTTCTAAAGCTCTTTAGATTTAAAGTTTTTTTAACCATTTTATTTTTTATTTGAACATAATATTGGTAAAAAGGTTTATTTTAAAAATTCATACTGTTAAATCATGACGTCAGTGGCAATATATTTTTATCATTTTACTATAAATCTTACAAGTTTTTTAAGGTTTCTTTCATTAGAATTTAGTGAAACACTTAATTTGAATGTGAATTATAGGAATTAAATAAAAAAGTTTTAATTTTTATATTCGATTTATTTTCTTTAGAAAGATCTAAGTAAATCAAAATAATATTATGACATCTGATTACTTGAGTAAATAAAAAAATTTAAACTTAATTTTTAACATATAAAAATAAAAATTTTAATATTTTTTTGCGTGTAATTTATTGTACGAAATTTATAATCAAATTTAAACTTGATATTTTTAGCTCATAAAAAGTATTCCTCATTTGCATAAGATTATTTAAAATTAATCAATTTTTTTTTCAAAAATTTTTAATTCCATAAGACTCATTTGAAAGCTCTACTACTACTTAAGTGAAAAATTTTAAAATATGCTAAATAAACTTTTAGGCAAAATAAAATGAATTTTTTATTCAAATCTTGTTATTATTCAAAAATTTAGACACTAAATAAAAGTAAAAACTTTTACACGTCAATACAGAAATAATGAATATTTGGAACACAAACTCAGACAGGTATCCTCAAATCAAGAGATGTTTACTCTCAATTAAAAGCTTAATTCAAGTTTTGATCTAAATTGCCAAATAGAAGAACTCAAAGGCCTTTTGAGAAGCAACGATTTATTGCTTAAAGACGAAAGATTCAAGCATAACAAAATTGTAGAAAAATATGAAGCTCAAATAAGCCGCTTAAATGAAGAAAATAAATCATTCAAAGAAAAATATGATCGTGTCTATGATGTCCAAAAAAAACTAGAAAAAATAAACAGTGATTTAGAAGAGAGGCTTTTAAAAATTGTGGAAAAATACGAAAATGAGCAAAAAACTCTACTTGAAGATTTAACTATTGCTCATTCGAAACTTGTTGAAGCCAACCTGACGATTGAGGATTTGGAAAAACAAAAAGATACTTATAAACAAGACTGTAATCTAGCTGTAAGTTTGCTTCAATGTAAGCCCAATGATTTTGTATCTCATTCATATAAATCTCTTCCGTATTCGATTAGGAATCGATTAAAGTCTCATTTAAGTCATGAGGATATAGAAAAGCTTAAAGCCGATAATAGTAATGGTACACAGACAAAAGAAATACCTAAGATACCTATATTTCAGCCAAGTGCAGCAGCTGCATTAATGTACACGTATCAGAATGAAAGGGTACGACAAAATAAAATCGATGAAGAAGAGTCCAATGATGATATCGATCATGGCTATGTGTCAACAAGTCTATTAGCTCATGTTTTGAAAATAGAAAATGAAGAAAAGACAAAGAATCCGCTAAGACTTTATCCGCATATATGTCTTAGATGTAAAAAGCAGTTAGTTCTAGTTGATATGGAAACTCAAACTGAACAGGATCATGGCGAATGCTTTGAAAACAAGATATTGTTGGCAAAGCCAAGAAGTATTTTGAGTAATGAGCCTTTTTCGAGGTCTAAGTCGATCGGAAATCATCTAGCAGATCTTAATGGTGATGTAAATGATTCAAATTATGTCAAAAATAGCCACCATAAGTCAGCATCAACTGATTTAGGTTCTTTCAAGAATGTTTTTTTAGTATGAGGCTTTAAAAGAATTGCTTTATTGTTTTTATTTATCGTGTCAATTTCCTAATGGGATCATCGAAAGAGTTTCCTAATCGAATTGTTTTAGGTTTGTTATTACTTTAAATAATATGAGACTTTTTTGGTGGACTACAAATGAGGAAATATCGAAATGAATTTTTTAAGAAGATTTTTATTTAAATAATTTTTTCTTTATTTTTCAAAAAAATAAAAATGATTTAAAAATTTTCTTATTAGTTTTATTTGATTTTTAGGAAAATTTTTAGGCCTTAAGAAAGCTACCGTGTCTCTCCAAATAAAAGAAAGTTCGGTCACCAAAGGGTTACTTTTATTCGAAAATTTTTCACTTCAAAAAAGTGACTCAAATAAAAGAAATTTATCCATTTTTTTTCTTTTTTTAATAACAAGAAAATGCATGTTTTAGATGATAAATGACTGGTGAATTTTCTTTTAATCGAGACATATTTTTTGAGAAAAAAAACTCAAATTAAGGGAGATTTTTGACTCAAATACAAGCAAGTTTTTTCTATTTGTGGTTACTTATTACCGTATTTACTCGAATATAAGAAAGAACGGTCATCGAAGCTTAGTTTAGCTAGTTAGTTGATTCGAGTTAGTTTTTGGACCAAAAACTAACTCGAATAAATAGATAATTTTCACTCGAATAGAAGCAAGTTTCTTCTATTCGCGGTTTCTTGTATTCGAGTAAATACGGTAGATGAAAAAATAAGAATTTACTGAATTTCAACAAATACCGTATTACCTCAAATAGAAGTAACCACAAATAGAAGAAAGTTGCTACTATTTGAGGCAAAAATTTGCCTTTATTTGAGTTGTTTTTCTCAAAAAATGTGTCTCGTTAAAGGAAAATTCACCAGTCATTTGTCATGTAAAACATGCATTTTTTTGTTTCTATTAGAAGAAAAAAAATGGATAAATTTCTTTTATTTGAGTCATTTTTTTGTAGTGAAATATTTTCAAATAAAAGAAACCCTTTGATGACCGAACTTTCTTTTATTTGAGGAAATACGGTATATTGGAAAATGTTTCAATCCAAAAAGCAACATAGAAATTTCGAGTCTTGTATCATTCGTTGACAATTGTCCATGGAAATTGATTATGTATGATTCATGATAATTACACATTTATTTTCAATAAAACAATTACAAAAATTTGTTATGTTCCTTTAATTAGCGTTTTTTGTTCATATTGTTCGCGGGTTGGTTGATTCGGTCAATCTGGTCATATATACAATCAAAAAAGAGTTAGAAAATAATCCAAAGTTTTTTTTTATTTAAAATTTTAAACGACTTACTAAAAGTAGATTTCTTTACATAATTGTAATTTTTTTTTGGATAATTTAAATTATGTATAATTTTTTCTAATTTGTGAATTGCTTATTTTATTTTCAAATTTTGTAGATTTCGTAGAAACTTAACTTTTTTTTATAATTTTTTTCATTTTGCCTATGAGGCTTAAATCAATAAATAATAATAATAATCATATTTGTTACATGATTCAATCTTTTCAAAACTTTTTGGAACTCTAAAAATGAAGCTTTTGAGCCAGTCGATTAATCCTTCATGAAAAATTGCTCATAAAGTTGTTAATATCAAATTTATGAATTTTTTTAAAAATTAAAAAATTTACTATAAAAAATCCTTTATTCAAAACACAAAACTGAGCACAAAAGAATAAAAAAATTGTAAATTAATATAAAATAAAGATATTATTGCTCCTATAAAAAATATGCTTTACAGGACAGGCTAAAAATATTAACATGTTTCGAATTAATTTGATAAATAAGGAATATAATATTATTCTATTAAAAAATCATATTTTATAATTAAAAACGAAAGAAAAAGAAAATAAAGCTAAAACAATTAATATATTATACTGAGGCCATACTATTTTGCCAAACTTGAAAATTTTAATTATTTTTGTTTATTTAAATTTCTTCATCAAGATTATTAATGAAAATTACAAGTATGATGATTATTAATATAAACGAAAGCGTTAGTCATTCGGACCGCTCTAAAGTATATTAAAAAAAAAATCAAAGTTAAAAATGTCTGGTTTTAATTTGATTTTATATATCGAACACTAAATACACATGCTAAAATAATTTAAATTTTGAATTTTTTTTGCTTTAAAAATAATTGGTTTAAATTTTTAAAAGATTTATTTTTAGAAATAAAAAAGATTTATTTATTCAGAAAAAAGTATAAAAAACTTAATATTTGTACTGTTTCTAACAATATTCAATTTTTTCTTATAAATATAAAGATTTTTTTAATTTCTGCTTCTGTTTACGTTTAACAAATTATGTTTTTAAATTTTAAACATTCATATTTAAAATTGCTAATAATTTCAAAAAAATGGTTTTTAATTTAATTTAACGTATTTTGCAACATACTTTGCTCAAAAATTTACCGCTACATGCATTAACTAAAACTTAAAAAACATGAAGTGTAAATAATAAGTTAAGTTTTTAACAAGACAACTTGATATGTTTATTTGACGATGATTAGATGGGTCCTTGCGTGGAGACGTTTTATTGGAATTTATTTTATTTATTATATTAGTTATTTTTAAATTTCTTTTTTCTTAGTTAAGTAAATTTTACTCTAAACTTTATTTAAATTTGATTATTTCCTCCAAAAAGATGTTTTTTTTGGCAAACTGATTTATATGATCAAATTTAAGTGATCATTCTCAAAATTTATCGTTGATAGAAGGGTTTTAAGTAATTTTTGATTTTAATTTTCATTGCAGAAGCTTATTTATAAAGATATCATTCAGTGATAGATTGAATTTTTTATATCTACAAGTCTCTGCAAAAATTTTGTGCATAACCCTCGGGTATGGTATAACATGATTTGCTTTACATAAAAATATATATTATTTTAATTTTTAACTATAAATTCTTAAAAATATTTTTATTAAAGAAAAATTTTGATACTGATCATTTAAATTTGATTATAAATTTGCAGATTCTGCATTATTTTAAAGAACTCGATAAAAAACAAGGACAGTATTTTTATTCCATTAGTATTTCGGAATTAGATTTTTCTTTTTTTTGGAGAAAAACAGCTTTGATTCAGTCTTTTTTAATAATATTATAAAGCCTAGCAGTTTGAATAAGGAATTTTTTTTAATATCCTTTCAATAAGTTAAATTTTGTAATAATAGTAATAAATAAAAATCAATTATAAAATGTTTATGAGAGATTGCATCAATCGCTAAATCAATTTAAGTTAATTATAATTAACTTAAATTGATTTAAAAAAATTTTGAAGTGATGTCGAAGTCATTTTGATGACAAAGAGTGATGTACTTTGATGAGAAATTGTCCTATCGCTTCAAAGTGACATCACAAGTGAAAAATGATGTGAAATCGATTCACAATCATTAGATTCATTATGAGAATTTGATTTGACATCAATTTTAAATTAAATTTTAATTAAGAAAAAATTTTATTGGTAGTTATAAAATGAGAAAATTTTTAATTTTAGTCATGTAAATTGGATTTTAATTTCAAAATTAGTTTTATTTTTTATTTATATTCAAACTATTTAATATTTTCCTTTTTTTGATTAAATTATTTTCGTGAAATGTTTTCGGACTGGCGATATGATATGGAGCTGAATCAACAGACGAATTTGCTTTATTGACTGCTTCAATTTCAAATCCTTTATCTTTTAGTCTTTTTCTTGCTTCATTACACATCAGTCTAATTTGATTATAAGCAATAACAAGCGTAAAGGTAATTCGTTTTGTAAAAATGTAATCAAATGAAGCTTGAATTTCTGAAGGAAAGTCTTTAAGCATATGGTCCCGGTCTCTTTGTGCCCATTCTTTGTCGGAAGGTATAAGAGTACCTATTAGTTTGCGAAAACAAGACGTATCACTCTCACTTCTATTGGAGACATATAGATCAATTTGACGCTTTTGATTTGAGTCAAGACTTACATTTGGACATTTTAATGATAGAATGTGGAAATTTTCCTGATCTTTGTGAGAATAAATAGGTAAATTTAAAAGATCATCTCTAGAGCCAAATAACTTAATTACATTTAAGCTTATTTCTTTCAATCTGTTAATGTAATTTTCATCATAACAATTTTTGTAACTCTCTAACATTTTATTTTTAATTTCTAAATTATGTTCTAGTTCTCTAATTTTTTCATAAGCAATGTCAAGATTTTTTTCTAACTGATTAAATCTGTCTTGATATAATCCTTTTTCATTACTTAAAGAAGATATGCTAAAATTTTGTGAATCTCTAATATTTTTTACACTAGGATTTTTTTTTGGATTTTCAACTGAGTATTCTGATAGTGATTTTAATTGATTTTCGCAATCAACTGAATTTCCAATATATTTGGCAACCACATTATATTTTTTATTACAATAATTTATTTCATATTGATCACCTAGTTTGATCATATCAAAAGGTCCTAATTTGTCCAATTTTATCTTATCAAAAGTTCGGTCACATAAAAACTGAATGACACAGTATTTTTTATCATTGGAATCAACTTTTTTGTAAATAGTTAATATTTAAATTTAAATTTTTAATATCAAAATAACTTTGGTTACCTATATAATCATATTTGTTTTTATTTCGAACAGGTGATGGTTGTCTTTGAAATTTTTGATAAATTATTTTAGTACTCTGGCTCGAAATACTCTCCATCGTTGAGCTCTGACTTAGTTTTTGAAACACTCTTTCTTCATAAAAACTACTTGAGTTCGATTGACATGACTCAGAACTGAATGATTCATCACGGGAATTAGTCTTTTCCTTGAATAGTGTTTGATTATGTCCTTCAAAATGTTTAGCTAACTGACTACTATAAAGTTTTTGATGTTTCTTAGAACATTTTTTGGACAACTCATTAACTTCTGAACTCCTTGAAATTTGATCCTTCAAATCATTAGATTTAACTGCTAAATAGTCTTCTCTTGAAATTTTCGGATTTTTTTCCGGAGCTGTATTTAGCGATATCGAACTTTTTGGTAATTTTGAAATCGTAATTTTACTTTTAACAATACTTGGCTCTTTGATAATTTTTGATCTAGTTTCCATTTACTAAATAATTATTAAAATTAATAAACTTATATTTAAATTTTAGTTAACAAACCAAATTATTGGCTAATTAATAAGATAAATAATTCAAAATTTTATTTACAATTAAAAATTTTTTATTATCTTTAAAATATTCATAAAAAAATTTAAGTCACAATAAATGGATTTTAACTAGTTGAATAAGTGAGCTGTTTTAAAAAAAGAAATATAGGAAACTGTATCTGAAATTTTTGAATAAAAGACTTTATCAATAAAATTAAAATCACTTAAGAAATATTGTTCACATATTATACAGAGACTTATTTTTGCTGATAAATATTCTTGATCAATAAAGAAAAAAGGATTATGTAAAAGAATTATTTGTTTAGAGATTGCATAAAAAAAGAGTTAATTTCAAAAATTGCACAAATTAAGCCAAATTTTTCCTTTTTTTTATCAAATATTGCAAAATTAGAGTTACGATTTTTTGCCTGAATTTGATCAAAAAATATTGAATTAAAATATATATAATTATATGTTTTAATTCTTAATATTTGGATTTTAAATTCATCTTCTATCAAATAAGAAAAAATTGTGTTATTAATAAAATTAAAAGTTTTACTAGTTTTAACTGAAATAGAATTTGAAAAATTTCTTGAGTTTGAAGATTTAATAATACTGTGTGTCTTAATAAAAAGAGAAACTTTATTAGAATCATCGTTAAATTTATGTTGGAACTCACTAACTTTTTGAACTAAATTAAAAATTTTTATAAATTCAGCCCCAATAAAATTTTTTCCTTTTATTGATCTAATTATTTTTCTATTAATTTCCTCAAATTGAAAACAATTTAAATTATTAAGTGGACCAAATTCTAAAGTCAAATCTGCAAGATGCAAGAGTTCATGTACACCAGACTTTAATATGTAAACATCATATAAATTTTCTAACTCACTGACAAATTTAAATAAAACTTGCTTAATTTTACATAAATCACTAATTTCTATAACTTTGCAAAATAAACATTGTAGCCCTATTACTAAATATTTTATATTTTGATAGTATTTGAATGGCATAATATTTCCAAAACAAATAAGACAGTAATGAAGAATAAAGTTAAGAAAGTCATGAGATCGCCAATTTTTCCAAACTCTTATTGACCGTGGCAGAGATGAAATATAAAATGGTGGTTTCAAACTTAATAAGCGTGCATCTATCTCACTTACATAATTTTTTAAAGAAAAAGGTTTAATTGCTGGGCTTTCAAACCAATAGATAAAGAAGCTTTTTACAACCCCCAAAAAAATACTATGCATAGCATCAATATTGGTATTTTTCACAGCATTAAAGTACTTAAGTTGATTCAAAGAGCAATTTGCTTTGATCCCAAATCTATGAGGTATTGCTTTTGATCTTCTTGTAATTAATTGCTCTTCCAGATGTTCATTATAGAGGTCTTCGGTTCGTGGTGGTCCATCCGGATTTGAAATATCATAAGGATATGTGATTACAAATTCTTCTATTTATTTTTTAATAATTTAAAGATTTGAATTAGAAATAAATACTTTCAGTTGGAATGTTTTTTCCTTTCTGCACACATTTTAGACATCCATAGTAGCCATTCGAACTATTGATTTTAATTATTGAGGAACGTGCGGGTTTATCAAAGACTGCGGCAATCAAAAATGTCTTACATATTTTGATTGAATCTTCTCTTAAATAAAATCCTGACTCAAGAAATTTTAATTCGCTTGTAACTTTGCTAATTAGCATATCCGAATTTGGATTACCATTTGCTACTGAAAGCCCTTTTTACAAAATATTAAAATTAATAATTTTATTAAAAACATAAATTTGAAAAAGATATTTTTTAAAAGTCAAATAATTTTAAATAAGTTATGGTCAATTAAAAATAACATAAGATTTTTTATTTATCGAATGTTTATTTACAAAGAAGACTTTGAAAATATTTTAAATACAATTTTATACTTTTTCACTAGCCTTATTCATATTAATCAAAATAAATATTCTTGTTGCTGAAAAGTGAGTAAAACTCGCCTAATTTTAAAATAATTTGATTTTAAATAATCATATTTAGTCATGACTTGACCCTTTTGAAAAATTTAAAATTTAATAAAAATTAGTCTGAAAAAAAGATAATCAAAGAGATATTACCTGCTATAATTATATTTTGAAAAGAAAATCTTTGTTCAATCGGCAATTCATTAATCACAAAGATTAAAGGCCATATACTTAAATCAGACTTATTACATATTTGGATCCCATCAGAATTAAATAAAAGTGTCAATATTTTATATTTTTTGTAATCTTCATTTTCAAGTACTTTCTGATATATTTTTCCATCATAAATATCATATATTTTATGGCTGTCAGTAGAAGTTTTTGGAAATGTGTCAACCAAGTTTCTTATGTTAATTATTCGTTTTATTTGTTGACTAATGGAGAGCTGATAGTCAATTTGTAATCTAAATTTAATAAAATTTAAAAATATTTTATTAGAGAATTTAATTTTTTTTACTTATTATTACAAATTCCACATCGATTTGTAAATTGGTTAGAGACATTTTCGCTTGAATAATTTGTGTCACATTTTTGGCAAAAAAACCATTTTATGTATTCAAGGTGATCAGTTTTAATGACCCTATTAATACAATGATTTAAATTATTGGGTATTTGATAAGATGTATCAATAATCTTTAGATAGTCACATAGTATCCTAAATGTAAATTGAGTGATATTTCCAGATAAGAATAATGACAAAAGGGCTAGATCATTTAAATTTGAATCATGGTCCGATTCGTGACAAATTGATTCAATTGATTCCTCGTCTGGTTTTTCATTTATTTTTGATAAAATCATATTTGGTTCAATAGTAGAATTGTAATCATCATGACCAGATGATCCATTGTCCACATTTGACCTTTCATCTTCAGACAAGCTCATCAATTCATCCTCTAAATTTTTTTCATCGAGTTGTTTGATTTCTAATTTTTGAAAAAAATTAGAGTCTATATTTCTTTCTTTGTTTTTCTAGGAAAAAATAAAAATAAAAATTGCTAATATTTATCATCAATAAGCTAAAATACCTCTTTTTGGTTTAGTTTAGGTCTATTTTGACCCTTTCTTATATGCTTATATTTTCTATTATATGGCATCTCAATTTTTAAAATGATTTGTCTAGTTATAGAAAAAAGCACGTTGAATTTAACTTTCTTAAGCTTAAAAACTACATAGCTACAATATAATTAGAAAAAGAGGCAAAAAAAAACTTATCATGCTCCCGTAAGCATACGTCTATAAATTATCAAATTAAATCTACATTAATTTATGCTAATATTTAAAATGTCGAGAAAAATGTCTGATAAAAGGTTAAAAGTTTAAAATCTTTCATCGAATAATTTTACATGTTAGAGTTATGTAAAGTTATTCGATGGAATAAGTAGGACAATAAAATAGGCTACTTATTTTTAATTAAAGACAAAATTTTTTACTAAATCATTATAATTTTTTTTATTTTGATAAAATATTTATCAATTTTTTATATATTTCTTTTTAACATTTATTTTTTTATCTGAAGTAGCTACCGCTAGACCAGAATTTTACAAAAAAAAATATTTGTAATTGTTAAAAAGTATTAACAAAAATTTTGTTATTTATTTTAAAAGTCGAAAAATTTTAATAATTTTTTTTACCCAATTAACATAAATTTGAAGACACTTTGATTCGCATCAAATTCACTTCAAAGTTGATCCAATTTTGTGATGTGAATTTAAAGAATTTTTGATGTCCAAAAAAATTTGCATGTTGTCTTGAAGAGAATCTGAAGTTTTTTTAAATTTCATCGATTTTTATGAAAAATTGGAAAAAAATTGAAGAAAATTTGAAGACAAATTTAGTAATTTAATTAGTAAGTAAAAAAAATTTTTCAAAGGAAATTTTGAAATTCTGATTTATTAATTCTTTTAGTATGACAATAATTTAATAAATAAAAATTATTAAAGAACCGAAATAAAAAGTAAAAAAAATTATTAAAATTTTTCGACTTTTAAAATAAATAACAAAATTTTTGTTAATACTTTTAAACAATTACAAATATTTTTTTTTGTAAAATTCTGGTCTAGCGGTAGCTACTTCAGATAAAAAAATAAATGTTAAAAAGAAATATATAAAAAATTGATAAATATTTTATCAAAATAAAAAAAATTATAATGATTTAGTAAAAAATTTTGTCTTTAATTAAAAATAAGTAGCCTATTTTATTGTCCTACTTATTCCATCGAATAACTTTACATAACTCTAACATGTAAAATTATTCGATGAAAGATTTTAAACTTTTAACCTTTTATCAGACATTTTTCTCGACATTTTAAATATTAGCATAAATTAATGTAGATTTAATTTGATAATTTATAGACGTATGCTTACGGGAGCATGATAAGTTTTTTTTGCCTCTTTTTCTAATTATATTGTAGCTATGTAGTTTTTAAGCTTAAGAAAGTTAAATTCAACGTGCTTTTTTCTATAACTAGACAAATCATTTTAAAAATTGAGATGCCATATAATAGAAAATATAAGCATATAAGAAAGGGTCAAAATAGACCTAAACTAAACCAAAAAGAGGTATTTTAGCTTATTGATGATAAATATTAGCAATTTTTATTTTTATTTTTTCCTAGAAAAACAAAGAAAGAAATATAGACTCTAATTTTTTTCAAAAATTAGAAATCAAACAACTCGATGAAAAAAATTTAGAGGATGAATTGATGAGCTTGTCTGAAGATGAAAGGTCAAATGTGGACAATGGATCATCTGGTCATGATGATTACAATTCTACTATTGAACCAAATATGATTTTATCAAAAATAAATGAAAAACCAGACGAGGAATCAATTGAATCAATTTGTCACGAATCGGACCATGATTCAAATTTAAATGATCTAGCCCTTTTGTCATTATTCTTATCTGGAAATATCACTCAATTTACATTTAGGATACTATGTGACTATCTAAAGATTATTGATACATCTTATCAAATACCCAATAATTTAAATCATTGTATTAATAGGGTCATTAAAACTGATCACCTTGAATACATAAAATGGTTTTTTTGCCAAAAATGTGACACAAATTATTCAAGCGAAAATGTCTCTAACCAATTTACAAATCGATGTGGAATTTGTAATAATAAGTAAAAAAAATTAAATTCTCTAATAAAATATTTTTAAATTTTATTAAATTTAGATTACAAATTGACTATCAGCTCTCCATTAGTCAACAAATAAAACGAATAATTAACATAAGAAACTTGGTTGACACATTTCCAAAAACTTCTACTGACAGCCATAAAATATATGATATTTATGATGGAAAAATATATCAGAAAGTACTTGAAAATGAAGATTACAAAAAATATAAAATATTGACACTTTTATTTAATTCTGATGGGATCCAAATATGTAATAAGTCTGATTTAAGTATATGGCCTTTAATCTTTGTGATTAATGAATTGCCGATTGAACAAAGATTTTCTTTTCAAAATATAATTATAGCAGGTAATATCTCTTTGATTATCTTTTTTTCAGACTAATTTTTATTAAATTTTAAATTTTTCAAAAGGGTCAAGTCATGACTAAATATGATTATTTAAAATCAAATTATTTTAAAATTAGGCGAGTTTTACTCACTTTTCAGCAACAAGAATATTTATTTTGATTAATATGAATAAGGCTAGTGAAAAAGTATAAAATTGTATTTAAAATATTTTCAAAGTCTTCTTTGTAAATAAACATTCGATAAATAAAAAATCTTATGTTATTTTTAATTGACCATAACTTATTTAAAATTATTTGACTTTTAAAAAATATCTTTTTCAAATTTATGTTTTTAATAAAATTATTAATTTTAATATTTTGTAAAAAGGGCTTTCAGTAGCAAATGGTAAACCAAATTCGGATATGCTAATTAGCAAAGTTACAAGCGAATTAAAATTTCTTGAGTCAGGATTTTATTTAAGAGAAGATTCAATCAAAATATGTAAGACATTTTTGATTGCCGCAGTCTTTGATAAACCCGCACGTTCCTCAATAATTAAAATCAATAGTTCGAATGGCTACTATGGATGTCTAAAATGTGTGCAGAAAGGAAAAAACATTCCAACTGAAAGTATTTATTTCTAATTCAAATCTTTAAATTATTAAAAAATAAATAGAAGAATTTGTAATCACATATCCTTATGATATTTCAAATCCGGATGGACCACCACGAACCGAAGACCTCTATAATGAACATCTGGAAGAGCAATTAATTACAAGAAGATCAAAAGCAATACCTCATAGATTTGGGATCAAAGCAAATTGCTCTTTGAATCAACTTAAGTACTTTAATGCTGTGAAAAATACCAATATTGATGCTATGCATAGTATTTTTTTGGGGGTTGTAAAAAGCTTCTTTATCTATTGGTTTGAAAGCCCAGCAATTAAACCTTTTTCTTTAAAAAATTATGTAAGTGAGATAGATGCACGCTTATTAAGTTTGAAACCACCATTTTATATTTCATCTCTGCCACGGTCAATAAGAGTTTGGAAAAATTGGCGATCTCATGACTTTCTTAACTTTATTCTTCATTACTGTCTTATTTGTTTTGGAAATATTATGCCATTCAAATACTATCAAAATATAAAATATTTAGTAATAGGGCTACAATGTTTATTTTGCAAAGTTATAGAAATTAGTGATTTATGTAAAATTAAGCAAGTTTTATTTAAATTTGTCAGTGAGTTAGAAAATTTATATGATGTTTACATATTAAAGTCTGGTGTACATGAACTCTTGCATCTTGCAGATTTGACTTTAGAATTTGGTCCACTTAATAATTTAAATTGTTTTCAATTTAAGGAAATTAATAGAAAAATAATTAGATCAATAAAAGGAAAAAATTTTATTGGGGCTGAATTTATAAAAATTTTTAATTTAGTTCAAAAAGTTAGTGAGTTCCAACATAAATTTAACGATGATTCTAATAAAGTTTCTCTTTTTATTAAGACACACAGTATTATTAAATCTTCAAACTCAAGAAATTTTTCAAATTCTATTTCAGTTAAAACTAGTAAAACTTTTAATTTTATTAATAACACAATTTTTTCTTATTTGATAGAAGATGAATTTAAAATCCAAATATTAAGAATTAAAACATATAATTATATATATTTTAATTCAATATTTTTTGATCAAATTCAGGCAAAAAATCGTAACTCTAATTTTGCAATATTTGATAAAAAAAAGGAAAAATTTGGCTTAATTTGTGCAATTTTTGAAATTAACTCTTTTTTTATGCAATCTCTAAACAAATAATTCTTTTACATAATCCTTTTTTCTTTATTGATCAAGAATATTTATCAGCAAAAATAAGTCTCTGTATAATATGTGAACAATATTTCTTAAGTGATTTTAATTTTATTGATAAAGTCTTTTATTCAAAAATTTCAGATACAGTTTCCTATATTTCTTTTTTTAAAACAGCTCACTTATTCAACTAGTTAAAATCCATTTATTGTGACTTAAATTTTTTTATGAATATTTTAAAGATAATAAAAAATTTTTAATTGTAAATAAAATTTTGAATTATTTATCTTATTAATTAGCCAATAATTTGGTTTGTTAACTAAAATTTAAATATAAGTTTATTAATTTTAATAATTATTTAGTAAATGGAAACTAGATCAAAAATTATCAAAGAGCCAAGTATTGTTAAAAGTAAAATTACGATTTCAAAATTACCAAAAAGTTCGATATCGCTAAATACAGCTCCGGAAAAAAATCCGAAAATTTCAAGAGAAGACTATTTAGCAGTTAAATCTAATGATTTGAAGGATCAAATTTCAAGGAGTTCAGAAGTTAATGAGTTGTCCAAAAAATGTTCTAAGAAACATCAAAAACTTTATAGTAGTCAGTTAGCTAAACATTTTGAAGGACATAATCAAACACTATTCAAGGAAAAGACTAATTCCCGTGATGAATCATTCAGTTCTGAGTCATGTCAATCGAACTCAAGTAGTTTTTATGAAGAAAGAGTGTTTCAAAAACTAAGTCAGAGCTCAACGATGGAGAGTATTTCGAGCCAGAGTACTAAAATAATTTATCAAAAATTTCAAAGACAACCATCACCTGTTCGAAATAAAAACAAATATGATTATATAGGTAACCAAAGTTATTTTGATATTAAAAATTTAAATTTAAATATTAACTATTTACAAAAAAGTTGATTCCAATGATAAAAAATACTGTGTCATTCAGTTTTTATGTGACCGAACTTTTGATAAGATAAAATTGGACAAATTAGGACCTTTTGATATGATCAAACTAGGTGATCAATATGAAATAAATTATTGTAATAAAAAATATAATGTGGTTGCCAAATATATTGGAAATTCAGTTGATTGCGAAAATCAATTAAAATCACTATCAGAATACTCAGTTGAAAATCCAAAAAAAAATCCTAGTGTAAAAAATATTAGAGATTCACAAAATTTTAGCATATCTTCTTTAAGTAATGAAAAAGGATTATATCAAGACAGATTTAATCAGTTAGAAAAAAATCTTGACATTGCTTATGAAAAAATTAGAGAACTAGAACATAATTTAGAAATTAAAAATAAAATGTTAGAGAGTTACAAAAATTGTTATGATGAAAATTACATTAACAGATTGAAAGAAATAAGCTTAAATGTAATTAAGTTATTTGGCTCTAGAGATGATCTTTTAAATTTACCTATTTATTCTCACAAAGATCAGGAAAATTTCCACATTCTATCATTAAAATGTCCAAATGTAAGTCTTGACTCAAATCAAAAGCGTCAAATTGATCTATATGTCTCCAATAGAAGTGAGAGTGATACGTCTTGTTTTCGCAAACTAATAGGTACTCTTATACCTTCCGACAAAGAATGGGCACAAAGAGACCGGGACCATATGCTTAAAGACTTTCCTTCAGAAATTCAAGCTTCATTTGATTACATTTTTACAAAACGAATTACCTTTACGCTTGTTATTGCTTATAATCAAATTAGACTGATGTGTAATGAAGCAAGAAAAAGACTAAAAGATAAAGGATTTGAAATTGAAGCAGTCAATAAAGCAAATTCGTCTGTTGATTCAGCTCCATATCATATCGCCAGTCCGAAAACATTTCACGAAAATAATTTAATCAAAAAAAGGAAAATATTAAATAGTTTGAATATAAATAAAAAATAAAACTAATTTTGAAATTAAAATCCAATTTACATGACTAAAATTAAAAATTTTCTCATTTTATAACTACCAATAAAATTTTTTCTTAATTAAAATTTAATTTAAAATTGATGTCAAATCAAATTCTCATAATGAATCTAATGATTGTGAATCGATTTCACATCATTTTTCACTTGTGATGTCACTTTGAAGCGATAGGACAATTTCTCATCAAAGTACATCACTCTTTGTCATCAAAATGACTTCGACATCACTTCAAAATTTTTTTAAATCAATTTAAGTTAATTATAATTAACTTAAATTGATTTAGCGATTGATGCAATCTCTCATAAACATTTTATAATTGATTTTTATTTATTACTATTATTACAAAATTTAACTTATTGAAAGGATATTAAAAAAAATTCCTTATTCAAACTGCTAGGCTTTATAATATTATTAAAAAAGACTGAATCAAAGCTGTTTTTCTCCAAAAAAAAGAAAAATCTAATTCCGAAATACTAATGGAATAAAAATACTGTCCTTGTTTTTTTATCGAGTTCTTTAAAATAATGCAGAATCTGCAAATTTATAATCAAATTTAAATGATCAGTATCAAAATTTTTCTTTAATAAAAATATTTTTAAGAATTTATAGTTAAAAATTAAAATAATATATATTTTTATGTAAAGCAAATCATGTTATACCATACCCGAGGGTTATGCACAAAATTTTTGCAGAGACTTGTAGATATAAAAAATTCAATCTATCACTGAATGATATCTTTATAAATAAGCTTCTGCAATGAAAATTAAAATCAAAAATTACTTAAAACCCTTCTATCAACGATAAATTTTGAGAATGATCACTTAAATTTGATCATATAAATCAGTTTGCCAAAAAAAACATCTTTTTGGAGGAAATAATCAAATTTAAATAAAGTTTAGAGTAAAATTTACTTAACTAAGAAAAAAGAAATTTAAAAATAACTAATATAATAAATAAAATAAATTCCAATAAAACGTCTCCACGCAAGGACCCATCTAATCATCGTCAAATAAACATATCAAGTTGTCTTGTTAAAAACTTAACTTATTATTTACACTTCATGTTTTTTAAGTTTTAGTTAATGCATGTAGCGGTAAATTTTTGAGCAAAGTATGTTGCAAAATACGTTAAATTAAATTAAAAACCATTTTTTTGAAATTATTAGCAATTTTAAATATGAATGTTTAAAATTTAAAAACATAATTTGTTAAACGTAAACAGAAGCAGAAATTAAAAAAATCTTTATATTTATAAGAAAAAATTGAATATTGTTAGAAACAGTACAAATATTAAGTTTTTTATACTTTTTTCTGAATAAATAAATCTTTTTTATTTCTAAAAATAAATCTTTTAAAAATTTAAACCAATTATTTTTAAAGCAAAAAAAATTCAAAATTTAAATTATTTTAGCATGTGTATTTAGTGTTCGATATATAAAATCAAATTAAAACCAGACATTTTTAACTTTGATTTTTTTTTTAATATACTTTAGAGCGGTCCGAATGACTAACGCTTTCGTTTATATTAATAATCATCATACTTGTAATTTTCATTAATAATCTTGATGAAGAAATTTAAATAAACAAAAATAATTAAAATTTTCAAGTTTGGCAAAATAGTATGGCCTCAGTATAATATATTAATTGTTTTAGCTTTATTTTCTTTTTCTTTCGTTTTTAATTATAAAATATGATTTTTTAATAGAATAATATTATATTCCTTATTTATCAAATTAATTCGAAACATGTTAATATTTTTAGCCTGTCCTGTAAAGCATATTTTTTATAGGAGCAATAATATCTTTATTTTATATTAATTTACAATTTTTTTATTCTTTTGTGCTCAGTTTTGTGTTTTGAATAAAGGATTTTTTATAGTAAATTTTTTAATTTTTAAAAAAATTCATAAATTTGATATTAACAACTTTATGAGCAATTTTTCATGAAGGATTAATCGACTGGCTCAAAAGCTTCATTTTTAGAGTTCCAAAAAGTTTTGAAAAGATTGAATCATGTAACAAATATGATTATTATTATTATTTATTGATTTAAGCCTCATAGGCAAAATAAAAAAAAATAAAAAAAAGTTAAGTTTCTTCGAATTCAACAAAATTTGGAAATAAAAATAAGCAATTCACAAATTGGAAAAAGTTATATATAATTTAAATTATCCAAAAAAAAAATTTACAATTATGTAAAGAAATCTACTTTTAGTAAGTCGTTTAAAATTTTAAATAAATAAAAAAAATTTAGACCATTTTCAAATTTTTTTTTGATTTTATACATGACCAGATTGACCGAATCAACCAACCCGCGAACAATATGAACAAAAAACGCTAATTAAAGGAACATAACAAATTTTTGTAATTGTTTTATTGAAAATAAATGTGTAATTATCATGAATCATACATAATCAATTTCCATGGACAATTGTCAACGAATGATACAAGACTCGAAATTTCTATGTTGCTTTTTGGATTGAAACATTTTCCAATATACCGTATTTCCTCAAATAAAAGAAAGTTCGGTCATCAAAGGGTTTCTTTTATTTGAAAATATTTCACTACAAAAAAATGACTCAAATAAAAGAAATTTATCCATTTTTTTTCTTCTAATAGAAACAAAAAAATGCATGTTTTACATGACAAATGACTGGTGAATTTTCCTTTAACGAGACACATTTTTTGAGAAAAACAACTCAAATAAAGGCAAATTTTTGCCTCAAATAGTAGCAACTTTCTTCTATTTGTGGTTACTTCTATTTGAGGTAATACGGTATTTGTTGAAATTCAGTAAATTCTTATTTTTTCATCTACCGTATTTACTCGAATACAAGAAACCGCGAATAGAAGAAACTTGCTTCTATTCGAGTGAAAATTATCTATTTATTCGAGTTAGTTTTTGGTCCAAAAACTAACTCGAATCAACTAACTAGCTAAACTAAGCTTCGATGACCGTTCTTTCTTATATTCGAGTAAATACGGTAATAAGTAACCACAAATAGAAAAAACTTGCTTGTATTTGAGTCAAAAATCTCCCTTAATTTGAGTTTTTTTTCTCAAAAAATATGTCTCGATTAAAAGAAAATTCACCAGTCATTTATCATCTAAAACATGCATTTTCTTGTTATTAAAAAAAGAAAAAAAATGGATAAATTTCTTTTATTTGAGTCACTTTTTTGAAGTGAAAAATTTTCGAATAAAAGTAACCCTTTGGTGACCGAACTTTCTTTTATTTGGAGAGACACGGTAGCTTTCTTAAGGCCTAAAAATTTTCCTAAAAATCAAATAAAACTAATAAGAAAATTTTTAAATCATTTTTATTTTTTTGAAAAATAAAGAAAAAATTATTTAAATAAAAATCTTCTTAAAAAATTCATTTCGATATTTCCTCATTTGTAGTCCACCAAAAAAGTCTCATATTATTTAAAGTAATAACAAACCTAAAACAATTCGATTAGGAAACTCTTTCGATGATCCCATTAGGAAATTGACACGATAAATAAAAACAATAAAGCAATTCTTTTAAAGCCTCATACTAAAAAAACATTCTTGAAAGAACCTAAATCAGTTGATGCTGACTTATGGTGGCTATTTTTGACATAATTTGAATCATTTACATCACCATTAAGATCTGCTAGATGATTTCCGATCGACTTAGACCTCGAAAAAGGCTCATTACTCAAAATACTTCTTGGCTTTGCCAACAATATCTTGTTTTCAAAGCATTCGCCATGATCCTGTTCAGTTTGAGTTTCCATATCAACTAGAACTAACTGCTTTTTACATCTAAGACATATATGCGGATAAAGTCTTAGCGGATTCTTTGTCTTTTCTTCATTTTCTATTTTCAAAACATGAGCTAATAGACTTGTTGACACATAGCCATGATCGATATCATCATTGGACTCTTCTTCATCGATTTTATTTTGTCGTACCCTTTCATTCTGATACGTGTACATTAATGCAGCTGCTGCACTTGGCTGAAATATAGGTATCTTAGGTATTTCTTTTGTCTGTGTACCATTACTATTATCGGCTTTAAGCTTTTCTATATCCTCATGACTTAAATGAGACTTTAATCGATTCCTAATCGAATACGGAAGAGATTTATATGAATGAGATACAAAATCATTGGGCTTACATTGAAGCAAACTTACAGCTAGATTACAGTCTTGTTTATAAGTATCTTTTTGTTTTTCCAAATCCTCAATCGTCAGGTTGGCTTCAACAAGTTTCGAATGAGCAATAGTTAAATCTTCAAGTAGAGTTTTTTGCTCATTTTCGTATTTTTCCACAATTTTTAAAAGCCTCTCTTCTAAATCACTGTTTATTTTTTCTAGTTTTTTTTGGACATCATAGACACGATCATATTTTTCTTTGAATGATTTATTTTCTTCATTTAAGCGGCTTATTTGAGCTTCATATTTTTCTACAATTTTGTTATGCTTGAATCTTTCGTCTTTAAGCAATAAATCGTTGCTTCTCAAAAGGCCTTTGAGTTCTTCTATTTGGCAATTTAGATCAAAACTTGAATTAAGCTTTTAATTGAGAGTAAACATCTCTTGATTTGAGGATACCTGTCTGAGTTTGTGTTCCAAATATTCATTATTTCTGTATTGACGTGTAAAAGTTTTTACTTTTATTTAGTGTCTAAATTTTTGAATAATAACAAGATTTGAATAAAAAATTCATTTTATTTTGCCTAAAAGTTTATTTAGCATATTTTAAAATTTTTCACTTAAGTAGTAGTAGAGCTTTCAAATGAGTCTTATGGAATTAAAAATTTTTGAAAAAAAAATTGATTAATTTTAAATAATCTTATGCAAATGAGGAATACTTTTTATGAGCTAAAAATATCAAGTTTAAATTTGATTATAAATTTCGTACAATAAATTACACGCAAAAAAATATTAAAATTTTTATTTTTATATGTTAAAAATTAAGTTTAAATTTTTTTATTTACTCAAGTAATCAGATGTCATAATATTATTTTGATTTACTTAGATCTTTCTAAAGAAAATAAATCGAATATAAAAATTAAAACTTTTTTATTTAATTCCTATAATTCACATTCAAATTAAGTGTTTCACTAAATTCTAATGAAAGAAACCTTAAAAAACTTGTAAGATTTATAGTAAAATGATAAAAATATATTGCCACTGACGTCATGATTTAACAGTATGAATTTTTAAAATAAACCTTTTTACCAATATTATGTTCAAATAAAAAATAAAATGGTTAAAAAAACTTTAAATCTAAAGAGCTTTAGAAAAGTATTTTTCAAGGTTTAATTAAAACTGAGCAAAATTGTTTAAAATAAAATTTTCAACATGATCCTAATTTAATTTTCAGTATTTTGTCTCATTTATCTTTAGAACAAAATAGAATTCAAAAAACCTTTATGCATTCGAAGCTAACTGTCAAAATTTTAGTTTAGGAAATATTGGTTGCTATCTTGAAATCATAATTAACATTATGTATTTAATTTCAGTAGAAAAATTGTTGTCAACTTTTTATTTCTAGCTTTTCCAAAGTCGATTTTATAATGTCTGAATTGACCGAATCGACTCGATCATCAAGTAATGAAAGTCTTCAAAATGAAGTAATTTTATTTAAATAAATTTATTTTTAAATTAAATTAAATTATTGTAGGAACCAAATTCAGAAGTTAAATTTACAATGAATATTGTGTTAAACAACTTTTTCACAACAAAAAATAAAGAACTAGAATTTCCGTCTTCACTGAGCTCGAACGAGCGAGCTTATGTGCGTAAATTGTGTGATTTAAATGACCTTATATTCGAAACTCGCGGGTAAATTTTATCAATATTAAAAGAATTTAAATTTATTTTTTTTAAAGAAAAGGTTTTAAAAAATATGCATTTGTTTCAAAAAAATCTAGCAAAAAATCAGCTTCAGAACCGTCAAAAATTGAATTTAATACAAAAATGAGTGAATTGATTAAAAATAATCCTTTGCTAAAACTAAGTGAGCAAGAAATTGAAATTTTGACACCTAAAATACAAAAACCAAGTACAAATAGCTTGCTAGAAAGATACAAGAATCATTTTAAATGTGATTTAATTCAGCCAGCAATTCCAAATTATATTTTTTCATCGAAAAATTTTCCCATTTGTAATTATAAAGATCAAATAATGAATTTTTTTGGCACAAATAGACTGTTGTTCATCGGAGGTGATAGTGCAATTGGTAAAAGTAATCAAATAGGGGAGTATATTCTGGAGTTTTATGAATCAATAAAACAAAAATGTCGAGTGATTTTCTCCTTACCTTTTGATCTTCTTGCTTATTCAATAGCACGGAATATTAGTAGACAAAGAGGTGAAAATTTGGGAAGCACAGTTGGATGCCATGTATATACTAACAAAAAATATTGCAATAGAAATACTTTACTGACTTTTTGTACTCATGAAATTTTACTCAAAAATATAACCAATGAAGCAGAGTCTGCTTTTCTTAACTCTGTCACAGACATTGTTTTGGTAAGAATAAAAAAATAAAAAACTTGTTTATAATTTTTTGTTTTAAGGATGAAATTAATTTTAGAGACCGATATTTGGATTTTATATTAATTCTCATTCGAGACATCATTTATAAATATAATCATTTAAGAGTTATTTTGGTCGGACCTAGTCAAATGAAGGAACAGATTCAAAAATATTTTATTCAATGCAGTATTTATATAAGTAAATTGGACACTTTTTATTTTAAGTTTTTTATTTTTGCCAAAAATTTAGTTCCTTCAATTAACAAAGGTAATGTGAAAGAAATGTATTTAAATGAGGTATTAAAAATGATTAATTATTCACCTGGAGTCGAGGCTAAAAAGCATTCGGTCAGTTTATTGGAAAGAATGTGCGCTGAAAAACGAAAAAAAGTTTTTTTTAAAAATAATTCGACTAAAAATTCATTAAATTCGATAAAAAATATGGATATCGATTTTTTGATTGAACAAAGCTTCAAAGATGGTATTTTTATTGAAGAACTTGAAGAAATGGTAAAAAGAGGACAAATTAATGTTAATTATCAGCAAAAAGATTTTTGGATAACAATTTTGATTTCAGCTGTGGTTAATGGACGAATTGATGTGGTTGAAAGTTTACTTAGACTCGGTGCAAATCAAAATTTGAGATCCTGCAACCAAATGAATGCCATTGACTGGGCCAAAAGATTTTCTCAATTCGAAATTTTGAATTTATTAGAAAATTATCAGTAATTTTTCAATAACTAAAAATGCTTAAAAATTCTTAAATATCAATCCAATAACCTAGAAGCGCAAGTTACTATGGAAGCATTGATGGTTTTAAGCTTGGGAATGAAATTGATGACTCAAAACAAACCTACGATTTGTCATTAATTAAGTCATTTAATCAAAAGCTGTCGGAAAATTTCGATAATTTGTTCGATTTAATAGTGAAATTAATTAACAAAATTCTTGGCTCCGAAAAAGAAGGTAAAATTTTAGAACAAGTAACTTGAGTTGTTGTTTTGTTGTTGCTAAAGTCAAAAGTCTTAAGTTAAGTCTAAGTCACAGAATTTGAATTTTTTTTTAAGTCTAAAAAAAATAAATTTCAGTAATAAATTTCTATTCCGGAATTCGGCTTTAATTTTAATTGTGTTGACTTAAACTTGGGACTTAGGACAAGTCTGTAAATAGTAAATAAATAACCAAATTATAATTTCAGATATTATCAATAAATAATTTAATATTCAATTAATATTTCCTATTTAAAATTAATAGGTTCAATCATGATTTATCTTTCGAATTATAACCAATTATCAAGGTTAAAAAAAATACTCAGATCGAAAAAGGCAATTAAGTAAAATTTAAAATTAATTTTCAATCAAAATTTTTAAAAATAATTAAGATTGAAGATTTATCAAATTTTCGAAGACATTAGTTTCGAAGAATATGAAAATATTGCTCAAGATAAAAGCCAAAAAATAATTTTGACAACTAAAATAAGCGAATTTCTTCCTTTTGCAGAGAATGTGACAGCATTAATCGACACTGGACTAAATCAAGAAATCGTGCACGAAGAACGAAACAATTCACGCTCAAAAAAATCAGTTTGGATTTCAAAACAAAGTCTATTTGATCGAGCTCGCAAATTAAATAATTTTTCAAATTTAAAAATTTTTCGTCTTTATTCAAAACAACGAACAAAAAATTTTTCAAATCAAAACACCTGTGAATTTTTAAGCTACCCTTTACAAGAAATTTGTCTTTTATCTAAGCATAGCATTGCATTTAATACATCAATAACAGATTTTATATGTAAAGGTCTTGATTATCCTGCTTTTTTACAACTTAGAAATTCTATAAACTGCTTAAAATTGGTCGATGCATTGGACACTTGGGAAGACATGAGTGACTTAGGGGTTCATTTGATTAATTTTCCAATTGATTTACAATATTCAAAATCAATTGTTTATGCTATTTTGCTTGGATGTTTGGAACCGATTTTGGTAGTGGTTTCAGCATTGAGCGTCGGTGAACCCTTTGTTGACCTTGATTCGAATCAAAGAAATTACTTTAACGAGCTAAAGAAGACTCTAGTCAGTGATTGTAAAAGCGATCATATACTTTTATATAAAATATTCATTGTAAAATTTTATTTATTGAGTTGAAGATTTGTTAAATTTTAATCTTTTTCTGTTTCAGATGTGGAAAAAAGCTTTGAAGGAGAAAAATCAAAAAAAATTCTGCTCAAAATTTTACTTAAATGAGCTTGTTTTGTATGAAATAGAATTTCAAAGGTAACATTTTTTTTTGTTAAATTTAAAATACATTTTTTTATTTAGGATCAAGTTGTTAAAACATCTTTTAAATTCAGGTTTAATTAAATCATCCACAAATGCTAAAGAATTAAACATTAATTCCACGAACGTCAATTGCATCAAAGCCTGTTTGGTTGCAGGTTGGTACCCGTACGTTCTGAAATACGAAAATTCAGGATTTTTCAACAGGTGAGAAATATCTAATATCAATTTTATCTGACAAAGGTTAATTTTTACTTAGATTTAATGAAAAAAAGATTTCAAAAAATTTTTGACCATCTAAAATTTTTTAAATATTTTGATATATCCTAGTAATTAATCTTTATTCTATTAATTAAAAAAATT
Organism: Brachionus asplanchnoidis; assembly: GCA_025491095.1. NCBI lineage: Eukaryota > Metazoa > Rotifera > Eurotatoria > Ploima > Brachionidae > Brachionus > Brachionus asplanchnoidis. The sequence goes on along the minus strand of JAILYF010000039.1, from coordinate 21,312 downwards.
TAAAATAATAATTAATCTATGTTCAACTTATTTTATGTAAAAAAAAAAACGATTTATGTTTCAAAATAAATTTTAAGCTTATGGAAAAGCTTTGAGAGAAAAAATATCCTATATAATCAAAAAATATTAAATTGAATAGAAAATCTTGTGAAAAAGTTAAGAATCGGGTGTTTTTTATTTGTTTAATTAGTCTTAAATTGTGATGGATAGAGATAATATTTGATTTTTTGATTATAATTTTGAAATAATTTTTTTGAAATCCATATTTTTTTATTAAAAAAAATCTAGATTACTAAAAAAATTCATTTACTTATTATCTTAATTGAAAAAGAACAATTAAAAATTTTCAGTTTTATTAAAAGCGAGAAAGTTACCCAATTAACATAAATTTGAAGACACTTTGATTCGCATCAAATTCACTTCAAAGTTGATCCAATTTTGTGATGTGAATTTAAAGAATTTTTGATGTCCAAAAAAATTTGCATGTTGTCTTGAAGAGAATCTGAAGTTTTTTTAAATTTCATCGATTTTTATGAAAAATTGGAAAAAAATTGAAGAAAATTTGAAGACAAATTTAGTAATTTAATTAGTAAGTAAAAAAAATTTTTCAAAGGAAATTTTGAAATTCTGATTTATTAATTCTTTTAGTATGACAATAATTTAATAAATAAAAATTATTAAAGAACCGAAATAAAAAGTACCCAATTAAAAAAATTTTGAAGTGATGTCGAAGTCATTTTGATGACAAAGAGTGATGTACTTTGATGAGAAATTGTCCTATCGCTTCAAAGTGACATCACAAGTGAAAAATGATGTGAAATCGATTCACAATCATTAGATTCATTATGAGAATTTGATTTGACATCAATTTTAAATTAAATTTAAATTAAGAAAAAATTTTATTGGTAGTTATAAAATGAGAAAATTTTTAATTTTAGTCATGTAAATTGGATTTTAATTTCAAAATTAGTTTTATTTTTTATTTATATTCAAACTATTTAATATTTTCCTTTTTTTGATTAAATTATTTTCGTGAAATGTTTTCGGACTGGCGATATGATATGGAGCTGAATCAACAGACGAATTTGCTTTATTGACTGCTTCAATTTCAAATCCTTTATCTTTTAGTCTTTTTCTTGCTTCATTACACATCAGTCTAATTTGATTATAAGCAATAACAAGCGTAAAGGTAATTCGTTTTGTAAAAATGTAATCAAATGAAGCTTGAATTTCTGAAGGAAAGTCTTTAAGCATATGGTCCCGGTCTCTTTGTGCCCATTCTTTGTCGGAAGGTATAAGAGTACCTATTAGTTTGCGAAAACAAGACGTATCACTCTCACTTCTATTGGAGACATATAGATCAATTTGACGCTTTTGATTTGAGTCAAGACTTACATTTGGACATTTTAATGATAGAATGTGGAAATTTTCCTGATCTTTGTGAGAATAAATAGGTAAATTTAAAAGATCATCTCTAGAGCCAAATAACTTAATTACATTTAAGCTTATTTCTTTCAATCTGTTAATGTAATTTTCATCATAACAATTTTTGTAACTCTCTAACATTTTATTTTTAATTTCTAAATTATGTTCTAGTTCTCTAATTTTTTCATAAGCAATGTCAAGATTTTTTTCTAACTGATTAAATCTGTCTTGATATAATCCTTTTTCATTACTTAAAGAAGATATGCTAAAATTTTGTGAATCTCTAATATTTTTTACACTAGGATTTTTTTTTGGATTTTCAACTGAGTATTCTGATAGTGATTTTAATTGATTTTCGCAATCAACTGAATTTCCAATATATTTGGCAACCACATTATATTTTTTATTACAATAATTTATTTCATATTGATCACCTAGTTTGATCATATCAAAAGGTCCTAATTTGTCCAATTTTATCTTATCAAAAGTTCGGTCACATAAAAACTGAATGACACAGTATTTTTTATCATTGGAATCAACTTTTTTGTAAATAGTTAATATTTAAATTTAAATTTTTAATATCAAAATAACTTTGGTTACCTATATAATCATATTTGTTTTTATTTCGAACAGGTGATGGTTGTCTTTGAAATTTTTGATAAATTATTTTAGTACTCTGGCTCGAAATACTCTCCATCGTTGAGCTCTGACTTAGTTTTTGAAACACTCTTTCTTCATAAAAACTACTTGAGTTCGATTGACATGACTCAGAACTGAATGATTCATCACGGGAATTAGTCTTTTCCTTGAATAGTGTTTGATTATGTCCTTCAAAATGTTTAGCTAACTGACTACTATAAAGTTTTTGATGTTTCTTAGAACATTTTTTGGACAACTCATTAACTTCTGAACTCCTTGAAATTTGATCCTTCAAATCATTAGATTTAACTGCTAAATAGTCTTCTCTTGAAATTTTCGGATTTTTTTCCGGAGCTGTATTTAGCGATATCGAACTTTTTGGTAATTTTGAAATCGTAATTTTACTTTTAACAATACTTGGCTCTTTGATAATTTTTGATCTAGTTTCCATTTACTAAATAATTATTAAAATTAATAAACTTATATTTAAATTTTAGTTAACAAACCAAATTATTGGCTAATTAATAAGATAAATAATTCAAAATTTTATTTACAATTAAAAATTTTTTATTATCTTTAAAATATTCATAAAAAAATTTAAGTCACAATAAATGGATTTTAACTAGTTGAATAAGTGAGCTGTTTTAAAAAAAGAAATATAGGAAACTGTATCTGAAATTTTTGAATAAAAGACTTTATCAATAAAATTAAAATCACTTAAGAAATATTGTTCACATATTATACAGAGACTTATTTTTGCTGATAAATATTCTTGATCAATAAAGAAAAAAGGATTATGTAAAAGAATTATTTGTTTAGAGATTGCATAAAAAAAGAGTTAATTTCAAAAATTGCACAAATTAAGCCAAATTTTTCCTTTTTTTTATCAAATATTGCAAAATTAGAGTTACGATTTTTTGCCTGAATTTGATCAAAAAATATTGAATTAAAATATATATAATTATATGTTTTAATTCTTAATATTTGGATTTTAAATTCATCTTCTATCAAATAAGAAAAAATTGTGTTATTAATAAAATTAAAAGTTTTACTAGTTTTAACTGAAATAGAATTTGAAAAATTTCTTGAGTTTGAAGATTTAATAATACTGTGTGTCTTAATAAAAAGAGAAACTTTATTAGAATCATCGTTAAATTTATGTTGGAACTCACTAACTTTTTGAACTAAATTAAAAATTTTTATAAATTCAGCCCCAATAAAATTTTTTCCTTTTATTGATCTAATTATTTTTCTATTAATTTCCTCAAATTGAAAACAATTTAAATTATTAAGTGGACCAAATTCTAAAGTCAAATCTGCAAGATGCAAGAGTTCATGTACACCAGACTTTAATATGTAAACATCATATAAATTTTCTAACTCACTGACAAATTTAAATAAAACTTGCTTAATTTTACATAAATCACTAATTTCTATAACTTTGCAAAATAAACATTGTAGCCCTTTTACTAAATATTTTATATTTTGATAGTATTTGAATGGCATAATATTTCCAAAACAATAAGACAGTAATGAAGAATAAAGTTAAGAAAGTCATGAGATCGCCAATTTTTCCAAACTCTTATTGACCGTGGCAGAGATGAAATATAAAATGGTGGTTTCAAACTTAATAAGCGTGCATCTATCTCACTTACATAATTTTTTAAAGAAAAAGGTTTAATTGCTGGGCTTTCAAACCAATAGATAAAGAAGCTTTTTACAACCCCCAAAAAAATACTATGCATAGCATCAATATTGGTATTTTTCACAGCATTAAAGTACGTTAGTTGATTCAAAGAGCAATTTGCTTTGATCCCAAATCTATGAGGTATTGCTTTTGATCTTCTTGTAATTAATTGCTCTTCCAGATGTTCATTATAGAGGTCTTCGGTTCGTGGTGGTCCATCCGGATTTGAAATATCATAAGGATATGTGATTACAAATCCTCCTATTTATTTTTTAATAATTTAAAGATTTGAATTAGAAATAAATACTTTCAGTTGGAATGTTTTTTCCTTTCTGCACACATTTTAGACATCCATAGTAGCCATTCGAACTATTGATTTTAATTATTGAGGAACGTGCGGGTTTATCAAAGACTGCGGCAATCAAAAATGTCTTACATATTTTGATTGAATCTTCTCTTAAATAAAATCCTGACTCAAGAAATTTTAATTCGCTTGTAACTTTGCTAATTAGCATATCCAAATTTGGTTTACCATTTGCTACTGAAAGCCCTTTTTACAAAATATTAAAATTAATAATTTTATTAAAAACATAAATTTGAAAAAGATATTTTTTAAAAGTCAAATAATTTTAAATAAGTTATGGTCAATTAAAAATAACATAAGATTTTTTATTTATCGAATGTTTATTTACAAAGAAGACTTTGAAAATATTTTAAATACAATTTTATACTTTTTCACTAGCCTTATTCATATTAATCAAAATAAATATTCTTGTTGCTGAAAAGTGAGTAAAACTCGCCTAATTTTAAAATAATTTGATTTTAAATAATCATATTTAGTCATGACTTGACCCTTTTGAAAAATTTAAAATTTAATAAAAATTAGTCTGAAAAAAAGATAATCAAAGAGATATTACCTGCTATAATTATATTTTGAAAAGAAAATCTTTGTTCAATCGGCAATTCATTAATCACAAAGATTAAAGGCCATATACTTAAATCAGACTTATTACATATTTGGATCCCATCAGAATTAAATAAAAGTGTCAATATTTTATATTTTTTGTAATCTTCATTTTCAAGTACTTTCTGATATATTTTTCCATCATAAATATCATATATTTTATGGCTGTCAGTAGAAGTTTTTGGAAATGTGTCAACCAAGTTTCTTATGTTAATTATTCGTTTTATTTGTTGACTAATGGAGAGCTGATAGTCAATTTGTAATCTAAATTTAATAAAATTTAAAAATATTTTATTAGAGAATTTAATTTTTTTTACTTATTATTACAAATTCCACATCGATTTGTAAATTGGTTAGAGACATTTTCGCTTGAATAATTTGTGTCACATTTTTGGCAAAAAAAACCATTTTATGTATTCAAGGTGATCAGTTTTAATGACCCTATTAATACAATGATTTAAATTATTGGGTATTTGATAAGATGTATCAATAATCTTTAGATAGTCACATAGTATCCTAAATGTAAATTGAGTGATATTTCCAGATAAGAATAATGACAAAAGGGCTAGATCATTTAAATTTGAATCATGGTCCGATTCGTGACAAATTGATTCAATTGATTCCTCGTCTGGTTTTTCATTTATTTTTGATAAAATCATATTTGGTTCAATAGTAGAATTGTAATCATCATGACCAGATGATCCATTGTCCACATTTGACCTTTCATCTTCAGACAAGCTCATCAATTCATCCTCTAAATTTTTTTCATCGAGTTGTTTGATTTCTAATTTTTGAAAAAAATTAGAGTCTATATTTCTTTCTTTGTTTTTCTAGGAAAAAATAAAAATAAAAATTGCTAATATTTATCATCAATAAGCTAAAATACCTCTTTTTGGTTTAGTTTAGGTCTATTTTGACCCTTTCTTATATGCTTATATTTTCTATTATATGGCATCTCAATTTTTAAAATGATTTGTCTAGTTATAGAAAAAAGCACGTTGAATTTAACTTTCTTAAGCTTAAAAACTACATAGCTACAATATAATTAGAAAAAGAGGCAAAAAAAACTTATCATGCTCCCGTAAGCATACGTCTATAAATTATCAAATTAAATCTACATTAATTTATGCTAATATTTAAAATGTCGAGAAAAATGTCTGATAAAAGGTTAAAAGTTTAAAATCTTTCATCGAATAATTTTACATGTTAGAGTTATGTAAAGTTATTCGATGGAATAAGTAGGACAATAAAATAGGCTACTTATTTTTAATTAAAGACAAAATTTTTTACTAAATCATTATAATTTTTTTTATTTTGATAAAATATTTATCAATTTTTTATATATTTCTTTTTAACATTTATTTTGTTATCTGAAGTAGATACCGCTAGACCAGAATTTTACAAAAAAAAATATTTGTAATTGTTTAAAAGTATTAACAAAAATTTTGTTATTTATTTTAAAAGTCGAAAAATTTTAATAATTTTTTTTACCCAATTAACATAAATTTGAAGACACTTTGATTCGCATCAAATTCACTTCAAAGTTGATCCAATTTTGTGATATGAATTTAAAGAATTTTTGATGTCCAAAAAAATTTGCATGTTGTCTTGAAGAGAATCTGAAGTTTTTTTAAATTTCATCGATTTTTATGAAAAATTGGAAAAAAATTGAAGAAAATTTGAAGACAAATTTAGTAATTTAATTAGTAAGTAAAAAAAATTTTTCAAAGGAAATTTTGAAATTCTGATTTATTAATTCTTTTAGTATGACAATAATTTAATAAATAAAAATTATTAAAGAACCGAAATAAAAAGTAAAAAAAATTATTAAAATTTTTCGACTTTTAAAATAAATAACAAAATTTTTGTTAATACTTTTAAACAATTACAAATATTTTTTTTTGTAAAATTCTGGTCTAGCGGTAGCTACTTCAGATAAAAAAATAAATGTTAAAAAGAAATATATAAAAAATTGATAAATATTTTATCAAAATAAAAAAAATTATAATGATTTAGTAAAAAATTTTGTCTTTAATTAAAAATAAGTAGCCTATTTTATTGTCCTACTTATTCCATCGAATAACTTTACATAACTCTAACATGTAAAATTATTCGATGAAAGATTTTAAACTTTTAACCTTTTATCAGACATTTTTCTCGACATTTTAAATATTAGCATAAATTAATGTAGATTTAATTTGATAATTTATAGACGTATGCTTACGGGAGCATGATAAGTTTTTTTTGCCTCTTTTTCTAATTATATTGTAGCTATGTAGTTTTTAAGCTTAAGAAAGTTAAATTCAACGTGCTTTTTTCTATAACTAGACAAATCATTTTAAAAATTGAGATGCCATATAATAGAAAATATAAGCATATAAGAAAGGGTCAAAATAGACCTAAACTAAACCAAAAAGAGGTATTTTAGCTTATTGATGATAAATATTAGCAATTTTTATTTTTATTTTTTCCTAGAAAAACAAAGAAAGAAATATAGACTCTAATTTTTTTCAAAAATTAGAAATCAAACAACTCGATGAAAAAAATTTAGAGGATGAATTGATGAGCTTGTCTGAAGATGAAAGGTCAAATGTGGACAATGGATCATCTGGTCATGATGATTACAATTCTACTATTGAACCAAATATGATTTTATCAAAAATAAATGAAAAACCAGACGAGGAATCAATTGAATCAATTTGTCACGAATCGGACCATGATTCAAATTTAAATGATCTAGCCCTTTTGTCATTATTCTTATCTGGAAATATCACTCAATTTACATTTAGGATACTATGTGACTATCTAAAGATTATTGATACATCTTATCAAATACCCAATAATTTAAATCATTGTATTAATAGGGTCATTAAAACTGATCACCTTGAATACATAAAATGGTTTTTTTTGCCAAAAATGTGACACAAATTATTCAAGCGAAAATGTCTCTAACCAATTTACAAATCGATGTGGAATTTGTAATAATAAGTAAAAAAAATTAAATTCTCTAATAAAATATTTTTAAATTTTATTAAATTTAGATTACAAATTGACTATCAGCTCTCCATTAGTCAACAAATAAAACGAATAATTAACATAAGAAACTTGGTTGACACATTTCCAAAAACTTCTACTGACAGCCATAAAATATATGATATTTATGATGGAAAAATATATCAGAAAGTACTTGAAAATGAAGATTACAAAAAATATAAAATATTGACACTTTTATTTAATTCTGATGGGATCCAAATATGTAATAAGTCTGATTTAAGTATATGGCCTTTAATCTTTGTGATTAATGAATTGCCGATTGAACAAAGATTTTCTTTTCAAAATATAATTATAGCAGGTAATATCTCTTTGATTATCTTTTTTTCAGACTAATTTTTATTAAATTTTAAATTTTTCAAAAGGGTCAAGTCATGACTAAATATGATTATTTAAAATCAAATTATTTTAAAATTAGGCGAGTTTTACTCACTTTTCAGCAACAAGAATATTTATTTTGATTAATATGAATAAGGCTAGTGAAAAAGTATAAAATTGTATTTAAAATATTTTCAAAGTCTTCTTTGTAAATAAACATTCGATAAATAAAAAATCTTATGTTATTTTTAATTGACCATAACTTATTTAAAATTATTTGACTTTTAAAAAATATCTTTTTCAAATTTATGTTTTTAATAAAATTATTAATTTTAATATTTTGTAAAAAGGGCTTTCAGTAGCAAATGGTAAACCAAATTTGGATATGCTAATTAGCAAAGTTACAAGCGAATTAAAATTTCTTGAGTCAGGATTTTATTTAAGAGAAGATTCAATCAAAATATGTAAGACATTTTTGATTGCCGCAGTCTTTGATAAACCCGCACGTTCCTCAATAATTAAAATCAATAGTTCGAATGGCTACTATGGATGTCTAAAATGTGTGCAGAAAGGAAAAAACATTCCAACTGAAAGTATTTATTTCTAATTCAAATCTTTAAATTATTAAAAAATAAATAGGAGGATTTGTAATCACATATCCTTATGATATTTCAAATCCGGATGGACCACCACGAACCGAAGACCTCTATAATGAACATCTGGAAGAGCAATTAATTACAAGAAGATCAAAAGCAATACCTCATAGATTTGGGATCAAAGCAAATTGCTCTTTGAATCAACTTAAGTACTTTAATGCTGTGAAAAATACCAATATTGATGCTATGCATAGTATTTTTTTGGGGGTTGTAAAAAGCTTCTTTATCTATTGGTTTGAAAGCCCAGCAATTAAACCTTTTTCTTTAAAAAATTATGTAAGTGAGATAGATGCACGCTTATTAAGTTTGAAACCACCATTTTATATTTCATCTCTGCCACGGTCAATAAGAGTTTGGAAAAATTGGCGATCTCATGACTTTCTTAACTTTATTCTTCATTACTGTCTTATTTGTTTTGGAAATATTATGCCATTCAAATACTATCAAAATATAAAATATTTAGTAATAGGGCTACAATGTTTATTTTGCAAAGTTATAGAAATTAGTGATTTATGTAAAATTAAGCAAGTTTTATTTAAATTTGTCAGTGAGTTAGAAAATTTATATGATGTTTACATATTAAAGTCTGGTGTACATGAACTCTTGCATCTTGCAGATTTGACTTTAGAATTTGGTCCACTTAATAATTTAAATTGTTTTCAATTTGAGGAAATTAATAGAAAAATAATTAGATCAATAAAAGGAAAAAATTTTATTGGGGCTGAATTTATAAAAATTTTTAATTTAGTTCAAAAAGTTAGTGAGTTCCAACATAAATTTAACGATGATTCTAATAAAGTTTCTCTTTTTATTAAGACACACAGTATTATTAAATCTTCAAACTCAAGAAATTTTTCAAATTCTATTTCAGTTAAAACTAGTAAAACTTTTAATTTTATTAATAACACAATTTTTTCTTATTTGATAGAAGATGAATTTAAAATCCAAATATTAAGAATTAAAACATATAATTATATATATTTTAATTCAATATTTTTTGATCAAATTCAGGCAAAAAATCGTAACTCTAATTTTGCAATATTTGATAAAAAAAAGGAAAAATTTGGCTTAATTTGTGCAATTTTTGAAATTAACTCTTTTTTTATGCAATCTCTAAACAAATAATTCTTTTACATAATCCTTTTTTCTTTATTGATCAAGAATATTTATCAGCAAAAATAAGTCTCTGTATAATATGTGAACAATATTTCTTAAGTGATTTTAATTTTATTGATAAAGTCTTTTATTCAAAAATTTCAGATACAGTTTCCTATATTTCTTTTTTTAAAACAGCTCACTTATTCAACTAGTTAAAATCCATTTATTGTGACTTAAATTTTTTTATGAATATTTTAAAGATAATAAAAAATTTTTAATTGTAAATAAAATTTTGAATTATTTATCTTATTAATTAGCCAATAATTTGGTTTGTTAACTAAAATTTAAATATAAGTTTATTAATTTTAATAATTATTTAGTAAATGGAAACTAGATCAAAAATTATCAAAGAGCCAAGTATTGTTAAAAGTAAAATTACGATTTCAAAATTACCAAAAAGTTCGATATCGCTAAATACAGCTCCGGAAAAAAATCCGAAAATTTCAAGAGAAGACTATTTAGCAGTTAAATCTAATGATTTGAAGGATCAAATTTCAAGGAGTTCAGAAGTTAATGAGTTGTCCAAAAAATGTTCTAAGAAACATCAAAAACTTTATAGTAGTCAGTTAGCTAAACATTTTGAAGGACATAATCAAACACTATTCAAGGAAAAGACTAATTCCCGTGATGAATCATTCAGTTCTGAGTCATGTCAATCGAACTCAAGTAGTTTTTATGAAGAAAGAGTGTTTCAAAAACTAAGTCAGAGCTCAACGATGGAGAGTATTTCGAGCCAGAGTACTAAAATAATTTATCAAAAATTTCAAAGACAACCATCACCTGTTCGAAATAAAAACAAATATGATTATATAGGTAACCAAAGTTATTTTGATATTAAAAATTTAAATTTAAATATTAACTATTTACAAAAAAGTTGATTCCAATGATAAAAAATACTGTGTCATTCAGTTTTTATGTGACCGAACTTTTGATAAGATAAAATTGGACAAATTAGGACCTTTTGATATGATCAAACTAGGTGATCAATATGAAATAAATTATTGTAATAAAAAATATAATGTGGTTGCCAAATATATTGGAAATTCAGTTGATTGCGAAAATCAATTAAAATCACTATCAGAATACTCAGTTGAAAATCCAAAAAAAAATCCTAGTGTAAAAAATATTAGAGATTCACAAAATTTTAGCATATCTTCTTTAAGTAATGAAAAAGGATTATATCAAGACAGATTTAATCAGTTAGAAAAAAATCTTGACATTGCTTATGAAAAAATTAGAGAACTAGAACATAATTTAGAAATTAAAAATAAAATGTTAGAGAGTTACAAAAATTGTTATGATGAAAATTACATTAACAGATTGAAAGAAATAAGCTTAAATGTAATTAAGTTATTTGGCTCTAGAGATGATCTTTTAAATTTACCTATTTATTCTCACAAAGATCAGGAAAATTTCCACATTCTATCATTAAAATGTCCAAATGTAAGTCTTGACTCAAATCAAAAGCGTCAAATTGATCTATATGTCTCCAATAGAAGTGAGAGTGATACGTCTTGTTTTCGCAAACTAATAGGTACTCTTATACCTTCCGACAAAGAATGGGCACAAAGAGACCGGGACCATATGCTTAAAGACTTTCCTTCAGAAATTCAAGCTTCATTTGATTACATTTTTACAAAACGAATTACCTTTACGCTTGTTATTGCTTATAATCAAATTAGACTGATGTGTAATGAAGCAAGAAAAAGACTAAAAGATAAAGGATTTGAAATTGAAGCAGTCAATAAAGCAAATTCGTCTGTTGATTCAGCTCCATATCATATCGCCAGTCCGAAAACATTTCACGAAAATAATTTAATCAAAAAAAGGAAAATATTAAATAGTTTGAATATAAATAAAAAATAAAACTAATTTTGAAATTAAAATCCAATTTACATGACTAAAATTAAAAATTTTCTCATTTTATAACTACCAATAAAATTTTTTCTTAATTTAAATTTAATTTAAAATTGATGTCAAATCAAATTCTCATAATGAATCTAATGATTGTGAATCGATTTCACATCATTTTTCACTTGTGATGTCACTTTGAAGCGATAGGACAATTTCTCATCAAAGTACATCACTCTTTGTCATCAAAATGACTTCGACATCACTTCAAAATTTTTTTAATTGGGTACTTTTTATTTCGGTTCTTTAATAATTTTTATTTATTAAATTATTGTCATACTAAAAGAATTAATAAATCAGAATTTCAAAATTTCCTTTGAAAAATTTTTTTTACTTACTAATTAAATTACTAAATTTGTCTTCAAATTTTCTTCAATTTTTTTCCAATTTTTCATAAAAATCGATGAAATTTAAAAAAACTTCAGATTCTCTTCAAGACAACATGCAAATTTTTTTGGACATCAAAAATTCTTTAAATTCACATCACAAAATTGGATCAACTTTGAAGTGAATTTGATGCGAATCAAAGTGTCTTCAAATTTATGTTAATTGGGTAACTTTCTCGCTTTTAATAAAACTGAAAATTTTTAATTGTTCTTTTTCAATTAAGATAATAAGTAAATGAATTTTTTTAGTAATCTAGATTTTTTTTAATAAAAAAATATGGATTTCAAAAAAATTATTTCAAAATTATAATCAAAAAATCAAATATTATCTCTATCCATCACAATTTAAGACTAATTAAACAAATAAAAAACACCCGATTCTTAACTTTTTCACAAGATTTTCTATTCAATTTAATATTTTTTGATTATATAGGATATTTTTTCTCTCAAAGCTTTTCCATAAGCTTAAAATTTATTTTGAAACATAAATCGTTTTTTTTTTACATAAAATAAGTTGAACATAGATTAATTATTATTTTAAATTTTTTTAATTAATAGAATAAAGATTAATTACTAGGTTTAACAAAGGGAAATTAATTTAATTTATTTAATTTAAAAAGCAATAAAAAATTTTCCAAAAATTATTTCGTTTAAAAAAAATAAAATAACAATATAACAAAAAATTATGTTTTCTGAAGGCTCTCGCTTTTCGATGCATATCTAGATAAGGTCGGTCGGTTTCCAAGTATTTTGTCGATTTCGTTCATTATCGTCAATGATATTTTTGGAACAATCTTGATTAAAAAAATTTTTGTTTTCTATTTTTAATTTTTTAGCTGATCAATAGACTTACTTGTAAGGATTGAATATTTTCTATTAATTGTTCAACAGAAGAAGCACCAAGTAAGACACAATTTACACTTTCATTTTTCAAACACCAAGCTAAAGCTAGCTGAGCAAGAGTACATTCCAATTTATCTGCTATGACTTGAAGTTCTTTGAGTTTTGCTTGCTTTCTTTTTCCATCTTCACTCTGAATTTTTTCTTTTAACCATCCATAGCCCTATTAAACAAAGAATAATTTAAAAGATTACTTTGGAAAAATTACCTTAAGAGCAGCCCTCGAATTAGGAGGAATCGTTTCCTCATACTTTCCGGTAATTAACCCACACGCCAAAGGACTCCAGGTCATGGTGCCTAATCCAATGCGTTTAAATAAATCTGGAAGATGTAACTCGGCTTGTTCACGTTGAAAAAGATGATACTCTGCTTGTTCACATATAGGTGGTATTAAATTAAATTGTCTGGCAACCGAATAGGCTTCCATTATTTCCATACTGCTCCATCTTGATGTTCCCCAATAAAAACATTTATCTGTATTAATTAAATGAGTGAAAGCACGAACTATTTCTTCCATGGGTGAGTATACATCAGGTTTATTAGCAAAAACGATGTCTAGATAGTCTAGTTGTAATCGCTCTAATGATGCCCTAACACCTTCAATGACGTGTTTTCGCGAAAGGCCCTTCTCGGTCTCTGCCCTGCCACCCAAATAAATTTTTGTACAAACGATGTAACTTGATCTACGCCACCCTTTTTTCTTCAAAATTCGACCCAGAGCAGCTTCAGCTTTTCCAGACGCATAAACTTCTGAGGTTTCGAATAAATTTATACCGTTTTGGTAAGCTGTAGTCAATATGTCTTCGGCTACATCATCGGATAGCTGTGAACCAAATGTAACCCATGTACCCAAGCCAAATTGCGAAACTCGAAGACCCGACTTACCTAGATTTCTTAAATTTAATCATTAAAAAATTATTGATTTAAAACATTGATTAATTTTAATTTTTTTATTACTCAGATTTGAATTTTTTAGCAAAAAAAACACACTAATCTAGCCAAAAGAGTTTTATTTAAATAAAATAAGTAAATAAAATAATATGTTTTTTTACATTTTTTAATTGATGCCTAAAATAATTTATTTTTTGATTTTATTTAATTCTAATTTTTGAATTATGAATTTGAGCGCCTCGTATGGCTTTAGGTTTAAAAAATTCTCAAATTGTAACATCGTAGTAATTATCTTTTTTACACAATTCACCAAAAGAAATGTAAAATTTGAAATATTTAGAATGATCTAGTAATTACTTATATTATTTTGCGAATCTATTTTATACACTTAGCAACCTGACAATTCAATACATTTTAATTTTATATTTATTTAATAAGAGTGTAAATACTCACTGTTTTTACTTTTTAGAGAGCATTTTTAAAACTAAAGAACTCATGTTCATTTTAATTTCCTTTGTTTTCAAACTCAAACACATACTCAAAAAAATGAAACGGTATTAACCAAATTCAATTGATCAAATTTAGATTTAACAAAGCTTTTTTTACAATCACTGAATTTTATAATTTTTTATTAGGATTTGTTATATGGGCGCACATTTGTTTTTTTTTACCGTACATACAAAACTTATTAACAAACATGTTGTTTTTTTTAACAAACACGAACTTATTAACGCACAATTTTAACGCACATCTTTCTAACGCACTTAAATGTGCGCTAACGAGATAAAAAATATTTTAAAAAAAATTTAACGCACATTTATATGTAAACTCACAAAAATAATTGAATCGAAAAAATTATGTGTTTAAATATTTATTAAAATAAATGAAAGTTTATAAAGTGTAAAGTTAATAAGTTTTTTTTTAAATAGTTAAATAAAGATTAAAAAAGTTTAAAATAATAATTTTTTAATTAATCTCTTATTAAGGCTTTTTTAGCTTTTTTTTGAGCCCCCCTGAATACCTTTAAGCTACTTTAGTCCTTAAATTCATTTTTTTTAAATTTTAAATAAACAGATTTTTTTACCAAATGTGCGTTAAAATAAAATTAATGTGCGTTTGAAATTTTTTAAAAAATGTGCGGTAGCAAGTTTTTAGTGCGTTGTTCAGTAAATGTCTATTTAAAAAAAAAATTTGTGCGACGGAATTTTTTGAATATGCGTAAAAATTTTTTTTATGTGCTGTGGTTAGGCACACCCTTTTTTATTAGATTCAGGATATAATTTTCACATTTGCTCCCAAATTCACTTTATCTAAAAAATTAGAATCATTTTTCCATTTTATTTTTAATTTTGAAAACCTAATAAACTTTCATAAATAATTAATATTTAACTTTAAATTTATAAAATAGACGATAAAAACTATTGAGATATTTACATTTATTAAGATTTAATTTATTTTGTTTTCAATAATTGTTTGATTGAAATTTAAATTTTGAAATTATTGTATTAAGTTTGAAATTTTGTGATGTTTGAAAAACTAATTATAAAATTCCTTAACCAAAAAATATTATATATTTCTTAATTCTCTAAAAACAAAAAAAATTAAATTGAAGCATTAGTGTTGTTAAGAAACTAAATTTAGTTATCCTAAGAAAAAAATATTTCAATAATACTAAAATCAAACGAGATAATCAAAACCAAAATAAGCTTTTTCTCTTATCTTTAAATATCCGATTACTTTTGAAATTTTCATCATTAATTTAACTAATCCATTATCAGAAAAATTAAAGAGCCAATTTTGAAATCTAGATTTTTAAATATTTAAAACTTCAAAGAAACTATGCTAAATTGAATTTTATTTAAAATTTTAATCTGTTAAGATTGAATTTTAAACGTCTATAATATAACAATTGAAAATTAATTAAAAAAATGCTACCTATTTGGAACAATGTACAAAAAACAATCAATTTGTTAATATAATTTCACTCAAAAATATAAACAAACCAACTTGTATCGAAGTTTGTAATAAATTCCATTATTGGGAAGTTTAAAAATCTGCTGGTATAGTTTGAGCTGGTGTTGGTTGGCTGCGGGAGATGTGACCGATTGATTGTCGAGAAAAGTAATGTCTGTCTTGAAGCTGTTCATGGTCGTATTCGAATCATCTTCAACTTGTGCCTCTCTTTTTTTAAATGGCTTTAACTCTAAAGAATTTTGCTGCTGAAGTAGATTAAATTGGTTAGATGCCATCAAAGGCGTAGTTGATGAAGATGATTGCAGAAGAAAATCAGTTTCTATGGAATCTGTGTTTAACAAAATTGCTGGATGAGGTGAACTGCTCTGCAAAATGTTCATCTTAATTTCGTCTATTGAGCCATTTGAACTGTTTGTACTAGAGTTTGCATTGAACGAAAAAAATTTTTTCAAAAAATATTTTCTATCCGCTTGGTTCATGGGTTTTTAAAACAAGTTTGAATACCGTGGTAAATGTTTGAGCATATATTATCTTGTTATCTGATCTATCTAATTCAGATCAGTCATGAAACTAACTTTTAATAGCTAATGCTTTATTTGTTTTATTTGGTTTTAATTGATGCAGTTCTAACACTACGTAAAAAAAGAAAGGAAATTTAAAAAGTTAAAACGATAGAAACAAATAAATCTTATGCAATCGATATATGAGAGATTATTTCTTATTTCTTGTTGGCTGTAAATTTTATATTATTTGAGTATTTTTTGTTAAGTTTGGCATTGATTATGAATTTTAAATTAGTTAAATAGCTATTTTAGTTTCTTTTCTTATTTCACATGCAAAACCCATGAGTAATTAGAAAATTTCTTGAAAATTTTGGCTTCATTTTTGCTTCGGCTCTCAAATACTTTTCTCAATTTTATATTTCGTCAAAACGACACAAAAAAAGCATGCCCATTTATGTCCAAAAAGAATTTAAATTTAAATAAATAGCAATTTTTGGATAAAAAATGAAGTAATTTTTTGTTCTATAATGAACAAATATAAGCATAAAATCGAGCTAATTAACAAAAAAATGAATTTTAGGATTTATTCTTAAAAATATTTAAAGATTACTTTTAAATAGTTAAATCTTTTTATAATTTTGAATTCGAACTGGAAAATTTTAATTTTATTTAATTTATGAATTATTACATATAATATCAAATAAATTAAAAAAACTGTATCATTTTTATTAAGGTTGTGACCGGGATGATTTAGGAGATAATGAAAATACTAATTTGACAAAAAATGAACTATCTGATAGTGAAAAAAATTATTTTTCGTGTATGGGATTTTATCAGAATCGCCCCATATCCTTTTCAAGTAAATTGGTTTAAAAGTAAATATTTTAGTTCCTGTTTTAAATCAAATATAATGATTTAATGATCCATAAATAATTCTTAATTTAAAATAGAATCTTCGCTAATCTAATCAAATTTAACGGGGAAAAATTAAAAAAATATTAAATCAAGGAAATAAAAGCAACATTTTAAAAATTATCCTATCCCATGTTTTTAATTGAGGGACCATAACTGATCGTTCCAAAGATTTGAATATTGCAATATAATAAGTAAAACGACAAAAAAAAATTAATTTTTCTCAAAGATTCAACGATAAAAATAAGCGACTATAAAATATTAATAAAAGTTATAGTTTGGTTCATCATTTACAAAAACTTCAAATTATAATTAAAATTAAGAAATATATGTAAATTTATTATTTAACAAATATTAATTTTAAAATGCAAATAAAATTAAAGAATCCTTATATTTTTTTTTATTAACTATTCAAAAATCAAATTAGTAACGTTTGAGCACAAATTAGCGATGAAAGAAAATCAAATTTAATCTAATTTTCTATTAATAAATCGAAATAAACCCGAGTTTATTTTTATTTTCGGTTCAAACTTAAATTATTTTAATTTAATTTAGATATTTCAAAATTGAAAGTCTTTATTTTATTAAATTCATAGGCTTTGTACTCAAAATTGATTCAATAAAAATAATGATAATTTTCTGTCTAGATGGAATTTTTTTTTTTTTAATTTAATCATTTTTTTTTCTCAGGCACCAAAGGATTCAATTTAATAATTACACTTGCCAATATGGTCGAAAATCTTAAATTTAAGAAGATTTGATAAATTTCTTTTGAAGAAGAAAATCAGGAAATTTCAACTCGTAATTTACTTACACGGAAATTGTAAGTTTTTTCACTGATTTTGTTTTATATATTGAAAAAACTATTGACAAAAATTTAAATAATTAAATATCCTTTCTGAATGGTTATCACTTACAAGATGTAATTGTTTGCACCAGAAAAATTTCTTAACATAGAAGTTAATTAAAAATTAAGTAAAAATTGCTTTATTTATAAATGTTTCACATTATTTTAGAAACAATAGTGCTATAACACATGGTTTTTACGTAATTTTACGCCAATCAAAATTAATTAAGGAATTTAAATGTTTATTTAGGTAAAATTACGTAAATACCAAATGTGATAGAACTAAAGTATGCAGTATTTTTATTATTATCTGTTTACTCACTTGAAAGGTAAATTGATTGGAATTGTATTAATGTCAGTAAATGGCATTACGATCGAAGGAGATAATGTGAAACTTAAGGCTGGATTTGAATCCATAAAACTCGATGAAATACGACATTTCTTGGTCTCAGAATCTATTTTGCTGCTCGATATTTTAGAATTATTTAAGTCAAGACTTTTAGAATGAGAAAAATTATCGGTCGATGAAGTCTGATTGAATGCTAGCAAGGGAATATTATTATAATCATTGTGAGATGCTGAAGATTTTGTATTTGTGCAATCGAAAATGTTCGGCATTTTCAAAACATCATTCTAATCTTGTCAATATTGAAGAGAAAAAAAATAATGATGAATTAAAGCTCAATAAAGAAAATAAGAAAAGTAAACATATTATAGAATAATTGATTGATTTCATTCCTTTCCGATATTTGTATGCCTGAAAAAAGAATAATTGAAAATATAAAATGATAAATTATCATAAAAAATTCTGATAATGGGAAATAAGTTGTTTATGAGACAAATAAAAGTCATGATTCCTCAATTAAGATTTATAAAACATTAGCTCTAGGAAAAAAATAACATAAAATATAAAAAAAATCGATATAATTTCATTAAGAATATTTCCAAAAAAACAAAAATCATAAAAAGTGACAAATTTAATTGAAAAAAACAAAAATAAAAAAAAATTAGATGAAAAATTTCACATTTAAAAATTAAAGATGTCTGAATGCCACTGAGCTATGGCTCACCTATAAGCAATAATAAGATTTGCTAAATTTAAATTCAAAGAGGTTGTACACCCTTTAATAGAAAATTTGCCTTTTTATTTTGAATTTTGTCATGATATAAAAATTTGATATCTTATAGTTTACGAGGCGCATATTAAGAATATCATATCCATTTTCAATAACTTTTTTGGGGCTTTTAGGAATCAAGGTTAAAAAATCATGCATTTTAAAATCCAAATATTCTTGTTTTAATAGTTTTCAGGCCTTAAAATTTTTTAAATTAATAAAAATCAAAGTGAAATTTAATTTTGACCTTGTTTGAAGCCTCGAAACTTTGGCAGACCTTTGGTCTGGTTCATCGTAATGATTTCATCATTGATTTCACGAAATAAGCTTTTAAGAGGAAACACTCTGTTACTAAAAGCCCCAACATACAATTATGACTTTTTTAGTTTTTTTTGATTCATCTTTGCCTAATCTTATTATATATTAATTTCTGTATCATGACATAAATTAATCATTAAGTGACCCCCCTCAACTTTGAAAATTGAAAGAAAAAAATTCTAATTTTATTTTTTAGTTTAAAAGTAAAAAAAAACTTAAGTCTAAATAATAAAAGCAGCAATCTAATCTCTTATTTGTCAAATTTTTTTTCTACTAATGTTGGATTCATATCATCTATAATAAAAAAGTTCTTACAAATATAAAAAAGGCCTTTGAAACGATTAGAGGTCGCTTTAAAATTACAAAAGAGAAACTTAAAAGTATGTTTATTAATTTTTAATTCTAATGGAACATCATTGATTTTTAAATGTTGCATCGGGTTTGTTTCAATTAGCATGAATGGAGGACTTTTATTTAACTTATTTTCACTTGTATAGTCAGTGTTATAACTTTCGCAAAAAGATTGTTTATTTTCAAAAATGAATAGGGAATTTTTTCCATTTTTTCGAAATTCGATATAGATCGAAGATCTACTCCTTTTTTTTCCTCAATTTTCCGAATATCTAAAAAATTCACTTATGTATTTTCCAAAAAATTAATGTGCGCTACCAAAACAGTCAATTTCATTTTCTTGTGTTTTTTGTTCTTTTTTAAATCCCAAAACATCTACTAACAATTTCTTTTTTGACTCATTCCATTGATTTTTCTCTATAAAATCAACAATAATACTTATATTACCAGCAAGATTCAGTTGACATGAAAAATTAAGTAATCAAAAAATTTATAAGGGCTAAACAAAATTATTTTTAAAGTTTAAATTTGATTTAAATAATCTTAAAAACCGAATCCTTTTCATGTTATATTTTAAAATGTCCTTGAACTTTTGTTGAATATTGAAAACCTTGACTTAAAAGCCTAATATTCACTACCTCTTTATTTTTAAGGCATTATTTTTAAAAGTTAAAAAAATTTCTTTACAAAAAGATGAGTGTCGAATCATTCCAGTGGTTAGGTAAAGAGGAAAACAGAATCAATTGCTTTAGTCTCAAGTGAAATTTTCGTCTGAATTTTTTACCACTTAGCTATGGCTCACCTATAAGCAATAATAAGATTTGCTAAATTAAAATTCGAATTTTAAAATTATTGTCGTTGTGAAATTAAATTATTTTTAAAGTTAAAAAAATTTCTTTACAAAAAGATGAGTGTCGAATCATCCCAGTGGTTGATCTCCCCCGTAAAGAGGAAATCAGAATCAATTGCTTTAGTCTCAAGTGAAATTTTCGTCTGAATTTTTTACCACTGAGCTATGGCTCACCTATAAGCAATAAATAGATTTGCTAATTTAAAATTCGAATTTTAAAAATTATTGTCGTTGTGAAATTAAATTATTTTTTAAGTAAAAAAAATTTCTTTACAAAAAGATCAGTGTCGAATCATCCCAGTGGTTGATCTCCCCCGTAAAGAGGAAATTAGAATCAATTGCTTTAGTCTCAAGTGAAATTTTCGTCTGAATTTTTTACCACTTAGCTATGGCTCACCTATAAGCAATAATAAGATTTGCTAAATTAAAATTCGAATTTTAAAATTATTGTCGTTG